>CM026324.1:8197500-8810357 GCA_014843725.1 Amphicarpaea edgeworthii
TAATCCTAATTGTTTTTAAGAATAATTTATTTTGAGAAAATCATTTTTTTAATTATTGTATCATAGGTATTTTTTATATTATTTTATATGTTAATGTTTTGTATTTCAAATACACCAACATTAAAATTTGACATAATTTACCGAAAAAAATTATATTAAAATGTAACATTAAAATAAAACAAATTATCAATTTACATTTGGGCCCAAAATAAATTGAGTTTCATTTTTTCATAGCAGTAAAATTATAGAATACAAAAAATGCTAATTACTGCATAGACCATTCAACTCCATAAATAAAGAGTGCTTAAAATTTCAACGTAGTGTGACTTTTGATTTTTAAGTTTCCACAGCACCACTCAGCTTCTCTGTCACACGCAAAGTAAAGATAATAAAAATATTTAAAAAAAATCGAGAAGGTTATTGTGTTACATTCTTTGAATTATAAGAATATTTGTGTAATTTATTAAAAAGATTAGACAGTTAACATTAAATATTTTAAAATTTAAATTTAAAATCTATAGTAATAGATAAAAGTGATACTATTTTTGATAACCGCTTTTTCTTTTCCATTTTTTTTAGACAGTTTTATCCTTAAATAATATAAAATTCCACAAAATAGAAAAAATGAAAAATAAAATAAAAATACAAACACATAAAAGTTTGTTGAGTCTTATGCTTCCTTACTATAACTACTTTAAACTTTTTATATACAAACATAACTGCTCCACCACACCCTTCATTATCCACTCATTATTCGATATTTCTTCTTCTTTTTCATTTTATCTCTTTTCTTTGTATTTCAAATTCTTTCATCGTTTTTGTTTGCATTTTCTTGCTTGTATTCATAAGCATTTCATTTTTTTTTTTATTCTTCCTCTTTCTTACATCTACACACAGGAACATGTACGATAAATACAAATACAATCAATTAAGAAGGTAAACTTTTCTCCCAATTTGAAGGTTAAAATCTCAAATGTTTTATTTAATTTTTTTTTTATTTTGGATTCCATTTATTATAGTGCAAATGCATGATACAAATCTCCAGTGGCCAACATATTTTTTTTTTCTTCTTTTAGTTTTCTAAAATTAAATTTTTGGTATTCTTTTGGTTTTATTATCATGAAAGACTCTTATCTTTTTAATTGGTAGTCACTTCTTATATGTTTCTTACTTTTTATGTTAAGTGTACTTAAATAAAGTTAAAAAGAATACAAGATTAATAGAAACATGTAAAACATACACTAGATTAATGGAAACATACAAAGAGAGTTTACGATTGAAAACCCCCAAAATTAGTTAGTAAAATAGAATAATTTCTTTTATTCCATTTTTCCTCTTTCTCATTCTTCTATATTTTTTCTTTTCATTTTTATTTTTTTTATTTCCTTCATTTTTTTAGTGTTATATTGCATTTTTTTTTATTGTTTTTTATTTTGTTTTCTTCCTCTATCTTATTCTTTTTATGTCCATTCTACTTTTTTTTTAATCAAAAGTTCCACTTGCAACTTTTTTCCTTTTGTTTTATTATCTTTAGGAGTTTTAAAATAGCAATTTTTAAAAAAAATCAATTTTAAAACTTCAAACTAATTTCTCTACAAATTAAAAAAAAAACGCAAACAAAACTTATTTAAAAAGAACCATTTTCTTTATATAACTTTTTTAAATATTTTTTCTGCTTTTATTTTTTAAAAAGCTTTTTTTAATGTTTGTGTTGCCTCTTGATAACTTTTTTTCTCTTTCTTTTTTCCTGATTTATATGTTTGTTACATTTGAGTCAATCCTTTTTTGTAAAGAAAATTTACATCACATTTACTTTTTATTTTCTAAGAAAATAGTTTTTTTTTTTTTTTTATCATGGGTGGTTACAAAGTGTAATCTTGAATCATGAGCAATTTTAAAAATAATTTCAGTTGTAAAAAAACAAATATTTTACGAATTAAAAAAAAATTCTGTTTTCAAACTCAAATTGTTTTTTAAAACCAACCATTTTTTATTTAAAAATTGAAACTTCCCACTATTTTTTTTTTTAGTTCTTTTGTTTATCTTTGTTGTATTTTACCAAAGTTAAAATTATAATATTCCCTTTTAAAATCAAATTGAATTTTCAGAAAAAACAATTATCTTAAAACTTGCTTATAACTTATGTTTCGTTTCAAAAGTTTTTTTTTTTCATTTTTTAATTTTCTAAAATTTAATTTTTTGGTAGTTTTTAGCTAGATTCTTATATGCATCATATATGAGTGATTTTGTTTGGAATGATAACTATTTGCTTAATTTATATTGACTAACTTTTGTTTTGCAGGTTTAAATACTTCTTGAGGAACAACATATATTTGTTTTTTAAAGTTGTTATTTCTCTTATTGTTTTTTTTTCTTAATTACATATAATTATACTATCTTTTTTTTTATTTATATTCATTTTTTCTCTCTTAATAAATGAAATGTATATGCAAATTAATGATAATTAATATAGTCTAAATTTGTATATTATTTTACATTCAACTATTAAGTTTGCATGTGTCGACTAAATTTGTATATATATATATATATATATATATATATATATATATATTAATTAAAACTCATTCATATGTGAGAATGTAACAGTAAACTATCGGACAATGCGATAATATATATATATATATATATATATATATATATATATATATATATTTTTTTTTTTATTGTTTGCATCTTTATTTTCTTTTATGTTTCTTGGTTTACATATTCTTTTATCATTTTTTAAAACATTTTTGCTCTATATCTAATAGCATCACTACTAAGTACTAACTACTACTTTAATTTTTCTTTTTATTCTTTTTGGGATATTATTGTTATTAATTTAATTTTCTTATTAAATATTTGACTTTTTTTTTGTTGAGATAAGGGTATATGGAATGGATGACAATAGAATTTAAATTTAGGAATTTAATAATTTTTCAATAATGCAAACACTTTTTAAAGATTAGAGTCTTAATTTAAAAAAATTAACAAAAAAGTAGTGAGGTAGTTTGAAATTTTAAATTAAAAAAAATGTCAATTTTTAAATAATACATTGAAATTTTAAAAAAAAAATTACAAATAATAGTGATTTTCTTACCAACAAAAAAATAAAGTAATGAGATAATTTGGAATTTTAAAATTAAAAAAAAGATGTTTTCTTATAGATAAATATTTATTGAAGTGATTTAATTATGTGTACAAAAAAAATTATTTATAAAGATTTTACATAAATATTAACAAAGAATTACTAATATAATATTAAGCATGATTGATGTATTCTAAAAATAATTTAAAAAATCATTTGAAATATAAAAAAATATTCAACATAATAAAATATAATAACAAAATAGAAATGTTGCGCCTGTGTTTTCGGTAGATTATATTAAGCTGCAATATATGTGCGGCAAGCTAAACGAAAAATACTATTTTTTATAAAACAGGTCAATGATGACCTTCCATGGATTCACCTATATAAGCCGCAACTAAAGTAGCAAAAATGAGAGTTTGAATACCACTTGTGAATAATCTAAGGAACATGACAGGTATAGGAACTACTAAAGGTACTAAAGAAACAAGAACAACAACTACTAATTCATCAGCTAATATATTTCTGAAAAGTCAAAAACTAAGAGATAAGGGTTTTGTAAAATCTTCTAAGATGTTAATCGGTAAAAGGATTGGGGTTGGTTGGATGTATTTACTGAAATAAGCTAATCCTTTTTTTGAAAGACCTGCATAGAAATATGCAATTGATGTAAGTAAGGCTAATGCAACGGTAGTATTTATATCATTTGTGGGTGCAGCTAACTCCCCATGAGGTAATTGTATAATTTTTCAAGGTAAAAGAACCCCCGACCAATTAGAAACAAAAATAAATAGAAACAAAGTTCCAATAAAAGGAACCCACGGACCATATTCTTCTCCAATCTGAGTTTTGCTCACGTCTCGCTGTTGTTGCTGCCACCAAGACTACCATTGTAGCCACTGCCTTGACCACTACCGCCACCACCACCATGATCGCCACCATCGGTGGTGGCAATTGCGACGACGGTCATGATAGGGGAGGTGATAGTGATTAGGTGGTGGTGGCGACAATGGTGCTAACAACCGTGGTGGTGGCAACTATGAACAAGGTGATGGCGGCAATGGTGGTCAAGCCAATCCGGTGTTGGTTGTGATAGTGGTAGTGGTGGTGATTTTATATATTTATTTTTAATTGGTGAATCTTTTAGAAATATTTTTGTTATCTTAAATTTGAATTTGAATTTTAAAAAATTGAATGCTTTCTAATAAATTACACAAATATCCTTTTAAATGAAAGATTAATGACCTGTTTGTCCAATTGAAAAACAGTGTGGCACAATCTTGTTGTTGCATGTACATTGTTGGCTTTTATTGTTACTCACCGAGAACAATAACGAAAACATGCACACGTTATTCTTTCTCATCTCTCTCATTGTGTATTATTCTCTCTCGTCTTCTTCTTTCTCTCTCTTTTCTTTTGCCACTAAAGAAATTTGAGCTAGTTGGTTAATGTTTCATGAGTATTTTCAACTAGATTCTTGTCAGGTTTCTGGTTGGTTAGTAGAAGATGTAAATTCATATTAGAAAAACTTACCATATGCATATTGAAAATAATTGAAGATGTTCTCGTGCATCTTCCAAATCCAGTTCTTGTGTGTGCTCGTGATTGTTTCTTTATTGAAATGAGTTCTATAGATAGATATGAAAGGAAAATGCAGAAACTAAGGATAACACATGCCTATCAAGTTTTCATTAGTAGAGAGCATTGTAAAATTTGGTCTACAAATGCAAATGGCATTAACTTCTACTTCTATAATCTGTGAATTGCTTTTAAAACACACAAGGGAATGAAGGATGTTAGCAAAACTGATTTTACTTAGTTTTTAACCATATTTTATATTAAAAGTAACCATAATTAATCTGCATTTGCAAGACCTTATCACTAGATTTGTTCATAACCCCTCTTCTCTCTAATGTACATTAAATGATTGGTTACCAGAAGATGTAGATTCAGATTAAAATATAAAATGTGATTGGTTTCATAAGTATTTTCAATTAGATTCTTGACAGGTTTCTGATTGGTTACCAGAAGATGTAAATTCATATTAGAAAAACTTACCTTGTGTGTCGCGCGTTTGCTCCATTTTTGGAATCAATGTGTTAATGTGAAATGTAAACTGATGTGATAGGAAGAGAGAGATTGTGTTAACAATGTGTTTGAAATGATATGGTTTTCATGTATCGTCACTCTATCTACATTTCTCTCCTCTCTCTTTCCCTTTCTATGTGACAAATAACATTAGGTGCTCACTAAACTTTTCCTTGTGCATTTTTCACAGTTTTGCTTTGGTGACATTTTTGTTGATGATTAAGTCTCTCTGTGGTGGTGAATTTGTTAGGGCCTAGTGTTGGAGGGGATTATGGCCCTTATAGGCAATCTGAGAGGAATTCTTTGTACATGCACATTGCAAAGAATCTACACCAATTTGGTCATGCTTATCCCTGTTCAAATGAGGTATTTTTGGTAGTTGGAACTTACTTCATGTGAATGTGATGCTCTGGATTGAACCTTGTTTTAAAGCAACTTTTGTTGTCTTAGCATGTCTACATGTCTTTGGGAAGGTTTTAGTGCCCTTTGTTTGTGTGTTTTATGAAAGGGGGATTTTTTAATTAAGGTGTTTAAATTTTTTTTTATGATAATTATGTAAGTTTTTCCAAACAAAAAAAGTAAAACCTTCTAAAATGCTTCTTTAGTACCTTTTGTCATAGAATTACTTTTTGTAGGGTTCATGTGTGTTATTTACCCTAGTAATCCTATATCTTGCATTTTGAGGTGAAATGGATTAAATTTCTTATAATTACTAATAACATATAGTTTTTTTTGTTCTAAATGAGAAATTATTATTTGTTTCATCAATTATAGGATACATGTTGCATTTTATACACATATGATTGTTGTATGTATAATTGATTTATTTAGTTATATTGTAAAATTTGAGTTTTACTAATCTCAAGCATTGTTGGTAAAATAAGTAAACTACATTTAATGGCTTTGTAATTTTCTCTGTCTTCAATTTAAGTGGATGAATGGTCAACATTTAAGAGAATGTCTGTCAGAGGAGTTGAACAAACTTATTAGAGATTATTGGAAGACATCTGACTTACTCGCATTATTAGATGGCCCTTTATTGATGTGAGTTCTAATTGCATGCTTTCTTGATTTAATCTCCTTACAAATAAAATCGGCGGCTTAGTTTCATTTTTTGAAGCATAATGATGTATTTATTAATGTATTTCACATCTTGTAACTATGGTCTCAAAACCGAGAGATAATACATAGTAGTTCAACTACTTAAGGATGGGATTGACTTGATAAATGATGCAGACAAGACCCTTACTAACTTGCTTTCTTATCCTATGCATTCTATCTTATAGATGCTCATATTCTTCTAAGAGGATATCCTTCATTGTGTCATTAGTCTTATAAAATGAATAGAATTGATTGAGATATACAAGGTTTTGTGAATTTATGTTTGCCACTCTTTAAGAGTCACAACCCACCAACTTCTTGTTAGCTATATTTTTTTTTATTGATAAATGTTAGTAGTTAATTGTTAGCTATATAATTGTATATCATATTCATAGAACCCAATGGGTTAATTTGTAATGGTGGTTGAATATGCATTATAACAATTACAAATTCTACATATTAATGGTAGTGATGAAGCAAAATCTGTCTTGGAAGATAATATGATAATCTTAACTAAACAACCAAATTGAGTGATTTCTTAAAAGAAATTACCCAAATTGCAAAATATGAAAACATATTACAAAATATGATCCACCAAGCGCCTCTCACAGGGACAACACTTCACGTCACCATTCCTAAAGGAGGCGTTGATCCACCAAGTGCCTCCCGTAAGGGGTGCTATGTCAACATTTGTTGTGCAGGAGATGCTGATTCACTAAGCACCTCCTAGTCCCAGGAAGCGCTTGGTGGAACCGCGCTACCTAGTATGGTAATATGTTTTCATATTTTGCCATTTGGATAATTTCTTTTAAGAAATCACTCAATTTGATCGTTTGATCGATAATTTTTCAGAATTTGTTGCTAGTCTCTTGGCTGCCTAAGATAGCGGTGATCTCGTAGCAGCACTTGAAGAAGGCCATGCTAGCTGGCAAAAGTGAGTGAAAGGCTTTGAAAAATCGTTGAAGTGAAAGGCTATAAAATGCTTAAACAAATCATCTAGGAAAGAGACTGTTGCTCTTGTCTAATTAAGAATTTATTAAGGTCTATCAATTAATACCATCATGGCTTTCACTATTTGAAGCATTTCTTTACACAATTTTGACTAGAGAAGTCTTCAATTACTTGGTTGTCCCCTTATTATTGAGTGGCACCATTTTGTTTCTTATTTTGTGAAGGAGATAAGGTCTGATCAAGCATCTCAAGTATATTATTTTTTATTTTTGCTTCACTTTTGAGACAACTTCAAATGCCCATTGTTGTATTTTTTTTGTGTTTTATTTACAAATTTTATTGGATTTATCTTTTTCTTTTTTCACAATACAAAAAAAAAATTAATATTCCTTTGTAAGAGGCGCTGATCCACCAAGCGCCTCCCATAAGGGGTGCCACATCACCATCTGTTGCACAAGAAGTATTAATCCATCAAGCGTTTCCCAATCCCAGATGATCCATCAAGCACTTGCCAATTCCAAGAAGCGCTTGGTGGATCTGTGCTACCCAGTATGGTAATATGTTTTTATTTTTCCATTTGGATAATTTCTTTTAAGAAATCACTTTGAAGAAGGACATGCTGGTTGGAAAAAGTGGTTGAAAAGGCTTTGAAAAATTGTTGAAGTGAAAGGCTTTAAAATGCTTAAGCAAATCAACTGAAAAACATTGTTCAAGGATCAACCTGTCAAAGAGATTGTTGCTCCTATCTAACTGAGAATTCATTATTAAGGTCTATCAATTATTACCATATGACTTTCACTATTTGGAGCATTTCTGTAGGCAATTTTGGCTAGAGAAGTCTTCAATTACTTGGTTGTCTCCTTATTGTTGAGTTTGGGTACCATTTTGTTTTTTTATTTTGTGAAGGAGATAAGATCTGGTCAAGCATCTCAAGTATATTATTTTTTATTTTTGTTTCATTTTTTACACACAACTTCAAGTGCTCATGTATTTTTTTGTGTTCTAATTACAAATTTTATTGGATTTATCTTCTTTTTTTTTCACATTAGGAAAAAAAATTTAATACTTATTTGTAGGAGGTGTTGATCCACCAAGCGCCTCTCGTAAGGGGTGCCATGTCAGCATTTGTTGCACAGGAGGCGCTGATCCATCAAGCGCCTCCCAGTCCTAAGAAGCGCTTTGTGGATCCGTGTTAACTAGTAAGGTAATATGTTTTCATATTTTGTCATTTGAGTAATTTCTTTTTGATTTTTTGACCGATAATCTTTGAGAGTTTGTTGTTAGCCTCTTAGCTGCCTATGATAGCGGTGATCTTATAGCAACACTTGAAGAAGGCCATGCTGACTAGGAAAAGTGGGTGAAAAACTTTGGAAAATCGTTGAAGTGAAAGCCTTTAAAATGCTTAAGCAAATCAACTGGGAAATATTGTCAAGGATCAACCTCTCAAAGATACTAGTGTTCTTGTCTAATTGAGAATTCACTATTAAGATCTATCAATTAATACCATTGACTTTCACTATTTGGAGCATTTCTTTACACAAATCTGACTAGAGAAGTCTTTAATCATTTGGTTGTCCCCTTATTGTTGAGTCTGGGTACCATTTTGTTTGTTATTTTGTGAAGGAGATAAGGTCTAGTCAAGCGCCTCAAGTATATTATTTTTTATTTTTGTTTCACTTTTGAAACACAACTTCAAGTGCCCATTGCTGTATTTATTTTGTGTTCTATTTACTAATTTTATTGTATTTTTTTTCACATTACAAAAAAAAATTAATATTCCTTTGCAGGAGGCATTGATCCACCAAGAGTCTCCCGTAAGGGGTGCCATGTCAGCATCTGTTGTGCAGGAAGCGTTGATCCATCAAGCGTCTCCCAGTCCTAGGATGCACTTGGTGGATCTGCGCTACCCAGTATGGTAATACATTTTCATAGTTTGCCATTTGGGTAATTTGTTTTAAAAAATCACACAATTTGATTGTTTGGCCGATAATCTTTTAGAATTTGATGCTAGCCTCTTGGCTTCCTATAATAGCGGTGATCTTGTAGTAGCACTTGACGAAGGGCATGCCGGCTAGCAAAAGTGGGTGAAAAGCTTTGGAAAATCGCTGAAATGAAAGGCTTTAAAATGCTTAGGCAAATCAATTAGGAAACATTGTCCAAGGATGTATATCTTGCATTTTGAGGTGAAATGGGTTAAATTTCTTACAATTACTAATAACATATAGTTTTTTTTTTTTTTCTGAATGAGAAATTATTGTTTGTTTCATCAATTATAGGATACATGTTGCATTTTATACACATATGATTGTTATATGTATAATTGGTTTATTTAGTTATATTGTAAAATTTGAGTTTTACAATTGGCTGATCTCAAGCATTGTTGGTAAAATAAGTAAACTACATTTAATGGCCTTGTAATTTTCTCTGTCTTCAATTTAGGTGGATGAATGGTCAACATTTAAGAGAACACCCGTCAGAGGGAGTTGAACAAACTTATTGGAGATTACTGGCAGACATCTGGCTTACTCGCAGTATTAGATGGGTCCTTTATTAATGTGAGTTCTAGTTGCATGCTTTCTTGATTTAGTCTCCTTACAAATAAAATCGGCGGCTTAGTTTCATTTTTTGAAGCATAATGATGTATTTATTATTGTATTTCACATCTTGTAACTATGGTCAACGAGTGATAATACATGGTTGACTAATAGGAAGCAGTTTAACTACTTAAGGATGAGATTGACTTGATAAATGATTCAGACAAGACCATTACTAACTTGCTTTCTTATCCTATGCATTCTACTTTACAGAGGTGATGCTTTCTAAGATAATATCCTTTATTATGTCATTGGCCTTATAAAATGAATAGGATTGATTGAGATATACAAGGTTTTGTGAATTTATGTTTGCCACTCTTTAAGGGTCATAACCCACCAACTTCTTGTTAGCTATATTTTTTTTTTATTGATAAATGTTAGTAGTTAATTGTTAGTTATATAATTGTATATCATATTCATAGAACATGATGGGTTGATTTGTAATGGTGGTTGTATATGCGTTATAACAATTGCAACTTTCTACATGTTAATGGTAGTGATGAAGCATAATCTGTCTTGGAAGATAATCTAATAATCTTGGCCAAACAACCAAATTGGGCGACACGTCAACATCTGTTGTGCAGGAGGTGCTGATCCACCAAGCGCCTCTCAGTCTCAGGAAGCACTTGCTGGATCCATGCTACTAAGTATGGTAATGTGTTTTCATATTTTGCCATTTGGGTAATTTCTTTTAAGAAATCACCCAATTTGATCGTTTTGGCTGGTAATCTTTCAGAATTTGCTGCTAGCCTCTTGGTTGCCTATGATAGCAGTGATCTCGTAGCAGCACTTGAAGAAGGCCATGCTAGCTGGCAAAAGTGGGTAAAAGGCTTTGGAAAATGGCTGAAGTGAAAGGCTTTAAAATGCTTAAGCAAATCAACTGGGAAACATTGTCCAACGATTAACCTGTCAAAGAGACTGTTGCTCTTGTCTAACTAAGAATTCACTATTAAGGTCTATCAATTAATACCATCATACCTTTCACTGTTTGGAGCATTTCTTTACGTAAATTTGACTAAAGAAGAAGTATTCAATCATTTGGTTGTCCCCTTATTGTTGAGTCTGGGTACCATTTTGTTAGTTATTTTATGAATGAGATAAGGTCTGGTCAAGTGCCTCAAGTATATTATTTTTTTTTAATTTTTGTGTCACTTTTGAGACACAACTTTAAGTGCCCATTGTTGTATTTTTTTGTGTTCTATTTACTAATTTTATTGAATTTATCTTTTTTTTTTCATATTACAAAAAAACATAATATTCCTCTGCAAGAGACGTTGATCCACCAAGTGCCTCCCACAGAGACAACATTCCACGTCACCATTCCTTACATGAGGCGCTAATCCACCCAACGCCACCCACAAGGGGTGCCATGTCAGCATCTGTTATGCAAGAGGCGTTGATCCATCAAGCGCCTCCTAGTCCTAGGAAGCGCTTGCTAGATTCGCGTTACCTAGTATGGTAATATGTTTTCATATTTTGCCATTTGGATAATTTGTTTTAATAAATCACCCAATTTGATTGTTTGGCCGATAATCTTTCAGAATTTGCTGCTAGCCTCTTGGCTGCTTATGATAACGGTGATCTCATAGTAGCACTTGAAGAAGGCCATGCTGGCTGACAAAAGTGGGTGAAAGGCTTTGAAAAATCGTTGAAGTGAAAGGCTTTAAAATGCTTAGGCAAATCAACTGGGAAACATTGTCCAAGGATCAACCTGTCAAAGAGACTGCTACTCTTGTCTAATATGACTAGACACGTCACCATTCTCTACAGGAGGCGTTGATCCATCAAGCGCCTCTCGCAAGGGGTGCCACGTCAACATCTGTTGCGCAAGATGCGCTGATCCATTAAGCTTACTTTGGCACCTCTTGCTTTAACGGTGTTAAGTTGCTGTTAGTTTTTTAAATGAATTTATATTTAATTTTAATTGATTTATTTAAAATACATAATTATCCTTATACTTAAGTGACCCAAAGGAGAGAGAACTATTCCTCTTCCTCTTCTTGCTATTGTTCTTCCAAAGGGGAAAGAACTGTTTCTCTTCCTCTATTCCATGCTACTGTTCTTCCAAATGAGGAATAGTTCTCTTGTACGCGAGTTCTTTGTTTTGTGCTTAACGACCATGTTCGTCATTGCGACTCTCAACCTAACGACCCCGTTCGCGGCAACTTCCAACCCAACGACGATCCTATCCGTGGCGACAACAACCCCATCTGGTGGAAATGATGCTTTTAACATTTTAACACATGGATCCCCGAACCTTTTAAACTCATTACTCATGGATCCCCAAACCTTTTAAACATGTCACACATGTATCCCTTAATGTTTAAACGCATCACACATGTATCCTGAACTTTTTAATACATTGCACATGCAACCCTATGTTTAAAAAAAGAAGATAAAGACATTTTTGAGAAAAAAAAATTATAAACATGTGCTAGTCACATGACATAAAAAGTTAACAGAGTTAACTCCGTTTTTAGTGAAGAAGGTGCAAGTGTAATGAAATACCAAAAGTTAGGAGACCAAAAGTTAGGGGATTTTGTGTAAGGGTAAAAATAGGAGGGGATACATGTGTAATTGAAGTAAACCTCATGGGGTGTTACTGTAATTTGCTCTAAATAATTTAGGAATCAATTTGACCAAATCGAATAATTAATTATAACTTGAACCCTAATTTTTAATCTTTTGGCTCTTATAAATTTAAATGGTAGAGACTAAAATTGATAAAAATGATATGTATAAAAACTACAAAGAATTAAAAATAATGTGCGTAGGAATTAAAATATATAATTTTTAAGTATAGAGAAAAATGTCAACTTTGTAGCTATAAGATTTAAATGAGTAATTAAACTTTAGCATATTAAAAGAATGTTAAATGTATAACTTAATTGATTTGATGGGGTCAAATACCTATATTTACATATATATTTAAAAAAAAAATCTGGGGCATGGCTCCCCAAAAGAACAACTCCGCCCTTTAACGTGAGAAAAGCAAAGAGAAAAATGTGAAGAAATAAACTATGTATGAGGGTTTATGTGAGATCAGAAACAAAAATGAAATTTTTTTTTTTGTTGTTTTAAAAATTATCAAAAAATTTATCTTTTGATTTTAAAATTGTATTTCAAAATCATAAATAAAAACTCACAACCATCCTGATCAAGCATTAGTTAATGGTTTTGAAAATTGGAAACAAAAAACTAGCAAAATGTATTATACTATGGTCTAGTTATTTGCCTTTGTGGAACATCATAGATGAAAGGTGACACAAGATACTTCACTTGCCTTTGCATGTTGCAGGTTATATCCTTAACCCTCAATGTTAGAACCAAAGATATAAGAGAAGTTAAAATCCTAAAAATCTCATAGTTTTGATGATAACAAAGATATTAAAGTTTGATAGAACTAATAAAGTTTATTAAGTCATGTAGGAAAATATGCATATGATGGTGGTATAAGTAAAACATTTCTTAACTTTGACGTCAAAGTTGTTTTAATTGATCATGCGTCCAACATGTAAAAGTGATACCAATTCAATGTTTTCGCGACAACACATGGTCTTCAGTGTGCTTAAGTGAGTTGTGTCCAAACTCTTTGCTTGAAAAAGCTAGCATACAATGCGTTGTTTTTCTTTTGTCCATCTTTTATGAAAATTAAACTTACACTATCATTAAATAGTGTCATTTGATGTAGGACAACAATGGTGAGTTACTAGGCATAAATGACTCCAATAATGGACAAAACCATAGTTATTAGAATCGTAAGTATCTGACGATTCAAATAGAGATTCGATACAAATTTGAGGGTTGGTGATACAAATCGCACATTGAATTGTAATTGTGGTTGAATCGTTTGTTTTGCAATTTTGCATCCGTTTCGCGACTCATTATGCTCTGGTTACATACTAAACAAGTCAAGCTTAACAATGTAAAATTTGGATTTGGGGTTTTGCGTTTTTGGGAGAGGGTTTTAAAGAGAGGGAAACTACCAAAAACTTCTTTCAAACGAAGAAAAGCTCTTCCCTTTTCTGATTTCACTCAAAAAAAAAAAAAAAGTGGTGTGCTATTGTGCACACTATCATTGCACTTTTCACTTTTAGATTTCAAAAATAAAAAGAACATTTTATTTCTCTGTGTGATTGAAATTCCTTTCTCTGCATAGTCTTCCTTTTTGTCTTATTAAAAAGATATTGATTGAACCTTCCCTTTATTCGAAATACTAACTCCAACCCACACATAGTCATATGCCCAAAATTTGATAGGGTGTAGGATATAGGAAGAGAAATAATAATTTGCATTTTTTCATATTGATTTTTTTCAAGGGTTGAACACTTTATTTTGTTTTGTAGTTCATAACTTCATAGATAGTATGTTTTCCTTTTCTTATATCACTTATTTTTAATTTAAAATGTCATATTTTATTGATATTGTATCTTAGGATTCATAAAATAGTTATTTCGAATCACGATTCGAATCTCGATTCGATAACCATGAACAAAACTTATTGCACTTGGCTATTCTATATCGAAAAAAGAAACATTATTGTTAATCTGCATCGATTTGAATCAATATAGCATTGTATAATGCAAGCAGTAGACAATGAAGGTAACAACATTCTACACTTAGTTGCGCATCTGTCACTTATTCAAAACATTGTCTAGTTTTAGAGTAACCATTCAAATGCAAAGAGATAGCAAACGTTCAAGGTCAATTAATTCATTTTCTTTGTTATTCTTATTCAACTATCTATTTATTAGTTTATGCATTAACATTAGTTGATCCAACCAATTATGCACATATATATATGTTTGACTATCATGCCACCATTGACATATATATACACTTGATTGATAAATAGTTGATGGACTTGGTAAGTCATGGTGAATTAAGAACAATGAGAAACAACAAAGGAAGAAACCAATTGATGTTGAAGTATTCCACATTTTCTAATGTATTCTTTTGTTTCCTTGTATACAGTGTGTAGATATGAAACTTTCTTCCTAAGAGATACTGTTTCCATTTCTTGACATGATTGCATACATTTCCCTTGTTAGATTTTCACTTAAAATCAATTGGCGATAAGAGAAGTTGCCAAACAAATATATAAACTATACCTACAAACTTGAGGCAAGTGATGTGGGACTTCTTAACACTTTTCCTCCACAGATGCCTGCCAAATCACATTATTTTGTTTAAGGGCCCTAATATCAATTTCCAACTGATACTGTTTTGCAAAATTATTCTGTACGTACAACTTCTTCAAGTGATCCCAAACCCCTTTAGCCAAATCATATTTTGCAAGTTGCACCCCTATTGATTGAGAAACAGAGTTATTGATCCAAGTAATGATTTTTGAGTTGTTTACTTTCCATGTTTCCAACTCTTGTGCATATTTTTCAGATTTGTCCTCTTGAGGCTGAAATAAACTTCCATAAACAACCCCACATTCGCTTGCCCTTAAGAAAATTTTTCATAACATAACTCCAATAATGATAATTTTGCCCATTCAATTATACGCCAATTGATTGAAGAGAATCATCTCTTGAACTAGCCATACTTAATGGACATAAGGCAATAACACAACACAAGGGATAGTAACCAAACAAATAGAGCACAATCAAAATGTAGTGGAACAGAAGCAGATTACCAAACAGGATTGAGATTGCAAAAGCCTAAAAAATGATTGAGTTTGCAAAAGCCCCAAAACGAAGAACAAACAAAAATTGTCAATTGAAAATGCTTCTTCTTCCTCCATAGACTTCTTCTGGATGATCTAACCGTACAAAATTTAGAACTATGTCTTCTGAACCTTGTCTCCAAAAATCAGCTCGATCCAACGGTTAACGAATCAGAAATAACAAAAAGAAAAACGTATAGAGCTGAGATTGTGGAAGCCCTAAAACGAAGGACTGTCAATTGCGAATGCTTCTTCTTCCTCCACAGACTTCTTTTGGGTGATCTAACCATACATAATGTATAACTATGTCTTTTGAAATGTGTCTCCATGTAAACATTTTAACTTTGAGCAATTCGGTGAGAGGAGTGGCGAGAGAGGCGTATTGACGCACAAACTTACGATAAAACTTAATCAAGCCTAAACACCCTTGTAATGTTGTGTGTGAACGTGGCTCCGGCTAGTCTAATATGCTTGTGATTTTCTCAAAATTAGGTGCCACACCTTTTGCTGAAATCATGTGGCCCAAGTATTGCACTAAGCTTCTAGCGAAAGTGCATTTAGAAAACTTTGCAAAAAATTGGTGAGAAGAAAGTAATTGAAAAACCACCTGCAAATGATATAAATGAATAGAGAAACTAGGGCTGTAAATAAATATGTCATCAAAGAAAACTAAAACGAATTTACAAAGATAGGGTCTAAGTAAATCATTTATAGCTGATTGGAAAGTAGAAGGTACATTAGTCAGCCCAAAGGGCATAACTAGGAACTCATAGTGTCTATCTGAAGTGCGGAAAGTAGTTTTGTGAATGTCCTCAGGGACTACCCGCATTTGATGATAACCAGAGCGTAAATCAATCATAGTAAACACAGTAGCTTTGCCCAACTCATCTAGTAATTCATCGATAGTGGGTATTGGGAATCTGTCCTTAACAGTCACTACATTAAGTGCATGATAGTCTACGTAAAAGCGCCATGTCCCATCTTTTTTTTTTTTTTTACTAGGAGCACTGGGGAGGAGAAAGGACTATTGCTGGGTTGAATGATACCCTTTGTCAGCATGTCTTGAATAATTTTTGTAATAGCCTCTTTTTGGGAATGTGGGTAGCGGTAGTGATGGGAAAATCACTTGCTTGGTTTAATTTGGATCTTCTAGGTTGGAATTCGCGAACAAAAGGAAACCTAGAACGTGTTTTTAATTTGGATTGTATCTCGATCTACAGAACTCGAATTGGAATGATTCCACATCAAGAAGAAAGTTGACGCTCTGAAATGCAATTTAGGGTCAAGAAACATTGAAAATGGATAAGAAAATCGTGTAAAAAAACTTGAAAAAATCGGGTTGAAGACACAATTCGGCAACGCAGAAAGAACAAGGAAATAGGCAATGTGATAAGCTTAGAGGATCGTCACAAGAATTGAGTAAATTCTTGATAAGATCAATTGGTCCAAGGAAGAACCCTAGTAGAGACAATTCTCATGCTTATGATAAACCAACAACATTCTGCATTTTCATTTATTTCCAAAGGATTTATACAAATTAGTTCTCAATTACTTGGAAGCAAAATAAAAGAAATGTAAAATCCCAACATTACAAGCATAGCTAATCTATCTTAGTGGTTAAGCAAGGGTTAGTTAAGTTTGAGGTCATGGCCTTAAAACCAACTATAAGCATTTTATTATTATTATTTTTTATTAATGACTAAGTCAATAATTGGGCCTTCATTCCAAGCAATCAACACACATGACTAGCAACTCTCCTCTGTGGGCCTCCAAGTGTTGGGCCCCTTCATGAATTTGGACTGCCCTCAGATTAGTCACCATATGTTCCAAAGCTTCTTGGGCTTTTTTAGCTCTTGCTCTTATCATAGGCCCTCCTATGCCTTGTATTGGGTCTTGGGCTTCTATCTAGTCATAGGCCTAGGCCTGGTGGTTGTCATGGGCTTGGGCCTAGGCTTTGATGTTCGCATCAGGTAGGGTCTGACATTTATTGGGGCAATGTTTGGGAGAAGGGGTATTTTATGGTCGTGTTGTCTAGAGGGTGGTAAACCATGTGGGGGTTGAAATATAGAAGAGTGTGTGAGGATGAGTTGTTGAATTGGTTGGGGTAGGGGTTGCAAGGGGGAATTAGGGTGTAGTGGTAAGGGTAAGGCCTCTTGGGTGGGTTGGTTTGGTTTTATAGGTTGGATTGACAATAGGTGGAGAGAAGTAATGGAGTTATGGTTTATAAGATGGCATAGGTGGTGGAAGGTGGCAGGGGTGGGTGGTGTATTGGGGTCACTAATAATAGTGAAAGTGTTGTTATTAAGAGTGAATTGTATGCTAGGAACAGCAAAATCAGTAGTAACTGGACCAAGGATTTGTAGCCATTCTATCCTGAGGACAACGTCAGCACCCTCAATAGGAAGAATATAGAGAGGAATGTTGAAAATAGCTTCCTGGAGTCGAATAGGTATAATTGAGCAAAAGCCTTGACATTGAATTTTATTGCCATTTCCCACCATGACAGAAAAAGGGTGAGATTGTTCAAAAGGTAGCTCTAAGTGTTTCACAATGTGAGGTTGGATTATGTTGTGTGAGCTGTTTAAGTCAATTAGCACAGTCACGGGGAGATTGTTAATGAATCCTTGAAATTTCAGGGTTTTGGGTGAGGGCGAACCAATGAGGGCTTGGGGGGATAGGTGAAAAAGAATTGTGTTAGGTTGGTCATTAGTGTCTGGGTTTTGGGGTTCTATTTGGGCAATATCATCTTGGGTGGTTTCTTATTCATCATCCACAATTAGAAGCAAGAATCTATTGTGGTTGCATTTGTGGCCTGGGACAAATTTTTCACCACAATTGAAACACAATCCTAATGCCTTGTGCTCATTGGATTTTGAGAGGAGGTCACATTTCTAATGGGAAGTTGGGGTGAAGTGTTGTTGGGAGGGCGAGGTGCAGTTTTTTGGTAGGGAGTTGTGTTTGTAGGGTGATTTTGAGGGGTTGTAGTGGTACGAAAGGGTTTAGGTTTAGAATCTTTGATCTTAGCTTCTACAAGTTTAGCTAAGCCAATGGCTTGGAGATAGACTCGGGGCGTAGTATGGCGAGCTCACGCCAAATTTTTGGAATGAGACCAGATAGGAAGCAGTTCAAAATTGAGTCAAGTGATAATCCTGTGATATGGTTACAAAGTTTCTCAAAATTTGCTTGATAATCACTAACCGATTCGTATTGCCTTAACTTAAACAAAGCAGCTTCATGATTTTCATAAGAGGATTGGCCAAATCGTAATTCTAAAGAACAAGTAAAGGAACCCCAATCAGTGAATTGCTTGTTTTGAACCATCCATTTAAACCAACTAAGGGCATCACCTTTCATATAAAAAGCAACCATGGCCAACCATTGCTCCATAGGAATTTGATACAATGACAGAAACTGTTCCGCTTGGAACAACCAATTTAGTGGCTCAGTCCCATCAAAAGTGGCCAAGTGAAGTTTAGGAGGGCGAATGCTAGTATTGTGGTGAGCGTTGTGGCTATGAATGAAATTGGGTTGAGTACTAGGAATGTGAGGGTATAAGGAGTTAACGGCAAGGGTAGGAATGGTGGTAAAATTAGAGGAAGCAAACATTGAGCGAGACCAGGGATTGTGAGGTGACGATGGAGTAGAATAAAGGTAGGTAATTGTTTCATGATTGAAGTTGGGGTTAGGGGCTGAGGACACAAAGGGTAGGGTTTGTGGAATGCCTAAGGTAGTGGAAACATGCAAACCGTAAGATTGTGGCATGTCATAAGCGTGGGGCATACCTAGGGGTTGCCCTATTGATGAACTGATTGTCATGCCGGTGATTGTTAAGGAAGTAGGCAGACTCAATGTCGATATGGGAGAGGAATGCCTTACTGGTGTCGGCAGTGTCATTGGCTAGGTGGTGATGTTAGAGCAGGTTTAGTGTTTCATGCTCATTGTTTTAAGCTTTTAAGGTTTAATGTTTTTTTTTTTTTCATGCTAATGGTTGGTGTCTAGGATTTATGATTTATATTTTTATGGTTTATGAGTTTAGGATTTCTAGTTTCATGCTTTAAAGTATAGGATTTTAGAGTTTAAAATTTTAAGGTTAGATGTTTTAGGATTTACTATTAAGAGTTTAGAGTCTCATGTTGCATGATTTATAGTCTATGGTTTCATGATTTAAAATTTAAGGTTTCATGGTTTAAGATTTACGGTTTAATGGTTTAGGATTTAGAGTTTCATTTCATGGTTTATGATTTATGGTTGCATTGGGTTTTATGATTTCATTTCATGGTTTTGGGTTGGTGTTTCATGGTTTAGGATTTAAGGGTTCATTAGTGATACCTCAAATGATTTAAGGTTCATTATTGAAACACTGAATATAAATTAGTTAGGGTTTCATTAATGAAATCTTGAAAATATATTTAGGGATTTCATAATGAAACCATAAATTCATTGGGTTTCACTAATGAAACCCTGAAAATATAGGGTTTTAATAATAGAACCCTAAATCATTTGGGATTTTACTAATGAAATCCTAAATCATTTAAGGTTTCAATAATGAAACTTGAAATCATTTGGGGTTAATGAAACCTTAAATCATTTCAGGTTTCACTAATGAAATCTTAAATCGGTTGGGGTTTCATGATTTAAGATTTATGATTTCTTGGTTTAGGATTTATGGTTTCATTTTCATGACTTATGATTTATTGTTGCATTAGGTTTTATAATTTCATTTCATGGCTTAAGGTTTCATAAAGATTTAGGGTTTCAATATTGAAACCTTGAATATAAATGATTTAGGGTTTCATTAATAAAACCTTGAAAATATATTTAAGGTTTCCATAATGAAACCCTAAATAATTTGGGATTTACTAATGAAATCCTAAAAATATAGGATTTTAATAATGAAACCCCAAACCATTTGAGGTTACACTAATGTAATACTAAAGGTTTTAACTTTGGTGTATATTATAAATAACATATACCTATGTATACTATTTATCATCCAATCAATTAATGATATGTAGTAATACCTTATCACGTCACATTTAATGTTAATTTTATTATTTTTGCTATTAGAGTCTAGGACCTTTATGCAAATTTTGTTTATTTTTATTTTATATTTTAAAAAATACAATCTAATTTTATTGGTTTTTAATTTTGATTTTTATTAAAAAAACCCTTTAACCCCTAATTTTAATTCTTAATTTCAAATTTTTCACTTTCGATTGAAAATAAACATTGCATTTTTTCATTCAACTTTTTTTTTTATTCTTCGTATGAGGGTGCATTGAAAACAAACCTAAACTTGGTGGTTCGTGAGAGCATAGCGACGCAAAGTTGAGTGGCACAACAACATAATAATGACACACAATACCAATACGGTGGTCACAGTGGAGGCAATGAGGGGAATTGAGGCATCGAACAAATTTTGAAATTAGGGATTAAAATTACGATATAGAATTATGGATTAAAGGGTCTTTTCAATAAAAATCAAAATTAAAAACCAATAGAATTAAATTTTATTTTTTTAAATATAAAATTAAAATTTTTTAGAAAGGTCCTTAGACTTTAATAGCAAAAATAATAAAATTAATATTAAATATGTGATGTGGCAAGGTATTGCCATGTGTCATTAATTGATTGAATGATGAATAATATACATTAGTGTATACTATTTATAATATACACCAAAGTTAAAACCAATACTAAATCATTTAGGATTTCAATAATGAAACTTGAAATAATTTGAGGTTTACCTAATGAAACCCTAAAACATTTAGAGTTTCACTAATGAAACCCTAAAACTTTTGTTTTTAATAATTCATAATGAAACCCTAAATAATTTATATTTAAGATTTCAATAATAAAATCCTAAATCAATTATGGTTTCATAGTTTAAGATTTATTGTTTCTTAGTTTAGGATTTAGAGTTTCATTTTATGGCTTGTGATTTATGGTTGCATTAGGTTTTATGATTTCATTTCATAATTTAGGGTTTCATTATGAAACCTTGAATATAATGATTTAGGGTTTCATTAATGAAATCTTGAAAATATGTTTAAGGTTTCAAAATTGAAACCCTAAATATTTTGGATTTTACTAATGAAACACTGAAAATATTGGGTTTTAGTTAGGGATGACAATGGGTAGGATACTATAGTACCCGTCCCCATACTTGCGTTTGAAAAAAGTACTCGTTCCCGGTCCCATACCCATGCGGGTAGCAATTTCAATTCCCATCCCCATACCCTATAGGTACCTATATACCCATACTTGCATTCGCGACTTGCACTTTCCATATATATAAAATTGAAAATCATAAAAAAAAAACTCATATATAATATTAAAATCAAACAAACATTGATTTATCAAAACTTAGGTTATAAATAAATAACATTACAAAAACAATCATTCAACATAAGATTATAAATGTTCTAATCTAAATAAAAACTCTAATTAAACGGGAAAAAGTAATATATTTTTAAAACTAATTTGTTTATAATTATATATTAAAAATTAAAAATTAAAAAAAAATATAATATTTTGACTTCATCATCCAAATCAATTTCTCCATATTTTGCAAATATTTATCTCCATAGTTTTTATATTGCTTTGAACCACTAATATAAATAAAAATTAAAACATGGTAGAATATCAAAATTAGCATATAAAAAGAATAATTAAAATAACAAATAGATAATTAAACAATTTTAATTGAATAATTTAAATAATAAAATTATAATTATATTAATTAATATGTATATATATAAGGTGCGGGGTGGGATGAGTATTATAGTACCCATACCCGCACCCATCCTCGTGAGATTTTGCAGGTAAATACCCATCCCATCCCCATCCCTATTGTGTGGGTTATTACCCTACTCGTGTATGGGTATTTTTACAGGTGTTTGTAGGATCTGTGTTCATATTGTCATCCCTAGTTTTAGTAATGAAACCGCCAATTATTTGGTATTTCACTAATGAAATCTTAAATTATTTAGGATTTCAATAATGTAACTTGAAATCATTTAGGGTTTCATTAATGAAAATATGAAATCCTGAATAATTGGATTTTAGGATTTCATTCATTAAACCCTAAATATTGAGGGTTTAATAAATGAAACCATAAAATGAATCCCTAAATATTTAGTATTTTTTTAAATAAAACATTTAATTGCAATCCTAAATATTTAGGGTTTCATTTAATAAACTCTAAATATTCTTGTATTTTCATATTTTGATATTTTCATTTTTTTTCAAATTTTAAGGAGATTACATTTCTTTTTAATATATTGTTTTAAAAAATTTTCATTAATTTTCAACTCTTTCAAGACATTACTCTTGCTTTTTCATTTTTTTTATTTTCAATTTCTTTCAAATTTTAAAGACATTCCTCTTCATATTTCAAATTTTTAAAATTTTGTTTTTTCAACTTTTTAAAGACATTACACTTGTTTTTTCATATTATTTTATATTTTCATTTTTTTTTCAACTTTTGCAAGACATTACTCTTGCTTTTTTAATTTTGAAAATATTTTCCTTTTGATAATATATATATATATATATATATATATATATTTTTTTTTTTTTTTGAAATAGAGTCCAAGCGAGGAGTGAAATTAGGACATCCCAACCATGTTAGCACCTCCTAAAAACACAACCCCACTCAGCTAAGTATTATTAAAATAAAGAGAAAAGTTTACAACTTGGGGGGACATCATGTCAAAACCCAAGAAAATGAGTACAAATTACATGTTTACTAGCCCCATTATTTGCTAAATCTTTAAGTAGGTAGGCCATTTTGATTCGAAACTAAGAAGCTAAATAAGAACCTAGGGGGCCTAGAAAACCAGGTGTACTCTAATTTGTGCTTAAGGCCAAAACTAACAAGTTCAACACATTGATTCCCTTCCCTATAAACATGTGATACTTTAAAATTGATTTTGAGGCATTTATCCATCATTATATTCAAGCTTCTTTTAAGTTTCTATGGGACCAATTTTGGCTTTTGGAAGGCCAAAACTGTTGCACTTGAGTCACACTCAAGCCAAAGGTTGTTCCAACCCATATCAATACACCTATTGACTGCCATAATTGCAGTAGAAATTTCAGCAAAGAGTGCAGAATGGATATTAATGTATTGAGTGAATCCACCCAAGAAACATCCAAAATTATCTCAATAAAGGCCTCCAATTGAAGTGTGACTAGGTGCTTGAGCAGCAACTCCATCGGTGTTACATTTGATGAGATTTGGGGCTGGCGGGACCCAAAAAACAGGTAGAATAATCTTTGGTTTGGAATGGCGCAGATTGACACCAAAATGTCTGAGAAATCTTATCCTTGCTATAGCTATAACAGAGCCTTTTGAGATGAAACCACTATATGCCGCATTTGCTTTAATTTGATTTATAATCTGTTGGAAGGAAATGTGAGAGTTTCGAAATCTAATGTGATTTCTACTGGTCCAGTTCATCCACACAGCATGTATTAATACAGAAAGGAAAACATCTTTGCATTGGGAACCACTTATACTATTGGTAGATTTCAACAAAGTTATAAGTGTGATCTTTTCCAAAGGAACAAGTGAGATATCGCTAACCCATCTCCATAATTTATGTGCAAAACTACAATGTAAAAACAAATGTGAAACAGTTTCTACCTCTTTTAAACAAATGTGAAGCTATTAAGCAACCTTTTCTTTGCAACAAATCATCTGTTGGGAGGGCATTATGGATGCCCCTCCATACAACAAAACATCTAGATGGAGGAATGTAATGTATTCAATATTTAAATACATTACACTTTGATTTTCATATTTTTCAAAAAAGTTCATTTTTTTTCAAATTTTCTAGACATTCTTCATTTTTCATGTTTTTTCAAAATTTTAATTTTTTTCAACCTTTTTCAAGACATTATTTAAACTTGCTTTTTCCTAATTTTCAAATTTTAATATTTTCAACTTTTTCAAGACATTAATCTTTATTTTTCATATTTAAAAAAACATTTTTTCTATTTTCTTGACATTTGTCTTGCTTTTTCATATTTTTTCAACATTTTAATTTTTTTCAACTATTTCAAGACATTAGACTTGCTTTCTCATATGTAAAAATGTTTTTTTTTTTCAACTATTTCAAAACATTACTCTTGGTTTTTCATATATTTTTAAAAAGAAAAATCATTTTTAAGCAAATTCCTTTTTTATATCTCTCTAGACATTAAACATGCTTTTTAATAATTCCAAAACTTTAAATTATTTTCAAAATTTTGAAAACATTACTTTTTCTTTTTAATATTTTTGAAAATTTTCATTGATGAAACACTAATATTTAGGGTTTGATTTATAAATTTAGTGTTGAATTAATAAAAACTTAAAAAAAAATTAGAGTTTCATATTTAAAACCTTAAATAATTTGGGTTTCATTTATGCAACCTAAATATTCAGGGTTTCGATTAGTATTATCATTCATGAAAAACAAAATACTTAGGGTTTTGTTTAATAAACCCAAAATATTTAGGGTTTGAATTTAGGGTTTCTTTAATATAACCCTAAATAATTAAGGTTGCATTTAAGAAACCATACATAATTAGAGATTTATTTAAGAAATCCTAAATAAATAGGGTTTTCTTTAAGAAACCCAAAATAATTAAGGTTTCAATTTAATGTTTCATTTATGAAACCCTAAAATTTTAGAGTTTCAATTTATGGTTTCCTTTATAAAATACTAAATATTTAGGGTTAAATTTTAGGTTTCATTTATGAAACCTTTAATATTTGGGATTTTGATTTATGGAATCCTAAATATTTAGGGATAATTTCATGGTTTCATTAGTCAAAACATAAATATTTATGGTGAGTTTTAGGTTTTCATTCATGAAACCCTAAATAGTTGAGGTTATGTATATCAAACCTTTTAATATTTTTGTTTTAAATTTAAGGTGAAGCTCAAGCTTTCATTAATGAAACCCTAAATAATTGGCGTTTTGGGTTTCATTTATAAAATCCTAATATTGAGGGTTTCAAAAATATTCTTATCTTTTCATATTTTGATATTATCGATTTTTTCAAAATTTCAAGAAATTACATTTGCTTTTGAATATTTCGTAAAATTTTCATTAATTTTTAGATCTTTCAAGACATTACTCTTACTTTTTCATATATTTTGTTTTCATTATCAATTTTCTTTCAATTTTTAAAGACACTCCTCTTGATTTTTCAAATTTTTTTCAACTTTTTCAAGACATTACACTTGCTTTTTTATATTTTTCAAAATTTTCATTTTCTCAACTTTTGCAGATTACTCTTGCTTTTACAATTTTTTTTATTTTTCATTTTTTTAATATTTAAAGACATTACACTTTGATTTTCATACTTTTAAAAAACATACATGTTTTTTTTTCTAATTTTCTAGACATTTGTCTTGCTTTTTTTTTATTTATATTTTTCAAAATTTTATTTTTTTTTCAACTTTTTTAAGACATTAGACTTGCCTTTTCACAATTTTCACAATTCAAATTTTTTCAACTTTTTCAAAACATTAATCTTTTACATATTATTTAAAATTTTCATTTTTTATTTCAACATTTAAAGACATTACACTTGCATTTTCATATTTTAAAAAAAAATCATTTTTTACAAAAAGTTCTAGACATTTGTCTTGAAGGGGAGGACGGGTTATTCACATTTCATTTGATGGTCAGAGGTGAATTGAAAGCTAAGTTGTGGTAATTCTAAGGATTCCCCCCTAGAAAAATAGAGATGTCTCCTACGTTACTCGTACCATATGGAAGTAGCGACGTAATTTCATAGTCATTTAGTCTGAATGCTACATGAAGAACATAAGCTAGATGAAGGAACGAGAAGATCTAGGATGTAGAAGATCATAACATGAGTGATTCAGTAGATTTGGATTCCTATATACCCACTCATGCGATACTTCATTGTGTGATTTATATCTATATATCTATCTATAGATGATATATAGATAGATAAGGTCCATCTGTATAGATAACATCATCTATATCCAGAAAGCCGCATGCTTTGTAAGAAGCTTGTACAATTTGGAAAGAGGTTTTGATTGATCAAAAAGAAGAATCTACTTCAATTGATATGCCCTTAGGCATGACCATACATAACATAGAAATCACATTTAGAAAGAGTGGACAATTAGCTAAAGCAGTAGGTGTTGTAGCGAAACTAATTGCAAAAGAGGGGAAATCTTTTTTAAAAATTTTAATTTTTTCAACTTTTTCAAGACATTAGACTTGAGTTTTTATATTTTTTTTTTATAATTTTCATATTTTTCAAAATTTTAAGTTTTTTCAATTTTTTCAAGACATTACTCTTGCTTTTTCATATATATTTAAAAATTTTCATTGATGAAACACTAGACATTTAGGGTTTTGTTTATAAATTTAGTGTTTAATTAATAAAAACTTTTAAAAAAATTTGAGTTTCATACTTGAAACTTTAAATAATTTGAGTTTCATTTATGAAATCAAAATATTCAGAGTTTCGATTAGTGATATCATTTATGAAACACGAAATATTTCGGGTTTTAATATAGGGTTTTGTTTATAAAAGCTTAAATATTTAGGGTTTGAGTTCAGGGTTTCTTTAATGTATTGCTAAATAATTAAGGTTGCATTTAAGAGATTGTAAATAATTATGGATTCATTTAAGAAATCTTAAATAATTAGTGCTCCATTTAAGAAACCCTAAATATTTAATTTTTTTCAACCATTCCAAGACATTAATCTTGGTTTTTCATTTTTTTAATATTTTCATTTTTTTCTTTCAATATTTTTAAGAAATTACGCTTGATTTTTCATATTTTTTTAAAAAGAATTATTTTAAAAAAATATCTCTAGACATTTAACTTGCTTTTTCATATTTTTTAAGTTTTTCATAGAAGAAACACTAAATATTTAGGGTTTCATTTATAAATTTAGTGTTTAATTAATAAAAACTTAAAAAAAATTGAGTTTCATATTCGAAACCTTAAATAATTTAGGTTTCATTGAAGAAACCAAAATATATAGGGTTTCAATTAATGGTATCATTGATGAAACACAATATTTGTGGTTTTGTTTATAAAACCCTAAATATTCAGGGTTTCTTTAATGTAACCCTAAATAATTAAGGTTGCATTTAAGAAACCATAAATATTTAGGGTTTTAATTTAATGTTTCATTTATGAAACCCTAAATATTTAGGATTTTAATTTAGGGTTTTGTTTATAAAATCTTAAATATTTAGGGTTTGAATTCAGGGTTTCTTTAATGTATTGCTAAATAAATAAGGTGGCATTTAATAAACCATAACTAATTAAGGATTCATTTAAGAAATCCTAAATAATTAGTGTTTCATTTAAGAAATCCTAAATATTTCGGGGTTTCAATTTAATGATTCATTTATGAAACCATAAATATTTAGGGTTTCAATTTATTGTATAATTTATGAAACCCTAAATATGTACGATTAAATTTTGGATTTTATTTATGAAACCCTTAATATTTAGGATTTTGATTTGTGGTTTCATTTATGGAACCTTAAATATTTACAAAGAATTTCATGGTTTCACTAATCAAAACATAAATATTTGTGGTAAGTTTTAGGTTTTTATTCATGAAACCCTAAATATTTAGCATTTCATTAATGAAACCCCAAATAGTTGAGGCTACTGACGGAGCAAATCGAACACGTCGTCAAAAGCAACTAAGTTCTCCAATAAATTTTGCAATATAGGACTAACTCAGGTCATTTTCTCAAAGATACAATTCATCAAACACCTTGCATTCAATTCAAAATAGGGGGATTTTGTGTGATTTTCATTAATTAAAGCAACAAAACAACTTTCTAAACAATAAACGAAAACAAAATCAAAGAGATACAACTCAAGAACCCATGTTTATGGAGAAATAATCACAGTTCCAACAAGGATAAGTCAAATTCATACTCATGAAATTCCCAACAATACGAAATTTAAGGCAATCATCTTACATTCATACGAAAAAATCCGGATTATTATCGCATTCCTAGTTTTCCCAAATTCAAGTACGTATCGTATTAAATCACAATCAATCGATTGTAATTGACCCAAATTCAGATTTCAATTCCCTAATCTAATCATTATCATATATTAAACAAGGAAATTGAAAATTAGAATAAGGGGGAAAAGGATTTTCATGAGCAAAATTCAAAATTGAGAATAGAGGAACTCATTTACCCACAAGCACATGATTCTTGGGTTGTAAAGGGGATTTAGCTCTCCATGAAGATTCTCATGGTGGCTGCAAGGGGCTATATGAAATTTATGAAGGAGAAAGGGAAAAGAAGAGAAGAGAAAAGAGAAGAGAGAGAAGAGAGCAAATGTGTGATTTTTATTCAAGGAGTAGTGTTGTGTAGTGTAATTGTTGTCTTGCAAAATGGGAAAAGCTAAAAATAAAGCCAAAATTGTGGTCCCCCCCCCCACAAGGTATGAACCCATTAAATAAAAGATATCTTGACCAATTACAATTACCAAATGGTCCCTAGTTACAAACTAAAATGTGGAATTATTACAAGTGTAGGATCGTAACATTGAATCTCAAATTTTCCCTTGAAAAGTCAGAATTAGCCAATCCTTGTGAAACACGAAATTGTAGATCTCCTCCTTAGCTTTCAAACAAGATAAGAATCATCAAAATCGGGGACCTATGTCAAAAGTTATGGACTTCACAAGAGACAGTATCAAAAGCATCAATAAAACGTAACAAATAACAATTTTTGACACTTGGGCCCAAAATGACCCAATTTCACAAAACTCAGCTAAAATGGTCAAAATGAGGTATAAAACATGTCTAGACTATGCTAAAATACACTCTATCAAATACCCCCACACTTGAACAATTGCATTCTTGGGCAAAACTAAATTATTGAACCAAGAGCAAAAGATACTCAAGAACAAAAGCAAAACAAAGATCACTTTCCAATGAATCCCAAAACTGCAAAAAAAAGGTGAGATAGAAGACAAACACTCCAAGAATCAAGGGATCAAATAATTAATAAACACACTTCCAACATCTAAAGCAAACAAGAGACAAGGAAAAATAAAAAATGAATTAAAAGTCATAGAATCCTCTCAAGATACACTTACATGATATGATGATATGAAATGAATTCTCATGTGTGTGGGCTTGTGTCTACTCTCAACACATCTTGTAAAAAGCACACCCAAATCTTGGCAAGTCCCTAATTTCCATACTTGAAACACATGCAATTAAAGATCAAATGGGCTTTATTAAGGGATGTAATGAGGCAAAGGCGAAGGGTGGATGAGAGAAGGATTTTTAGGCCAAAACCAAAGAGAAAAGAGGAGAAATGGGGAATGAATCAATAAGCATAAGAAGAGTATCCCAATCCCAAACCAAAGAATCAAAACCACTTCAATTTTCTCCTTTTCTCCATTTTCTTTTCTATTTTTCTATTTCTTTTTCTTTTTTTTTCATTATTTTTTTTTTTTTTTGCATATGTGTGAATGTATATATATTTTTCTCACTTTCAAGATCAAAATTGTGAACTTAACCAACCTCTTATTCAAAAATCAAAATTCATGATTTAGAGCACAAAACTTGAGACACCCTCCCATACTTATTATGAATCATTCCTAAAACAATTCCAAAGCTCCTCCAATCCCTAAGGAAAGGGGTGAATCATGGTTTTTTATGGCCAAGGCTTGTAATGGCTACAAAAAGAAACACAGGGAAAATGGCACAATGGGGAAAACAAGTGGAAAGTAGGCAAGGTGGTCTATTTGGTTAGTAGCTAAAAGAAAGAAGGCCTAAATCATCTCAATAATGCATGTGTAACAAGAAACATCAAGAAGAGACAAGATAAAATTCAGAGTAACTATCAACATGAGTGCAATCACACAAAGGGCAAACTCACAAAGGTAAGCAATCTATCACAAATGAGTTCACAATCAAAATTTCCAAGTCTACTCATAAAACTAAAGATGCAAAAGTGTATCCAAATGAAGTCATGAAACCTCAACCAAGAATGATGCAACTTCTCACAATCAAGCAAATCAAGAGTCTAATGGAAAGCATGCAAACACACCCATTAAACAGCAAAAATTCCAAAACAGCAAAAAAAAATCAAACTCAAAACCCACACCCCCACACTTAAATCACACATTGCCTTCAATGAAAGTAAATCAATCAAGAGCAAAAGAACAAGTGTAAAGTAAGGTAAGAGAGCACATCAAGGTGTAAAGACTTGCACTTCTGGAAAAGTGAGCTTGACAAAATCAAAGAATGCCAAATTGCACAAGGCTGAAAACACAAATGCAAAAACTAAAATGGAATAAAAAACTAAAGCTAAAAACCAAAATAAAACTAATTACAAGAGTTGAAATAAGGAACCGATAAATTGTATCCCAGCAATGATGCTAGTTTTGACGAAACATGTCGAACACGCCGTCAAAAGTAATTAAGTTCCCAAATAAATTTTGCAATATAGGACTAACTCAAGTCATTTTCTCAAAGATACAATTCATCAAACACCTTGCATTCAATTCAAAATAGGGGGATTTTGTGTGATTTTCATTAATTAAAGCAACAAAACAACTTTTTAAACAATAAACGAAAACAGAATCAAAGAGATACAACTCAAGAACCTATGCTTATGGAGAAATAATCCCAGTTCCAACAAGGATAAGTCAAATTCATACTCATGAAATTCCCAACAATACGAAATTTAAGGCAATCATCTTACATTCATACGGAAAAATCCGGATTACTATCGCATTCCTAGTTTTCCCAAATTCAAGTACGTATCATATTAAATCACAATCAATTGATTGTAATTGACCCAAATTCAGATTTCAATTCCCTAATCTAATCATTATCATACATTAAACAAGGAAATTGAAAATTTGAATAAGGGAGAAAAGGGTTTTCATGAGCAAAATTCAAAATTGAGAATAGAGGAACTCATATTTACCCACAAGCACATGATTCTTGGGTTGCAAAGGTTATTTAGCTCTCCATGAAGATCCTTATGGTGGCTACAAGGGGTTGCATGAAATTTATGAAGGAGAAAGGGAAAAGAAGAGAAGAGAGAGAAGAGAGCAAAGGTGAGATTTTTATTCAAGGAGTAGTGTTGTGTAGTGTAATTGTTGTCTTGCAAAAGGGGAAAAGTTAAAAATAAAGCCAAAACTGTGGTCCCCCCCCACAAGGTCTGAACCCACTAAATAAAATCTATCTTGACCAATTACAATTACCAAATGGTCCCTAGTTACAAACTAAAATGTGGAATTATTACAAGTGTAGGATCGTAACATTGAATCCCAAAATTCCCCCTGAAACGTTAGAATTATCCAATCCTTATGAGACAAGAAATTGTAGATCTCGTCCTTAGCTTTCAAACAAGACAAGAATCATCAAAATCGGAGACTTGTGTCAAAAGTTATGGGTTTCACAAGAGACAATATCAAAAACATCAATAAAACATGACAAATAGCAATTTTTGACACTTGGGGGCCCAAAATGACCCAATCTCACAAAACTCATCTAAAATGGTCAAAATGAGGTATACAACATGTCTAGACTATGCTAAATGTAACTTTAAACTATGCTAAAATACCCTTTATCAGCTACATTTATGAAACTTATAATATTTATGTTTTAAATTTAGGGTGAAGTTTAAGGTTTCATTAATCAAACCCTAAATAATTGGAGTTTAGTGTTTCATTTATCAAACTCTAAATATTAATGGTTTCATAAATGAAATCATAAAACGAATCCCTAAATATTTAGTGTTTCATAAATAAAACATTTAATTGAAACCTTAAATATTTAAGATTTCATTTAAGAAATGCTAAATTTTAAAATGAACACATTTCAATTTCTTCTTAAGTACTCTATCCAAACAACTCATTTTATTTCAAAGAATTTGAATTAGCCTCTCCAAATTCCCCATTCAAACACACTCTTAGGTTTGACTAATGAAATCTTAAATCATTAAGAGATTCAATAATAAAACCTTAAATCATTTGGGGTTTCATTAAAACTTTTATATTTAGTAATTCATAATGAAACCTTAAATAATGTATATGAAATACACAAGAACACACTAGAAAAGGGGGGGGGGGGGGGGGGGGGGGTTAAATAGTGGGTTTAAAACTTTTTCATAATTACTATTAGTTCACAAGTTGCCTTCTTAGATATATGTTAGTTTAAATAAAAAAATATATCCTTGCAAGGCAAAGCTTAGAGAGTCTATCCAAAAGAGCACAGTAAGCAAGATAAATATATGTAATCACAAGACAACAGATAAGAGCTTGTTTTTATATTGGTTCACTCAACCTGAGCTATGTCCAGTTCTCCTTTAACAACTGTTAAAGGGTTCCACTATAGTCAACTGATTACAAAACAAGTATTCTTCACTGCCACTTCTAGCTACAAGTATTCTCTATGCCACTCTTGGCTACAAGTATTTTAAACCACTTCTGGTTACAAGAATGAATCTCCCCCTGAGATTATACTTCCTAAGTATTCTTTTATCACTAAGCCACTCCTGGCTTTCTATACAAATATCTATAAGATTCAGATAACTCTCAAAGAGAGGATATAAACAAATGTTGAATCTACATGAGCTTGTAGAGGATGGGTATTCTTTTTCTCTCAGCTCGTGTTCAAGACCTTATCTCAGAATGCTTTCTCTTGCTGTCTAGATGATTTTGTTACTCTGTTCTCATTCATTAGTCTTCTCCTTTCATGGAGGCATCCTTATAAAGTGAGCTTAATGAATTTGAACGTTGGAGAAGACATCTTTCCGTTGTCTCACACAGTAGAGTGTTGAAGTAGCTTTGACTGTGCTTGATGTGACAGGAGTAGGTTTTTGTCTTTGTTATAGTTGTCTTTTAGCTAAAAGTGTGCATCCCATTGTTGATTGGTTCTTTTGGTTGTACCTACACACTTTATATAATACGAGACATACAAGTAAGACGAGGAATCAAAGAAAGTAATGTCAAAGGGTATCTCCCTTTGTTTCTGTTGCAGCAGTGTTTTTATTTGAGTAAAGAATTAATTATAAAGCGCATATTCCTTAGCACATATGATAGATTATGTTCTGTTCTTGCACAGACAAAGTCTGGCTTAACAAACATAGTCTGGTCTTGATTAAGTATGGTCTATTCATGCAAAGACAATATCTGGCTTAACAAACACATTCTTAATTAAAAGACATGGTCTGGACTAGCCTTAGACATTGTTTGGCTTAACAAACACATTCTTAATTAAAAGACATGGTTTGTTCTAGCCTTAGACATCATGTAGCTTAGCTTCAGACATCATCTGGCCTAGCCTCAGACATCATCTAGCGCTTGGCATCAGACATCGTCTGGCCTTGTGACTATGCATGATTTGTTAAGAGCTTATTTTAGCCTGTTTATAAGCAATTTTAGTGCCAAATTTAACCATTATAAGTTATTAGACAGTTAGAGCATAGGATTTGAGTTGAGAGATTTTACCATTGTCTGTTCTTACTTTGATTTCCTGAAATCACTTAGTCTGAAATCATTAATTGATAAAATATTATTACATTTGTTATTATCAAAACCTATCAAGGTATTAGGGGTCAGACATCATCAAATGTCTTGGTTCTAACACTTTTCAGGTTGAGTGTCATTGAACCTTACATGAATAACTTGTTCAACAAATTTGGTTATAAAGTTGAAAACTCTATATGCCTTTGATGTGTCAAAATATCGAAGTAGTGTTCTAGTATCACACTTCGAATCAAACTTTCCTAAATTATCTTTAGTGTTAAGAATGAAACATTGACATCCAAATGGATGGAAGTATGATATGTTTAGCTTTCTTCCCTTCCACAATTCATATGGAGTCCTTTTCAAAATAGGCCTAATGTAATTTCTGTTTTGTAAATAACAAGAAGTATTTATAGCATCAGCCCATAAGTGCTTTAGAGTTAAGTTATCATTCAACTAGGGTTTGGCCATTTCTTGCAATGACCTATTTTTCCTCTCAACAACACCATTTTGATGTAGTGTTCTAGGTGTTGAGAAGTTGTGAAGAATACCATTCTCTTCACTGAACCCTTCAAAAATTTCATTTTTGAACTCTCCTCCATGGTCACTTTGGATAGAAGTTATACATACACTTTTTTTTTCATTTTGAACGATTTTACAAAATTTATAGAAAGCCTCAAAAGCCTCATCCTTTTGGGTAAGGAATAGTACCTAAGTTTATCTAGAATAGTCATCTACAATGATTTGCTTACTTAGGAACTTATTTTGTGAATTGCAACTGATTACACAGTATGGGAATCGATTACCATATGGCCAAATTTGTTTTGAACCATCTCTGGTATTGGGTTAATCGATTACCAACAATTGCAATCGATTACAATGTCGTTTTCAGATTTCAGAAATTGCCCTGTTTCAATTGCAATTGATTACCATCAAGCTGCAATCGATTACAAGTCTATCTTTAAAACTTAGAATTGGCTCTGTTTCATTTGCAATCGATTACATGTCTTCTGCAATCGATTACAATAGATGATAGCAAGTTTAAATCATATTCTGATACACGGGATAATCGATTACACCTTAATTGCAATCGATTATATCTGGTATAATGATCATTTTGAAAGACTCCCAAGACTCGTTTTTTGTCTAACTAACTCCGAATCTTTTGAATCATCCTATATATTTGAACCCATAGCATCCCGTGTAGAGAGACACTCATTCACAATATCTTTTCTATCTTTCATTTGTCAAAATCCAAATCCTTTGATTTGATTCTCAGATTCGATATTAATCTAAAGCTTTGTCTTTCTTTCTTTTGCACATTAGTTAATCTCTTTTGAGTTTCTGAAAACTCATCTTGCTTTTACTGCTATACCCCTTTTGAGATTAAAACTCTGAGCCTATACAGTTATATTCCTCTCTTGTTCATCTATGAACTGAGGTTATTCAACACTTATTCTTGACTACTAAACTTACTCATATTGGAGTTCTTCAAATGATCCTTACATCAGATTAATTAGCACATAAAGGTGTTTTCATTCTTGAATCTTTTTATTAATCTTGTTTGATTTTCATTGTAGGAAATTTGTTCCTAGATGCTATGTTGAAATTAGAATTGTGTTTCTAATTTTGTTTCTAGAATTGTGTTGTTCTAATGTTTAGAAATTGAATGGTGAATGGTGTTTTCACATTCAGTTTTTAGGTTCTTGTTTCAAATTATGAAATCAAGATTTGTTGTGAATTGTGTGTGCATGGTGTATATAATCAAATTCATAGTTGAACCCCTTGGTGAAAGGGAGAATTGGATGTAGATTGGTGGTTGATTGAACTAGTATAAAATCAACAGGCTCATTCTCTCTATTCCTTAATCTTTTTCAATTCAAATTTTGATCTTTATCAAGCTTATTTGTTCTAATGAAATCTGTCATAAGCTGAAGTTGTTTTCTGGTTTATTCATTCAATATTATATATTTGAAAACGTTTTTATTAAAACTTCAAGAGTGGTGGTGAAAAGCTTTTATAAGCTTCTAGACCCACTTACAAATTTTCTTATAGTAGCCTTGAGTGAAGCAGCTTCATCATGCAATTTTGTGATCTCAGCTTCATCTTTACTCAAGGTTCTCACCGTGTTGATTTCATTAGTCTCATTGATCAATTTATTTAGATGTCTCCTGTATTGTTCTTTTTCCATCCATAGTGCACTCTTGCTATTAGTTAAGCATTTGTGTTCTGTGGTTAATTTTTGAGAATTTTTAGTTAGAGCATTACTAGCTGTGACTAATGTATCACATTTGTCAGTCAACTTAGTATATGAAGATTCAAGTTCTTCATGCTCTTTTGAAAGTTTTTTAAACTTCTTTTTCATTGACAAGTAGGCTTTTGAAAGAACTGATGAGTTAGAAAGAAGCTTTTGATAAGCTTCTGTAGAGAAGTAAGGGCATTGATATCTACCTCAAGTTCTTCTTTATTTGAGGCTTTGGACACATATGTTGAGGAAGAGGTATTTGCCATCATACAATGATTGTTGTCATCGTTTGTTGCTTCTTCTTTTCTAAACATAGACGATGAAGATGATGTGTCTGCCTAACAAAGGTTGGATTCTTTGTCTAATGCTTCAATTTCTTCCTTGTCCGTTGAATCACCAAGTTCTTCTCATGTGGACATTAGTCCTTTTTTCTTCCAGGGAAGCTCTTCTTCATCTTTTCCTTTCCTTTGTTTAGCGTTAAACATTTTGACTTGAAGTGTATAGGCATTTTACATTCATAACAAACAACAAGATTTTTCTCTTTCTTGTCACGATCTGCTGGGAACTTTTTGTTGAAGTTCTTCCATCTGGATCCACAATTTGTGGATTCTTCTAGATATAAATGATAGCTCATCATCATTTCCAAAGTCATCTTCACTTGAGAATGTTGTCTCCTCTTCTAACTCTTTAGCCTTTAGTGCTATTGATGTTTGCCTTTAGATGATCTAGACGATTGGCCCTTAGATGATTGCTCCTTGGTTGTTGTTTGCTTTGGCTTTTGAGCCTTAAGAGCCAAAGGCTTGCCTTTCTTTATTTGAGCATCTCCTTATAGCTCTTGCTTGTGTAGAGTTAATATGCCCATTAGCTCTTCTAGAACTAGACAGTCGAGGTTCTTTGAAGCACGAATGGTTGTGACCTATGGTCTCCATTGTCTAGGCAAGCTACGAAGAATTTTGTCAATATGCTTAAAGTTCTTGAAACTTTTACCAAGGTTTTGAAGCTCGTTTAAAATAGTTTGAAATCTAGACATCATAGTAGAAATAAATTCATTTTCTTCCATGGTAAAAAGTTCCTAGTCTTGTCAAGACACTTACTTTGTTTCTTTTTACTTGAGTGGAACCTTCATAAGTCATTATGAAAGTGTCCCACATTTTTTTTGTTGACTTGAACTGGTTGACTTTCTTGTGCTCCATTTCGGAGATACAACAACAAATAGCATTCCTTGCTCTTGAGTTTAAAAGGAATCTTTGCCTTTGTTCGTCAGTCCACAAATTTCTTGGAAGCTCATTCAGCTCATCATCAAATGGAATATAGTTTCCATTTTCAACCACATCAAGCATATCTATGTGGCATGACTCAAAGAATGCTTCCATTCTTTGTTTCCAATAGCCGATGTTTTCACCCTTGAATACTAGTGGCTTATGGATAGATTGGCTTCCCTTCTCCATATCTTTGTGTAGGATCTAGCTCTATATCTGTGAGGATATTTATTAGAGACTAAGCTTTGTTAGCAACTAAAATACAGAAGAACACACAAGAAGGGGTGATTGAATAGTAGGTTAGATAAACTAGAAGCATTTTTGCAATAAATATTAGTTAAAATGTTCTCTATAGAGATATATGATTTAAAAACAAGCTAATATATTTCTTCAAGACAAAGTCTTTGAAAACCTTTCCAAAGTGCACAAACTACAAAGATGAATAGTTATAAGCAAAAGACAACAAGAGTAAAACACTTGGTTTTATATTGGTTCACTAAAACTTAAGCTACGTGTAGTTCTCCTTTAACAACTGTTAAAAGGGTTCCACTATAATCAACCTGATTACAAAACAAGTATCCTAAATTGCCACTTCAGGCTATAAGTATTCTCAATGTCACTATTGGCTACAAGTATTCTAAAACCACTTATGGTTAAAAGTATAAATCTTCCCTTGAGATTATACTACCCAAGTATTGTTTGGTCACTAAGCTACTCTTGGCTTTCATTCAAATGATTGAATAAGATTCAAGTAACTCTTAGCGAGAGGATATACAAATGAGTTGAATCTCTATGAGCTTTGGAAGATGGTGTTTCTTTTTCTCTTAGCACTCTCTCTCACTAGGATTTTTCAAGCTTTCTTGATGTTTCCTTTCCCGTTTTTGACAACTTGGTTTTTCTTATATTCATTCATTAGTCTTCTTCTTACATGGAAGCATCTATTTATAGACAAGCTTCATGGAGAACTTATTTATTTTTGGACTTGTTAGGAATTTATGTTTGGAACTTATTTATTTATGTTTGTTAAAAACTTATGTTGTTTATTTATGCTTTGTAAGCTTTATTACATGACTTTGATGTTTGAGTTTGAACTCATGGAGGTTGTCATTTGGAAGCTTGAAGTTTATGTTATGAGATTGTGGAATTATATAAATTTCTGATGATGTACTTTTTTAGGACTTTTTAAAATCTTGAGACAAGTATAAAAATTGTATTTTTCTAATGGGTAGGTTTTTGTGCAGAGACAATTTTCGTATACCTACTGTTTATGTTTAACTCTGGGTTGTTAGGTAAGAGTCATTGATTGGAATTGTATTCCCTATTTCCATAGACCATAGAGGAGCCCAATTCCAACTCTTCCAAGCTCTCCAGTATGTCCAACTTACAGGAAACTAGAGGACTTAGAAACATGACAAGGGAGTATGCTAAAAGTTAGCAATAATTCTACCTTGCCTCTATTATTTTGTGAAAATAGACCATACTGAACCAGACCTTGCCCTCCTACAATATTCTGGTTTTAGACTTCCTTTTTCCTTGACAACTTATCTCATGAATTTTAGAACCACCGAAAATATTTGATGAATTTTCATGTAAAACATTTTTAAGTTAGTTTTGTGTACAACTGTGTATGAGTAACTTGTGTCTTATAAATATGAGATTTATATAACCATGGAAACATCACCTATACTTGTTACCCTTTATTAGTAAGACCTTAAAGTGTCTACATCTGACCCATCACAAAGTCTTGTGCCATAGTCATAATTGTGTTGAATAAAATGATTGAAATGAAACCGTTATTTTAGGCTGAATTCATGGACAGATTATGTCCTTGGTTTGAAGTTCTCGTGTGGTCTACCCTACTCAAGATGTGTTAAACCCTTTGGTGTTCTTCTTGACTTATGTCTTAGCCTTCAAATTCAAAGTGGTCTCATCCAATTTGGAGCCTTTTACAATTTCTAGTGATGTTTACACTTCAGTGAAGCAAAACTTGAGATAGTCTTGAGTGTATGGGGTTGTGTGAGTAGTGAATGACTTGTAAGGCACATGTGGCATACTAAGTGTTTATTCCACCTCAACCTACCTTAGAGTTCCTTACCTTATCATGCAGCATACCTTGAATCATGAATGAGTGCATGGAAAGTGTGGTGCCTAATGCAATATATTTCAGTGATGTCGAGATAGGTGTGATATAAGTATTTTGTTCTGCTTGAGTTGGATGTGATGTCTTCAATTGGAATTAATTTATTTCCCCTGAGGGCCATGAAGTTTTGTATGTAGCCTTCATTATGGAACAGAGTAAATTCCATTGAAAATTGTATGTGAATTGTGGGAAGAAGATATATTAACTATTCATGATGAAATTGGCCTTATAATAACATTGTATAAAAAATTACCATATAACCAACCTATAAGGAATTTGTTTAAATCCTTTTAATACAGTACAGAGTTAAGTCTTAGCTTTAAAACCGTTTTGGAATCATTCCATTTTGATGATTGTACGATTTATAGGAATTTTTCTAAATGCAATGAGTTTAAACTAGCTTCTGTTAGAGTTTGGTGTGTGTAGTTTGTAAACTATGAACTTGTAGAGCATGTAACTCATGTGTACTGATCCAATAACACATGTCCTATTTTGTGCTATATTTAAAGGTTCTTAACCTAACTTAAAACGTTACAATCTTAGTCTTATATTTGTGCCTTAGCAATTTACATGGGAATTTAAACATACTATTGAAGCTATATTATTGTAACTGCCTTGTTTTTCTTGTGCCATACTAATTGCGTTACTCTAAGTGGCTGATAATTGCTTTACATACATAAATATTGCATCATATTTTGTAGTGATTATCCAACGTTCTTAGGAATTTTAGCTTAGTTTGAACTCATTTAATCTAGATTCTTATAGTTTTGCTAATTCTAACCATAGAAAGCTATTTGTAAGAAATATACTTAAATTCATGTTTGCAGGCTTAGGTTCAATAACAAGGCAAGACAAGGAAAGGGAAGACAAAGAATTAAAGCAACTCATGCTTAGTGAAGTTTTCTTTCGAACTGAAGATTTGCTTAGCAGATGTGCGCGCTTAGTGGAAGCCCTGTATCTGAGATGAAGATCTGTAGAATCGCGAACGTGCACTTAGTGAATATGCACGCTAAGTGAAATTTCACTTATAATATATAAGCTTCACTTTGTAATTTGGAGATTCATTCAAACCTTGATTGAGAATTTGAGTTGCTTCTTCCCCTGTTCCTCCCTCTCCCATTTTGTAAACTTTTCAAAGCTTCTCATGACAATGAGAGGCTAGTCCATTAGTGTTGAGGACTTGGAACTAGGTGCTGAACATGTAAACGCTTTCCTTCATATCTATTCATTGAAATATTCAGTTTAATGTTCATTTCTCTATCTTTATTCTTGTTATATGATTTGATCAATTACATATGCATGTTTTAGAGTTTAACTGCCATTGACAAATGCTTTTGAACTTGGAACTAAGTTTGGACTCTAATGGAGTGTATTTCTAGAAATAGGATAGACTCCATTAGCTTCGTAAAGATCTTTGAGCTTCATCAAACCACTCAACTGAACTTACCGAGACATCGAAAGTGAGGTTGAGTAGTTTAGGTTTGATTTGATGTGACATCACATTTTGAGCACTTCTAGATCGAAGTTAATCTGAACTATTGCTTTGAATGGAGAATATATCTTGTATGTTTACATGGGAAGCAAACCGATTGAACCAAATCCTCAACATATCCATCATTCCAATCACACTCAAGCACGCCAACTATTCGATCATAGTCCTGAATCACCATTATCGTTTTTATTGTTTATCTTTAGTGTTAATTGTTAGTGTTTAGTTTTTTTTTTTTTTGTTACTATGTTCTATAACACAAACAATTTTTAAAAACCAAATTAGTGTTTAGGAACTGATTATTTTACTAATAGTCAAATATGGACAATTCCTTGTGGATTCGATACTAGGATCTTCCCCTTTAAACTACTTATGCAATATTTGGTATGCTTGCCAAAATATTTCATCAAGTTATTTGGCGCTGTTGTCGGGGAATTGTTTATAGTATTCAACAATTAGTATTTTCGTCAAGTCTTATTCATTAGTTCAATTTTGCTTTATTGTATACAAGTTCTGTTTTGCATAATTCTGTTTATTTTCTGTTTTGCATTGTATAAATTTCTGCTCAAGAAGCATCTCCTCCTTCGCAACATGGAACCCTTGTTGAACTAATCAATGCAAGACTTTTGGAGTGCTATGCCCATACAAGAGGATTCTTAGTAACCAAATAGAGATGTTGTTTGGGCATCTTGGAATCATGCAACTAGGAGTTAGTTACCCACAACCTACCTATTGTGATTTTTGTGGAGGAGAGCATTTCAATGATGAATGTTATCACTACTTCATAGAAAAATCTTGGTGGGAGCAAGAGTTACACCCTTCCAATCAAGATGAAGAAGATAAATTCTCTAGTCTTGAGAATGTGTTGATGCGATTCATGGAAGCTTCTCAAGCTAGCTTTGAAGCCGATCAAAACACAATTCAAAATCTTGAGATTCAACTTGGTGAGATAGCAAAACAAGTGGCTAAAATGCCTTCTATGACCAAAAAGGAAGAAAATTCTCTAGAGGATGAAGCACATAGGGAGAGTCTCAAAGAAGAGTTTGATTCAAGAGAAAAGGGTGAAGAAAAAGAAGAAAAAGATGATGAGAGAACACAAAAATAGTGGGAGAAGTGCTCAACGATAGAAATTCAACAAGAAAGCCCTCCTCAAGTCAATATCTCTCACCATCAACTAATGGACAAGGAAGAAGGGCATGAAGAACATGATAAACCCTTAAATACCTTCTTTGCCTTGTTCACCAACAATCCTTCTACCATGGTTTGGAAGCCGCTTCATGGATATATGACTTTCATGGAATTTCTACCTAAAAAGAAAAATAGAAAGGAGGATGTCTTCTTTTTGACTTATATGCCACCTTGATGACCTCACGGTCAGAACCATCAAGCTAGTGACGTTAAAGAAGCGCTTGCTAGGAGGCAACCCAGGTTTGTTCTCTTTCATTTTATCATTTTGACAAGAATAAGAGCTAGAGTTTGAAAACAAATTTGGAGAGTTTCCAATCTTTACATCTTTTGCTAAGCGCCCACTTGGGCTTAGCGAGCTTATGGCAAATATTAGGCATTCTCCAAACAAATGCAAATAACTCGCCAAGCGCAAGATCGCGCTAAGCACGTATCTTCGCTTAGCTAGAGTTTGGCTCGAAGTGCTGTCGCGCTAAGCTCAATCTTTCGCTTAGTGACATTTTGGCTCAAATTGGCATTTCACTAAGCGCAAGATCACGCTAAGCTGGATCTGCAACATTCTGTAGAGCGTGCTAAGCATGTTTCTTTGCTAAGCGACGTTTTAGTTTGAATTGTTTCTTCGCTAAGCGCACATATTCCCTTGGCAAAAGTAAAAAAAAAAAAAAAATCTAAGAGAATGCGCTAAGCTCAATGTTGCGCTTAGTGCAAGTATCAGAAATGTAGAAGAGAGCAGTTGCAAAACTACCCACTTTCCTTCTTCCCCATTTTATGTTTTAATCTTTCCACTCATTCTCACCCACACACTTAACCCTAACTTCCTTCTTCCTAATTTCTCCTCCACTGCTCACACTGTCACTCCTTACTTGCACTCTTTCTTTCACACACCCACTCACTCATTGCATTCTTCTTCTTCCTTGCACATTGCATTTTCTCCTTCTCAGTTTTCTTCCTCACTCTACAACCAGGTAAGTCTCACATACCCTTTTGTTTGTTTTACATTTTGTTTTTGTCTTTTGGCATTGTTGTTTTCTCTTGTGTGTTATCGAGCTTGGGTTGCTTGCTGATTAGATTAGGTTCTTATGTGATTTTCGTTTTTTTTTTGGTTATAGCGTTTTCTCTATTTTGTGTTTGGGATTTCATATCCATGCTAAGCGTGCCTTTGCGCTAAGCACGCATATGTGATTTCTAGGTTCCTATTCTTCATGTTCATGAACTTGGGTTTCAGATTCAAGTGCGCTAAGCAATACCTCTCGCTAAGCGCGCTTAATATTTTGAAGCGCTAAGCGGAGCCTCACGCTGAGCGAATTTTCACCTCGAACTCCATTATTCGAGGAAAATCGCTAAGCGTAGGTGTTCACTCAACAAGCCTAGTCTGTTTTTCTTTAGTATATTTTTTTTAGATTTAGCGCCACTAAGAGAGACCTCTCTTTAAGCGTGCTTAGTGTTTGTGTTCGCTAAGTAGATGGACGTGCTGAGTGAATTTTTCCTTCAAACTCTAATATTTAGGGAATTAGCTAAGCGCAATTGTCTGCTTAGTGCGAATGATTTGTTTTTACTCTATTTTCTTTCTTTCTCTACTCTGTTTTTACTCTGTCTTTGTTCCTTTTCTACTCTATTTATTTTTGGTGTTTCTTAAGTGTTCACTTAGAGCTTGGCAAATACCACTGTTTCTCACTTTTTTTTTTGTTGTCTTATTTGTTCCTTTTTTAGTATAAATAACACCTAAATCTCGCAATACCCGCAACACATCTTCTTTCAGTGTTGCACCTGCTGCACCACAATCTTTGAAAATCTAAGCGCCCATTACCTTCCGCTTCATTTGTACCTTCTACTATAATGAAGCCGATCCCAACAGGGCCCGAACTTCCTCCTAAGACCAGAAAGCAACCACGCACGAAGATAGTTTCTAGGAGCTCCTCCTCTGCTGACTTAGCTGTCATTAAAGACATGCTTCAAACCGCTCTCAATGGTATCCAACTTACACTCACTCAGTAGATGGAAGAGAGGACCAATGCTTTGTATCGTGGCTCATGTGCAATGGCCTGTGGACATGCCCTCTTTTTCGCAAGGGGTGGTGGTGGTCACTGCAGAGGTGAGGAAGAAGAAGGAAATCAAGAAGGTGATGAAGAGGAGAACCAAGAGGAGGATGTAGGAGATGATGACCTAGAGGACGACTTGGAGGAGGACTAGCCTCGGATGGGCATCATGGCCATTTACTGTTAGGATCAACTGAGTAATCAATCAAGATGGGGGGGGTGAATTGATTTAACGTAAAGTGACTGATTCTTTTCCTCAAAAAGATTTTTCACCACCACTCTTGAGGTTTTAATAAACGCGTTTTCAGAGAATGTTATATTGATTGAATAAACTAGACAAAAACAACCTCATCTTAAGATCAAATGCTAAATTGAAATAGATCAAGGAATAGAGAGATAGAGCCTGTTGATTTATACTGGTTCAATCAACCACCGATCTACATCTAGTTCTCCCTTTCACCAAGGGGTTCCACTATGAATTAGGTTACATACACCATGCACACACAATTCACAGCAAATCCTGATTTCACAACCTGAAACAAGAACCTAAAAGATTGAATGTGAAAACACCATTCACCATCCAATTTCTAAACTCTAGAACAACACAATTCTAGAAACAAAATTAGAAATACCATCTAATTTCAATACAACATTTAGGAACGAAATTCCCACAATGCTAATCAGACAAGATTACTGAAAAAGATTAAAGAACGAAAACACCTTAATGTGCTGATATAGCAAATATGATATCAGATCAAGAAACTCCAATATGAGTAGATTTAGCAGTTAAGAACTAATGTCGAATCACCTCAGTTCATGAAAGAACAAGAGAGGGATATAGTTGTATAGGCTCAGAGGTTCAATCTCAAATGGGTATAGCAATAAAAGCAATATTGAGTTTTCTGAAACTCAAGAGATTAGAGAATGTGTAGAAGAAAGAAGAGAGTGATCAAAGCAATATCAAATCTAAAAAATCAAATCAAAGATTTAGATTTTGACAATTGAAGTAATGAAAAGATATTGTAATTGTTTGTTTGTTGTTCTACACAAGAAGATATGGATTCAAATATATGGCGTGGGTAAAAAGATTCGGAGTTAGTTAGACAAAGAATGAGTCTTGGAGATGTTTAAAAATGACCATTATACTAGATATAATCGATTGCAATCAAGGTGTAATCGATTATCCTATGTATCAGAATATGATTTACACTTGCTGTCAGTTGTTGTAATCAATTGCAGTAGACTTGTAATCAATTGCAAATAAGACAAAGCCAATTATGAATATTAGAGATCATCTAGTAATCGATTGCCACAAGATGGTAATCAATTGCAAATGAAATAGAGCAATTTCTGAATCTCAAAGATTGTCTTGTAATCGATTGCAGTTCGATGGTAATCGATTCCTACAACTTGTAATTGATTGCAATCACTCAGAATTAATTCCTAAGAAGTAAATCATCTAGTGATGCTAGAGATAATAGAAAACAAGGCAAATCAAAACATCAAGCAAGAAAGATAAGGCTTAGTTTATAATACACAATACAATGCCATCATCCATACATGTTATGGCATAAAAAAAATACTAGACTAATAGAATGGAGAAGACTTAAGGTATGAAGATACCAAAATCTAAATGAATAGGCGAGGTGTCAATCTTCATCTACAAGAGGCCAAGTGTTTTAAATGTTGTCATCTGGAAATTTTTTTACTATTTCTATTTTTTTTTACTTTACATATTTAACAATTTATATAATTTAGCATTTTTGTGGTAATTAATATTTTTGTGCAATGTTGGATGTCTTGTGAACATTTGGTTCAGTTTTTATGTTTGAACTATTGTTTGTTTTGAACCTTTGGCACAATTGTTTTCGAACTGGGTGAGAGCGTGTTATTAGGTTGCTTAGTCTTGAGGATGATGTATGCATGTGAGTTTGGGGAATTAATAGCTGTGAGCATTTGACTTTTGAAGGACTTGTGAACATTGTGAAAATTAATCAATAAGTGTGAGAATTATACTGTGAGAGAACAATTAAGTTGTTGCACTAATTTTTGAATGATTCTCTGAATTGTTGTGTGCATAATTAATGTGGAAATGATCAAGGCCTTGTTTGCTTAGAGTGATTCTGAGAGCCAAAAAGTCAATCCAGTAAGGTTGAGAGAATCATCTGCTAAACCATTGAGCCTAATAGACAACTATTTTGTCTTGTGAACCTAGAACCTAAACAAGAATTGCCCACCTTACCTTAGGGAATAGGAAAACATATCTTTTATGGTTTGAGACAAAATTGTTCCAAATTTGGAGGAGTCAGGTAAAGATCCACATTAAAAAGAAGAAATGACAATAACACACCTACTGCAATATGAATCACAAGAGGCAAAGCCTCCAAAAAAAAATTGAATAATTGAAAATTCAATCAATTGTGATTCAAGCAGAAAGTAGTTGTTGTCCAATTGTGGAAAGTACTATGAGGCATATAGAGGAAATTGGTAATCAAGAAGGGAGATAAAGATATGTTTTCTTCAATCCTTAGGAATTGTAATTCAAGAAAAACCAATGTTCTTTATAGCCCAACTGTGATTCAACCCTGGCTAAGACCTTAGTGATCCAGATTGTTTGTGTATCTACAATAAATTAAGAAGAAATTCAAAAGTTAAGTGCACAATTTCAATTGGAATGATTTGACCATCTCATACTTTATACACTAAGTGCTGAGTGAAACACTAGCCTTGTGAGGGTCATGGTGTTCACTTGAACTTCAAATTGTTGAATGCTCCTTTGTTAGTTTGCTGAATTTATGTGCATGTTGAAAACTCTCTTTGTACCCTTAATGCGTTTGATCTCAATTGAGAACACCTTTTGAAAGTGTCATTGGTCTTAAGCTTGATGCCAATCTTGTCAATTGTTCCTTTGCATCCACTTTGTTGCTATGTAGATATTTTTTTTCTTGAGGACAAGAAAAGCTTTAATTTGGGGGAGTTTAATAATCGCTTTATATACATAAATATTACATCATATTTTGTAGCAATTATCCAACGTTCTCAAGAATTTTAGCTTAGTTTGAACTCATTTAATCTAGATTCTTATAGGTTTGCTAATTCTAACCATAGAAAGGTATTTGTAAGAAATATACTTAAATTCATGTTTGCAGGCTTAGGTTTAATAACAAGGGAAGACAAAGAATTAAAGCAACTTGTGCTTAGCGCCACCTCTCGCTAAGTGAGACAGGCGGTTTATGCAGCATTGAGCGCAAGCTTACGCTAAGCGAAGTTTTCTTTCGAACTGAAGATTCGCTTAGCGGAAGCCCTGTATCTAAGATGAAGATCTGTAGAATTGTGATCATGCACTTAGCGGACATGCACGCTAAGCGAAATTTCACTTATAATATATAAGCTTTACTTTGTAATTTGGAGATTCATTCAGACCTTGATTGAGAATTTGAGCTGCTTCTTCCCCTGTTCCTCCCTCTCCCATTTTGTAACTTTTCAAAGCTTCTCATGACAATGAGAGGCTAGTCTATTAGTGTTGGGGACTTGGAACTAGGTGTTGAACATGTAAATGCTTTCCTTCATATCTATTCATTGAAATATTCAGTTTAATGTTCATTTCTCTATCTTTATTCTTGTTATATGATTTGATTAATTATATATGCATGTTTTATAGTTTAACTGCCATTGACAAATGCTTTTGAACTTGGAACTGAGTTTAGACTCTAATGGAGTGTATTTCTAGACATAGGATAGACTCCATTAGCTTCGTAAAGATCTTTGAGCTTCATCAAACCACTCAACTAAACTTACCAAGACATTGGAAGTGAGGTTGAGTAGTTTAGGTTTGATTTGATGAGACATCACATTTTGAGCACTTTTAGATCGAAGTTAATCTAAACTATTGCTTTGAATGGAGAATATATCTTGTATGTTTACATGGGAAGCAAACCGGTTAAACCAAATCCTCAACATATCCATCATTCCAATCTCACACTCAAGCACGCCAACTGTTCGATCATAATTCTGAATCACCATTATCGTTTTTATTGTTTATCTTTAGTGTTAATTGTTAATGTTTAGTTTATTTTCTGTTGTTACTATGTTCTATAACACAAACAACTTTTAAAAACCAAATTAGTGTTTAGGAACTGATTATTTTACTAATAGTCAAATACGGACAATTCCTTGTGGATTCGATACTGGGATCTCCCCTTTTAAACTACTTATGCGATATTTGGTATGCTTGTCAAAATATTTCATCAGTGGCTTGCTGAGATATATTACCATATTATTGTCCTATATGCATAGTTTATGATGCAATTGATGGCATATCATTGTGAGTTCTGTGTGATTTATAATGATTTTTCTTATGGATGTTGTTCTGTTTAGACTTTCCTCTGGTCAGTGGCTCCAATTCGTGAAATCTATGTTTCTGTGTGGCGATTGCGATTGATTTGTGTTTTTACTTTAAACTAGACATGTTTATTGAACTCTAGAAATTGGAATCACTCCATTTTCATCTTTAAAGAATTCTCCATGAATTATATAAGATGAGATTGGATATTGATTGCCTTACTCTGAGTGGCTTGTTGAGATATATTACCATATTAGTCCTATATGTATAGTTTATGATACAATTGATGGAAATTGGAATCACTCCATTTGCATTTTTAGGTATTGTCATCTTAGTCTCACTTTATCGTTTTCGTTTGGGCTTTGGTTTCCTTTGTCGTTTTCGTTCAAGAGGGTATTTGTTTACTATTTTGGGATTTTCGATCTGTAAAAGAAAAGGTTTTGTGAGTTTCCAAACTATAGAAAATGCATTAGGGTGTTACCCTTTGGTTTAATTTACCCTTCTAGTTTAATGACTGAAAATGAATGTTAGTTACTTGTTAGAAATCACAATTAGTTTCAATGACTACACTCTATTAGTTTCAATGATTGCACTCTATTCTAATCACTATTAGTTCTGAATTTGTAGGTGAAAGATTCTAAAACTTTTCCCTGAATTATTTCTAAAAGTTGTTGGAAGTACACTTGTCACTACCTAACTGCAGTTGGAGGTTAGTTTTTTTATTCCTTATATTTACAGTAGACTAATATGGTGATTTAGTAGAAATTAAAGCTATTGTTCTTGTTGTCAATGTTGAGTCATAAAATGGTTTGTTTCTTGTTGTTGATGTCAAATTTAGTGATTTACTGCTCTTGTAGAAGTGGGTGTGGTGTTAGATTTTGTGTTGGTGTCATTTCTTTGCAAAAATAGGCATGCATTATCATCATAATTTTTTTAAACTATGAACCAATTAAACATAATCTCTTATAAGACTTTTAAGATAGTTGAGAATCAACAATAAGTTCCATTTGCTGGCAAGTGTAAGCACTCGCCACATTGAGTCTATGAATTATATGTGAATGATGTTGGTTGAGTTCTAAAATGTAGGAAGAGGCACATAAGATTGAATACTAAAATAAAACTTCTCTTGTAATACAAAAGGATGGACTTCTAATTCCTAGTACATAAGATTTTCTTATTGCAACAAAGAAATACTATTGTTGATGAACTTGTAAGTAGTCCACTAGAGTGGACTTGCAAGAGAATGTTTACAAGGTCTGTTTGAATATTTGGCAAAAACTTTAAGCTGTGTTGGAGTCAAATTCTGTGTGCACCACAATTCACAATAATCCTGTGGCTCAATGTCATAGACCAAACTAGGTCAAGAGCTCTAATAGGGTCAATGTGTCCAGCACATGATCATAAGGACTTGTTGGTTTAGCAGTTGTGTACTGATTCTTTTGCCCTGTTTAGGTGCCTGTTTATATAGTAGAGATTGCACCTCAGAACATGAGAGGTTTCCTAGGATCTAATTCGACTGCTTTTATCTGCAATACACTATTTTATTTTATTTTTATAATAGTTTTGATTAAAAACAAGAGGAAATGTTTCCCCTGCATCTTATTTATTGGTCATATAATTTTTTTTCATAAGAGTACACAATTCCAAACCACTACATGCTGATTTGTAAAATTACTACATAGACAAATGGCATATCATATACATGATTTCCCCATTTCTCTGTATTAAAGCTTATGTCACCCATAAACAAGCATACATATGATAAGCTTGGTCATTATTGAAGAGTAGTTCGAAAATATTTATTGGTTTAAAAAAAAAAAAGCAATTCGAAATTGATTTAAAGCTGAACTGTTTTAAAAACCAGTTCAAAACCAATTCAATTTAGAACCAGTTCTTTTCCACACCAGTTGTTGAATGTAGTTTAAAAATTGAACCAGTTAAACCGGTTGTTCGGTTGGGTTTTTGCGTTTTTGCACACTCCTAGTAAATAGTAACTTCACTGTTCTATAATGTTTGGAAATTAGCATGGTTTGGTTATGAACTTGAGTTGTTGAATAATATGAAAAAAAATGCTTACATCATATTGTACCCTGAGCAAGTATCTTGCAAAATAAATATAACTTATATTGTAAGTGTTTCTTATTACAATATAATATAGTAAGTACCTTGCTTATTACGATTACATACCTAATATAATATGTTCATATTGTTCTAATGTTGCAGCTGAAGACAATATTTAGAAATGCTTGTAGCTCGAAGCCTCTCCCCTTCAAAGCTTAAACCGCTCTTTTATCCAACTCTCCTTTGTGAATGCAAATGTCATTCCCACTCAAATATCTTTTCAACCTTAATACCATACTCAAAACCCCATCTCCAAAATTTCCCTACATTTTCACCTCAGCCATCAATTAATTTGTTTAGATTATTCTCTTCACAGCCTGCAAATTCAACTACGCAAGAGAATTTGCCCCTCACTTATGAAGGTAACTACGATGAAGTCACTTCCGAATCTCTTCATGTTTGCCTAGGCTGTGGGGTTTACCTGCAATATTCCAACCCTAAGCAACCTGGTTATTTTATCAAACCCTCTGAGAAGGACTTGAATTATAGATTGTATAGCAATCTTGAACCCATTGCACAAGAGCCTGAGTTCTCTAACACTGTCAAAAGGGGAATAATTATTGAACCAAAAAAACTTAATGATGATGATGCAAACTTGATTAAGAAACCAGAGAAGCCAGTGGTATGTGCACGTTGTCATTCGTTGAGGCACTATGGGAAGGCGAAAGATCCAACTGTGGAAAACTTGCTACCTGATTTTGACTTTGATCACACGGTAGGTATGAAGTTAGCATCAACCAGTGGGACCCGGTCCGTGGTGCTTGTGGTTGTGGATGTAGTGTATTTTGATGGATCTTTTCCAAGGAAGGTTGCAAAGTTGGTTTCTAAGACAACTGGGGATCATTCTGCTACATGGAAGCAGGGTAGGTCAGGGAATGTGCCTAGAGTGGTGCTCGTGGTGACAAAGATTGAATTGTTGCCTAGCTCATTGTCACCAACAAGGTTGAAGCATTGGATTAAGCAGAGAGTAAGAGAGGGTGGAATAAATAAGGTTACTAGTTTGCACATGGTGAGTGCAATAAGGGACTGAGGACTGAAGAATCTTGTGGATAATATGGTTAATTTGGCTGGACCTAGAGGGAATGTGTGGGCTGTTGGAGCACAGAATGCAGGAAAGAGTACTTTGATAAAATTTATGGGGAAATATGCTGGAGGGAAGATTACACATCTGACTGAAGCACCTATACTAGGGACGACACTAGGCATTGTTAGAATGGAGGGTGTTCTTCCAATCAAAATTGTTTGATACACCTGGCCTTCTTCATCCTTACTTGATTACACCGAGGTTGATGAGGGGAGAGCAAAAGCTTGTTCATATGGGCAAGGAATAGATATAGAAGAAACATCCTTGGATTCTATTTATGTCACAGTGTGGGCATCTCCTTATCTTCCACTGCATATGGGTAAAATAGAAAATGCATGTAAAATGTTCCAAGTTCATTTTGGCTGTCAGTTACAGGTATTCTCTCTGGTCATCTTGATTAACTACTTATTCTACAACTGCTAGTCCATAAAGCTTATAGCTGATTATGAACTGTCTTCCGAAAGTATTATTTGGGTTAGTGTCCTACAATTCTACAAATAGTAGATTTGTCTTTTAGTTGTTACAAAATTGTATTATTATATATATTTTTTTTTAGTTTGATCTAGGTGATATCCAAACTAAAAAAAAGTGGGCACCAACAGTTGTTAAAACTTAAAATGACCTTGAAATATGTTAATCATGTTTAATTAATTCGGTCAAAGGATTTAGTAACATGTCTTTCTCTTTAGTTTTTCATCCTTTGCATGGTTGGGTAGTGCTCTTCAAACATTTAGTGGAATTATTTTCAAAGAATTGCTTATCAACTTAACTAAGATTTAGGTATGGAGTTGTTGTAACATGCTTAAGGTGAAGTTTTTATACCCATGCAAAATGTATCTAGAGCTCTATGTTATAGGGAAAAGACACAAGTTGCTCCTTTGATTCATAAGCATGATTAATTGTGTTTAATTGTGTATTACACAAGTTTCTTCATGTATAACACCAATTTGAATTGTTCTTTGTGTAGCCACCAATCGGAGAAAAACGAGTACAAGAACTGGGGAATTCGGTGAGAAGGGAATTCCATGTTAGTGGGAACAGTTGGGAGTCAAATTCAGTAGACATTGCTGCCGCTAGCCTCGGTTGGTTTGCCATTGGACTTAAAGGAGATGCAGTGTTAGGAGTTTGGACTTATGAAGGAGTTGATGTTGTTCCTCGTAATGTTTTAATACCCTATAGATCACATACTTTTGAAGTTGCAGGGTTTATTGTGTCCAAGATTGTCTCAAGTCTGACCAAGCTTTAAATAAGCCAACGCGACGAAATGACAAAAAGGCAAAGGGAGTTGACTAAAAAGCGCCAACCAATTTTGTTAAATCACCACTTTTGTCTTCTGATGGAGGCTTCAAATAATGGTGTCAATTTTTTGAGAAAGAAACCATTTAGTTTTCTATGTAATATAAGAGATGAATCAAGAATCTAAACATTATAATGTGAAGTTTATCCTTATCCAAAGTTCAAGCGATAGAGGCTAGGAGGTGGATACACAATGATTAAGAAGGAGGATCAAATCTGGCATAAGATTTTTGTGTTTTTTTTTATCATTAAATGTTACATAAGATACGTTGTTATGAATTGTATTCTGTTTTTTTTTTTTTTTCATTTGAATAATTTTATGTTGCGTTTTCTGCTATGTATTATTCTAGATTAGAATTATCTTGGTCCCTCTAGGTTACTTAAACTGGCTCAATGGCTAAGAGCAAAAAATGTTTGTAATTCAAATCAGTCTTGTCTTGAGAATTTCACTTTTAATACTAATTTTTCAAATTTCTTTGAATTGGAGATGTATGTATATTCTTTCTTTTCATGGTACATAGTCATATGTGTATATTCATTCATACAATACAATTCTCCTCAAATAATAAACGTAAACTAATTATTGAATTGGTGTGTAATTGTTTAATGAGGGGCTTAATTCGACTTCTTAATCTGATTACTTGACATCATCTTAAATTTGAAATTATTATATTTTTCTTGAAATAATGGTTGCAATGAGTTTAAGAACAATAGTGAAATATTTTTCTTGAAGTTATTATATGTATTAAAAAGATGGACAAAATATGGTTTTATTCCCTAAAGTATTGGGATTTTTCGTTTATAATCTTTAATATTTTATTTGATTGATCTTGTCTCTAAAATATTTTACCATTTGCTTTTTGGTCCCTTTGTCATTAAGCTCTTTTAGTGATGTACTAAATTTTAAATTATATATTATATATTTTTTATATTTATATAAAAAAAATAGTCTTAAAATATTTAATAAGTTATCAATGATAATTATATTAATATTAGAATAGATAATTAACTAAATATTTAGTTTAGAAGATATTGTCTTATACAATATTAAGTCTATTGAAAATTATTTTGATTGTTTTTTCTCAAAGTACTATTAGTTCACAAATTGCCCTCTTGGATATATGTTAGCTTAAAATAATAAATATATCATTGCGAGGCAAAGCTTAGAAAATCTTTTCAAACGAGCACAGTGAGCAAGATAAATATTTGTAAACACAAGATAGCAAATGAGACCTTGTTTTTATAGTGGTTCACTCAACCTGAGTTATGTCCAATTCTCTTTTAACAACTGTCAAAGGGTTCCACTATAATCAACTGATTACAAAACAAGTATTATTCACTACCACTTCTGGCTATAAGTATTCTCTATGCCACTATTGATTACAAGTATTCTAAACCACTTCTGGTTACAAGTATGAATCTCCCCCTGAGATTATACTTCCCAAGTATTCTTTTATTACTAAGCCACTCCTGGCTTTCAATACAAATGTGTATAAGATTTAGATAACTCTCAAAGAGAGGATATGATCAAATGTTGAATCTACGTGAGCTTGTAGAGGATGGGTGTTCTGTTTCTCTCAAGTCGCGTTCAAGACTTGCTCTCAGAATGCTTTCTCTTGCTGTCTAGATTTATTTCGTTATTCAGTTCACGTTCAATCATTCATCTCTTTCTAGCTCCACATTTTTTTTCGTTTCATAGAGGCTTCCTTATAAAGTGGGCTTCATGAATTTGAACGTTGGAGAAGACTTCTTTCCGTTGTCTCACACAGTAGAGTGTTGAAGTAGCTTTGATTGAGCTTTTTTCTTATGGGAGTAGGTTTCTGTCTCTCGTTACAGTTTGTCTTTTAGCTAAAAGTGTGCATCCCAATGCTGATTGGTTCTTTTAGTTGTACCTACACACTTTACATAGTACGAGACATGCATGCAAGTAATAAGAGGAATCAAAGAAAGTAATATCAACGGGTATCTCCCTTTGTTTCAGTTGCAACAGTGTCTTTATTTGAGTAAATAATTAATTATAAAGCACGTATTCCTTAGTACTTATGACAATTTACGTTCTGTTCTTGCATAAACAAAGTCTGGCTTAACAAACATAGTTTGGTCTTGATTAAGTATGGCCTATTCATGCACTGGCAACGTCTGGCTTTAACAAACACATTCTTATTGAAAAGACATGGTCTATTCTAGCATCAAACATCGTCTGGCACTAGGCATTAGACATCATCTGACGCTTGGCATCAAACATCGTCTAGCCTTGCTTCAGACATCGTCTGGCTTGGGGACATAGCATAATCAGTTAAGAACTTATTTAAATCTGTTTTATAACCAATTTCAATGATAAATTTAGCCATTATAAGTTCTCAGACAGTTAGAGCGTAGGATTCGAGTTGAGAGATTTTTACCATTGTCTATTTTTACTTTGATTCCTTGAAATCACTTAGTCTGAAATCATTAGTTGATCAAATATTATTATATTTGTTATTATCAAAACCTATCAAGGTATTAGGGTTTAGACATCATCAAATGTCTTGGTTCTAACAATCTCTCCCTTTTTAATGATGACAACACATGTGATAATTTTGATTTAACAGACAAGGAATGATAGACAATTGTGTATCAGAGTATGAATTATTTCATGGCAGTTAGGTATGCACAATTATTAACATGATGAACTTCCCCTAAGTCTATCATGCAGATGCATATGATAAATTAAAATATGAAATAGTTAAAGTGAATAAAAATAAATAGTGAATTGAGATGTATAAAAATTAGTGAACCAATCACTATTTTATTAAGCATTGTCTATAAATTCTATACATCCAAAATTCTCTCCCCCTTTGTCATAAACAAAAAGGTGGAGGATGGAGTAGAAAATGTCATCACAGTCATGGTTTGGAAGATGGGGTTGACTGTTTGGTTGAGGATTCTCCAACTTCTGATGGAGCTTTTGTTGTCGGAGGATCTTCTGATGGTGGTGGTGGAGCTTGAGTTGTCGTAGGTCTGGGAGTGAAAATGGCTGCTATGGAGGAATTGAAAGTAAGGGTTACCTCCTTGATGATACTAGCTCTTTGTTCTTCCAATTTGGCATTCAGTTGAGCTTCGACTTAAGCAGCAACCTCAGTAGAGAGTCTTGATCCCAATTTAGTTTCCAATGCAGATTCAAGGGCAGCCAAGTCAAGTAGAGGGTCTGACTGTGCTGCAACATTTAATGGTAGAGCTGCAATTAGAGTGTTGGACCTGGACTAAGTGGACACTAGATCAGTGCACTCTTTGGGTGGTGTTGATTCGGCAGACTTTTCAGCCAAGTCTACAGCTTGCTTATCAACAAGTGCAGCAGCCTGAGCTGCCTCAGCCTCTTGCTTTAGGGCCAACTCCTTGAGCTTTTTCTCATTTTCTTCCTTGGCCTTCTTTTCTTGAGCTAGATTATGAAGTCGTTGCTCCTCTTCTTGAGTAGCTAACATAGCTCTCAGTCTGGCGGCCTCTTCTAGGATTCTTGCTTCTTCAGCTGCCTTAGCTGCAACTATCAGTGCTTGAGCAACTTTGTACTCATCATAGTATTTAGCAAGCATCTTCTTAGCTTTCTCTTCATCTCCAAGGGTGTGAGGGGTTAGTAGAGTGGGCACAACCACTATGTCTGACACGTGAATGAAACTATTGGAGGAGGAGGAGCCTTCACCTACAATGTCAATCTTTTACTTCTCTTCATCTGAAAGATTGGATGACCCTGTGGTGTGAAGCATATTACTCATCACAGTCTACCAATAGATGCCAGCATCTACTTCATTGTTTTTCGGTGGCAGAATATGCTCTTGTTGAGGTAATGGCTCAATGTTTGGTATGTGCTGTGGAAGATTGTTTGCTCGTGCAATCTTCTTCCCCTTCAACTTGTTGAGGTTGACAATTGGGAGTCTAGTGACTATAAGGTCTGGAGCAACACGTATATTAGTGTCTTCAGAGATATGCAGGCTAGGTGGATACAACTGTCTGGGGGTTGTGCCTTGAAACTTCAAGTGATACAGAGCCTTGTATTCAGCACACGTGGCCTAGAAGGTTGGATTGTTGGGAGCAACTCCTCGTGTAATCAGCTGAGGAGGTCGAATAAAGACCCTTGGTCTCAACAGATAGTACAATGCATCACGATGCATTGTTCTGATAGTGGCCTCCAGTTGCTTCTTCTCATCTTTTGTTAGCTCAACTAGTAGGGATGGTTTCACTGTAAAGTAGTCCAATCCCTTTCTCATGCAGTTGTACCAGTGTGTAATCTCATGCACTAACTAACGCATCAGAGGGATGGCAGAGGCATATTCTTCCTACTTTAGCCTTCTAGCTAGATGTGCATCATCTACAGTAGTGTCAAGAAGGTGAGAGTTGTGAATTGGCCTCTGGTAAAGGATGATTCCTTAATCAATCTGCAGAAGAGGAAGCTTCTTCAGTGGTGCTTCCTTGACAACAACAACAATTGAGTCCTCTGCAGCTAGCTCTAGCTGAGTCTCTTCTCTGAACATTGCAGACTCAGCATTTTCTTCCAGATAGCACAAGGAGAAGCGTTGCATCATCTTCTGATGCCAGTAGCCGGAGGGAGGAAGAGGAGGAGTGTCTTCTCTGAATCTGGACAGACTGAATGGTCTATTGTCTCATGAGGGAACAGTAGACGCTTGAGGAGATAAAGCAACTATCTCTTCATCTAACCCAGACGAGATGATTATAGATTCAATGTAGTGGTAGGAAACCACTACGTCTAACATTTCTTGGGATTGTCACTGGAGAGGGAGATTGGTAGGGAGGAATGGTAGTGTCTGGGGGAGTTTGTGGGGATATTGTTGGTACAATAGTCTGAGTTGTGGTATCAGACTATGTCTCAGACTGAACAGTGGGTTTAGTCTGTTGGGTGATCGTTTGTCCAGTGGAGGCAGATGCAAGTTGATCTTCTGTCTGAACAGTGGGGTTAGACAGTGGCTCTTGCATAGTCTGTGCTTGGGCATCAGACTGTGCAACAACTGTTTGGTTTACTATGGTCTGTGTAGGTGACACAGACGATAGAGGTTCAACAGATGGTGTGCTGTTATGGCTAGTGTTTGAGCTAAGACTAGGATCGTCTGAGGAATATTCTTCCTTGGACGTTTATATGTAGAGCGAGGGTGAGTGGGAAGAGTAAATGCAGGTAAAGTAATACTTGGATTGGTGGTTGTCTGTCTCGATGTGTCTTCTTCCAACACCATTTTTCTCTTCACAGTCAACTTCCTAGCTGTGGTGTTGGGTGGTCTAATGGTCAACCCCTCTAACTCAGTGGTCTATTATGCACTGAGTGACCTTTTGGGTCTCTTAAAGACTAGTCTCTCGTCTGAGTCTTCTTCTTCAGCCTCAACAACTTTGACAGCTTGTAGACCAATGTCTGCTACCTCCTTCAGAGACACTTGAGGTTCAGCAGTGATTTTGGCAGCACCCTTACCCTTCTGTTGGGCTCTAGACTTGATCCTTTGAGTGGGTAGTCTGGGTGGCGCTTGTTGGATTGTCTACTTTCCTTTCTTGGTTGGTGGCTCTGCAACAAATTGTGCTACAACCTTGCGTGTTGTCCAGACTGTTTGCTAGTCCGCAACAGCAAGCCTCCTCATCTTACTTGCTAAGGGTTGGATGGATGCAGCCTCATCATAAATCACCAAGCCTTTTCCTTTTCCACCCTTCTTTTTCTGAATCTTTTTCTTCTTCTGACCTTCATTTTCATTATCATTAGTCAGTACAAGGAACCTTGCAGGTGATCCCTTGGTTATTTCAAATCCCATGTTCAACTTAAGTAAACTTGAGGAGGTCAGTATCATTTGTTGAACGAATGGTCCCTCTACTCTCATATACTCCAACTCATCCAAATTTCCTGATTGGATTTCTGTGTACAGTTTGTTGTAGCAAAGAGCATCCTAGAGGATCTTATTTAACAGAGTTGTGTAGTATGTTGCCACAGAGGTTGATAAGCATTGAATGTGGCTAATTAGGTTGTAGAATAGCATGTGTGGAAGGTTGAATGGAATCCCTCTGATAATGTGGTAGAGGATGAACCTATGTAGAGTTGATACATGATCTCTTGACCTTATCTTGTGTAAGATGGTTTTGTTGACAATGTTCAGCATCAACTTGGTTAAAGGTGGGAAGTTGGTTGGGTGCAACTTCTTGACGTCCTTGGCCACCTCGTAGTTGGGTCCAAGAATGAACCTTTCTACTGTACCTTTTTCAAGGTCTTTGTCCCATGCCTCTGTGAAGTACTTTGAGTGCAGTTCGCACCCTATTGCTTGAGAAATGGAGGAGGGAGAGATCGTAACTTCACACCCGAAGATGTTGCTGACAACCTCGTTTCCTTTGATTGTAGCATTTGACCGAAACTCTCTAATGAGTCCAGGGGCGATCTTCTGGCGATCATTGAAGTAACCCCTGATCCCAGCGAACTCAAAGTACCTTGAGATGTTAAGACCACGTTCCTCAAGGTAAGGTATGTCAATGTAGTACTCCACGTGAATGTTCCCAGTGTAGGAACCTCATGGCTTGATTAGAATGTTCTCTACGTCAAGGAGTCTTTGTTCTTTCGCAACCTCGAGGTCAATGTTGAACGCCGAACTATTGGTGTCAGTGGTAGACTCAGGCATTACGTCTGCAGGACGCACATCAGAAGCTTGAGAGGTTGAGGGTGAGGCAAGTAGTTCAGAGGAGGAAGAGCCCTTGATCAGATTACGTTTGGCCATGACAAGGGTTTGTGTTTAAGGTTTCTAGAGGTTCTTGGTTGCAGAGAAATTGGGTGAGAGAGATGAAAGGTTTTGAAAGCTTGGGGAATACATTTGGCAATAGTAGGCTAGAATAGGTAATGAGTGAGCATTAAATATGATGGTACGATTAGGGAATGATTGAAACGACACATTTATGATGGACATGAATGTGCGTTTTGGGCTTTTATGACTCAGAATCAAACGAATGCTTAATTTACAAAACGGTTTATAAAAAGTCACATGGTCTGGCTCATATTTTGAGCGCGAAACACATGGCATGCACATGCCTCACTTAAGTATCACACCAGACGATGTGTCCTTAGTTTTACTAGTGAATAGCAGAAAGTGATAAAACATTAATTCACCCAAACCATCCCAATCTTTTCTCTCAAAAAGATCAGTTTGTCCTCAATAAGGGGTTTTGTAAAAATATCAATAAGTTGATCGCCTGTCTTGACAAAGTCCAATTTAATGGTCCCCTTCTGAACATGGTCTCTTATGAAATGATGTTTTATTTCTATATGCTTGGCTCTAGAGTTCATGGTAGGATTTTTAGAAAGAGATATAGCAGCAGTATTATCACAGAAGATAGGAATGTTACTCTCAAATATGTTGTAGTCTTCAAGTTGATTCTTGATCCACAATATCTGAGAGTAGCAACTTACAGCTGAGATGTATTCTGCTTCTGTTGTTGATAATGCTATTGTTCCTTGCTTCTTGCTGAGCCATGATACCATGTTGCCTCCAATGAAGTGGCAGCCTCCACTGGCGCTTTTTCTTTCAATTTTGTCTCCAGCATAGTCAGCATCACAATAGCCTATCAACTTATACTCTTTCTGTCTTTTAAACCAAAGACCAAGATTAGAAGTTCCAATTAAATATCTAAAAAGTCTTTTAACAGCAGATAGATGCACTTCCTTGGGTCAGACTGAAATCTAGAGCAGAGGCAGACACTGAACATTATATTTGGTCTGGATGCAGTCAAGCAGAGTAGTGACCCAATCATTCCTTTGAACTGAGTGACATCTACTTTCTTTGAATTTTCATTAGGTCCAAGTGATGTTGTTGGATGCATTGGAGTTTTCATAATTTTAGCATCATCCATTTTGAACTTTTACAAGAGTTCTTTCACATACTTGGTTTGGTGTATGAAGATTCCTTTGTTGGTCTACTTGATCTACAATCCTAGGAAGAATTTCAGTTCTCCCATCATGCTCATTTCAAACTCAGTCTACATCAACTTTGAGAACTCTTCACAAAGTTTTTCATTAGTGGCACCAAAGATAATATCATCTACATAGATTTGAACAATAATAAAATCAGAAGAGTAGTTTTTGTAGAACAATGTAGTATCTATCTTTCCTCTTATAAAATTGTATTCTATTAAGAATGAACTGAGTTTTTCATACCATGCTCTAGGAGCTTGTTTAAGACCATACAATGCTTTGTTTAGTTTAAATACATAGTCTAGAAAGATAGTACTCTCAAACCTAGGGGGTTGTTCTACATAAACTTCCTCTTTGATTACACCATTGAGGAATGCACATTTTACATTCATTTGATAGAGTCTCATATTTCTATGAGTAGCAAATGAAGCAAAATTCTAATTGCCTCAAGTCTAGCTACTGGAGCGTATGTCTCCATATAATCAATACCTTCCTGTTGTGAGTAACCTTTGGCCACTGATCTAGCCTTGTTCCTCACAACCTTACCATTCTCATCTAGTTTGTTTCTGAAGACCCACTTAGCACCAACAGCTTCCTTGTTGTCTAGCAGCTTCACAAGTTTCCAGACATCATTCTTTTGAAATTGATCTAACTCCTCTTACATTTCCCCGGACCTAGCTTCCTCTTGGTTTCTTCTTTCTTTCCTGTGAATCCAAGGCCAGATTTCTCATTTGGATGTTTGTTGTATGATAGAATTTTCTTTAAATTTTCACACCCACTAACAAATTTGCTTAGAGTACTCTTAAGAGATGTAGCTTCTTTGCGTAATTGAGCAATTTCAGCTTCATCTTTGCTCAAGGCTCTTACCTTGTTTAATTCATCAGTTTCCTTAATCAATTCATTCAATTGCCTTCTATGTTGTTCCTTTTCTATCCAGAGTTCACTTTTGCTTTTAATTAAGCATTGGTGATCAATGGTTAGTTTTTGAAAATCATCTGATAGAGCATTACTGGCTGTGACTAATGTAAAACATTTATCAGATAGCTCAGTGAAAGAAGATCCAAGTTCTTCATGCTCTTTTGAAAGAATAGATGAATTAGAGAGAAGTTCTTGATAAGCTTCTTGAAGAGAAATAAGATCATTGAGGTCTACCTCTTGTTCGTCATCATCTAAAGCTTCAAATGCAAACACAAAGTGGGTGTTGTCTAGTGTGTTCTCATCATCAGACGCAGACGATGTGGAGGTTGCGTTTGCCATCAGACAGAGATTAGCTTCTTCGTCTGATGCTTTAGAATTTTCTTCATCTATTGAGTCATCTAGATCTTCCCATGTGGACATCAATCCTTTCTTTTTCTTGGGAAATCTTCTGTTGACCTTTTCTTTTCCCTTATTAAGCTTAGGACATTCTGACTTGAAGTGTCCAGGCTTCTTACACTTGTAGCAGACGATGAGATTTTTCTCTTTCTTCTCACGATCTACTGAGTATTTCTTATTGTAGTTTTTCCATCTGGAACCACCTTTCTTTTTCCACATCTTGTGGATTTTTCTTGAGATGAAGGATAGCTCATCATCATCTTCTGATTCTTCTTCACTTAAGGAAGTGGACTCTACTTCTTGACTCTTTTGCCTTTAGAGCCTTGGTTGTGTGTCTTTTGGATGGCCTGAAGGACTAACTTTTTGATGAAGATTTCACTTTAGGTGTTGTCTGATTTGACTTGTGAGCTTTCAGAGCTAAAGACTTGCCCTTTTTTAGTTTAGCATCTCCTTCCAGTTCTTGCTCATGCAGCATTAGAATTCCCACTAGCTCTTTGAGAGGCATATAATCTAGATTTTGGAAGCTCTAATGGCTGTGACTTGAGGTCTCCATTGTCTAGGCAAGCTGCGAAGAATTTTGTCAACATGCTCAAAATTTTTGAAACTTTTACCAAGGTTTCGAAGCTCATTTAAAATAGTTTGGAATTTGGACAACATATTAGCTATGGTTTCATCTTCTTCCATAGCAAAGAGTTCATATTCTCTGGTAAGAACACTTACCTTGTTCCTTTTTACCTGTGAGGACCCTTCATAGGTTATTATGAATATGTCCCATATGTCTTTGGCTGATTTGAACTGGCTTATCTTTCTATGCTCAGTTTTTGAGATGCATGCATGTATTGCATTTCTTGCTCTAGAGTTGAGGACGAACTTGTTCTTCTGTGCCTCAGTCCATTGTTCTTTTGGTATCTCAGCTTCATTATCATCAACTGGAATATAATCTCCATTTTCTACGACATCCAACATGTCCATATGACATGATTCAAAGTATGTCTCCATTCTTTGTCTCTAATATGTGAAGTTTTCACCCTTGAAGATTGGAGGTTTGTGTAGACCCTTCTCCATCCTTGTACATGATCTTTAGCTCTATATCTGTGAAGATAGTTATCAAAGACCGAGCTCTGATACCAACTGAAATACACAAGAACACACTAGAAGGGGGGGTTGAATAGTGGGTTTAACTTTTCACAAATTGCCCTCTTGGATATATGTTAGTTTAAAACAGAAAATATATCCTTGTAAGGCAAAGCTTAGAAAATCTTTTCAAATGAGCACAGTGAGCAAGATAAATATTTGTAAACACAAGACAGCAAATGAGAGCTTGTTTTTATACTGGTTCACTCAACCTGAGCTACGTCTAGTTCTCCCTTAACAACTGTCAAAGGGTTCCACTATAATCAACTGATTACAAAATAAGTATTCTTCACTACCACTTCTAGCTACAAGTATTCTCTATGCCACTACTGGCTACAAGTATTCTAAACCACTTCTGGTTATAAGTATGAATCTCCTCCTAAGATTATACTTCCCAAGTATTCTTTTATCACTAAGCCACTCCTGGCTTTCTATACAAAAATGTATAAGATTCAAATAACTCTCAAAGAGAGGATATAATCAAATGTTGAATCTACATGAGCTTGTAGAGGATGAGTGTTCTGTTTCTCTCAGCTCACGTTCAAGACTTGCTCTCAAAATGCTTTCTCTTGCTGTCTAGATTTATTTCGTTATTCAGTTCACGTTCAATCATTCATATCTTTCTAGCTCCACATTTTTTTCATTTCATAGAGACTTCCTTACAAAGTGGGCTTCATGAATTTGAACATTGGAGAAGACTTCTTTCCGTTGTCTCACATAGTAGTGTGTTGAAGTAGCTTTGACTGTGCTTTTTCTTATGGGAGTAGGTTTCTGTCTTTGTTACAGTTTGTCTTTTAGCTAAAAGTGTGCATCCCAATGCTGATTGGTTCTTTTGGCTGTACCTACATACTTTACATAGTACGAGACATGCAAGTAATACAAGGAATCAAAGAAAGTAATATCAAAGGGTATCTCCCTTTGTTTCAATTGCAGCAATGCCTTTATTTGAGTAAAGAATTAATTATAAAACACGTATTCCTTAGTACTTATGACAGTTTACGTTCTGTTCCTGCATAGACAAAGTCTGGCTTAACAAACATAGTCTGGTCTTGATTAAGTATGGTCTGTTCATGCATAGACAGCGTTTAGCTTTAACAAACACATTCATATTGAAAAGACGTGGTCTGTTTTAGCCTTAAACATCGTCAGGCCTAATGTTGGATTATTTTGGCAAGCGTACCAAATATCGCACAAGTAGTTTAAAAGGGAAGATCCCAGTATCGAATCCATAGGGAATTGTCCGTATTTGACTATTAGCAAAGTAATCAATTCCTAAACACTAGTTTGGTTTTTAAAGTTGGTTGTTCATGAAACATAAATAATAACAGAAATTAAACTAAACACTACAGTTAACACTAACGATAAACAATAAAAATGACAATGTTGATTCAGGACTATGATCGAACAGTTGGTGTGCTTGAGTTTTTGAATGGAATAATGGATATGTTGAGGATTTGGTTCAACCGGTTTGCTTCCCATGTAAACATATAAGATATATTCTCCATTCACATTAATAGTTCAGATTAATTTCGATTTAAAAGTGCTCAAAACATGATCTCTCATCAAATCAAGCCTAAACTACTCAACCTCACTTCCGATGTCTCGGTAAGTTCAGTTGAGTGGTTTGATGAAGCTTAGAGATCTTTGCGAAGCTAATGGAGTCCATCCTATATCTAGAAATATACTCCATTAGATTTTAAACTCAGTTCCAAGTTCAACAGCATCTGTCAATGGCAGGTAAACTCTAAAACATGCATATATAACTGATCCAATCATATAACAAGAATAAAGATAGAGAAATGAACATTAAACTGAATATTTCAATGAATAGATATGAAGAAAAGCGTTTACATGATCAGCACCTAGTTCCAAGTCCTCAACACTAATAGATTAGCCTCTCATTGTCATGAGAAGCTTTGAAAAGGTTACAGAAATGGAGGAAAGAGAACAGAGGAAACAGGGGAAAATAGAGGAAGCAGCTCAACAAAATCCACCAAAGTCTGAATGCTTCAAAATTATTACAAGTGCAGCTTATATAGTCGAGGTCTCGCTTAGCGCAACCTTCCGCTAAGCGCAAGACACTGCATAATGCATCTCAGAACAGGTGTTCCACTAAGCGCAATCTTCCGCTAAGCGCATATTTAGTTCAAAAGCAACTTCCGCTAAGCGTGATGTCCCACTAAGTGAGTCTTCAATTCGAATGAAAATGTCGCTTAGCGCAATATGGTGCTCAGTGCGTCATAGACCGCCTAGCTCGCGTAGCTTGATGTTGCGCTGAGCGAGATGTGTCACTTAGCGAGATTTGTCTTCTTCTTGTATTCTCCCTTTACTGTTGAATCTAGGCCTGCACACATAAATTAAAGTATATTTCTCACAAAATAACTTCCTAGGTTAGAATTATCAAACTATACAAATCTATATTAAATGATTTCAAACTAAGCTAAAAATCCTGAGAACATTGGATAATCACTACAAAATATGATGCAATATTTACGTATATAAAGCGATTATCACCTAACAAACACATTCTTAATTAAAAGACATGGTATGTTCTAGCATTAGACATCATCTGGCGCTAGGCATCAGACATCGTTTAACTTAGGTATCAGACATTGTCTGGCTTGGGGACATAGCATAATCAATTAAGAACTTATTTAAATTTGTTTATAGCCAATTTCAGTGCTAAATTTAACCATTATAAGTTCTCAGACAGTGAGAGCATAGGATTCGAGTTGAGAGATTTTTACCATTGTCTATTCTTACTTTGATTTCCTGAAATCACTGAGTCTGAAATCATTAGTTGATCAAATATTATTACATTTGTTATCATCAAAACCTATCAAGGTATTAGGGTTCAGATATCATCAAATGTCTTGGTTCTAACATGATTTTTCACTTCAATTTCGTTATGTGAAATATGTTTTTGAACATCGACAATAATTTATTTTAATAATACTTATGTAGATCAAGTCAATTGCACAATTTTAAACACTTTGTTTCATCTAAAATTGCATTAAAACGATGAAAATAAAACCAAAAAAATGACTTTTGTTGCAATAATTTTCAATTAATCAAATTATTAACTTTATTAAAATTCATTAATTATAAATAACTATAGTAATCAAAATTATTAATGGATCTTAATTAATTTATGATTAAATTAAAAAGTCTATTAATCACAATTATTAGTTCATAACCTATTAGATGAACAAAAATTAACAATTTATAAAATTAGAAAAACCAAATGTTATAATTAAACATCACAAAAATCAAAATCGCATATTAAAAAAAAAAGAGACTATAATTATAATTATCCTAATTTTATTATTTAAAATGATTTATTAATTTCTAAAATATTTGATGAGTAAATAAATATCACTTTTTAAAAAAAACAAATAACTAAGACTTGGTTTAAAAATTTAATATTATTAAATTAAGTTAAAATTTTAGTTATATTATTTGTTAATGTTTACATTGGTAATTATTAATCTTTTTATTAAATTTTCCTTTTTCATTTCATTATTTTATTATTTTAACTATTACTTTTATTAAATAAATAAAAAAAAGTTTAGCTGATAATATGGATAGGGAGTTAGTTTAGTAAATAATATAGGAAATTGGTCAATTTTACAAAAATGAAACTATCAAGTAAAAAAGTAAATGTATCATCTAAATCCACTTCACTCGTGAGATGCTTGAGAACCTGCAACTGTATCATTATCTGCTCCCGTGCCAACCACACGATCATCACAGTCAGACAACACAAATACAAACACAAAGCGCAAGGGTAAGTTTATTTATAAAAAAATAAACATAATTATATGAAGATTTAAACTAAGGATAGATTTAGTTTAACATAGAATTGAATATATTAATGATCATAAGTTATGTAACTTCATTAAACAAAACTGCCTCAACTCATAGTTTAGTTTTCAATTCACATTTGAGTCTCAATTCACATTTCAATCTCAATTTATAATTATATCATATATGCCATGCTAACTCAACTCCATGGAGGTTTTTACAACTTTTGGGCGGTCCCTATAAGCCCCATCCCCTACCATGGTCTCACTCTCTGACCATTCGAGGAGTCCCTTGAGCTACCTTGTGGGGATTTGTGGTTTTATCAAATATAGACAAGTGTTGGTATCGGCTTACCTCTGTAAGGTTTGCATGACCATATATCTATAGGGATTCGCTCACTTGTCTATTCTATAGGCCCATTCCTGTTAACCACCACGAAAACCCCCAGCACTAGGTTGAGAGCCCACTTAGCACTCTCAACTTACGTGCCTACCCATACGCACTGCCATCAAGGCATGATGTATACATGTGTATACATAACCAACTACATAATACATTTTAGGTATGCAAACATTCATAAACCTTACTACCACAAGTTCACCATGTTATAAATTCACCATTCATATATTTTCACACATAAAGAACCCATCTAGCAGTTCTATGAGCATGGTGAGACATTCAACACCATGAATTCTCATAATAATTACACCAACGATCCTCATGAATGATGAATTTCATAATAATTATACTTATATACTTTGGATTGATCATAAAACCCTTGAGAAAGCATTTAGGATAAAATAAAACATTTTGAATAAATTTAGCTTAAGCTAGAAAATTTAGCCTCAGCAAAAAATATAGCTTAAGCTAGAAATCGTGGCTCTAGCTAAATTTATACAGATCTAATTATTGTCGAAATTTAGCTCAGCTAGGAAATTTAGCTTTAGCCAAACATTTAGCTCAAGCTAAAAATTCTAGCTTAGCTAAAACAACAGATCCTACATCACAAGTTCTTCATGAAAAATTGAGTTTTAAGCATATTAATGACTTCCCAAACATCCAATTTCACAATAAACATGTCAATAATCAACTCTCAAGTTTCTAAACCCTAAACTCCAACAAAAGAACCTAAGATTTAAACCAAACAACTCAAAATCATCTTAAAACAAAGAAAAGGGGTAAGCTTCCCTTACCCTAGGAAGTGATTCAAAATCTTGAAGAAGAAGCCATGGAGGGAACTTGATGATCCAAGAATGACCTTACTCAATCTCTGCTATGAAACCAACTAGAGGGAACCTAGATCAACACCAAAACAAGCTTTCTTCAAGATTTCATCTAACCCTCAAAATCTTAAAGAATACCCATTCGAGAGCTTCTTGATGGAAGATGAGAAAAGAACAAACAGATCAAGAAGAAGATAGATATGAGCTTACCAACACCACAACAATTTAGGAAGGTTCAAAGAAGGATGATCAAGTTGCCAATAATGAGAAAGTTTCAATCTTTCACCATGAGAGAAGGGAACAAATAAGAAAGAAGGAAAGTGAAGGAGATAAGGGAAAGGAGGAAGCTTCCCATGTATAAGTTTGAGAAAGATTCCAGCTTTTGCTCTTTGTACCCCTTTCAACCTCTAATTACACACTCCTCATGTTCTACAATTAATCTTAAATACAAGGTTCTAAGAACTTAGTCCAAAATAGTCTAAGCCCACCAAAACATATATACAAAAAATATAGAACTAACTAAACATCTAACAAAACACCTAACCACACATAAATAAATCACTTCATTTTATTTATTAGATCATTAAATAACAATAATTTACTTTTTGTTGCATTTTGAATCAATCACTTGCTCACGGAATTAAAAAAACTATGATGTTACAAATTAAACTTGAAACATATGTGTAAAGCCAATAATTTTTAGAAGTTGTGGAGGTAGATTGGAATCATCTTCATTATTTTGAACAAAATAATAAAAAAAATTATTAGTAACAACATTATAAGAATATATGTACCAACATTATACGAATAATTAATTAAACATTGTTCTTACATTTTTATAAAATGGGGTAAGCTCACTTAGTTTTATTTGTGTTAATTGTTCAACAACCTCATCAAACAAAACAAACATGGTTGAATCTATAAAATCTTTTACATCAAGTTCCAAACAAAACCTGCCATGGGTAAAAATAACGAAATCATATTAATAATTTAAAAGTTAATTTGAAGTTAAATGATAAATAAAAACAATAACAAATTATTGAATTTGGAATTCCCTTATCATTGGATAGTCCACATTCTTTGAACAAATTTCACACTTGAATTTTGTAGTAGTGGGAGATACTTTCTTTTTATAATGGGGCCAAGAAATATAATACCAACTATTTTTAAGCAAAATGTCATTCACTATTGCGACACAGCAATATATAGCATCCTACATATTTTTTTTTCAAAAAAATAGTAGTGTTTTCATTTGATAATAAAAGAAAGAAAGAAATAATAACATATTTTATGTACCAAGTTTTTATTTGATGCTTCCATAGCCAAAATTTCAAACAAAGTCTTTATTTTATGCATAGGATAAGAGGAAAAGTTTGTGATGTTATTATGAGTAATACGCACATTATTTGAGTCCTTGAATAACATGATAAAATGTAATTAAAATTTGCACAGTAAGTGTAAAACATAAATAATATAATGATATATAATATTTTAAAATTTCTTGAATGCTTCAATGAAATCATTAACATTAGGTGTGTCTAGGTTAATATATATTTGTATTGCTTTTGATGTTGAAATATACAAATCACCTATAAACACAACTATAAATAATTACAAAAGAAAATAAAAAGTATATAATTTTTCACCTTGATAAAAATAATAATTAAAATATGATAAAATTTTATCTTACCTTGATAATTTTTTAGTGTGGCTGATGTGAAAATTGCAACATTTGGATACTATCTTTTAATTATTACTTACAAATTTTAACATAATCATCCCATATTGTGGCTTCAAATGTGTTTCCCCTGAAAATATTATTATTTATACAAATATGTTAATATTAATAAATTGAAATAAATAAATAAATATATATATATATATATATATATATATGAAAATTTAGCTTGTCTCTTTAAGACACAATGTAAGCATGTCAACTTTGTCATTATAAGTGGTATTTTCTTCAATTAGATTCACCTCAGTAATAAATCCAATTACATCTTAATAAAAGTTACATAATTATATACAAATGAATAAAATTAACTAATAATAATTTTAATAATATTAAAGTAGATACTAACTTGTTAAAACATCTCTGCCAAAACGATATTTTAAATCTTCAAAATTGACAAATTCACATATATGATTGAGGGATTTTGTTATCTTCACTTATTTCTTTGACATGGTTGTAGCATTGAATTCTAACATTGAAGAATTCTTTTCAACAATAACATATTTTTCTTTATTCTTTAGCACCACAAAATTTTGAATTGTGTATATTTTTTCCTCTTGCAATGAACTACCAACCTTTTTTGGTATAGTAGCATGTATATATTGCTTTGGAACAAACATTAGCAAAAAATAGCATAAAATATATATTACATGTTGTGATGTCACTAGAGAATAAAATAAATTTTCAAACTTTTTCATCAATTAACACCATATCAGTGCTATAAGTCTTTCCTTTGATAAATGTTAAGAGTGTCCCACATCCTTCAAACCCGGAGCTTGATGAATTTTTCATCCAATTTCATAGGACGATTGTCAAGCAAAATATATCTATTAAAAGAATAAAATAAATGTTAATTTTATATAATTTTATTTTAATGACAAAGATTCTTACTTTTCTACAGAATGCTTGGTAGTGAGTCCTTCATGATCGCTATTGAGAGTAGTATCATTTGTTTGCTGAACATTTGTGGAAGTTGTAGTCATTGCAAACTATGTGAAAATAATAGAGTAGAAATAGTAAGCTAAATTTTATGAATAATTTGTTTTTGATATTTATAATGTGGATGAAGTGACTTTAAGAATTTTTAAATTGGTTACCACTAACATGATTATCACCTCGTTCTTGCCATCGCTAGGGCCACCATCACTACCACCATCCCCATTATTGTTATCACAGCCACCATCACTACTACCAACATAGTTATTATCATCGTTCTCGTCATCGTCAGGGCCATTTAGGAGCGGACTGAGGTGGGCCTTTGAGGGGCCATGACCCCCTAACTTTTTTAAAGTTTTTTTTTACCATATCATGATATGGTGCATTTAGTAATTTTTTAGATGTGTTTAGTAATTTCGTGGTGCATTTAGCATTTTTTTCAACTTGTGCTTTAGAATTATAATATTCTTTTTTTTTGGTACTTTTTTACTTTTATAATAAATCTTATATAAATATTATATTTGACTAAATTTATTATTAATATTATTCCATTCACAAAGCTCAAACTTGAAAACTTGCTTAAGGGGACCAAGTCTAATTACCACTCGGACCAACAACTTGTTAGTAGTATATTTACATTTATATATACTATATAATAAATATAGTTGACTAATTTGATTTTTTTTTCCATATAGTAGATTTTGAATTATCAATTTTTTTTGTTATTAAACATGAGATACCTAAATAATTTAGTTAAGACTATAGCCATTGCAAAATGATCTTTCTTAACGATGAATATAGTTAAAACTACACTTCACAAGTTTGTTAGTGTACGTTGAAAATAAAATTGTTGAAAAATTTAGTATAGATTTAACTATAGATGATTTTCATGACACAAAAAAGACGTTCAACATTTTGATAGATTATTAATGTAATTTACATCTTAGATCAATTTATGAATATTTTATATACATTTGATTTTTTTTTTGTTAAGATAATTTTTATTTTATAATTGCCCCCCCTTGTCCTCCAAGTCTAGGTTCGCCCCTAGGGCTACCGTCACTGCCACCATCATGGTCGTCCTCCATATTGTTGTCACCACTACTGCCAACTATGGTGGCCCTGGCGATGGTGACCATGTTGGCGGTAGTAGTCATGGTGATGGGGTCAACTCTTAGTGGCGATGATAATAAATCTTGGATATTTTAGGACGTAATAAAATAAATCTTTTGAATATCTTGTAAATCTATTTTTTAAAATTTTGGGTGCACTAAGGAGGGGAAGCAAAGAGATCAAGTGAGGTAGGTATATGTTAATTTTTAAATGAGTGCTCTAATCCTATCTAATTTAATCATAACGGATGAGAACGTCTGTTCTCATTCTCACATAAAAATACAATTCTCATGAGTTGCCTCATATAATACTTTTTTGGAAGAGTTAAAATTCTAAGGCTAGGAAAGGTTTGAGAGGGAAATGTGGCTGATGATGTTCAACATGCTGAGGTGGTATGTCCAAGAAGCACCATAAATAGGTAAACCACATCAACCATATCTCTCACAATGAAGTATAATTATGTTGACTTTAATAAAATTGATTTTTAAAAACTACCTTTTTTAATGTATTAAATTTTAATAATTTGGGAAACTACTTTTTAGTAGTACTCCCTCTGGTCTCATTTATAAGTAAAACAAATATGTGCACATATTAAGAAAATAGTTAAATAAATTAAATTTTATCTTTTCTAAATTACCCTTATTACCTTTTTCAAAAAATTCTTCACTTTTTTTTTTTATATAAAACTCCTCATTAATCTACAAAGGAAGGGTATTTTAGGGAAAACATCAATCAATGGGTTTAAAAAGTCTAATTTTGCTTATAAAAAGAAATAGAAAAGTATTATTTTTGTTGTTTATAAATGGGAACAAAGTGAGTAGGTGTTAAAATTTTAACACTTCTAAAAACTCGTTTCTTAAAAAAAGATATTTTACAAAATATATATAGGAGGTATATTAGTAAAAACAAAGGAGAGATGAAATTATCAATTGTGTTTTTTTTTTTCTCAATTGGGTTTTGATATTATTTGTCTAATCAATTAGGTCCTGTTATTTGTTTTCTATGCTCAATTGAGTCCTAATATTATTTTTCTAATTAATTAGGTCCTGCTATTTTTTTTATGCTCAATTGGGTATAATATTTGTTAAAAATACCTAATTGGGTTCTGTCTATCAAGGGACGATATTAAAGGAGATTACGAACAAGACTCAATAGGATATTTTTAACAAATATTAGGATTGAATTGAGCACAATAAACAAATAACAGGACCTAATTAACTGACAAATAATATCACGACTCAATTAAAAAAAAACAAATAACAAAATATAAATGAGTATTATTTTTAATTCTTAGGTTGAGTTTAATAGTCTTACCCGATGAGATCTATACTAATGGATGATCCAATAATTTCTAGAAGAATTAAAAGTACGAGGCACTTTCTCTCTCTACAAGTGCTACTTTATTCACACTAGTAGAAACACAAGTGTGACAGCGTGTCTAAAATACACAAGAACACACTAGAAGTAGGGGATTGAATAGTGGGTTTAAAAATTTTCGCAAATACTATTAGTTCACAAATTGCCCTCTTGGATATATGTTAATTTAAAACAGCAAATATATCCTTGCAAGGCAAAGCTTAGAAAATCTTTTCAAAAGAGCACAGTGAGCAAGATAAATATTTGTAAACACAAGACACTAGATAAGAGATTGTTTTTATACTGGTTCACTCAACTTGAGTTATGTCCAATTCTCCTTTAATAACTGTTAAAGGGTTCCACTATAATCAACTGATTATAAAACAAGTATTTTTCACTGCCACTTCTAGCTACAAGTATTCTAAACCACTTCTGGTTACAAGTATAAATCTCTCCCTGAGATTATACTTCCCAAGTATTCTTTTGTCACTAAGCCACTCCTGGCTTTTAATACAAATATGTATAAGATTTAGATAACTTTCAAAGAGAGGATATGATCAAATGTTGAATCTACGTGAGCTTGTAGAGGATGGGTATTTTGTTTCTCTCAGCTCGTGTTCAAGACTTGCTCTCAGAATGTTTTCTCTTCTGTTTAGATTGATTTCGTTATTTAGTTCACATTCAATCGTTCATCTCTTTTCTCACTCTCATTTTTTTCTTGTTCCATTGAGGCATCCTTATAAAGTAAGCTTCATGAATTTGAACGTTGGAGAAGACTTCTTTCCGTTGTCTCACACAGTAGAGTGTTGCAGTAGCTTTGACTATGCTTTATCTGATGGGAGCAGGTTTCTATCTTTGTTACAGTTTGTCTTTTAACTGTACCTACACACTTTATATAATGAGACATGCAAGTAATACGAGGAATCAAAGAAAGTAATGTCAAAGGGTATCTCCTTTTGTTTGTGTTGCAGCAATATCTTTATTTGAGTAAAGAATTAATTATAAAGCACATATTCTTCAGTACAAATGACAGATTATGTTTATTTCTACACAGACAAAGTCTGGCTTAACAAACATAGTTTGGTCTTGATTAAGTATGGTTTGTTCGTGCACAGACAACATCTGGCTTTAACAAACACATTCTTATTTAAAAGACATGATTTGTTCTAGCCTTAGACATCGTCTGGCTTAACAAACACATTCTTAATTAAAAGACATGGTTTGTTCTAGCCTTAGACATCGTCTGGCTTGGCTTCAGACATAGTCTAGCTTAGCCTGAGACATTGTCTGGCATTGGCATTAGACATCGTCTGACCCATTAAGAGCTTATTTTAAATCTGTTTAAAGGAAATTTCAGTGCTAAATTTAATCATTATAAGTTCTCAAACAATTAGAGCGTAGGGTTTGAGTTGAGAGATTTTACCATTGTCTGTTCTTACTTTGATTTCTTGAAATCACTTAGTCTCAAATTATCAGTTGATCAAATATTATTACATTTGTTATCATCAAAACCTATCAAGGTATTAGGGGTCAGACATCATCAAATGTCTTGGTTCTAACCGCGTCTTTATGTTTGCATTTTTATTATGTTAAATTTAATATTTTATATTTATTTTATTATGTATTTACTATTTTATCAAATTAAATAAACATATATCTATATTTAGTTATTTAAAAAATCTTATGTTTAAGTTATTTAAGGTGATATGATAATTTATTATATGTTTAAATTCAAATGGCTCAAAAAAATTAACAAATTTAATGTTCACTTAACACTTTACAATTGCAATTTTAAATAAACCAGTAGTTTTAAAAAAAATTATTTAAATTCCAAAATACCCACAATACACTCTTTTACATTTTTAGTTTGTCTTTTTTAATTTTAAAAGGTAATGATTAGTTGTAGTATCAGGTGCATATTAGATGACATAGTTAAGGACACATTGTGTTAATGTGAGTTTTTTGTTAATTGATCTTTTGTGTTTTTCTTTAAATCATTCCCCTTGAAAGATAGCATGAAAAAGGAACTTCATTTTTAATGGGCTATTTCAAATTATTGTATAAAATAAATGTATTTCTAATTTTTATATTTTAAATTTGACTTCACTTCACAACAAGATGGAAGATGAATTTTGTCTGATTGTTATTGTACATTGAAAATAAAATTGTTGAAAAATTTAGTGTAGATTCAATTATAGACAATTATAGACGATTTTCATGACATGCAAAAAAGAAGTTCCACATTTTAATAGATTATTAATATAATTAATATTTTAGATTAATTTATGAATATTTTATATACAATTGATTACATTTTTTTTGTTAAATAATTTTTTTCTAGTTGGCCCCCCATGTTCTTCATGTTTGGGTCTGCCCTTGGCTATAGTTAAATAAAAATGAAAAATGAAAGAAGCAAAATAAAAATGTAAAAGCATGCGACAAAATTAGGTAAAGAAAAGAGAGAATGAGAGAGAAGAAACAAAAATGAAAGAAAAAAGGAGAACTCCGAGTTAAGCTCTCTCTAAAACAATACTAATATGTAAGAGAAATTAGAAGAAAAATTGAATTACGAAATATATCAGATATGGGGTTTGGACTTCCAAACCAAACGATCCTTCAACCAATATGTTAAGACAATGATCGAACCATGGATATTGTGTCAATGGAAATTATATTCGGCCAACTAAGGCCAAACCATAGTTGTTGAAATAGTCGGTTAAATCAAGGGGGCGGAGGTGAATTGATACTTAAAAAATTTTGTTTCCCATTTTTAGATTAAAAAGATTCCAACCCTTCTCTTGAAGTTTTTCACAAAGAGTTTATTAAAATATGTTCTTGATAGAAATACAACCTAGAAAACGTAGTATGAACAATCTTGTTACGAAATATTCTAAAATCAAATTAACCAAGATAGTAATGAAAAGATGAAGGATTAGAAGATGAGCACGATATTTTTATACTAGTTTGATCTCTCCTTGGTCTACATCTAGTTCTTTCATAGTCCAAGGAGTTCCACTATGATCCTGCAAAGGTTACAAACACGTAAACACATCCAAAAATCAATGCATCTTACTCTTGTTCACAACCTGAACAAGATTCTACGCATGATTGTGAAAACCTATCACAACTTAGCAATAACCTAGGAAACTCTATCCTAGCATACCAATTTCAATCAAATTAAAAGAAAGAAAGTTTAAAGAACGAAAACACCTAAAAAGTGCAGATTTAGTTGTGTAGAACATTGGATTGAAAAACACCTTAATCACACATGTATAGTTAGAGAAATGCAATTGATCTAAAATGAGATTTCAAGCTATAGAAGGTGTAGAAGATTTTAGCACAAAGAATTTAGAAGGTTTAAGAACAAAATTGATCTTTACATGTGGCTGAAATTGAATTTCAAGAACATCTCTTCATAGAGAGTTATTTTAAGAATTCACTCTTATCTATGGAAATTTCAATGATTTGGGTAAGAGATAAGAAATGATGTTTGTGCAGATTAGAACAAAAATAGCTTCTCTTTGTTACTATGAAAATTGGTATTCAAAGATATAAAAAGGTCATAAAAAGATATGACCAAGATCAATTAGGATATCTTTAAAGAATGACAGTTATAATGGATGTAATTGATTAAAATGGAAGTAATTAATTATCCCATGCTACAAAAGTTGATTCTAAGTTGGTGTCATTAAATGTAATCGATTGCATCAAAGATAGAGGAAATTCTGAGTTGAAAAACTGTCATTGTAATTGATTGACAATTCATGTAATTGATTATCCTGATGACAAATAGCAATTTGATTTATATGTACTCAATTGTAATCAACTACATGATATTGTAATTGATTCAAAGCTCATAATGCATACTCATCAATTTGAAATCATCTTGAGATGCTAAGATAAAAGTTTTGAAAAGATTTTCAAGCATTTCAAGAAAGCACATCAAAACATATACAAAACCAACATCCATTCATGTTTTGGCTTAAAGAAAAATAGACTAATCTTAGAAAAGTAAGAAGTTAAGGTAAAATGCAAATATCAAAAACTATAAAGACTCCAATCTTCAATCTGCCCCTTTTTGGTTTTGAATACCAAAATAATTGACTTAGCTTCTACTTCTTTGAGTGTGCTCCATCAATTACCTATCTCAGATTTTTCTTCATTACAAATTTAAGTAAGCAAATATTTCTCCCCCTTTTTGGTTTTCAAATCACCAAAAGGTAAAGAATAAAAATTGATATAACCAAAGAGAAACATTGCATAACAATCAAGCATTGTTCAAAAGACATCAAAATGACAAAAACATGCATAATGATAAATTTGTAGAAATAGTAAAGAACAAAATTCTGAAAAAAAATTGAGACATTGAAAGCTTCAATCTTCATCGATATCGTTTGTTGAGAAGTATGCAAAGCGTCAAAGCAAGTGGATAAGACATTGATGCTACTTTGGAGTTCCAGGTAATGTTCATTCTCAATCCTTGAGAACTCTTGCTGGTTCTACATGATCTGGTTGAGCTTGTCCATCATTGCAACCTCAAATGTAGATATATGAGTAGGTTGCTCAACTTGCACAAAGGATGGTCCCTCAATCGAATTAGCATCTTTAGCTATTGCAAATCCTTCCATGTGTTTGCAACCTTTGTCCGTTAACACCAAGTCCATTTGCTTCAAGTGTTTTGTTGATAATTCAGCTTCTGGATGAGCAAAGCCACTTGCCACATTGTTAGTTTTGACGCTGAAGTGATCAAGGATTCTAGAAACTAGAACTGGATAGGCTACCGTGAAGTCATTGGGGCAGCCAATTTTTTGCATTTGATCAGTTATAGCAAAAATCCAATCTACTTGATGTTTATTCTTCATCAAAAACATCAAAAGCAAGTCATCCTCAGAGAGTGCTCCATGGTTGCTCCCCCATGGTAGCATAAACCACGAGAAAATGTAGTCTAGCATTCGGTCTTCAATCTTCATGCGGCCAATGGGAAAGCGGTTGTAACATCCAACTTTATTACATAACTAACCAAAGAAAGATTGGATTTTATTTTATAAAAAAAACTCTTTCATTAACCTATTTATGAAAAAGGCTATGAACTTTTCTCAATTTTCCAAAATCAATAAATATTATTCAAAGCTTAAAGTATAAACCATGAGTTTATAAAACCAACCTAAATTAATTACAATGCCTCATGGTACTTCACTCTTTATAAAAAGAAATATAAATTCAATAATATAAAACTCTCGCAACAAAAGCTTAACATGAACCTAAGCTATCCATACATAACACGAAGCCAAAGAAAAGACAGAGGAAAATACAACTTCAAGCTTGTGCGCATTCCATCTGCAACAACTCCAAGAGAACCCCACTTGAACCCATCTGCTCTCCCATACGTCAAGGTCGGGATCATCACGATCGCAACCACACATGCCACACGCAAGGGTAAGGTTACCATAATAAATACATATTCAAATAAGGCAATTCAAATTATGAAAAGGGGAAAACTGACTAATAACTTCATGGCACAACCATCTCAACCAAATTATACAACATAGTTATAAAATAGATCCACAACAATCAACAACAACACAAACCATCATATCTTGTTACATCTAGTCATTAGTCATAATCATTCATCAACTATCACACAATCTCATCATACTTTTTCAAGAGAAATCATCATCATAACTCAATACCATAAGTCATTAGTTAACCTCAACAACATACATTAACTTTGCTCCATGACGACTCAACACAATATGAAGGATCCCTCATAGGCCCCATCCCATAACATAGTCTCACTATTTGACCATTCAGGGAGTCCCTTGGGTTGATCATGCAAGGGTGGCATGGTTTTATCGAAAATAGACAAGTGTATATATTAGGTTACCTCTATAAGTTTGCAAAACCTTACATCTATAGGGATTTGTCCACTCATCTATTTTATAGGCCCATTCCCATTAACCACCACGAAAACCCCCAGCATTAAGTTGAGAGCCTACCTAGCACTCCCAACTTACATGCCTACTCATATGCCCGTACACCAATTGTGCACGCCAATGCACCAACTGTGCATACAAGATATATTTCTGTGCACCAACAATGCACCTACCATATACCAACAACACATATTTGGAATACTCTACAATCCTAGATATGGCACCTCTATACCCACCATTTCCAATGACCTGACTTAAGGATCCAAATACATCTCAATAGTCCACATTAAAATAACAAAACTTGGATTACTTAAGGTTTGAGATACAGCACCTTTGTACCCACCATCTCACTCGTTATCCGTCTCAAATATCCAAGTTTCACACCATTACCAACAACAACATTCCATCTCCTATATGCTAAAGGGTCACCAATCCTCTTGGGGAGTGGTTCTCAACTCCTTCACACGCCATCCAGAGTCAAAACATCAGGGTGGTACTTAAGAAGATACCCTACTAGGTGAGACCCCCAGGTCGCTTTAGTGACGCAAAGTCTTGGCGTGGAACTCACCTTCCTAAGTATACCATTTTTTTTGTTAACAACAAAAGTCTCCCTAAAAGACATAGCTAACTCCTTTTAACATATACAGATAGTTCCATAGCAAGTTCACATTCACATCACATACATCATCATCTCACCAACAATCAATTTTAAATTTCTAAAAACAACATAATCTTCTTAATAATACATTCAACAAGATCACAATTATATTTCTTCACATACATATTATAAATACCTTGAATTCTCATAATTACCAAATACACTATGAATATGAATTACATAATCTCAACTTAAAATCAACTTTAACATAATTACAAAGATTCATAAAACCATGTTATATCTACTTGGAAACTCTCAATAAGTATTAAAGGTAAAACAAAACATTATGCCTCCATTTAGCTTAAGCATGGAAACTTAGCTTAGCCAAACATTTAGCTTGGGCTAAAAATTCTAGCTTAAGCTAAAACGTGCTAAGGCTAAAATTTCTAGCCTAACTAAATTTGCAGATTCTACAATCAAAGTTCTTCGAAAATCTTAGCTTTTAATCCCATTAATGGCTACCAAAGCATCCAAACTCATAACAAACACATCAATAATCATCCCTTAAGCTTATCAACACTAAACCCTAACAAGAACACAAAAGATTTAAACCAATCAAACCCATAATCATCATAAAACAGGAAAGATAGGTTAACTTTCCTTACCTATCACCATTTCCAACCTAGATTTTGAGGAGAAAAGGGGATCTTAAGCTCCACCAAGCGTTTTCCTCCAATCATTAGTTCCACCACATCAAACTCATAGACGACCTAAAACAACACTTAAAAATGTGTTTTACATCAAAATACATAATGGGTCACTCCAACAAAAGGTAAGGAAAAAAAGAATGGAACAAGGAGGTCAAGGGAGGAAGAAGGAAATAAGCTTACCACTCCTACTGATGCGTAAAATACGAACACTTAGGGTAAGCGTACCCTATGCAATAGTAACAGTGGACCTAAGTTCGGATATCATACCCTAGAGATTATAAGTGGTTCCCAAATAATAAATCTATAAAGGACAAGTGATCGAAAGGTTGGTTTGAGTTGCAATTTAACTGTAAAAAGAAATAAAGCAAAAGGTACTTGAGAATAATGAAGGTTCTAACAAATTAAAAGTCATAGAGTCGTGAATTCAAACTTATCTTTGCGTTTCCCCTATTTTTCTATTTCAATTAAACCCTCAATTATTTGTTCAATTACCAATCATGCCTCTTAAAATAATAATCAAAGTTTGGTCAGTCATTGAAAATCCTCTTCTCCTTAATTTATTCCCTTGTTGGTCATGAAAGAATAAATTTAGAGAGAAGGTTTTAAGTATAGAGAGGTTGATAAACCAATATTAATCAGATTGGGAATTTAGGAATTAGTTTGGTCATGCAAATCCCTAGAATTCAATCTATGCGTTGATCTATCAATTAAAAGTGTTGATCATGACAATTAATCAATTTGGATCATGGGGTGATCAATCCCAAATAGTGGTAAGAATAACACAAAGATATAATTGAAATAACAATTGAGAAACTTTATTGAAAATAGAGAAATAAGATTCACATGATAGGTCCTATATCACAACCCTAGAATATGAATTTAGCTAGCCATAGACATAGGGAAGCAACAACCCACAAAAGAAAGTAGAAGAGACATTAGAGGAGAAGAACTTTACAAAAAATTATTCCCCGTGATGTTTCTTACTCTGTAGTTCCCTCATGAATTCTCAATGCTCCAAAGAGAGTATGCAAAAACGATCAAAAGATTCGTTCTCAATGCCCCCATCCGATGTGTCTGACCGTCTTTAAATAGGTGCAATTCAATTGCTTCAATGTATCCAATCTCTACAAAGATAATTTAAAACTAATAAAATCCTAACAAATAAAGATTGATAAAAAGTAATAAAATCCTATAAAGATATAAGATTAAATCCTAATTAATCAAGGTCAAACAAAGTATTAAATAAGAAACAAATAAGATAACTACTGTGAATTAAGAATTAATTATGAGTAATAACAGCGGTTATCAAACAACCCCAAGAAGTTCTGCATGCAATGTGTCACTCATAATTGAAGACTCTATCGTGCAATCAAAATATGAAAATACTTGCATCTACAGTGCATATCATTAGAATTCATGGTTTTCGCAAAATTTCAGTGTCCTCGAGGGAATTACTCTTCCTTGTTGAGTGTAGCACCTTCCCATGGCAGTAGTGACAGTGTCAACGATGGATGCACCACCCACATCAATTGCCAAAATTAGGCTTGTCCTCAGGCTAAGACACATGAGTGTGAAACTATAAATAAAATGAAAGAAATCTCTGGGTTTCCTTATAGGAAGCGCTTGTTTAACATCTCGAGTCTGACGTGACCTTCATTTGTGGGTTTATTCTGAAAGGAGGGTCACATATTTGAGTTCTTCCATCCCATCCTCATTATGTTTCACCCTGTGACCATTGATTTTGAAGACATTGACATCTCCTTTTTGTAGTTCAAGTACTCCATAGGGAAATACTTGAGTCATAGTGAAGGGTCCATGCCATCTAGATCAGAGTTTTCCTGGAAATAAATGTAGGCGGGAATTGTACATAAGCACCTTCTTGCCCACATGAAATTCTCTATGCTGAATGCGGGCATCATGCCATCTCTTGGTCTTTTCTTTGTATAATTTGGCATTTTCATACGCTCTTAAACGGAGCTCATCAAGTTCATTCAGTTGCCATAACCACTTTTTTTCTACAAGCTCAAAGTCAAAGTTAAGGAACTTAAGAGCCCACATGGCTCTATGATCCAATTCAATAGGTAATGACAATTTTTACCAAACACAAGTCTATAAGGGGACATGCTAATGAGAGTTTTGTATGCAGTCCTGTAAGCCCAAAGTGCATCATCTAACTTAATTGACCAATCCTTTCTAGAGGCGCTTACACTTTTTTCAAGAATTCTTTTCAACTCACTATTGGAGAGTTCCACTTGGCCACTGGTTTAGGGGTGGTAAGGAGTAGTGACCTTATGGGTTACCCCATACTTAGCCAAAAGGCTATCAAACAATTTGTTACAAAAATAGGTACCACCGTCACTAATGATTGCTCATGGAGTGCTGATAATTTCTTTATATACGTAAATATTGTATCATATTTTGTAGTGATTATCCAATGTTCTCAAGATTTTTAGCTTAGTTTGAAATCATTTAATATAGATTTGTATAGTTTGATAATTCTAACCCTAGGAAGTTATTTTGTGAGAAATATACTCTAATTTATGTGTGCAGGCCTAGATTCAACAATAAAGGGAGAATACAAGAAGAAGATAGATCTTGCTAAGCGACACATCTCGCTTAATGCTTCACTCGCTGAGCGCAACATCAAGCTACGCGAGCTAGGCAATCTATGATGCGCTGAGCGCCATATTGCGCTAAGCGACATTTTCATTCGAACTGAAGACTCGCTTAGTGGGACATCACGCTTAGCGAAAGTTGCTTTCGAACTAAATATGCGCTTAGCGGAAGATTGCGCTTAGCGGAACACCTGTTTTGAGATGCATTATGCAGTGTCCTGCGCTTAGCGGAAGGTTGCGCTAAGCGAGACTTAGACTATATAAGCTGCACTTGTAATAATTTTGAAGCATTCAAACTTTGGTGGATTTTGTTGAGCTACTTCCTCTGTTTTCCTCTATTCTCTTTCTTCCATTTTGTAATCTTTTCAAAGCTTCTCATGACAATGAGAGGCTAATCTATTAGTGTTGAGGACTTGGAACTAGGTGCTGACCATGTAAACACTTTTCTTCATATCTATTCATTGAAATATTCAGTTTAATGTTCATTTCAATATCTTTATTCTTGTTATATGATTGGATCAGTTATATATGCATGTTTTAGAGTTTACCTGCCATTGACAGATGCTGTTGAACTTGGAACTGAGTTTGAACTCTAATGGAGTGTATTTCTAGACATAGGATAGACTCCATTAGCTTCGCAAAGATCTCTAAGCTTCATCAAACCACTCAACTGAACTTACTGAGACATCGGAAGTGAGGTTGAGCAATTTAGGCTTGATTTGATGAGAGATCACGTTTTGAGCACTTTTAGATCGAAGTTAATCTGAACTATTAATGTGAATGGAGAATATATCTTATATGTTTACATGGGAAGCAAACCGGTTGAACCAAATCCTCAACATATCCATTATTCCATTCTAAAACTCAAGCACGCCAACTGTTCGATCATAGTCCTGAATCAACATTGTCGTTTTTATTGTTTATCGTTAGTGTTAACTGTAGTGTTTAGTTTAATTTCTGTTATTACTTATGTTTCAAGAACAACCAACTTTAAAAACCAAACTAGTGTTTAGGAATTGATTACTTTACTAATAGTCAAATACGGACAATTCCCTGTGGATTCGATATTGGGATCTTCCCTTTTAAACTACTTTTGCGATATTTGGTACACTTGCCAAAATTATCCATCAAGTGCCAAAGTGAGTAAAAATATTTTTCTTTAAAATTTCACAACACATCGAGAATCATTAATGAGTAGTGCCATAGCCTCTACCCACTTAGAGACATAATCAACAGTGACCAATATGTACTCATTAGCAAAATACTTGGGGAAAGGACCCATGAAATCTATTCCCCAAACATCAAACAATTCAACCACCAACATATTATTTTGAGGCATTTCAAGTCACCTTAACAAAACGCCAATGTGTTGACATCTATCACACGCCATCACAAATGTATGTGCATCCTTGTGAATGGAAGGCCAATAAAAACCACATTGAAGAACCTTGTAGGTCGTCCTAGCAGGTACCAAGTGGCCCCTAACTTCCATAAAATGGCAATGAGAAAGAACACAATGTACCTCACTTTGATTCACACAACGTCTCACCAACCCATCACCACATACCTTGTAAAGGTAAGGGTCATCCCAAAAGTAGTGATGTACATTAGAAAATAGCTTCTTCTTCCCTTGATAGGTGCAGTTGGCAGGGAACACTTTGCAAGCTAGGTGATTTGCAATGTTTACATACCAAAGAGCTGGGGAGACTGAGGAGATTGCAAAGAGTTTTTCATCAGGAAAAGTCTCTTTAATGCCTTGGTAGGATCTACTTCAATGCCTTTCATAGACACCTTATGCCCCAACACGATGCATTCTTGCACCATGAATTGGCATTTCTCCTAGTTTAAGACCAGTTTTGTATCCCTACATCTTTGTAAGACCAAATTCAAATTATGCAAGCATGTGTCAAAAGAACATCCAAATTCTGAAAAGTCATCCATAAATATTTCGATGCAATGTTCAACTAAGTCAAAAAATATAGTCATCATGCATCTTTGAAAAGTGGCAAGGGCATTGCAAAGGCCAAAAGGCATTTGCCTATATGCAAAAGTTCCATAGGGCATGTAAAAGTAGTTTTTTTTTTCTTGATCCTTATTTAGCATTAGAATTTGCATATAGCCTGAACAGCCATCTAGATAACAATAATAATTTTTTCCTACCAACTTTTCTAGCATTTGGTCAATAAAAGGAAGAGGAAAATGGTCTTTTTAGGTGGCCTCATTTAACTTTCTATAATCTATACACATTCACCACCCAATGGTTTTCCTAACTACAATGAGCTCTTTCTGCTCATTTTCCATGACAGTGGTGCCCCCTTTCTTAAGGACACATTGGACAAGGCTCACCCATGGGCTATTAGAAATTGGGTAAATAAGACTTACATCTAATAATTTTAACATTTCGCCCTTGACAACCTCCATCATGTTTGGGTTGAGCCTCCTTTGGGGTAACCGCTTGGGCACAACCCCATCATCCACATTAATCATATGGGTACAAACCGTAGGAAAAATTCCCTTTATATCATGAATAGACCACCCAAATGCCTCTTTATTATCCCTCAAAACCAACACATGTCTTTTGTCTTCAATATTACTGAACCAGTAGCAATAATAACAGGTAAAGATGCGGGTGGGTGAAGAAAGACATATTTTAAATTAGAGGGTAGGGGCTTCAATTCTAACAATGGGGGTTCCTCAATGGAGGGTTTTAGGCTTTGCACCCCTGCCCCCATTCTAATGGCTCAAGCCTTTGATTTCTCTCTAATTTGGCATCCTTTTGAGCTTAGAGGAACATCACTATTTCCTCCTCATCCTTGCTCAATTCCCAATGTAAATCCTCAAAAGTGAGAACTTGTTTTAGAGGGTCCTTCATCCCCACACTTGAAATACACAAGAACACACTAGAAGGGGGGGGGGTTGAATAGTGGGTTTAAATTAGCAAATATATCATTGCAAGGCAAAGCTTAGAAAGTCCTTCCAAAAGAGCACAGTGAACATGTAAACACAAGACAGCAGATGAGAGCTTATTTTTATACTGGTTCACTCAACCTGAGCTATGTCCATTTCTCCTTTAACAACTGTTAAAGGGTTCAACTATAATCAACTGATTACAAAACAAGTATTCTTGACTACCACTTATGGTTACAAGTATTCTCTATGCCACTACTGGCTACAAGTATTCTGAACCACTTCTGGTTACAAGTATGAATCTCCCCCTGAGATTATACTTCCCAAGTATTCTTTTATCACTAAGTCACTCCTAACTTTCTATACAATTATGTATGAGATTCATATAACTCTCAAAGAGAGGATATAATCAAATGTTGAATCTACATGAGCTTGTAAAGGATGGGTATTCTGTTTCTCTCAACTCGTGTTCAAGACCTTATCTCAAAATGCTTTCTCTTGCTGTCTAGATTGATTTTTTTTCTGTTCACGTTCTATCGTTCATCATTCTTGGTCTTCTCGTTTCATAGAGGCTTCCTTATAAAGTGGACTTCATGAATTTAAATGTTGGAGAAGACTTCTTTCTGTTATCTCACACATTAAAGTGTTGAAGTAGCTTTAACTATGCTTTATCTAACAAGAGCAGGTTTCTGTCTCTGTTACAGTTTATCTTTTAGCTAAAAGTGTGCATCCCAATGCTGATTGGTTCTTTTGGTTGTATCTACACACTTTGCATAATACTTTGAATCATGTCATATAGACATGCTAGATGTCGTAGAAAATGGAGATTATATTCTAGTTGATGATAATGAAGTTGAGATCCCAAAAGAACAATGGACTGAGGCACAGAAGAACAAATTCCTCCTCAACTCCAGAGTAAGAAATGCAATACATGCATCTCAGAAACTAAGCACAAGAAGATAAGCTAGTTCAAATCTGCCAAAGACATATGGGACACATTCATAATAACCTATGAAGGGTCCTCACAAGTAAAAAGGAACAAGGTAAATGTTCTTACCAGAGAATATGAACTCTTTGCTATGGAAGAAGATGATACCATAGCTAACATGTTGTCTAGATTCCAAACTATTTTAAATGAGCTTCGAAACCTTGGTAAAAGTTTCGAAAATTTCGAGCATGTTGACAAAATTCTTCACAGCTTGCCCAGACAATGGAGACTCACAGCCATTAGAGCTTCCAAAGATCTAGACTATATGCCTCTCGAAGAGCTAGTGGGAATTCTAATGTTACATGAGCAAGAACTGCAAGGAGATGCCAAGCTGAAAAAGGGCAAATCTCTAGCTCTGAAAGCTCACAAGCCAAATCAGACAACACCTAAAGAGCAATCTTCATCAAAAAGTCAATCCTCCAGACCATCCAAAAGACACACAACCAAGGCTCTAAAGGTAGAAGAGTCAGAAGTAGAGTCCACTTCCTCAAGTGAAGAAGAGTTAGAAGATGATGATGAGCTATCCTTCATCTCAAGAAAAATCCACAAAATGTGGAAAAAGAAAGGTGGCTCGAGATGGAAGAACTACAAAGAGACAAGGCAATCTTTATAATTCCTATTACAGATGTCCTTGGTTCAGATAGCTTAGTGAAAGATGACCCAAGTTCTTCATGCTCTTTTGAAAGTTTTTTTAATTTCTTTTTTATAGATAGATAGGCTTTTGAAAGAATAGATGAATTAGAAAGAAGTTCTTGATAAACTGTGGAAAGGAAAGAAACCCAACATATCATACTTCAATCCCTTTGGATGTCAATGTTTCCTTCTTAACATAACAGACAATTTGGGTAAGTTTGATTCGAAGTGTGATACAAATATCTTACTTGGATATTCTGAAACATCTAAGGCATATAAAGTGTTTAACTCTAGAACCAAAGTTGTTGAAGAAGCCATTCATGTAAGATTTAATGACACTCAACCTAATAGGAAACTATCAGAGTTAAAGGACTCATTTGTAGATATCAGACTAAAAGATGCGATAACAAAGACTAGACCATCATCTGACACACCATCGTCTGCGTCTAGCACAACATCGTCGGCTCCCACATTGTCTGCTACCAGATTGTTTGCTCGCTATCAGATCATCTCAGATGATGAAGAAGAAGTCAAAGAACCACATAGCAGTAATAGAATGATGATCAAGAACCATCCTCCTTCTCAAATCATTGGAGAAGTTCGAGCTCCAGTAAAAACAAGATCATCCTTCCAACAAACAGCTCTATTGTCTGAAATAGAACCCAAGCACATTGATGATGCCATGGAAGATGAAAGTTGGGTCCAAGCAATGCAAGAAGAGCTGGATCAATTTCAAAAGAATGATGTCTGGAAACTTGTAAAGCTGCCAGACAACAAGGAAGCTGTTACTGCTAAGTGGGTCTTCAGAAACAAACTAGATGAGAATGGTAAGAATATGAGGAACAAGGCTAGATTAGTAGCCAAAGGTTACTCACAACAAGAAGGTATTAATTATACGGAGACATACGCTCCAGTAGCTAGACTTGAGGCAATTAGAATTTTACTTTCATTTGCTGCTCATAGGAATATGAGACTTTATCAAATGGATGTAAAATGTGCATTCCTCAATGGTATAATCAAAGAGGAAGTTTATGTAGAACAACCCCCTGGATTTGAGAGTACTGTCTTTCGAGACCATGTATTTAAACTAAACAAAGCAATGTATGGTCTTAAACAAGCTCCTAGAGCATGGTATAAAAAACTTAGTTCATTTTTAATAGAACACAATTTTACAAGAGGAAAGATAGATACTACATTGTTCCGCAAAAACTACTCTTCTGATTTTATTATCGTTCAAATCTATGTGGATGACATTATCTTTGGTGCCACTAATGAAAAACTCTGTGAAAAGTTCTCTAAGTTGATGGAGACTGAGTTTGAAATGAGCATGATAGGAGAATTGAAATTCTTCCTAGGATTGCAAATCAAGCAAACCAACAGAGGAATCTTCATACACCAGACCAAGTATGTAAAAGAACTTCTAAAAAAGTTCAAGATGGATGATGCTAAAATTATGAAGACTCCAATGCATCCAACAACATCACTTGGACCTGATGAAGATTCAAAGAAAGTAGATTTCACTCAGTTCAAAGGAATGATTGGGTCACTACTCTACTTGACTGCATCCAGACCAAACATAATGTTCAGTGTTTACCTTTGCTTCAGATTTCAGTCTGACCCAAGGGAAGTGCATCTATTTGTTGTTAAAAAAAAATTTTAGATATTTAATTGGTACTTCTAATCTTGGTCTTTGGTTTAAAAGATAGAAAGAGTATAAGTTGACAGGCTATTGTGATGCTGACTATGCTGGAGACAAAATTGAAAGGAAAAGCACCAGTGGAGGCTGCCACTTCATTGGAGGCAACATGGTGTCATGGCTCAGCAAGAAACAAGGAGCAATAGCACTATCAACAACACAAGCAGAATACATCTCAGCTACAAGTTGCTGCTCTCAGATATTGTGGATCAAGAATCAACTTGAAGACTATAACATATTTGAGAGTAACATTCCTATCTTTTGTGATAATATTGCTGGTATATCTCTTTTGAAAAATCCTACCATGCACTTTAGAGCCAAGCATATAGAAATAAAACATCATTTCATTAGAGACCATGTTCAGAAGGGGACCATTAAATTGGAATTTGTCAAGACAGACAATCAACTTGTTGATATTTTTACAAAACCCCTTACTGAAGATAGACTGATCCTTTTGAGATAAAAGATTGGGATGGTTTGGGTGAATGAATGTTTTATCATTGTCTGCTATTCACTAGTAGAACTAAGGACACATCGTTTGGTGTGATACTTAAGTGAGGCATGTGCATGTCACGTGTTTCACGCTTAAAATATGAGCCAAACCATGTGATTTTTTAAAACCGTTTTGTAACTTAAGCATTCGTTTGGTTCTTAGTCATAAAAGCCCAAAATGCACATTCAAGTCTATCATAAATGTGTCATTTCAATCATTCCCTAATCGTACCATCATATTTAATGCCACTCATTACCTATTCTGGCCTACTATTACCAAATGTATTCCCCAAGCTTTCAAAACCTCTCATCTATCTCACCCATTCTCTCTGCAACCAAGAACCTCAAGAAACCCTAAACACAAACCCTTGCCATGGCCAAAGGTAATCTGATCAAAGATTCTTCCTCCTCCCAACTACCTGCCTCACCTTCAACCTCTCCAACTTCTAATGAGCATCCTGCAGACGTAATGCCAGAGTCCACCACAAACACCAACAGCTCTGCGTCTAACATTGACCCCAAGGTCGTGAAAGAACAAAGACTTTTTGATGTATAGAACATTTTGATCAAGCCACGAGGTTCCTACACTGGGAACATTCACGTGGAGTACTACAATGACATACCATACCTTGAGGAACGTGGTTTTAACATCTCAAGGTATTTCAAGTTCGTTGGGATCAGGGATTACTTCAACGATCGCCAGAAGATCGCCCCTGGACTCATTAGAGAGTTCTGGACAAATGCTACAATCAAAGGAAACGAGGTTGTCAGCAACGTCTTCGGGTGTGAAGTCACAGTCTCTCCCTCCTCCATTTCCCAAGCCATAGGGAGCGAACTACACTCAAACTACTTCACAGAGGCATGGGACAAAGAACTTGAGAAAGGTACAATAGAAAGGTTCATTCTTGAACCGAACTACGAGGTGGCCAAGGACGTCAAGAAGTTGCACCTAGCCAACTTCACACCTCTAACCAAGTTGATTCTGAACATTATCAACAAGACCATGCACAAGATAGGGTCAAGAGATCATGTGTCTGCTCTACACAGGTTCATCCTCTACCACATCATCAGAGGAATCTCATTCAACCTTCCACACACTCTTTTTTACAACCTAATTAGCCACATCCAATACTTATCAACTTCTGTGGCAACATACTACACAACTCTAATAAACAAGATCCTCTAGGATGCTCGTTGCTACAGCATACTATACACAGAAATCCAATCAGGAAATCTGGACGAGTTGGAGTATGTGAAAGTGGAGGGCCCATTCGTTCAAAAGAGGATATTGGCTTCCTCTAGTCTGCTTAAGTTGAACATGGGATTTGAAATCACCAAGGAACCACTTGGAAGGTTCCCTGTACTATCTGATGATGAAAATAAAGGTCAAAAGAAGAAGATCTAGAAAAAGAAGGGTGGAAAAGGAAAAAGCCTGGTGATTTATGATGAGGTTGTGTCCATCCAACCCTTAGCAAGTAAAATGAGGAGGCTTACTGTTGCGAACCAGCAGACAGTCCAGACAACACGCAAAGCTACAGCACAGTTTGCTACAGAGCCACCAACTAAGAAGGGAAAGGAGACAGTCCAACAAGCACCACCCAGACCACCCACTCAGAGGATCAAGACTAGAGCCCAATAGAAGGGTAAAGGTGCTGCCAGAATCACTACTGAACCTCAGGTGTCTCTAAGGGAGGTAGTAGACATTGGTCTGCAAGCTGTCAATGTTGCTGAGGCTGAAGAAGAAGACTCAGACGAGGGCCTAATCTTCAAGAGACCCAGAAGATCACTTAGTGCACAACTCAGACCACTAAGTCAGAAGGTCTGACCATCAAACCACCCAGCACCACAGTCAAGAAGCTGATTGTGAAGAGAAAAATGGTGTTGGAAGAAGACACACCTAGACAAACAACCACCTCAACCTCCAATTCAGGTATCACTCTCCCTACATTCACTCTACCCACTTACCCTCGCTCTACATACAAACGTCCAAGGAAGAATATTCCTCAGATGATACCAGTCTTAGCCCAAACACAAGCCACAACAGACACACCGTTTGCTGATCCCCTATCATCTGTGTCACATACACAGACTATAGTAAGTCAAACAGTTGCTACATAGTCTGATGCCCAAGCATAAACTATGCAAGAGCCATTGTCTAAACCCACTATTCAGACAAAAGATCAACCTGTGTCTGCCCCCACTAGACAGACGATCACCCAACAGACTGAACCCACTGTTCAGTCTAAGACATAGTCTGATCCGACAACTCAGACTATTGTACCATCAACATCCCCACAAACTCCACTAGACACTACCATTCCTCCCTACCAATCTCCCTCTCTAGTGACAATCCCTGAGATGTCAAACGCAGTGGTTTCCTACCACCACACTGAGTTTGTTATCATCTTGTCTGGGTCAAATGAAGAGATAGTTGCCATATCTCCTAAAGCGTTTGTTGTTCCCTCATGGGACAACATACCATTCAGTCTGGACGATAATACTCCTCTGTCCAAATTTAAAGAAGACACTCCTCCTCCTCCTCAGACTGTTGTACCAACAACATACCAGACATTGAGCCTCTGCCCCAACAAGAGCATGTTCTACCACCAGAGAACACAGAAGCAGATGCTGGCATCTACTGGCAGAATGTGATAAGTAGTATGCTCCACACCACAGGGTCATCCAATCTTTCAGATGAAGAAAAATAGAAGATTGACACTGTAGGTGAAGGCTCCTCCTCCTCCAATAGTTTCATTCACATGTCAGACATAGTGGTAGTGCCCACTCTGCTGACCCCTCATACCCCTGGAGAGAAAGCTAAAGCTGAAAGGATGCTTGCAAAGTACTATGAAGAATACAAAGTTGCTCAAGCATTAATAGCTGCAGCCAAGGTAATAGAAGAAGTAGTTGAAGAAGCAAGAATCCTAGAGGAGGTTGCCAGACTGAGAGCTATGTTAGCTGCTCAAGAAGAGGCACAACGACTCAATGATCTGGCTTAAGAACAAAAGGCCAAGGAAGAAAATGAGAAAAAGCTCAAGAGCTGGTGATGAGGTCCAAGCCATGCATACTTGGTTTGGATCATCAAAGATCTTTTGCAAATCAAAGGTATCGGTGAAGCTAAAGCTGACAAGATCATTGAAGCAGGTAAACATACACCTTCCCCTTTATTTCCCTTATTGCCCTTTTTTCTTACAATTGTGAAGTTCTATTATCTGTTGTTTATTATTGACAGCTTCTAAGCTGGTGCCTATCACCAGTGATGCTAAACTCCATGCCCAGCGTCATGCAATCATTCGGATAACCACGAGATCCAGAGAGCTTGACAAGATATTGGAGGGTCAGAATTGGAAACAATCAAGATCTTTTTAATGTTTATTATGTGTGGATTTGAAACATATCATGACTCATGAATGTTGGAGTGTCTAACATGATATGGCTGCTTCTCTACCAGGTGGAGTTGGGACTGGTTTTATCACTGAGTTATATGGTGAATTTGGGTGTGGAAAGATAGTTGTGTCATACTCTCTGTGTTACTTGCCAAGTAAGTAGTTTATTTTCCTTACATTTTCATGCTCAATAACAGTTGCTCTAGTGCACTCAGTTTTAAAATTTGAGTTTCTGAAACCTTTGGTTCATATCGATCTGTATTCTATATTTGTCAAACCTTTACCAAAAGTTTCGATTTATTCTTTCATGTTGTAGTTGCCACTAGACCAAGGAGGCAGGAAGGGTAAAGCTATGTACATAGATTCCAATGGCACATTTAGGACTCAGCGACTCTTAGAGATAGCAGAGAGGTAGAAGGAATGATTGTTGATATGACTTTGCTGCTACCCTGTATGTGATCTCGTGCAATGCATTTGGTATTGATGTTTCTTAGTGCTTGCAGGTTTGGATTGAATGGTCCTGAGGTATTGGAGAATGTTTCTTGTGCTAGAGCATACAATAGTGATCATCTATCACGCGACACGCTTAAAGCAGCTTTGATGATGGCAAAAACAAGGTGTGACTTGCAATGGTTCCCTTTGCTCAATATTTTTAAGATCTGCCAAATTCTACATAACATACCTTTTAAATATGCATAATGTTGCACAAGTGCATAATGCCATAATTGTTTGTTCTTGTCTTGCTTTACCATTTACCAGCTGAAGTGTTTTGTTCCTTCATTTTTTTTTCTTAGGCTAGAGCTGTAAGATTTTCCTTAACTAGCAGTATTTGATTGCAGAAACTCTTTTTGTTTGGCTAGCAAAAAAAATGCTTTTTAATCTTACATTTTGACTGGTATATACACAGCTTTGCCGTATTGATAGTAGACAGTGCTACTGCTCTCTATAGGACAGATTTATGTGGAAGGGGGGAGCTTTTAGCTTGGCAAGCGCATCTAGCAAAGTTCCTAAGAAGCCTTCAGAATTTAGCAGATGAGGTAAAACTCCTAGTTGGGCTGGCAGTGCACCTAACCTTTTAGGTTAAACTAATATAAGATTCTGGCTTAGGTTGTTGAATTATAGAACATACCATGTTTGACTTTTCTTGGTAAATATACATAATCAGTTCGGACTTTGGAGTTAATAAAACTTTTTGATTCTCTAATTGTAGTTTGGTGTGGCTATTGTCATAACAAACCAAGTAGTTTCGCTAGTAGATGGTTCTGCAGTCTCTCTGTTGGACCTCAAACCAAGCCTATTGGAGGCAACATTATGGCTCATGCTACAACAAGGTATGAACTACAAAATGAAATGTTTTGGTTTGGTTCTTCTTTGAGCTTGTTCTTACCCTGGATGTTAATTAACTTCTTAATAATAGGCTAGCTCTCACGCAAGGGAGAGGGGAGGAGTTGATTTGCAAAGTGGTAAGTTCTCCTTGTTTGGCCAAAGCCGAAGCAAGGTTTCAAATTTCTACTAGAGGAATTTCTAATGTTATTAAAGTTAACTGAAATCAAAAATTTTGAATTTTTTTTTTCCTTTTTGCATATAATTTTTGTAACATACTCGTTGCAGTTCATATGAAAAATTTTATTCTAAGTTTTACGCTGGCTTTTGATTCTTTGAACTAACTATGTCAAAGGCACTAAACTGAGGAACTATTATGTTGTTTAAATCATGGTTGACATGCTAGTTATTACTACGAAACAAGCAAGCTTCATGGTAACTGTGATTATTTTAGGCTGAAATTCTATTCTGAAAAACAAGAGGTTATATATTATCTCGTTCTTCCTACATTAAAAAAAAGGAGATAAATGTTTATCTGAAATTAAGAATGAGAAAACCTATTTATCATGTAAGATTTGGAGTTTTAGGGATTATGAATCACAATTTAAGGGTTCAAGGTTTGAGGTTTGGACATCTAAGTTTCAATGTTTATGATTTCATGATTGAGGTTTTAATGTTTTAATGTTTATGAGTGTAGTCATGAAGGAGGTAAGGTTCTTGTGTCGAGAATCCATACTCGCTTCCAGCTGCTATTGGCGGGATTGCAGTGTGACCAAAAGCTCTTAAATCGCTTTGAGGGGTTCATCAGACTCCTTAACATTTGGAGACATTGAGGACAAGAATGAAAGCACCAAACTATTAGGCTATAACTAGTGTGAGGACTAAAGATGATAAACTAGCAAAGAAAAAATCACAAGGTGGTAGAGAAAAGGAAAGAGGAAATTACTTCAGATTGACATTAATTTTCTACTACGTCTCTCAACAGAGAAAGACTTAAATACAACATAAGATAATTGACGTAACAACTAACTACTTTGGACCTTAGAGAGAAACTAACAAAAATGAAAGGTGGGCCAAAGCAACAAAATAGCCCACTAAGACATTAAATAAATCATTTTAACCAAACAGATGATCTCTTCTCTCTTTTGGGCCTAGAATGAGCCCATTAGTAACAAATTGATGTATTTTATGATGACCACGAGAAATTATATGGAGAAATTAACAATTTAGCCAAAGAAATAGTAGAATCTTGCATGCTTGTGGATTACTGTCTTCATATATTATTAACAAAATGTAGTCACATTATTCACTTCTTTAATATATACTCTATTTCTTGTCAAATTTCACTTCATCAAGATTCACTGAAAGCGAATTTGATAAATCATTGCATCCTAACTTGACTTTTTGGGTGTGCATTACTTTGTATCTCCATTGTTGCTATGGTTGAGTTTTACTACAAGAAATTAAAGCATTAATAACAATAATTTCGTTAGTATTGACAATTTTTGTTGCTAATTCTTATGTCAATGATATTTTAGTGAGAATTTTTAAAAATTACATGTAATTTTTTATTTCACTCATGCATTATCGTCATAAATTGAAAACTGATTTGGAAGTAAAATGAGGTCTAATGGGTTGCCTAACAAGCAAGAGCAGACCTACATGCAATTCAAGGATTGTAGGTGCACCCCCTCAATTTGTGAAAAACACAATGATATATTTTATATTATTGTTTTTTTTGTCTCCCCTAATTTTATAATTTGACCCTACTGCTTTTAATGTTTTAATTGTTATCAATTTTAATCTTTTATTGACTAGTTTTTTTTTTATATTTTGTTCTTTTTACATTTAATCGATTGAACATTTCATCTCTTCAATAGAGTAAAATGTTTTTTATTCTTCTACAAATTTTAAAACTCAGATTTAGTTTCTCCATTCTGAACTAATTTTAAAATGCACCACTTTTGTTTCTCAAAAATGTTTTAGATAATATAAAAATAAATAGTGCATTTCAAAATTAAGTGCAAAAAACATTTTTTTTTTAAAGAAACTAAATTCAAACTTCAAAAATTTTAGAGAAAGATGGCATGTTTTACTCTATTAAATAATCTTTCGTTGTGTTGTCTTTTTACCCGCCTCTGCCCTGCCCCTATGCGTAACTGCAATCTCGAAGCGGGTGAGACACTTGGTGGCTTGTTTGAGCAAAATATATTTTAAGTTGTTTGTGGTTAGTAATGTATGAATACAATAAGCAAATAGAGCAATCAATTTTGGTTCCTGTAAATGTATTTATTTAGTTAGAGTCATTGTAATGTTTACAAGTTCAGGCATTGTTGAAAGAAATTCAAGTTTTTTGGAAATGAAACTGTATGTCAATTGGTGATGCTTAGTTAAATATTATATGTCTTTTCTAACATATATGAATTGTTCGCTATTTTTAATTTGTGATGTTCAATATACATACTTTCAGCAGTACATTATGAATTGTTGGCAAATTTATACGTTCAACAATTTTATAAAAAAACAAAAACAGAAACAGTACTAAACCAAATCAAATCAAATCATAAAAATTTTGTTCGGTTTGATTTGAATTTTATATAAATAAAAAATCAAAGAAAATCAAAATGTATGTAATTTTGTTCGGTTTGATTTGAATTTTATATAAATAAAAAATCAAAGAAAATCAAAATGTATGTAATTTTGTGTTAGGTTCGAGTGATTTTGAGTGGAGGGGAGGGAAGGGAAGAGTGAAGGTTGATGATGGCAATTTTTATTTTTTAAAATAAAATAAAATAAAGATAGAGGTGTTGTTATTAATTTAAATTAATTATTTTAAAATTTAAATTATTATTGATGTCAAATATTTTAAGAAAATTTTTAAAATGTATTAAAATATGACTAAAACATAGATTAAAAAAAAATGAAAATTTTAAAATATGATATACCAAAAAAAAAAAAAATACAAAACTTAATGACTAGAAATTAGATTAAACCTTATTTTAATGTATAGTAAATAAATGGACAAAAATTTTAATCAACCGTGTTACTCGTTCGAAAGATTATTTTACAATTTATAATAATAAAAAAAAAAGATTATTTTACAATGGGACAATGAGATTATACAAATGATCTTAGTGTAGGTAAATTCTAACGGGTTAAATAGATTTCTTTCTTGTTGTAAAAAAAAAAAGTTAAAATATGTTTTAAGTCTTTTAAATATAAATCATACTTTATTTAGTTTCCTAAAAGAAAAGTTGATTTTTTTAATCTCTCAAAATCAAAAAAAAAAAAAATTAGTTTTTTTCTGTCAAAAAATATGATATTTGTGAGTTGTAATAGCTTTTTAGCTGTTATAAATTATAAAATTCATATTCTTGTTTGTCATTTATTATAAAAATGACTAAATAAAGAATTTTTTTTACTTTTAAGGATTAAAAAAATAATTTTAAAAGACTAAAAAAAATATAACTCATATATTTAAAGTACAAAAACATATTTAAAAAAAAATCTTTGTAGCATTATGTTTTCTCGTTTAACGCCAAAACAAGCATAGAAGAATGGTTTACATTCTTTTACTTCAATATATTTCTTCAGAATTAAGGACAGACGATTTATTTATAATTTTTTATATTTTACAATATGATTATGCATATAATAAGGGTCTGTTTTGAAAGGTTTTTTAATTTTTTATTTTAAAAACTATTTTTTAGAACAATTTTTAAAAAGAGAAAATTTGTTTAGTATTTAAAAATTACTACTAGAAAAAATAAATTTATAAGACGTGAGATTTGTGTGTGATAAAAATATGAGACTTATTTGAGAAAAATAAAATGAAAGATATAGAACTTATATGTAAAATTATTAATAAAAGATGTAAGAGATTCTATGAAAAAAGAAAATAAAATATGTGGGATTCTATAAAAAGAGAAAATAAAAAAACAAAATACAAAAAGATTGTTTTGATTTTTTTAGTTTTAAAAACTAAAATAGAAAATAGTTTTTAAAAATTAATTAACCAAACAAGTTTTATAATTTTTAAAAACTGGAAACTGTTTTTAAAAACTGTACAAAACAAGCCCTAAATATCTTTAATCCTCAATTTAAGAAAGATCATTATGCATACATCCTTAGTTTTCAATTTTCTGTGTTACTTTTTTTCTCTTTGATTCACTGTTTTCGTTTCTACTTTGTCACTTTCAAGGTTATGTTATAGTTTTGACTTTGATATTTTGGAGGTCTGAAATTTGAAGACTAAGGATAAGTTTGGACAAATGTCTTTAGAAGGATTTTTAAGAGGAAAAAATATGAAAAAAAAAATGAAATTAGTTTCTCAAATCTTTTAGAAGAAAGTATAAGAGAGCTTTTACAAATGGGAGAAATCAATTTTAACTTTTATAAAAACTAATTTCATTTTTTCTTTATATTTTTTTTTTATCCTAAAAATTATTCTAGAATTGCACACCCAAACAAGCCCAAAATAAAAAATAAAAAAATGAGAGTTTTGTTATCATTCTGGTATCTCGACAAAAATCAGCCAAGTTATTTTTGGGGTGAACATTTTCAACCATAATACATAACCAACCAAAAAGGTAAACGAAAGATGAAAACCTTATTTATCAACAATTTATTCAAGATTTTGAGAGTCTTTATTACAATTACAACACATCTGTAGTGGACTGACACATCTAACAAAAGCAACCAAATCAGAATCACCACTAAACCAAGAGGGATGCACACTAATGTCTACAATATGCACCTTAGAAGGTTAATTTGCTTCATCGCTCTAAGTTAGTATAATAATAATATTATTCTAAAACTGCTGCCATATTCTCATGCAGCATAACTTACAGACTGAAAAAGCTCTTCATTTTTTTTTCATCATAAAAGAGAAAAAGAAAAAAAGAAGCAAAAGAGAACCTATGATGGCAACGGCTGCAAGTCTCTACTTGAGCGCATTTTCCTGTAAACTATATATTACAATGGGGTTCTGTCATTGGCATAGATGATGAAAACTTCCCTGGTGCAATCGTTTGAAAAGACCATTTTATTTTTTCTTGACAGTGTACCTTGCAAGCCAATATACAACGTGGGAACGAAAACGAACTGCTTCAAGAGTAGAGGGAAGGAAAAAAAGCACTGTGACACCCCTGCTATGTGGAAGTTACTGTGAGATGATTCCCAACTTCAGCAGAGAAAAAGAATGGCGCAAAGATCATGCATGCCAGGCCAAAAAGATTGACAGAAAACAGGATTTCGTTATTGGTCTAAGTATGTTGGGAGAATATCTAACGAAGGAATGAGAAATCCTCGCCTCTCGGCTGCTTTACCCTTTGCAGTCTTTGCACAGGGGGTTGACAACTGAATATATTTATTTTCAGATTGCCTACTGGGAGTATGTGGTTTGTCCTGCCAACAAAAGAAAATTTTAAATACCAAACAAGTCATAGGTGCAATGCAAGAATAGGTGCACAAGTCAGTTTATCTTTAAGTGCAGTGAATAGAAATGGTTTGACGAATATAAAAGTGGCGCAAACGGTTGTATTTACCATGAAGCTTGTTCCATTATACAGCTGAGTGGGAGATAAAACATCCGGCTGTTGTTGTGAGTTTTTCAGAAATCGGTGTTCTAGTAAAGCTGCAGCCGTTGGCCGCTCTGCTGGATTTCTTTTAAAGCAACACCTCAAGAAATCTTTGCCCTCAGCTGACAATGTTTCAGGTATAGGAGGGGTCTCCTTCATAACCTTAAACAGAGCTGCAGCCTGCATAATTAGATAAGAAAGATATTTAGCAAGCTAAAAAATAAAGGACCCAAATTCATACAGCATCTCTGCCAAATCCACGAGCTGAAAACAGAAAATGGTTGGTCCAAAGATGCCTTAGGTGGTTGTTAAATTAAGGTTACCAAAAGAGCTTAATGGTGAAGTTTTGTCAGTCAATTACAACCCACCATTTAAATGATTTTTGAGATGATTTTATAAAAGTCAACTAACTTACCATAAATGAAGGGTTGTGATTGACTGACATTGTAAAATTATTTTACATTGTCATTACATTACCCTTTATCTCTTACCAAAATAACTAAAAGTTAACACATAACCCTCCATTAACAAACTTCAGAATCTTGTATTGTCATCTAAGCAGATATAATAAGTAGTTTTGAAAATCATTGGGATTCTATTACCAATGAGAAATCTTATACTATATGGTTATGGAAGTAGCCTGAGAATAACAAAGTTGAAAAGAGACAAACGAGAACTTTTTTCAGGTGCTTACTCCTTCATATTCACTCCAAGGAGGCTTCCCAGTGAACATTTCAATGATGGTACAACCCAAACTCCAAATATCAATAGCATAAGCAAGATCAGGGTTGTTATCCTTTTGTATCACAGCCTGCAAAATCTGTATGAGAATCGAAGTGTTAGTGAGGAATGTGTGAGACAGACATTACAGGGTAATGTAGAGTAAGCATACACCTCTGGAGCCATCCAGTATGGACTTCCCCTCAAAGAAAGATGAGTTTCTAACCCAGTTAGCTGTGCAAAATAAAGATCCCAAGTTATAAACTTAATGAAACACCTCATGTTCAGATTAAACTTAATGAAACACCTCAATTCAACAGCAAAGAATAAGCATCAAAGCTTGAAAATACTTATTTGAGCAATGAAATTGAAAAGGAATTCATGCAGCACCTGGTTATTAAGCAAGAAGTTTATTCCAAAACAACTGAATTCTTTAAGGGGTTATAAAATTGCTGATCTCAATCAACAGAAACGAATTTTGAAAGCATTAAGAGTTTGAGCTTTTTAACTTAAGGCATGTGTTTCTAATTCCAATTTCTTCTAGGGAATTTTTCAACAATAAATAGACAATTATATTAACAAGTAGAAATATAAAGAATCAATGGAAGAAGATAACGATTCTCTGCATGATAAAAGGACTGAGAGTAGAAAATGTATATCAAAGAAAAGGGGAGACTTGGAACTTACATGCTTAGCCATCCCAAAATCAGCTAGCTTAACAACTCCAGCAGAGTCAACAAGCAAGTTAGCCCCTTTTATGTCCCTATATGCATACGTGAAAAACATAATAAATGAACGTGTAACCAAAAGGCCCAAATCTAAAATTAATTAAAAATTCTAGAAAACATTATCATTTTTTCTAACAGAAACAAAGTAGTTGCATATGTATCACTTTAAAGGTTTAGAGTTCAAGTTAGTTTGAAGTACTTCCAGCTTGTGAATGTACCTGTGAATTGTTTTTTTGCTATGTAAATAAGCCAACCCTGAGAGAATATGACGAGTAAAATTTCGAATGACAGATTCTGTTATGGCACCACAATGATCACGGACATATTTATTAATTGAACCGGGATGAACATATTCCAGAAAAATATAAAACCGGTCCTCAACCTGCAAACACATAACCCAAAGATGTTAGAATTAGAAGGATTTCAGGCTGTTACAGTACAACGCTTAATCTTGAGCAGCTATTTATGGACTAGGAGGTTGCTTACTATTTCACTGCCATAATACTGTACAATGTTTGAATGTTTTAGATTGCTAAGAACTTTAATTTCCTGGAGAAAAAGAATAAATATCACTATATCAGGATAAAGAGGTTATAGAAAACAACATATCTTCAAAATTATTAGGGAAAGATAAAATATATATAGCCAAGCCATTAAAAATACAGACAACCTCATCAAGTACTCAATTATAATGGACACTAATTGACTAAAATGAAATTTAGGAGTGTCTGCAAAATATATAATATCAGCCAAGGCATGGGAAAAAAAAACATAAGGGTAAATTAATAGACTAGTTAATCTGAGCTGAGCATCTAAACTGTTCAACAAGAAAATTATTTTCAATTACAATTGCAATTACAATTATAAAGCAGCTGCACTAGTTATTAGAAGTTTCATGATAAAACATTTCAGAAGCAAATCTGCTAAGCAGAATTATAATATGTTCTTAATCACACAGCCATCAGTTCCTAGTTTTCATATATAATAAGAGAATTCAAAGCGAATGAAAGTGTGTTCTCATTCAGGATTGGAAACAGAATTACTATTCCAAAATCCAAAGAAATTGATTGACATTTTCCACACTGACTTCTACAGTGAAATCCCACAAAATCCTATTAACAAATACGACATGTACTATAATACCAACACAAAAAACACAACACTCTGCACAGTTTTTACATCTTACACAGTTTCCAAATAGACAGTGGTAACAAGCAAGTAATGGACAACCAACCTGCTCTAACTGCTTTATACACTCTGCAGATTTTGGATCGTCGGGAAATAATTCTACTTCCTTCATTGCACATAATGCACCGGTTTCCCTGTCAAGAAGCAACTTCAGAGCCTTGGAAAAGAGACAACAGAAGATCTTAAAATACTCACGAAACATTTGCATACCTATTGGTTGCAACATAAACACTTCCAAACGTCCCACGCCCAATAAGTTTCCCTTTCTGCCATTGGCTTTTCCTAGGCAACGATTCTGACTTAGCAGCCACGGCATGGGAAAAGTTACTGGAAGCAGGTGGCAAGGTCAAGGCAGCCCCGGGAGGCAGGGGCAAGGGGTGAACACCAACAGCAGGAGCATTACTTTCGCGGCGTGCTGTGGCAATCTCAAGAGATAACATAGTATGTATGGGGGATGGAGGGCCACTCAAAACTCTGGCATGTTGTTTCTGGGGAGTTTTCCTCTGTGGACTTTGATGGGAGGTGGGAGAAGGAGAAGCATCTGTGCTTAATAAGGATAAATCAAAGAAGGCAGGAGGTAGCAACCCTGCTTCACCGTTATGCATTTCTGGTGCGGACCAGAACTGATTTCCTTTAGGACATGCGTAAAAATATGGCACAAACTCACCATTCTTTGTTTTCTTAGGACTCATAGAAGGACTTGCAAGAGAACTGCCTGAAATACTCCTCCTACGAGGGACATTCACCATGTTATTATTGTTATTGTTACAATTATCTCGAGCACTGTCAGAGCAACCACTTGCATCTTGCTGCACCACTCTTGATGACCTAGTTTCAGCCTGCTCCATCTTTCCTATGTCTGGGCTGGAAAAAACACTGTTGCAATACAAGATTCAGCCAAATAGGTTAACAAACTCACCATTGAAATCTCTTCCACAAACACATGCAAAGGCACAGTATAAAACCACAATGCATAATCAAACATGTCTGAATTAACTACTCCATAAACATTTATAGGGGGACGAAAATAAGAAAATGTAAAATGAATTGAGTTTCTTTTGTAGAAGCTCCTTGATCTAACTTCTCCAAAAATTCATATGCATAAGTTGAGTTTAACTTACGAGAGAAACTCAATCAATTTTATCTTTTTCTTCTTCTTATTCTTCTCATATATGTGTTTATGGACCTGTTTGGGTAAATTTCACTAGAAAGACTTTTAGAAGAAGAAATTATGAAGAAAAAATGAAATGAACTTCTCCATAAGATAAAATTAGCCTCTCCAATAGGAGAAGCTATATGTGAAACCTTCTACAAATTAACTATTGGTGAAACCAATTTTAGCTAATAGAAAGGTTAGTTTCATTTTTTTTTAGAAAAGTTTACCCAAAATGACCCTAAATAAAAGCTTATGAAAATAGTGCCGTAATAAACTTTCAATTTACAAGCACAAATATATGCATCTCAATCTCATGATCCAATCTGAAATAACAAAAAACATGCAAATCAAAATTAAGGAATGATGGAAATCAATGATAATCCTAACATTATTGAAAAAGCATTAAAATAATGTAATCGAAGGAAAGAAAGGAAAAATTGAAAAATCGACCTCCGCATCCGAAGGCCGGTGGTGGCGGCGGCGGGTGGAGCATCCTTGGGCGAGGGAAGACGGCACTCTCCGTCTCGTTGACGGATCACAAAGGTTGCGGGGGCGGCGAGCTCCGGCAGGGGCAGCGGCTGAGGCGTGCCGGGGGAAGAAGCGAGTGCATCTTCATCGTGATCGCCGACGTGGCAGGCGCGCTTCTTCGAAGAATTTCCGAAGAGCCACGTTTTCCGGCGGTGGTCGACGGTGGAGGAAGACGAAGACGACGACGGCGAAGAGGAAGAAGAAGAAGGCGAGAACGAAAGCGTAGGTAACCACCTCATCGCTTTATAACCAAACAAACAAACTCTCACTTCACAATTCACAACAATGCAGTTCGCGAAGCAAGAATAAAAAAAGAAGCCAAACGGCGATGTCGTTACGGAGAGCAATGTAAATCACAAACCAACGACACAGCCATCGTTTGCGTTTCGCACTTTCACGGTTTCTAGAAATCAAGGAACCAGGATCGATGATGATGGCTTTAGAGACGAAGAAGACTTAAAAACAAAAGCCCCTTTCACACAAAGTCAAAATGTTGAACTTTTTTTTTTTTTTTTTTACTTTTTTCCTCTAACTAAGTCAAGCTCTCTCTCTCTTTGCTTTTCTCTGTTGGCGCAGACAGAATAAGAGAGAGAATATAGAATTGTTTTGTTTTGTTTTCTCCAACAAAACAGTTACTATTTTACTAACAGATATGGTTGTTGTGCTATTTTTAGATAAGGTAGTTATTTTTATGTATCTTTTCAGTTTCGCTTCTAACCTTGTTTAAGCTTTGTATAATTTCTATCATCATCTATTCTAAGGTTTAATTCACTATCTTTCTTTACTTGTCTTTGTTGTTGTTTGTTCATAAGAATATATTAATAGAGTTTAATCTCAATCTACTTTGAATGTAAGAAAAAATATGCTAAAATATGTTTTTTTATATTTGTAATAAATTTATTTTGATTTTATTATTTAAAATTATTTATTTTTAGTTTGTTATCTGCTGTTATGTTTAATTTTAGTACATGTGATTTGTGTGGTAACGAGACTAATGAAGTGTCATATAAACAATTAAGAATGATGTGATGGACTCACAAAATATTTACATATTATTGTTTAAGTGATTTTGATTAATGACATAAAATCAAATATTAAAAACTTTTAGATATAAAAAAAAAAGTGAAATTTAGATAGTAAAATAAAAACAGACTATATGACGGTATAAAAAATAAAATTTAATAAAAAAAATTAAAAAAACACTTTGAAGTTTATCCAAACAAACTTTCACCATGTATTGTCAATATAATTCTTTTTACACCACTAGCTATTTAGAAAATAGTAACTATTTATATAGCCCCGTGAAAATTTCTTTTGAACAAGCGTAATCACAAACCATGGGCATAGTAGTCACATGTTAGTGTTGGAGTATTAAAGATTTTCGTTTAAAATTTATAAAAATTAATTTGATCGATTTTTGTTTATAATGTATTTTTTTATTTGATTTTTCATTCTTTTAGTGAGATCTATTAATTAGTGAGATATTCATTTTATGGTCTCTTATGCTATTTTGATGATGTCATTTTTTAAAATCAATTTAAAAAAAAAATATACATCATCAAAATTAAAATGACACATGACATAAGTTGAAAGTATGTCAAAATGGACACATCACCATTAGGGATGATAAAACGAGCCAACCTATAAAAAATAGGTTGGTCTATCAAAACAAGGTGAGGCAGGGTGTTCCACCAAGTTCAATTTTTTTAAAATTATTAAATTTAATTTTTTGAAAAAAAATATTTACATCTATATATTTTTTCGTTCTAAATTATTAAATTTGATGATGTCTAAGTTAATATAACAACAATAGAGATGGAATAATAAATATAAAATAATTTTTTATTAAAGAACCAAAAGTAAAAAAAAAATTATTTTATTAGGAACCAAAATATGATAAGAAAAATAAAAAGTTAGAAATATAATATGAAAAAAACATATTTAAGTTTTATTTTTTTTTATAGAATACAAAATGTTTAAAAAATATTTTAGTGAAATATATTCGATCTTTGAGACTTCCATTTTTTGTTTTTTTACTATAAATCGATTGTTAATTAATCTAGTTCATTTTGTTAAATAAAATGTGTAAGTTGTTATAATTTTTTGGGACATGAGAATTTTTTATTTTTGAATTTTTTTTGGATAATAGCTAATTTTTTCTTTTTAATTTTTTTGAATTTGTAGGTTTTGGACACTTCCCTACCAAATATTTGTGGGTTGTCGGGCTAGTCCGTGGACCTAGTCTTCAATATTTCAAGAACGAAAAGTATATTTTGTCATAAATTTAATAAACAAGTACTGTTAAGATATAAATTTTCATGTGTAAAATAATTTTATACCGTGAATTAATTATAACCTTTCATTTTTTATAAGTCAGATAATTTTTATAAAATTATTTTAAGAGTCATTGAAATGATAAGTGATAGTGTAAAACTATTTTACACTAATAATGCATTAAACTTTATTAATAAAACAATTTAGTACTATATTTATAATTATTATAAATTTTCTCTAAGGTATGTTGTTGTGTATGACTTCCGGATATTTGAACGACTAAATTATGTTATGTGGAATCATGAAGAGTTTGACATTCATGAGAATTGAGAAGACGAATAAGTAAACCATATTTTCTATTCCATTATTATTACAGGATCGGATTACATATAATACTTTATTATCGATGATTGCGCGTTTTTCTATTTGATGATTTCCTTCTAGATAGATTGACATTAATATAAAAATAGATTTAATAATTCCCTGTACTCGTTTTGAGTCATTGAATACAGACAACAATGTTTAACAAATCAAATTACATTAGATAGTAGATACGTCCTGTCATAACATGTAATTTATTTAATTTAAAAAGTTAACTGCATGTATTATTAAAAAAGTGCTTGTAGAGTTGTAGTGGTGCTTAACCAAAAGAAGTGTTTGTATTGTACGGTTGTATTTAGATTGGAATAGATCGAAATAGAATAAACTAATTATTTAATTCAAATTGATTATTACTTTTAATTTTAATATATTATTAATGTAACTATTTTTATTTTATTTTTTTATTAGAGAGCATCTTAAATATAAAGTTTTGAATAATTATTATAAAATTTGCGGGTCCATTACACTAAATAAATGTTTTTTTAGGGAATGCATGTCTATTTTATACAAATACAAATTATAATTTATAATAAATAAATATTTTTAAATATATAAATTATAGAATTAATATATGTAATAAATAAAATTTAATAAGAATTGATACAAAAATATTTTACTTCTGCCCAGTGATGGATTCAGAGTGTACACGACGGAGGGACAAAAATTTTTTTACACAATTTTTAAAATATTTAATTTCTAATAAAATTATTTAATAAATAATAAATTTAATAAAATTATTTATTATTAATTATATATATATAATTAGAGATATGATCAATTACTAAAAAAGAATTAAACAAATTTTTAATTCAAAATTTTATTTTTTCATACATTTTCTATATATATATATATTATTTTTTAATTTTAATTATTTATTTTTCTTACCTATTAATAAAAGTTCTAAGAAGTGAAGAGACTGAAGCCCTTACTTACCCCCTTTATTTGTATTATAAAAACTTCTAAAAAAATGTGCATATTTGATACCTAATTAAAATAATAATATTTTAAGTGGATGAATAAAGTTACATAAAAAATAGTTTGAAGAGAGTTTTTTTATTTTAAGAGAGTTAGTTATGCATCTTCACAATTCTTTTTTTTCTTATAACTTAAAGATGGTAATGAATCATAAATATAAATATAAATCATTAAATCTTTAAATCTTTAAAAATGAATGAGGATGAAGAAATATAACTCACTTAATAAATCATTAAATCTTTAAAAATGAATGAGGATGAAGAAATATAACTCACTTAATAAATCATTAAATCTTTAAAAATGAATGAAGATGATGAAATATAACTCACTTAATTAATATTAGTCTTGAAATAACTTTATCTCTTCATATATTTTAATACTTAATACAGTGGGAGAGTAAATTTCATTTTCACATAATATTAATTATGATTAAGAAGGCTAAGTGTAATTCTACACTATCTATTTCATACATTTAAAATTCAAATGATGAGATATTTTTTAAAAGGTGAGGGAACAAAAAGGACATAAAAGTTTGAGCAAAATCATCCTCGTCAAAGCACATATATCCATTTGTTGGACAAAAGAAAGTTTAGTTTAATTAATTATAAATCATAGCTAAGTTTCTTATACTTTGTTTTAGTGTTTATTCATGTTGGTGTTTTATTTTCATTATGTTAGTCAATGATACTTCTCAAAACAAAGATTTATTTTTATTTTGTAACGTGATTTTAAATATTTTTTACTAATTCAAGATATAAAAATTATTTTATTAAATTTATTTATATAAAAGTTTTTAAATCTAATTAATATTTGAAAAAAATGTGATAAATATAATGAAAATGGCATGAAGATTTCCAACTAAGCATCAAATTAATGAAAAATTTAATATTAAAATTTTTAATTGTTTATGAAATTATTTTTTTCACACAATTTTCATTAATTGATCCTTTTTTTATTTGTATCTCATTTAAATTTTGTAATTTTTATATAAATGAATCTAATAAAATAATTTTCACGTTTCAAATTCTTTAAAAAATAATTTAAAATCATGTCATAAAATTAAAAATAATTTTTATTTCAAAATTACCATTTTAACTCATTTTATTAAAAACATTGAAAACTAAACTGAAACTTTATAAAACATGACCAAACTAAATAAAAAATTAAAACATAAGCAAAAGCGTTATTTAGCCTATAAATACTGTAGACGCATGTTCCTTAATAGCATGTTGAACGCTAAGTTTAGCTTAAGAAAACATAGTATAGTGAGTCCAGACTTTCACTTTGGATGCATTCTAAATAAGAGCAAATTTTCACATATAAAGTAAGTAATATAATACTTTCATCCATATTTGGGTGCATGCTATCCGATAATACTTAATAAATTTCATTAGTCCATCAAATTGTAATATATATATTTTTATAGGCAAAACTATGATATTTGGGAAGATTAGACATTATCTATTGTATGTTTGAACACGTTACTTTAAAAAAAAAATTAGGAAAAAAATATGAAAATAAAATAAAATTAGTTTTTCAAAAGATAAATTTGTTTTCTCCAATAGTCTATTAGTAAAAATTCTTTCATATAATTTCTTTTAAAATATGTGAAATTTTTACGAATTAACTATCGGATAAGATAATTTTAACTCATAAAAAAGTTACTTTCGACCTTGTTTGAAGTGATTTATTGTTTTTAGTTTTGAAATTTTTAAAAGTCGAAACCAATTTTTATTGATTATTGAGATTTAGTTTATTCTTGTTTTTAATTTTAAAAAAGTTATTGCAAATTGAAGGCTAATAAATTCATAAAAAAAATAATTAAAGACAAATAAAATATGCTTAAACGAATACGGCGATATTGGCAGAGTGGTGGAATGATAGTGAAAAAGACAATGATAATAATAATGGTGACAACGACGATGATGGTAAAGTTGACAATGAAATGGTTAACAACGATAGTTAAATGGTGGTGGTAATGGTAACGACGGTGACAGTATGGTGGTGGCGGCAATAATGACAAAGATGTGGTGTGGTGGTAATGTCGATGGAAACGATGGTAGGATGGTGGCAGCAACGACAATGTGGTGGTGGTAATGACAGTGGTGATGGAATAATCATTGTGATGACAACGGAAATTAAATGGTGGTTGCAAAAGATAATGACGATAGTAATGGTGGTTGTGACAATGGTGGTGAAGATGGAGGTGACAATGAGGTGGTGGTGATGACGACGATAATGGTGTACTAGTGAAGACAATGGTGAAAATATATTTTTTAACATTAAAAATAAAATTCATAACTTTTTTTTATTGTATTGAAAATAATTAAATTAAAAACTAACTCAATTCCATTTTTTGTTGAACATGTTTTATTTTGAAATTGTATTTTAAAATCATAAATCATAAATCGAAAATCGATAACCATCTCGCAAAGAATCGGTTTTTTTTTAATATTTTTTTTAAAAAAAAATCTTGATAGAGTATAGAGTAGTATATCCAAACAAATCAATTTATTTGTTTCTAACATTTGCAACATAGATAGGTTTTATTTGGTCATTATGTTTACGAAATGCATAAAACACCCTTTTGCATGTTGAAATGAAGTTCAACTTGCTAAAAAAAAAATGATGGGCAAAAATAATTTCCTTGGATGCAACATCTAATTCCAACTATAAATGATGTATATTACTTGCACTATCATAACTTTGTCATTAGATAAATTGAACATGAAGGTTATGAATAGAAAGAAGAGAAACAAATAATTGTCTTCAATGTTAATGTGCAGTATCTCTAACATGAATAACACCAAAAAAACACTTATGCACATAACCATTTTTTTTCAAGAAATCTTAAAATAATTTACATTTACTCTCTTTTAATCGCCTCTTGAGCTTCATTATTTATTGTATCTGATATACAAATAAATGGTATCGTGGAGACGTTAGATCTGATATAAGAATTGAAAATGAGGTGTTACAATCTTTCGAAGATTAACTTCATGATTAATAAGTGTTTAGAAGTTTAATTAAAAAGTGTTGGAATTGATTTCAAGTAATCTGTATATTATTTGATTAATGATTATAACTAAGTTCAAGTTTTGGCTTCAGAAAATATTATTTCCTTTGACGTTTCATTCCAAATGTTTTTAAGTGAATTATGTTACAAATAATCTGCTATTTATTGGAATGGAATAAGTAATTATATATATTTAGGTGAGTAAAATATATTTTGTTGTGTGGAATAATCTTTTATAGGTTCTAGACAATCTATCTATTTTCGTTCTTTGAAAAATTCAAACAAAGCATATTATTTGTTTCAAATAATTTTTTCTGAATTATGTGTTTTAGTTCTTTAATATTTCTTTTTCAAGTTACTAATAAAACATTGCTTTTGACTACTATTGGGCCACCATGTCAACCAAAATGGTCAAAAGACATGATTGCTACTACAACAACACTCCACAAAGTTAGCATATACTGCTTTTTTCATAATTATTTTTATTCTAGCTTTTTCAGAATTCAAGCACGAGACAAGACAAGAGAGAGAGGATGAACCATTATATTATTAAGAGAAATGTTAATAATACATTCTCATATATATATATATATATATATATTATTTATTTATTTATTTATTATTATTAATTAAAATTTATAAAAAATTATAAAATTTGGTGGTTCATACATCAATTTGGATGAATTCCACGTATTAATTAATGGCTCTTTTTTTTAATTTTATAATTTTTAATAAATTTGAACACTCTAAGAGAAATATATAAAAAAATAAAGAATGTATTTAAAAGCGACCATAAATTCTAGCAATAAGACATAAGATAAGATCTCAATTAGTTGAAGTATTAGTAGAAACGTGTCCAAGCTAGACTTGGTCAAAAGTCACCCAACTTGACCAATACAGTAACCTAACCCTATTACTTCCGTCCTCAATTTTCACGAACCTTTTGAATTTTAATCGTTTATTATGTTTCGACCTTTTCATGGTTTTTTGGCTTTGGGTGTTTGGATTGATTGTCGAAAAGAAAAGAATGAAAGAAAGGAAGATAAAATGAAAAAGAAAAAAAAAAACAAGCTAATTAATTAATATTCTATGTAAATCAATAGATAAAAATCTTTATTAGAGATTACGATAAAACACATTAATAATATTTGTTTTATAAAAAAATATATATTTATAACTAATACTTTAAAGATATTTGTTAATTTTGTCTCTCTTATTTAAAATAAAATCAAACATATATTCTCATAATAAATAGTATATAGATATACATATATAGTAAGTTTTTTTTTTTAATTTTAATAATAACTATCTTAAAAATAAGAATTTAATTGATATATACGAGAAGTATAAAATTTTTACACTATCAATAAATTATAAAATGTAATATTTTAAAAAAGATTGAGTTTTATCTTAGTGTTTAATGTTCATATATTGCATTGTTATAATATAAAATAATTTTATATTAAAAATTTATTATAATTTATCATTATAATGACTTTTAAAATAATTTTATAAAAATTAATTAACTTATTATAAATAAAAGATTCTAATCAACGTAAAATTATTTATTTTTATCTTAACTATCTTACAAATCATACATATTATCCAATGTAAAAACTTTACACTAGAAATGTATAACAATTAAATTCCAAAAAAAAATATAAAATAACTTTTTTACACTAGAAATGTATAACAATTAAATTCCAAAAAAAAATATAAAATAACTTTTTTATTAAGAGAGATTAACTTAGTTAGTTGAATCGTACACATAAATTATAAATATATCAAGGTTTGACTCCTCCCTTTTAACAAGAAAAGATAATTTTCAAATAGTTAGCAATATAATTATTTTACACCCACACAAACAGTACAATATAGGCCTACAAAACTCATTATATTCTTTTTTATTTTTTCTTTTGATTTAAAAACAAAATATTTGTTTTTATTTTATTTTATTTAATATTAATTGTGTATTTGGACTTACTATTGTAAAGTGACTTCTAAGAGAATAATATATGAAAAAAATGAAATTTTTTTTAAAACTTAAAATTTTCTTTTTCAGTAATTAATTAGTAAAAAGTCTCTTGTATACTTTCTTTTAAAGTATGTGAGACTTGCAAATTAATTTTACAATATTTTCCTCCAATCATAAATCATTATTCATAATTAGTTCATTAATTTTTATAAAATTATTTTAAAAGTTATATCGATAATTTGTGATTAAATAAAAATGTAAAAATATTTTACTTTGTTAGTGTATCACATATAAACTCTTAAATTTTTCTTTGTAATTGGGTAATTGAAAAAAAAAAAAACTGTTTTAAGACATTCCATCCAAATTTTTTATTAGAGATTTTGCTAATGTGACTAATAAATTACAAGTCATTTACATGACAACCCATCTTCATTTTGCATTCTTATTATCAAATACATAATAAGCGTGTATCATTTTCTTTCAAAATATTCATCTTGACAACGTTTAGGAAAAGAAAGTTTGGGCAGAGGACTAAAATTAACTTTTTTTCAACGCTTAATTATATATACTTGGTCTCTTAATTGTTAAAGTTCTTGAGTCCCTCAATTGTTAAAATATTCAATTAGGTCTTCTAAATTTTTTAAATAGTTCAATTAGAAATATCAATATTAAATTTGAAGAACCAAAAACTAACTCCAAATTTAATGTACGTAAAAGAATAATTAGGCCTTTAAGATATTTATATCATTTTACACACATTAGTTTTTCCCCCACTTTTTACACAATAAAAAGTAATTCAAAAAATCATCTTTCTTTACTGGTAAACATTAGACTTTTGTAAGTGAGAGTAGTATGTGAAATGTTAATTAGTTATCGGTGAACATTAACATTAGACTTTTCATAAATTATCCTTTAATTTTCTTTAAAGAATCCTGGAACCTAGTATTTGCATGTAAGCATAGCAACTTAATTAGTAAGCTATTGGCAATAACTGATATAAGCATATGAAATTTGATATATAATAAGTTATCACCAAACCACTATCTTTAAAATTAATATTCTATTAAACATATATTATGTATATCTTACACTTATATATATATTTCTTTTATTCATAAATATTATTTATTATTTGAATTATATTAATTTATGTGGGTCAATATTAATTAAATAAAAAAATACATAATATCATAAATAAAAGAATAATAAAAATTTACCTAATAAGTTTTATAATAAAATTATGGATAAAGTATGAAATTGGTCCCTCAACTTTTTAAAGATCGGTCTTGATTCATCAACTTTCATTCCGTTTAGGGAATTTGTCCTTCCATTCATATGCCATGTTAAGTATATATTTTTGAATTTTTTTTAAAAAAAATTTCCCCCCAATTGGGAGGCGGCACTAGGGGTGGAGGGGGACACAAGCCACCACCACCATCAGGGAGTGTAGAAAAATCCCCACTGGAACCCTTAGTCTCTGAAACAACCCTTTCACCAAATCTAAGCCCACTCAAGCCCTTCACAATCTTTGTTAAGTGTATTTCTTTGTCCTTCTGTCCATATTTTTATTTTTTGGATCTTTTAATTTTTTTTTGGTTTGACAAGATTGGAGTTTGTAGAGGGGACTGGGTTTGCGAGATTGGGGTTTGACAGAGGGGATGAGGTTCAACAGGGGGATGGGTTTGTCGGAGGGGATGAGGTTCGATGAAAAGGATGAAGTTTGAGGGGATGGGATTCACGAGATTGGGGATCGATGGAGGAGATGAGTTCGACGGGGGATGGGTTTGCTAGAGGGAATGAGTTTGACGGAGATGATGAAGTTCAAAGATGAAGAGAATGAAGTTCGACGGAATTGAGGTTAGGTTAACAAATTAGGAAATTGGTTAGGAGATGAGGTAATGGGGGGAAATAATTTTTTTTTAAAATAAAAAAATATACACTTAATAGAGTATATAGACGGAAGGACCTATTTCCCAAATGGAATGAAAGTTGAGGAACCAAAACCGGTGTTCAAAAAGTTGAGAGATCAAAATAAAAAATTTAAAAAAGTTAAGGGACTAATTCATATTTTATCCAAAAATTATATTAATTTGTGATGTATCCTTTTTAATTTTTTTCAAAATAAAATATAAAATCTTTAATTTTTTTTAATAAAGACCGGGTTATACAATTCAACCAATCATCCAATGATCTAGTGCTTCAACCAATTCGATCACCGATTAAAACCCTTTTACATTACAATTTAACATAGAAAACATTTGACTTTCTACTTTTTCTCCTTCATTTTTTTCCTTTGGCTTCCTTTCCTAAGACTTTGTCAATTTTGTTTTGTACCTTATCAAAAGCTAGTGGCGAAATCCAGTGCCAACTGTCATTGACATCAGCCAAGTGTTTTAAAGGATGAACAGTAAAGACAAAAAAAGAAAAAAAATAATCAATTCTTCAACAACACAAATGAATCCTAAAAAAGAACAGAAAGCCAAGAGCCAGAGATGTCAGTATTTAACGAGACCAATTCTCATGCAGACTGAATATCATTATATTTAATCATCAACTGTTTTAATAATTAATATTCAAGCTTTCATTCCTTATCCGAAAGCGCGTCGACACAGACTGATATCTTTCTTGTCAAAGTAAGGAAGAAGAATACTTATGAAGGCAAAATTCAGTGAATCTGAGTTTTTTTATCCTTCCAAAATATTATCCCAAGAGACTTGCCACTTTCAAACAGTGCTTTTGATAAGTGTTTATATTACTAACTCTCATATACTTTTTCTAACACTTTTAATTGAATAAATTTATTAAAAACCATCTATTTTGGTTGATCTTACTTTTAAATTTTTCGAATCTAACAAATTTCAGTCAATCAAAAAGAAATAGTGTTAGAATGAGAGTGTCAATAACATTCTTCATAGCAGAATTATACCAAGAGATATGCCACTTGCAAACGGTGACTTTGGACAAGTGTTTATATTACTATATCCCATTATCCTAGTCATGTTCAAGAACTTACATATCGATCTCGTACATGAAGGAAATCAACAATCCATTAAAAATCAACAGTTACCTATGTTGAAACTCAATTAAGTCTTAACAAAAAAAAGAAATAAAAAACAGTTGTAACATCTTAGGTGCTTGTACTCATTAATGCTACAAAACATCACCAAATTAAGTTACTAGCCCTGCTTATTTGGAAATTGCATGTCTGCCAATGCATTTTTTTTCCTTTAGCATAATATTGGTTCAGTGATCACTCATCACTCCCCAATAGGTTGTTCTTTGTTCCCCAAACTTGTTGGAACTACTTTACATATGGGCATGTTTTCATTCTTACTCAGAAGCTTCAAGGATGGGTGAACCTCGATGTCACGAATGAATATTCTATCTTCAATATCTAGATTGCTCACATCCACAACAATTTTTGAAGGAATGTGCTCAGATGGACAGAGAAATCTTAGACTAGGTCTGATCTTGTTCAAAATTCCTCCTGCAATGCCATAAAAGTTCAACCATATTAGCATTAGAACAGAGAGAAATGCTTAAAACATACTCTTTCAAACACATTCTTTTTACTTGGTTAAAATTTATTGAAAATTACAAAAATTGTGTGGGTTCCACATCTTATTTAATAGGCTTAATTGCAATTTTGATCTCCCTACTTTTTCAAATTCATGATTTTGATCTCTCTAGTTTAAAAAAATGACAATTTTGGTCCCCTTGATTAATTATTAACTAATAATTATGATTAATAGAGTTATTGAGTTAATTAAAAATCATTATAAAAATTGTAATAATTTTTTACAGAGAAAAAATAATTAAAAAATAAAAAAAATCATTTTTAACATTAAAAAAAATTGTTAATTACCAACCATAAAAAAATTATTTTTAATATTTAAAAATAATAAAAATTAGAAGAAAAATCATTTTTAACCTCTTTGAATAATTAATATTTTTAGTGAATTTATAATTAACTTAATAACTCTTCTAATTATAATTATTAATTAATAATTGATCCGGGGGACTAAAATTGTTGATTTTTAAAACTAGAGGAACCAAAATTGCCAATTTTAAATTAGGGGACCAAAATCATGTATTGGAGAAACTAGGGGGACCAAAGTTGCAATTTAGCCAAAACTAGGGGGACCAATTAGGGAGAGTATGTTAGTAGGAATGTGTTGTTAGCACACTCCTCTTAGAGCAGAACAATAGAACCACAAAAAAATCTTCATGATATTAAATTTGTAACAATTGGCGCAACCGCCCCCTACCAAAAATAATGATATCCTGAGCTATGAAATATGAATGTTGATGTCAGATGTTAGACAACGGCATGGTACTATTTAGCAAAGCATGGAATTTAGTAAGTCAACTGACCCAACATAACAGCAGTCTTCCCAAGGTATCATAACAAGCAAAAGTCATCGGCCATTGAAAGTTGGAAGGCTTTTACTGTCAAAAAACTACTTTACAAAAAGTTGTACTAATTAATATAGAGTCACTATTCTTCCTCCAGTTTTGCCTTGTTTTCTATAGTTGAAATTAATTTCTCTGGAAAAATTGACCATTCAAAGAAGGACAATAAATGCTGATGAAACAGTATGTTTAATCTCAGTTACATTACTCAGTCTGTCCCAGATAGACGAATGTGTTAAGATTTCTTCACACTGATTAAGAAAAGCAAGTATTTTTAGACAATAACATTGAGTAGGGGTTAATTATTTACTAAAATATCCTTAGTCTCTTTCTTAATTTTAATAAATGTATTACTAAGTCTTTCAAAATTAGAATAGATGTTTTAATATCTCGTTGAAAACTGAAAACATCAGTCAATATGAATAATTTTTTTAGAAAGAAATGAATTTTTTTTAGGGAAAATGCTAAGTTGCATGAATATTAACCGCACAAACACATACGAATACTTTTGATTGGTCAATTTTTTATGATTACCATCCCATGTTTTCTGTCAAAGACAATCAATAACTTAATGTGTTTCTGTTAAAACAATTTATGTATACATTCGTGCAAATATTAATTCGTAACAAATAACATCTCTCTTTTTTTAATGCTAAAACATCAGTACATTTGGGACAGAGGAGGGATTAAGCCTTTCGAAATTAGAATAAATGTTTTAATATCCCGTTGAAAACTGAAAACATCAGTCAATATGAATATGAATCATCTTTTTAATGCTAAAACATCAATCAATTTGGGACAGAGGGAGTAGCCTTTTAGGCTACTACTTTTCTCGGCCTACCACAGGCAAAACAGAAGAACCTGAGAACAAAAAAATGTAATGAAAACATATACACACTTCACAGGACAGCCAACTACTGTACTTAAATTGCAAATTTTTGAGAATGACGAATGATCTTCAACAAAAATGCTTGAGAAGACAGAAATGTCCACAAACAACAAAACAATAAGCAATAATATATAATTGCCCTGTAACTGAAAGATAATAGAAGCAGTGGTAGTCTATCAATGGGATAGTACTGGACAGAAACATTTCATACAATCTTAAAAAATTATAACAAACCAGCACCATGTATGGTTATTGATGTCAGAATTATTACGCAATGTCAAACCAATTATGTCTATCTTGCCCCTATTATTACTTGGAAGCAAGCAAACACAAAGTCCTTTAATGCTTGATTGGGAAGTTAATTCCTAAAGGCAAGCATTTGGAATTTCTTGATGGGTACCAGGAAAATCCTAAAGGATCCCCAGTTTTCTATTTGCTTTTGAAGTCAAATTTCAATGAAATAAAAGGTTAATGACTTTTGAGGCAACCTCTCTGTCATTTTGTATATTGCACAATAACTTTTGAATTAACAATTTATTTGATGATTTGATAAGTATGAGCACAAAACTTCCAGCTATAGAATTCTCAAACAGAATAATTTGTTGCAATTGAAAACTGATGTTGAGGATCAAAAGAAGAAACCAGGATTGTTGAGAATCAATTTGATTTTATGTCAAGAAAGTCCACAACATAAGCCATGGGATAGGGTTACATCAGGGCTTTGCCTTAAGTCCTTACTTGTTTAATCTAGTTTTGGATGAGCTACACAAACATACAAAAGATTATCCCTAATTGCATGCTTTTTGCAGATGATATATAGTCTTGATTGGGGAATTGAGGAAAGCAATTACTATTAAGCAAGCTTGAACTTTGGAGACAAACTTCGGAAACAAAGGGTTTTCGCTTAAGTAGGAGTAACTAGTAAGACAAAGTATATGCATTGCAGTTTTAGTAAGAGATGAGGAATATCACTTGGAAGTAAAAATGAGAGATGTCATACCACAAGTTTCATGTTTGGCAATATTTTTCTTTCTTGATTGCCACATTTTTTTTAGGCAAGACAAAAATTTAATTTAAATACACAGACATAGTAAAGAATACACTATCATCCAATCATTTGTCACCATCTATAGTTAGATTGATGACTTTTCTAGTAACTAGTTTAAAAATTCATACTTATAATGATTTCTAGTTTCTAAGTAGTTCACATTATAAAAACAATCATACTGACAGGATGAAAATGAAACTAAAAAACAAAAATATTTCAGTAAAGCCAGAGTCACTTTACTAAGAAATCTCTAAATAAGGAAAACAAAGGATTATTGAAGTTTAGAGAGCTCCACGTAAGGACCATTTTTTCATGCATTGCATATTTCATTCATTAACTCCTAAACCCAAACACAGTCTATGCCTAAACTTTGAATTCCAGAAAGAAAAAAAAATCAAATCAATCGAGTTACCTTTCTGAAGACCAGGGCAAGCATCTTCCCCTTTGAAAACAACAGGCACATCCACTTTCAAGTTCGTTCCATCCTCAGCCCAAACAAACACCAAATTCAGAATTTGTCCACTCTCTGTATCCTTATGAATCTACATAACCGAAAACCACAACTCAAAAACTCAAATCATATATATACATAAAAAGGTTTAATTACCTATTTAGTCCCTACAGTTGCACAAACTTAATCTTTTATACAGTTTCTATACTTAAAAATGATCTGTTTTAGTTATCATACATACAATTTTTAATCCACCCTAGGAGGAGTGCTGACAACACTCTATTGCATTATCTTTCTGATCATTTTTATTTGATTGATTGAAATTTATAATATATATAAAAAAAATTTAAATTACCTATTTAGTTTCTATACCTAAAAATGACCTGTTTAAGTTCACACATGCAATTTTTAATCCATTGTAAGAGTAGTGCTAGCAACACTCTCTCTAGCATTATCTATCTGATAATTTTACTTTATTGGTTGAAATTTATTGAAAATTATCAATTTTGATGGTTATAGGTTAAATGAAAAAAAAAAATCTTAAATAATAGGTGGAATCCACCAATATGGGTGATTTTGATTAAATTTCAATCAATCACTAATCACTCAGATTTCTCTCCATTCTAATACCTTAGTCCCTACGATCTAAAAGGTACTAAAAAGCTATTACAAATAAAATAGATGATTTTTAAGTATGACGAATAAAAGGCAAAGTTTGTATAACTATACGAAGAAAACAAGTAATTAAATCATTATAAAATAAAATAAAAAAAGAGAAAGGGAAAACCTTGATGGGTAACACGGTTCCGGAATCCACCAAATGAGAGGAACCGGAACCGGCGCGGATCTGGAGAGGGAAGCGCGTGGAGCAGAAGAAAGGCGCATCGGCGGAGTTGAGAATGGCCTTAATCTGCTTCTTCTCGACGGTGAGAAGTTGCTTCTTCGATTCCGAACGCGCATCGGGGGATTTTTCTAGAAGGTTCTGGAAGAAAACGACGCAAGGGATTCGACCTTGCGTTCGGTCTCTCGACGAGACTTTGCTGCCACTGCACTCCCTTGGAACGGCTTGGATCGTGTGGTAGTTGCTGCATCGGAATCCAGACGAGGAGCCGCGGCTCGCCGCCACCGTTCGGAGGTGGCCGGCGGCTGAGCGCCACCACTGCGCCGCCATGATTGTTTTCTGTCGCCTCTCTGTAGCGCGAAATGGGGGTTTTGAGGGTAGGGGTTTTAGGTTCTGGTGTGGGCCTGGTTGGGCCTTTTGATTTTCTGAGTTAAATGGATCTGGGCCGTAGTTTTTCTTGTTAACTGAGTGGTTTTGTTTTAACCATTATTAGCACTTGCTATTTACACATACATTTTTGCTAAGTACACCCCCTTTATCCATTTTAGATTTTATAAATTTGAATCCTCTCCCTAGAATTTTATCTTCATTATTCTTTAACTCCCTAATTTTGAATTCATCTTCATCCTATGTTCTTTGTATAATATTGTGTTTTTCATCAATATTATACGTAATATTGTGTTTTTTTTTTTCAGTGACACTACATTTTAAGGTACATATATTGGTCATTAACATCTTATACAGTAGTTTTGATGATGGTTTCACTTCTTTAAATGTGTTCAAATAAGTGTTTTATTTCTACTACATCAATGGTTGCAGGCTGTAACATCTCTTAAGTGAATTGATTTTATTGGTTTTGATGGTGACTTTGTTTCTTTAATTGCGTTCTTAATAGTTTTACCACGTTAATGATTAGAGACTACGATTCAGTGCGTTGAGAGACTCTTGAATACAAAACCATTGATTTTATTGGTTTTGATGATGACTTTGTTTCAAAGGTATGATTTATTATTAACAGAAATGTGTCATGATTGCGAAAAGACATTTCTATTATACATATATGTTATTCTGGAAATGTGTGTTTCCGGTATATGTATATGCTATTCCAGAAACATGTTTCCGGTATATTTATATATTATTCTAAAAACACTTTTCCGATATATGTATATGTCATTCTCGAAAGACACATTTACTGTATAATGACACTAACACTCTTAATCTAAAGACTTATTAGGGTTACCATTTTATTGGGATTTAGTGATTGCAAGAGTACCATGTAATAGTTAAGGAAAAGAGACCATCACAAATCCAATAGAATAAAATACCAATTAAAAGCAACAATATAAATGATGGGTGCATGTAGAAAGTTATGTTTGGAAATATACTCATCCCTATGAGTGAGAGGAAGAACAAAATGCCGTTAACAGAATTGCAGAATCATGTTTCTAGAAAAGAAGGGGAGTGAAATAAGTGAGGTTGAGGATAGCCTGTGATGAACATAGAAGTCAGAAATGAGCAATCATAAGTCACAAACCTAAGGTAGAATGTGGGTGTAAAGGAAGAGAGGGGTTTATGAAGAGAAGAGAAAAGAAGGGGGGGGTGAATGAGGGGTGTAACAAATTATGAGAGATATACTTGGGATGAAAAATAATGTTTACAAAGGGTATTATAGAAAAATAAAAGGAAATAGAAGAAATGAGGGGTGTACTTAGAAAACAAGGGTGTAAATAGCAAGTGCCTTATTATTTTTACCTCATATACCTCCTCTTTTATTTCCAATATTATCCTTGTTTATATCTCTCAAGTACCAAACAAGTGTTACCACAAGTGGTAGCCGCTTGTGCTTTTTAACCTAAGAGAGCAACTGTAGCAGGATCACCTTCATATTGATGTTCATTTTTTATATAAAAATTGGTATATATAATTATTTCAATGCAACATAGGGTTTTAAGATAAAATTATTTATTTTAAAATTATTGAATGGTGTAACACTTTGTGTAATTTACACCAGTGTCATTTGATCCATTCTCTTATAAATTTTGACATTTTGGTTTTGCATTGCACTAAAATTTCTATAATTCACCTTCCATCAAGTTTGATGTGGCCGTGTTACAATGGATGTATGCCACCGTATCACAAGACATTCTCAATTCAATACTTGTGATAGATGACTCGGCCGAGAAGTGTTGGAAAAGAATTGCTGCTATTTTTCAAGACAACAAACACTCGAGGGCTGTCCACCTCGAAAACTAATTCTCAAACATGAATTTGGAGGATTTTCCTATGGCTAAAGCCTATTGCAACCGCCTTAAGCTTCTAGCCAATCAATTGGTGAATGTTGATGCTCCGGTCTTTAATACTCGTTTAGTCTTGAAGATGATTGCAGGACTAACCGATGCCTATGCCGGTTTTGTAACATTCATTCAACAACATGATCCCTTGTCACCATTTGAAACCGCCAAGTCTAGATTGGAACTTGAAGAGTCAACAATTCTTCAACGGCCCGCTTGTGAATCAATCTTTTGCATCATTTGTCGCCTTCTTAGCCTTCTCATCAGTAGGAGGGACGATGTGATCAAGCATGTTATGGACTTGTGCTTGAACTTTGAAGAGGGTTGCCCAATAAATGTATTGACTTGAATCATTGTCTAACGTGACTAGAAGGAGGGATTTCACGTTGGTGATTGCTAAAGCCGGGTGAAATTTGGGTTGGTTAACCATTGAGGGCGGCAATCAGGGAGGAGGGGAGCGGAAGAAAGTAAAGAGGGGTGGTGGGAATGGCAACTAGTTGGAGGAGAGGAGAGGAAACCTAGTTTGATACCATAAAAGAATATGTTTCGTGTCTATTCTCATTCCTTTGTTTGCGTATATACATTGATACAAGTTAATGTCAAGGCTACAAGCTAGGTTAGAGTTTAGGAGAGTCTTTGACCCTCACTTAATATGAAAGATATTTACTAAATATAAAAGATTTACAATAATTATATATATTCTATCAGAATCCCTTGGACTTGTAGTCGTCTCTGCCCTTTTATATTGTTTAAATTTATGGTAGCTGAAAAATCTATTATCTATCCAATTTCATCTTGATAATTGAAACTTAAGTAGAAGATGCCAACGCATGATATCCAGTTTACAGAATTTACAGAAAAGCAAAATTCAAGAACATAAAAAATCTGGTATAACATATCATGATATACTTTATTATCTGTAAAGCACTTGCAGTGTTTTATGAAGTGCAAATGCTTGTAGAGTTGCTTAATCCCGACTCATTTTTTTTATTTATTTTTATCTCTTCTTTTGTTACTTTCCTACCACCAATTGAGCATGTTATGACCTTAGCGTGCCGATGATACTGCAATAGGTATCGAAATTACTTGTTGTGATGTGTGTAGTTCCTTCCTTTAGAGAGAAATTTTCTGTCAGCTTTTAGCAAAGGTTTGAGTGAAAAGTTTTGGTTTTCATATTTCCAGCAAGCTTCATTTGGAACTCATTTTACTTATCAATTTCTTTCAAAAAAAAGTACATAGGAAAAAATGACTTTGATGGTATGTTTACTATCAACACATCTTATATTTGTATTCTTTTTTATTTTGCTTTCTACTTTTTTTTTTATGTTCTCTTAGATTCTGAAATTATATATCCTTAGACTTATAAAAAGTAACTTCTACTCAGGTATTTCATCCTCTTTGTTTTTCATTGTTTTCATTGCAGGTGGAACTATTTTCTCCACCATCTGAAGTAATGCGTGAGGAATTATGCAGAAGGAATGATAAACTTATGATGTCAAGCATTCTGTTTTTAAATTGATGGTGTTGTGCTGAACCAAAAAGTTAAATAATTCCCTTTCATATGCTTAATTAAGGCACAAGACATAATAGCAATATGAATCCACTTCAAATAGCAAATCTGGATTGTCCTTCAAAAGAAATTCTAATATCATAATGTTTCCTGATCTTGTTGCATTTAACATTGCTTTTGATAATCGTACAAACTTTATAGACTCTTTCTCATTATAGACAAAGTTTATAGAGATATTAATGAATGTTAGTTGTCAAAACCATGTATTCTTCCTAGAAGGCGTTGGAAACAGTTCTGGAACTCGTGATTCATCTGAAATAATGGAGTTAGGTTTTCCACTTGTATAGTAAGTTAGCTATCTATTTTTTTGGTTACAAACTCTTAAAAGTCCAAAATTCTTCCCTGTGACACTCATGCCACTTGGGACAGCTCAATGGATTGGATTAATTACTTATTTTGATTGGCAACCGTCTAAGTTGTTGAATTTGGAATTGTCTAAATTCTTCCATGTGGCACTCATATAAATTGAGTTTTCTTTTGACTATTCCTAAGTTCAACTTCCATATGCAAATACTAATTGAAGCATATATACACTTGTCTCTATATTCAGGCGAAGAGAATGGAGCTTTGGGATGAGATTTTAAGGTTCATATAGCTTTAGATGTAGAAAAAGGTATAGAGTATTTGCTAGGGGTGTTCATAAACCGAATCGGTTCAAAAAAATTGCAAAACAAACTAAACTGAACTTGGTTTGGATTTTTTTTTTTTAAAGAGAATCGAGCAGTTCGGTTCAGTTTTTGGTTTGAAACTTTGAAACCGGTCCAAACCAAACTGAACCGCATAGTAAGTGAAGTTAGGTTTTTTTTTACATTGCCTTTAGAGCTTAGTGAGGGTGAAGCCGTGAAGGGGAAAAAATTAAAATTAGAAAGGATACCTTTGTGCCCGCCATTCAAGCTTTTCTTGTTCTCCTCGATCTCTTGTTCCCCTCTGCCTCTCAATCTCTTGTTCCCCCTTTGCCTCTCAATCTCGTGCCCTCAACCTCGCCGGCATCTTCATCTCGGAGTTGGAAGCTTCGTTGCGGTTCTTCCTTCTTCTTCACGCTGCGCCATCATTGACCACCGGCATCGACAGCGATGAACCACTGTCCACTACGGAAGCTGGCAGCTACGTCTTCAATTTTGTAGACGACCTTCATTCTTTAGTGTCTCTATCGCCTTCTCTATTTGCAAACCATTGAGTCACTGATAGTTCACAGACCACTGAGTCACGATGGACCACTACGCTCATGTGCTTGCTTGCTTGGTATGTCTAATATGCCATCCTATTAATGGTTCAGTTCCTTGCCTTTTGAGATTTACTAGTTCAGTTCTCTAGTTCAGTTCTCTGTGTTTGCATCTTGATTGGTTTTCTGTGTGTGATATTTGGTTCTCTGTGACTAGGTCCTTTGTGTTTGTGTGATTTGGTTCTCTATGACTAGGTTCTTTGTGTTTGTGATATTTGCCTATTTGGTTCTTTGTGACTTTATAATATGCATATAGAAAAGGAAATTAGCCTTATTTGGTTCTCTTGTGACTAGTTTCTCTGATATTTGGTTCTTTGCATCTTTGAGGAAGGCTTGAATGCTTTCTAGTTCATCTCTAATGTTTGAAAAGTCTTTGTGGATTCTCTTTGCAGCTTTGTTTCTTCCTTTAGGAATGGGAGAAGTTCTTCCAAGGGCAGGGGCAAATGTGTAGTCTCTAGCTGTATATCTATTGATTGATTGTTGTTGAATTTTGATTGATTGTTATGAAGAAAATATTCTAATAGAATTTTGATGAGTAAATGTTTACCATTTTGTTAACATTACTAAACTGCTAGTTCCATACGAGACTTAGGTGGACATATTTGAAATTATGATAGCAACTTTGAGTTAATAGAACCGCATGTATTTTTAGTGTTTGGTTCGGATGACTTTTTGCCCAAAAACCAAGCCAAATCACACCGTGAACATCCCTAGTATTTGCATGAAGGGTAAGTTGTAGATCCAATACAAAGTGTTAAGGGCAAAGTGGTGATTAGATGTAGCAAGAGACATAGAGGGCATGCTTGATTTCAGTTTTTAAAAACAATTTTTAGTTTTTAAAAATGATAAAACTATAAAACTTGTATGATTAATCAATTTTTAAAAACTGTTTTTAAAAATTGTTTTCTATTTTAGTTTTTAAAACTAAAAAACCAAAACAGTTTTTTTTTTGTGTTTTGCTTTTTTATTTTATCTTTTCATAAAGTCCCACATCTTTTGTTTTCTTTTTTCATAGAATTCTATATCTTTTGTTAATAATTTTAAATACAAGTCTCACATCTTTCATTTTATCTTTCTCACATAAGTTTCATGTCTTTTTCACACACAAGTCCCACATCTTCTAAATTTATTTTCTTTGGTAGTAATTTTTAAATACCAAACAAATTTTCTCTTTTTAAAAATTGTTCCAAAAAATATTTTTTTTAAAAAAAAACTAAAAAGCTTTTCAACCAGGCTAGAGTATCTTAATTTGAATTATTATTATTACAATTTGGGACATCTGAGTAAACGATCCATTCATTTGATCAATTCACATTTGTCATATTATTTTTCAAAAAATATCACCTTTTTACGTCGGTTTTAGTTTTAAATGATGTAGAAAGTACCCCATTCCACGATGATTTTGGAACGGTTGTGAAAGCCCACCCCCTTCCACAACAGCTCGGAATCGTCATGAAAAACTTCCAGAACCGCTTGGAAGCGAGTTTTTTGTAGTAGTGGTTGTTAAGAGCCATTTATTCTAAAGCTTTTATAATTTCCATTGAATTATCATTGATAATTTCTAGTACCACCAGAAAGTCCACCGAGTACTTGAAATAAGAATATGAGAAAATAATAAAAAAACAAATAAGAATATGAGATAGCGATTTTTGAAAGAAATGATAAAATGATTAGTCATTAATAATTTAATAATATAATAATAATAATAATAATAATAATAATAATAATGATGGACTTGTAAATAAATGTGTTGTGAGACTTAGGTGAAGTTAAACAAAGTAACTTGGGTCACTATTTTGGTTGAGATTGAGTTTGAGAATTATTTCTTTTTTGCTCTCAAATTCTTAGATATTTCAAATTCCAGAAAAATTCAATATTTTGTTATAGCCTAACCACGTTATAAGCTAAGAAACGTTATAAGCTAAGAAAGTTCTTAGTGATCTTTATTGGCATGCTTGATAATTATGTTGAGAGATGAAAAACAAAGTTAATGTACGTGGTTTCAATTTGTTGCTTGAGAGATATACTTACCTTGTGTTGTGTTATTGAGTGATACATTTTGTGAGAACCAATGATCATTGGTGGTTCTTTGCATTATTTGTTATCCATATTAATCTCTTAAAGAATTGTCACTTGAATTCTTGTGTGAGCACCACATCTTGCCTTGACTGAATTGATTTGGAATTTGTTTTGCTATCATGCTATATGATAATGAGTCGAAACTTTGTTGCAAGCCATTTTGTTGTGTCTTAGGAATTACATTTGGTTTTTGCTTGTTTTGTTGCATGAGGATAAGCAAAGTTCTAAGTTTGGGGTGTTATAATTGTCATATATTCCTACATTTTGTAAGTAGTTATTTTGGGATAATTATTTGATGCCTCTTATGCTTTTGAACCTTATTTGTATTCTTTTAGTTAAGTTTTAAATAATAGTTTAGTTTGTAGAGTTTTTCATTTTTACTATTTTTCGCTTGATCTTGAATTTTTGTTCATGATTTTAGGAATTTTGTTGAAACTCGGATGAAGAGCAATGGAAACAATAAAGATGATTAGATGTGTCACGTACCTATGAAGATATTTTTTCTGATTTAGTTTTCTTTTCTTTTGGGGTTGAACGGTTATTAGACCATAACTTTAAATATGATTTTTCTATTCTAAAATAGGTTACATGCTTTAGAGAAAAAAAAAGATAAAGCTCTAAGGCCTTATGTGACAACTTTCATGCTTGTGAATTCTTTTTCCACTGCTTCTCCCCCATGACTATGCATAGCTAATTCCATTCTTCGTTTGGGTTTAATGTAATAGAACCTATTTCCATGTAATTACTCTATTTTTATTTGATATATAATTTTTATTGATTCCCTTGTATTATTAATGCTTATTTTTGGCTTGATCACTCAATTGCATGATTCTATAATTTTAAATGTAATTGATATATTTTTTTTTGAATTAAGAATGATAGGCATCACCTAAGTAGTTTTTATGTCTAGGGATATGGTAAAAAAGATTGGGCATATAAAACTCTTATTCCTAATGGAAGTGCCTTACACTAATTCAAGAGATTGATAGTGGAGTCAAAGGACTTAGTTCTTTCACTTAAGGGATTAATGTTCAAATAAATTTGTAGGTTGATGATAACAAAGTCTATTTAAATAGAAAATTAGTGATTACATGTTAGGATTGTTTGATGAAGTTAAATCCGAGCAATTTCTTCCATGAATTTGAAATCCATTTTCTACGCAAGCTAGGTGTTTCATAAATTACAAAACCCAATTTATTTTCTTGTACTCTTTATTTACCCAATTATCCCACAAGTTTATGAGGAGACATCATTTTACTTATCATTGTGTTACTTAAACAATTTGATACTCTTGTCAAAATCTCAACAAAGTGTGCAAAATTAAGTATTTTTTTTAAAAAATGGATTAAATTAAATTAAACTAAATCGAACCGAACTAAACTAAATTGTTTTAATATAATTTTATTCTTAATTCAAATATGCAAACTTGTTTAGAGAGTTGATTCTTAATAGAACTAGATTTGAAGAATTAGTTCTGAACTAATTTTGTACTTTATCAATTTTAAAAATGGAATTGATTTGAAATAGGCATGACAATTGAACCCGTACTCGTGGGAATACTCCCATCCCCACCCCAATTTTGATGGGAAAAATCCGAGTTGACCGGGTATGGATGCGGGTTTGGATTTTCCCCACTTAAGAAAGTCAGGGATAGGGTTGGGGTTGGGAATTGTGATCCTTGCCCCCCATACCCGCACCCGCACCCGCACCCACACCCATCCCCACTGTTAATATAATAAATTATATAAATACCTTAGAGTAATCTTTCTATTTATGATATAAATCATAAGTTTAAAAATTTATATTAAACATTAATTTAATTATATTTATTATAAAATAATATTTTTAACTCATTCTATAATAACCTTATATATAAAAAAAATTAAATAATATTTCTATTGATAAAATAAATGAAACAATTTGGTTTCTTATGAGAAATAAAAGTGTGTTATACGAGAGTGTTATGCATAACATTTGAGATGGTCATGTAAATTATTTTATGATTTGAGACTGTCACGTGTATGATGAATGGGGTGGGGTTGGGAAATTTGATCTCTGACGAGGATGGAGATGGGTCAAATTTTTAAGTCCCGATGGGGAATAGAGGTGGGGGCGAGGATGATTTGGGATGTCTGGGATGGGGGTTGGGGAGGCTAATCCAACTCTCGCTCCGCCCCATTACCATACCTAATTTGAAATATTGAACATGCTAAGTTTGGTTTTCCAAACCTTTGGTTTCTTAAATTTGACATTCAATTTTTTACTTTTATTTTTTACACCAAATATATGATATTATATAATAAAAACAAAAGTTGAAGGATGATATGCAACTACTAACTTTGATTTGGGTGTCTATGAAATTGATCGCATAATGAAGAATGAAATAACACAACAAATGGATGGAACAATTATTTTGCGAAAGGAAGGAAGCAATGAAAAAACTGAAGCAAATCCCCAAGGCTGCTCCATAGTCCAACACAATCATCAACAACATACTAACTCATTTTCTTTTTTTATTACTAATGACCAACTCATCCTTTTATTATTGCTATCAAAACCATAATCGCCAAGTACTCTTGGTGGATTTATTGCTGGTGCCGGAAGTAGTGACAATGGATTAATTAAAAAATAAAAATTATTTATCTCTTTTACATTTATGTTTTCATCTCCGACCAAAGCCACCGTCTCCAACTTTGCAAAACGTATTTGAAAAACCATTATTTGTTCTCTGTGTTTAGAAGCTGTCATAGTAGTCGAGTGAGAGAGTGTCGATGCCGCAGTGTAACATTGCCGTAGTTGGCATTGACCACTCATGGTCACGCACACAGTGAGTAAGAGAAAAAACGCGACAAAGTGAGATAGGGAGGGGGACTATGATGCTGCATTGTGTTATGTTAATTGTGAGTGACCACCTTCCTGTCTCACCATGTCGCACTTCTTCTCTCACTCACTATGCGCATGACCATGAGTTGGTCAATGCCAACTATGACACCGTTGCATTTCGGCGTCGACACTCTCTCACTCGGCTACTACGACAACTCCTAAACACAGAGAACAAAGGATGATTTTTTTAATTCGTTTTGCAAAGTTGAAGACGGTGGCTTTGGTCGGAGGCGAAAACATAAATGTAGGAGAGATAAATAATTTTTTTTTAATTAACCAGTAAATTATACATATATTTGCACACTCTTACCAAAGGCTATGCACATGCCAGTCACTTATCCATCTCTAAATATTGTAGCAGATGGTGTTCTTCTTTATTCTTTTTAACACCTAGTAGCTCCCAAAACTAGTATGAAATTCCTCTTTCCACCGCCAAATGATTTGATATTTAGAACACTTATGAAATATTATCCTCCATTATTAGTTGTTATACCTGAAAATTAGAAATACAAAAAATTTAATACGAGCTTAACATGTTAATAATTTAAAATTGCAAGAATAGAATTAGCTTTTTAAGTTAAATATATAATACATAGTTAGATTGAGAATTAAAATGATTTAACTAATAGATAGATAAATCAAAGGAATCCAAAATAAAAAAAAAAAAGATTTACCAAAATAACACACAACAAAGAAAACTGTGTGTACATACATATTCACAAATTTAAATATGAACAAGTTGCAAGTATTTGTGACAAATAGGGAACAACTATGGTTTTTTTATATTGATTAAATTACAATTGCAAATGCTTAAACACCAACATCCATATATAGCAAATAACAGGATTTAATCAATAGCAATATTCAATTCTACAATTAGGAGTGTTTGCGGTGTGGTTTGGTTTGATTTTTGGATAAAAAGTCGTTCAAACCAAACACAAAATACATGTGATTTGGTTTGGTTTGATTTTCTATTTATAAAAAATTCGAACAAAACCAAATTAAATTTTTGTGATTTGGTTCGGTTCGGTTCGATTTTTATGGTTTTTGTAAACTTAAAAAAAATAAATACAAACTCAAGTCTTAAAATATAAAATTAAGAGATCTCAAAACTCAAAGTTGCTGTCAAAATTCAAATATATTCACGTAAGTTTCAAAACATATAAAATTAACTCAAAGTCTTAGCTTAAAACATAAAATTACACATAAAAAATTCCAAACTCCATCAAACGTTACACAAACATAACAACATAACAAATACTTTTATACTAGCCATGTCAGCAAAATAAAAAATTGAACAACAGCTAGGATTAACATCCATATCATAAAATTTAATACTAAAACAACAATGAAGTTGAATTTCATATCAGAAAATGATAATTCTAAATAGTAAGTGAAAATTGGATTTCACATGAGAAGAAAATAATAGCCCCAAACAATAGAGGAATTTGATTGCATATTAGAAAATTAGTAATGCAAATAGCACACGAATTTAGATTTTATACTAGTTAATGAAAATTGAAAACAACAATAGGATGTAGATGTTATATCAGTAAATTAAAATTGAAACAACAGTGAAATTAGGACATCAAACAACAACAAAATAACATTTTATAATAGTAAAATTAGGACATGAGACAACAGCAAAATAACACTCTATATCAGTAAGATTCAAGGCCAAAACAGCAGTGCAATATATAGTCTCTTATCAGTTATCACACCTACTCATAAAGTCACAGACACACAAAACCTACTCGAACCTACTCATAGAGTCATAGAGAACAAAATATCATAGACTGAGAGCCAATCAAGATGCAAACACAGAGAATTGAACCATTAATAAGATGCAAACATAGAGAACTGAACCATTAGACATACTAAGGCAAGCAAGAGAGAAGGCGAAGGACTGCGACAAAGCTTCCAACTTTGACGAGATTCAATGATTCGATGAGGTTGGTGCATCGGTGAGGTGAAAGCACCAAGATGAAGGCATTGACAAGGTTCGTGCGCCGAGGAGGTTGTGGGCGTGAGTCGTGAGATTGAGAGGCAAAGTAGAGCTTCATTTCACATTTCGCAGTGGTTCGATGAGGTTGGTGTGACGGTGAGGTGAAAGTGTTGAGATGAAGGCACCGACAGCGAGGTTTGTGTGTTGGCGTGGCGGAGGGTGTGAGCCGTGAGATGCGTTTCGCCTTTCGCTTAGGGTTTAGTTTCTAATTTTATTTTTTCCCCTCTTTAGATGAGTTTTGCCTTTCACCCTCATAGCCTCACTAAAGCTATAAGCGTAAAAATTATGTGTATGCAATTCGGTTCGGTTTGGGGCAGTTCCATAGTTCCAAATTGAAAACTGAACCGAATCCCTTGATTCTGCATAAAAAAAAACCAAATCAGATTCGGTTTTGATCTTTTTGGATTAGTTTCACGATTTTTTTGGACCGGTTCGATTAATGAACACCCCTATTAGTAATGTATACATCATATCGTGTTAGTAATTTATATCAGTCTCAACTATGACAGAAAAGGAATTAACAATATTTTTTTTTTTTGATTACTACTCCTCAATTTATTTTCCAAAGAACACTATTATTTCAAATTAAGAACAAGAAATAAATACTAGGAATTTGTAAATCTACATGAACATTGGAATTTAAGTTCCAAAATACTAATACATCAAATAACAATCATGAAGCTTGATGATTTCTTGAAAACTTAGGACCCCAATAAAAAAATATTTATTATTAATATTTATAAAGTAAAAAAATTCATTATGTTTATGCTTATAACAGAACTCCACATGTCAGCAAAAATGTCTAGTGTGTTCACAAAAGTACTACATATATTAGTAAAAAGTCTCATCCTTTATTACTTAAAAGGATTATACGGGGAAAAGAACATTAATCATTCTTTTATTACTTAAAGGAATATACATTTGGTAAAAAAAAATTCCCCCCTCGAGGACAAAATAGTAATTTACATATTATTATGTCATTTAATTGGAACAAAATTAGTCCATCAATGACTATCTAAAGTCAACAAATACTATACCATTATTTAAGGATACAAAATTTGAAATGTCCTGATATTGTAAAAGTTACGGGGAAAAGAACATTAATCCTTGATTACTTAAAGGAATACATACTTAGTAAAAAAAAAAATTCCCCCAAAATCTTGAGGACAAAATAATAATCAACATATTATGTCATTTAATTGGAACAAAATTAGTGAATCAATAACTATCTAAATTCAACAAATATTATACTATTAATTAAAGATACAAAATTTGAAATGTCGTGATATTGTAAAAGTTACGGGAAAAAGAACATTAAGTCCCATAAATTTAATTTATTCTTTTTTTTAAAATAAAAACCGAAGTGAAACAAAGTGGAAAACTTTTAAATAATACAATAGTAAGTAAGTAAATTTGGTAAAAAAGAAAATAAGTAATTTATGCATTAAAAAAATAATAATAGGTTTATAGTTGATTTGGTTTGGTTTGGATTTTAAAAGTGTGAATGATACTTGAACCAAACACCATTGAATTTCATTGGTTTTGTAACCCCCAAAGTTACTAAGGCTATGTTCAGGATGATTTTTTGTTTTTAGTTTTGAAATTTTTAAAATTCAAAACTAATTTCTCTTTTTAGTTGTCGGTTTTAGTTTTTTTTTTTCAATTTCAAAAAGATGTTGCGAATAATTGAAGATGAATAAAATGAGTTAAAATTTCATCTTATCTTTCATTATGAAATCATACAATGCTAAAAATATGTTGACACATAAAAATAATTTTAAAATAAAAATAAACCTACTAAAAATTAATGAATGGTGGTTGAATGGTGATAGCGAAGACAACCATAATGATAGTAGTGATGGTGGTGGTAGTGGTGTAATGCTAGCGATGGCGGTGTAGTGGTGGTGGTGGTGGTGTAATACTGGCGATGGCAGTATGGTGGCAGTGGTGGTGTGGTGGTGATAGTGTTGGTGACAACGATGGTGTGGTGGTTGCGGCAGTGATGTAGTGTCAACAGAGGCGATGTGGTGGTGGTGGTAGTGGCAGCAGTATTGTGGTGGTGGTGGTGGATGGTGATAGTGTTGTTGGCAACGATGGTGTGGTAATTGCAGTGATGATGGTGACAACGATGACAATGTGGTAGTGATAATGTTGGTGACAATGATGGTGTGGTGGTTACAGTGACAATGGTGGTGGTTGTGTTGGTGGTGGCGGTGTGGTCGCAATGAGGTGGTGGCGGTGGCGATGGCAATGGTGTGGTGGTGATCATAGTGGCGTGAAAGTCGTGATGGTAATGAAAATATAGTTTTTAAAATTAAAAACCAAATTGACAAAACCTTTTTTTTTATTATTTTAAAAATAATGTCAAATTGTTTTGAAATTAACTTAGAAACCAACTCAGCTCCATTTTTTGTTGAACATGTTTTGTTTTGAAATTGCATTTGAAAATTATAAATAGAAAACTAACAACCACCCTGAACATGGCTTAAACTCCTAGACTTTGTATTTTATTTTTCAAAAATAAGGGTTTAATTAAAAACTTGATTTATTAACGTATTATCAAAATATAAAATGTATTTTTGTCTTTGCCTAGAAACTTATTATAAGAATTTCAACGCAACTCATTTTCAATATACTTATCATTCTCTTAAAAATAAGTATTAATTAATAAATATCATTTACAAGAAACCCTTTACTTTTTTTCTTATAAAATGCTGAACATCAAAATCTTTCCTTAAGCATTTTCATAAAAAGAAACATGATTACACCTTTACATATTTGGAAAGGAGACATAAGCCATCAGAGTCACATTCAACAACATATGCACCATAAAATTAAGATCTAATCTACCATCTATTATACAAAAAACTAGACCAAGATCTAAGGTAGTAATTGAAAGAAAACTAACTCCTAACTCCTAACCCACACCAAGAACTTAAAAGGTAACCTTGAAGGTCTTTTATTATCGAATAAGTCTTTCTACATCATCAATGTTGTGTTAATATATATTTTATTTTGTAATTTAAATTTTAAAGAAATAATATATTTTTCCAAATCAGTTTTTGTAACAAAAAAATATCCACTCAATATTGTTAATGCTTTAATTTTAGGAATTATATTTGGAGAGGATCTTTTCCTTAATTTGTTGGAACGGTTTCTGTTTTGCAAGAGCACGTAAAATTCACACTATTGCACGTTCATGTTGTTTAACGTTAAAATCTATTTTGCATTCAGTTTTGGATGCTTGTTATGCATGTTGTCCTTTGCCTATAAATACTTCTTATTAACATGGGTAATGACACATTGAAAAAGCATTTGTGCACGTAACACTTCTTAGTACTCACAAATTACTTTTACATTATTATTTTCTAAAAGATAAAAAGTATTGGTGTTCAGAAGACGTTTTCTCTTTAAGGATAGTGCATTGCATGCTTCAACCCAGGCTATTCAAAAAACTTTTCCCTTGTATTTATTTATTTTTTGTGCTTGTTGAATGTTTTTAATAATGCATTCTCTTATTATCCAATGTTGTTCTATCATAATCTGAAATTGGATTGTTATTGTGTTCTTTTTCTTTTCCTTTCTAGTGTCTTTCTGATTATTTTCTAATATGTTGGTCGTAGTCATTTCATTCCATCTTAGTCGATTACACGCAATATTCATCTCCATCTGAGACAAAGTGTATGCAGTGAGTTTTCCGCTCCTCCTAAAACCAACAATCAAACAACCTTCCAACAACATACACAAATAACATCCATACCATAGTGACACACTCACGATCTTATTGGAAACCTATGCATTTTTACAACTAGACACCTTTTCTAAAAACTTGGGTCTGGTGCTACTAAAATTCCATGATCACAATGGTCTTACACTTAAGTGGATGATTGTTACGAGTACACCCTTCTTGTCATTGGCTGACAGGGCTCTTATCAACTGAAAATGTATCGCGCTTAGTCGAGGTCGTTGAGCCAATTATGTGACCCAAAACCACAACCCAGTGCCATACCCCCCAGGACACCATGCCTATGACCATTTCTTAGATACCACTCTGTGGTCATCCACACTTTGAAGACTGATTCCTCAACAATGTTTCCCTTAGCAAGGATTACATTTCCAATGGATTGTGCGTTTTCCATTACTACAAACACTAAACAATGGTTTACCAAGTGTCTCATGAACTTCTCGTTTACAACACCAACATGTCTCCCTCACTTTACTAAGTGAGTAACTATCGTCACCCTATTCGTCACTACACATGTAGTTGGAAATATTAACGCACGTCTCATTTTAGTTAGTTCCTTTGACCAACTCTTACCGAGAATTCCTTTCTTGTAAAATGTGTCATCGACACCATGATCACATCCAAACACGTCAATTCCACTCGTACCGACATCGAAGGAAATCCTTTCCTTTTGCATCTCACTAAACACACTAAACAAAACAATGATTGCATTAAGCATCACATGCTTGTCATGAACACTCATGACCCCATTCAGCTTATTAAATATTATGTAATTCTCACAGGCATTCAAGTATTATACTTCAATTAAGTATACTTGCCCCTGTTAAATTAATTTATAGGTTTGTTAAATTTTCTCTCATTTATTTCTTTTTAAATCAAACAATTCAACATTCAATTTTTTCTTTGATTTCCATTTTTTATTTTTCTCCTTGTAACCAAACGCATTAGAGTTATTATAATCCATAGATTAAAATTTTAAATTCCATTGACAAACACAAGATCATGGAAATTACTCACCTTTTTAGATTCAGCATAAAATCCCATGCTAGTGGCATAAAGCCTCACCCACATTGTCAAAAAGACTAGAGATATAAGTTTAGTTGGACGGTAAGGAAAATAAGTAAAGAAAGAATGAAAAAAGGAGATAGAACGGTAATTCTAATTCCTCACATTGGAATTTTTAATAAAACTAACATTTATCAATAAAAAAAAAAAAAGGCTTATACACCGCTGGTGTAAAATTATTTTACACCATTAGTCAATTACAACCCTTCATTTATTACAAGACAATTGATTTTTATAAAATTATTTCAAAAGTCATTACAACAGTAAATTATAATTAACTGATTATGTAAAATGATTTTACACTGACAAAATATGAACATTTTACTCTAAAAAAAAAATAGTAAAAAAGACAAACATGTATCATATGCTTCAAAGGGGATCCATGTGGATGTTCCAAAAAATGTGCTACAGATGATGCCACAGATTGTACCCTCATACATAGTTTTAAAAATTGACTCGAACATTGAACTGGTCAAGATACTGAGTCACTATCCAAGATTTTATAATTGATCTATTCTTAGCCTAGGCAAAGTCCATCTTGTTGTGATAGAAATGAATAAGAAGAAATAAGTTTTAGCTAGTGTAATAAAGATACCAATTATAGTTACAAAAATCCTATATGTTTGATTATTTCAAAAAAGTCAGAAACTAATACGTATGGAATAAAGATATTTGAACCACCAAAGTAAAGAACAGTTACAAATAAGGAAGAAACACTATAAGAAAATTCTATTTTAGCGACTGAAAATTAAAAAAATTTAAAGATAGCGATCGAAAAAATCTATTGCAAAATCTCAAGTCACTAACCATTAGCGACCAAAAAAATGATCATTGAGTTTTATATTTTGGTTTTCGATGACTAATTTGGTCGCTATATTTCAATTATGATATTCAGTTGCTAATATCGGTCTCTATCAACTACCCATTAAATTCAGTTGCTAATTTTGATCACTATTAGTCACCAATTATTTCGGTTGCTAAATCACAATTTTCTAGTAGTGAAATGAATAAGTTTAAATAGGAAGTAACATAAAATAAACCAAACTTGATACTTCAATATTCGGTTTGATAACCCGCTACTAGTTCTTTCGGTTTCGATAAATTATAAGGTAATCTTTTACATTCTGCTAGGGAAGAGATTAGAAAAATGATGAAATCCTACTAGATTAATAGTCGAACTAGTGGGCCATTGATTGAACCGCGTGACCCAGTATTTGTTAAAAAAAAGAAAAATTTTATACCCAATCTTAAAAAAAGACATCACAAATTAATATAATGTTAATATAAAACTTATTAGTTTAATTTTATTTTTTTTATGATATTACATATTTTATTTTATTAATATTGAACCACATCAATATAATTAAGAAAAAAATATTTTTAAGTAAAACATATATATAAATAATATTTTACATTAAAACTTATTTGATAAAATAATAACTTATTTTATAAATATTTATTTTAATTTTAAACAAACCAATACATGTACTTCTAAATTTAAAGAAGTGACAACAAAGCAGACCCTAGTAAACAACATAATGAACTTATTATCAATCTCCTAACGTTAAAAATCCACTTTTAATGGCCAATCAAAGTGCACAAATTACAAACCTTTTAAGTATTAAAAACTACAAAATAGATTTAAAAAAAATATTGATCTATTAGGTATGAACATTGTGTTATTCCTATTATTTTATTTGGCTTGATAGATTCTTAAGCTTAATTCATATTAGGGATGATAAAAGTGTGTAAAATTAGAATGCGTTCTTAAGCTTTTTAACAACATTATTGTATGTGCCAAAATAGTATTTCTCATAGCATCTCTATAAGACGCACAAAATTAAGTTAAGCATTACTTTTAATAATTATACTAATAAAATAAATTATTATTTAAAGTATTTAAGCTTACATTGAACTACAAAACCCAAGAAAATAATATAAGTACTCTCTTTAATAACTTTATTATTATAAATGCTCTCACGTGATCCAATGTTGGAGGCATTGGCGGATCCACATGGTGGCCAGGGTGCAGTTGCACCACCTCAAATTTTAAAATTCATTAAAAAAAATTTAACAAAAAGTTATTAATGAAATTTAAAATTTTTGTATTTTATTTTATTTATATTTATATATTTGTCCATACTGAATTTTATATTTATAGTTTGTCCTCATTGACTCAAGATCTTAGATTAGTCACTAGTTACTAGTTCAAGGTATCATTGAAATAAATCCCTTGATTAAGGTTAGTTACGGACGAATTATATTCACTACTCAATTTGAATTTGCATGATTTCTTCTTATTCATGATCAAGAAAGTTCTCCAAATAAAAGGATCAATGGGTTTAGTAGATAATTGGGTCAACATGTTTGGTTTCTTTGCATAGTGGTTCATAAATCATAATAGGCATCGCTTCTTGTACCTCTCATATTGCTTCTATTGCTTCTAGCACCTCCCACTTTTGTTGGGCGAACCCAAGAAAAAATATTTAGGGGGCCAAATTTAAAAATTAAAATTTATTTAATAAATATTTAAATTTTAAATTATATATATATAATTATATTTTTAAAAATAAATATAGAGTAATAATGAGCTCAGATTTCTTTGTAAAATTCATTATAGGAGTCAATGGCGGATGTAGGTAGTAGTGAAGTGGATAAGTGCACCCATCAAATTTTAACAACCATTAGTAAAAACAAAATTTGATAAAAAGTTATAAATAAAATCTATTGAATTCAAATTTTATAATTTGCACCAATTCACTCAAGATATTAGATATGCCACTAATAGGAGTTAAGTGTAACATTACACTATAATTTTTTTTTTTACTAACATATTAATTAATAAATAATAAAAAATTTACTGTGATTGTTTAATTTAGTCAATTTATTAGTAGTTTGTCAGAATTTAATAAAAATTATTAATTTTTATTAAATTCCACTTATCATTTAAGGATTTAGTTTCCTAAGTTGATATATACTAAAATTAATATTTTTAATAAGCATCATAACTAATCACATAGAACAATCGAAAAAAGAAGTTATAAGAAGAATAATAATACTAAATGAATGAGAATATTTTTGGATGTATAAAAGTTTAAATTTTCAATCTTTATATAACGTGACATATTTATATGATCTACAAATATAATAATAAAAAATCTTTAATTCTTAAATAATTACAATAAAATAAAAATAGAAAAAAATTGTTTGGTTACTAATACAATTATTTTGTCTTTTTGCAATAACAGTAAACAATTATAAAGATTATTTTCTTAAAAATAAAATAAATTATACTTAAATACTTGATCTAAAATAAGAATATTTAATTATCTTCATACTAGAATATACAAAAAAAGAAATAAAATGTTTATTTAAAATAATAAATATTATGAATAATAATAAAATATTTTATCAAAATATATAAATAAATAGAGTCTAAAGGTAGTACACCAATAAGATAATTTTACATTATCGGACAATCATAACCCTCAATTTGTATGACATTTAAAATAATTTTATAAAAGTCACTTGACTTATTATAAATAAAAGGTTATGATTACCTAGTAGTATAAAAATATCGTATAAAAGTATTTTATACTGTCAATACACTATCTTTATACTCAAATCAATAAAAATAGATTGATAAAAAAATTTAATCAGAATAGATAAAATCATAAAATATAGATATATCTATGTGACTAATATTTCAAATATAAACAATCATTTTTATTGATATAACTTATATAAGTAATTAATTTTAATTTAAAAATAGTATATATTTAAAAAAAATGCAAAAATTTAGGGGGGCCATGGCCTCCTCAACTGCATACTTGGTTTTGCCCCTGCACTTTTGTATGTAACCACTAACATTTGTCAATAAAAAAAAAAACACCACATTGCACTTCATTAAACTTCAATACTCACACCCTAAAACCTATATGGAATTGGCTTTCCGAAAAGCTTTTTTCCTTGTTGTGAGTATGCTTTCTAGAACACTTATCTTCAAAGACTTTTCGAAAAACTTTTTTTTATCTGAAATAGACTTTCCTAAACAGGGTAACACCACCCCAACCTCCAACCTTCTATCACTTTGTAGTCTACAAGTTATGGGTCAATCACATGTCCTCACATGTCATCATGGTTGTCACTCGTGTGCATGTCGTCGCCATTGTTTGTGCAAACAACGTTGCCATTGTCTTTGCGCTTGTCGTCGTGCAATGGGAAGGGCAAGGGAGGCAATGGCAAGAGTGATAAGGACAAGGGTAAGTGTAGGGGGGAAGGGGGGGAAGGGGGTGATGGCTCAAAGACAAGATGAAGGAGGTGACGACATAGAGGCATGCCAAGGGGAAGGGAATTTAGGGTTAGAGACAATTTTATCCACATATACAAAGTGAGAGGTGTATGAAGCAAAGTGAACGGTGGAGGTAGAAATGTCCCTTCTTTTACTAGCAAGGTTCATACATATTTTTTTTTTATAGCAAATTACACTTGCACCCTTTGAGGTTTTATTGAAATACACATAACTCAACATTTTTTTTATGGTAAATTCTATGGTGCCATTTCTATTTGAAGGGTTTTCAATGCTTTCATGAATACACCAATAATACAATGACACATGTACTTTTTTTTAATATAATTTTTAATTTTAATATTTTACAAATATAATTTAAAAAATTGACATATTTGCTAAAGAATCCTGGATTAAATTGCAAAATTTGAAACTTCACTACTGATTTTGATTTTTGTGAAGCCATTTTCGCATCGCAAACCCTTCACTCCTCTCTCCTCTGCTTCCTCATCTACTTCCTCCTTCACGAACAGACGTGTAATGCCTCATTCCTGTTCTTCTTCTACGTTGTCGTTTTACAACTTCGGTGGTGGTGGTGGACAATCCATGACTCCCAGTCACAGTGAGTCAATCTGCTACGGTTATGGTAATCCTTCGTTGGTGGAGTTCAGGATGGACGAGGAGGTTATCATAAAGCCTGTGGATTTGTCCAGGGCTCAAGATAGCATTTCGTTCACGATTCGGTTCAAATCGTTGAGGTAATGCTTAGATATGTGGTTATGGAATTAGATCCATTAGCTGTAGATTTTAGATATACCGAATCGTTCGGTTAGTTTTTATTTTTATCTTGTTGGGTTATATGAGATCAAATGTGAGGTTATGGTGTTGTTTTGTTGTAGTGAAAGAAAGTACTAGAGAGGAGACGAGATCGCATGGTATGCGGATGGTGATAAGATTGTGAGGAATGAGTATAATCCAGCTACTACTTATGGATTTGGTATTTTCCTTTAAAACTTTATTTTCTTCACGTGATTTTTAAGGGAGCTAGTGGAGAGCAATTAGGTTTTGCTTTTAGTGTATGGAGATTATGGAAATGGATGTTAGAATTTTGAATTGATTTGTGGCGGATAGAATGTTTGGACCGCATACAAATGCAACAAGTTCATAATCATTCTTATTAGAAGTTGAAAATCTACATGGCACTTGAGAGACATAACAAGTACAGCTAAAATTATGATTTAACAAGTTGAAAAGAATTTTTATTAGTTTATAAGCACAATTATTAATAGAAAATAGACATTTTTTTTATTAATTTAATAATTTAATTAATATAAAGGTACAATTTACTAGAAACTATTTCATGGTATACTTATATTAATTGATGTGATCTCTTCAGTTGTGTTTCTGATTTGCTTTTCAAAAATGATATTTGCAAGGAGACCAAAATTCACCTGGTATCATACCGCTGGCTATCAAAGATGTTTTCAACATGATCCAAGATGTGAGCTTTCATGCAAACTTACTAAATTTTGTTGAATTCATTGTTATTTGTGGATTATTTAGAAAAATCTGTGGCAGTGGCCATTGTCATTGCAATTGCAACCTTTTCAGATGTTGCACCAAGTTGAGGAACTAAGCAACCTTTGCCAGATAGCTTGGTCTCAGCTACTGATATGGAAATAGGTAATCAAGAATTTTCTTTAGGGTCTTCTGATTTTAATAGTAAGATGGTAAGTAAATTTAACTAAAACACACTTAAGTGAAGTGAACTGCTTATTGTGAAGATTATTGTCCATATTGAGAAACAAGTATCCATTAGAGGAATTAAAATATGAAATTTATACTTGAAATTATTTTTTAAACTCATTGATCATATTTTCCTTTTGTGTTTAAGCAACATATGATAAATCAGTTAATTGTCAAAGCAACATATGATAGCCAAATGCAATAAGGATCCTACTTTTGTGCATAATAGTGATTACTTTGATTTGTCAAGTGCTTCAAATGCTGGCAAAGCTGAAGGGACATCAGATATGTTGCTAGAAAATAAGATCCATGGTGGTGAAAATGACGAGATTAAATCAGACTCTGACATGTTTGAAATTGCAGTCTTTTCTTATGGTACTGAGGAAATGCTTAAAATAGAAGTTAGTGATAGTGATGTGGTTAACTCAAATTCTGAAGTGGCTAGTGGAGCTTTTAATCTGGAAGAAGAGAACAACAATGCTGAGCTCCTTTCAATGATGCTGCCTCAAGAGGAACTTTCTCTTGAAGTAAATTCTACTATTTTAAGCACAAATGGTGTTCAAGTAAAGACTCTGTCTGAAGAGAGAATTGGAGTTTCTTCTTTCAAGTTCATGACTGAAAGTAATAAAACATCAGACGAAATTGGTGAAAACTAAGCGAGTCACTTCTCTGAAAAGCCATCAAGTGGTGTATATAAAAGTGATGAAATGGATGAATTTGAAAAATGTGATGTAACTGATGCTAAAACTGTCCATTGCAGACATTCTTGCTTCTTGCTCACTACAAGCATTCTCCAACACGGCATCGTACATGACCTATATATGGCAAAGTAGTGTAAAAATAAAAGTAGAGCATGATCTGAAAGAAAAACATTACTTTCAAATAGAAAGATTTTATGTAAAATAGAAGTTCCAGGACAACATTTCTAAATCAAAAGGCATAAACAAGAAAACATACACAAAGCTAGAAAGGAAGTGCCTAATAAAGTAAAAGAATGCCAAAGTCTTTTGAAATGTTTATTCTAATAGATAGGAAGAGTGATTATATTATGTGTATATAAAACAAAAAAAATTGACATCCAAAAAAAACTCCTAGTATTTTTGCCATCCATGAATTCAGAAAATCATTTGATAACAAGGTCAAAAAGACCAAAGTGAACTTGCCACAAAGTCACGAACCCCCCTTATAGTTTGAATTACTAAAAGCAACCACAAGAATAGTCAAATAAGGTAAGGAAAAGGGTTGGCAGTGAAACATGAAAAACTAAATATATGTTCCCTATAAATAGAGGTTGTAAATAATGAACTTGTCACAAAATCATGCATGAATCTTATTTATCAAAATTTGTACCCATTTCAATTTTTATTGAGGTTGAAAATCAATTCAAGATTCGTCCATGAAAAGCTCCATTAAAGGAAGAACCACACTTTAGTAGATAGCTTTGTTTGTGTTTGTGTCTTTATACTATCTACCAAATGAATGAAATCTGTGCACGGAACTTTTGCCATATTTATAGATTCATTGTTGAGTTGCTTTATTTATTTTTTTTCCCCTTGGAATAACTTCAACAATTGAGGGGGAAGTCTTGGTGCAACAGTAAGGTTGTTGCCTTGTGATCTAGAGGCCACCAATTCCAATTCTAGAAACAACCTGTCTCTTGCAAAGATAAGGTAGCATACATCTACCATTCATAGACCTCAATAGATAGGAAGCCTCATGCTCAAACCTGCCCTTGAGCTTAGGTCTAAGAATTAGACAATTCATTATAGGAGTTTTTCTCTTGTGAAGAAATAATTTTATTTTTCCATAAGTTTAGGTGTTATTCCATCACTTTGACATGTATGAAAAAATATTATGAGTTTTCATTTCCTATGAAATAAATCAAAGAAATATTATTAACATGAAGATAGGAAAGTTCCCAAAGAAAAACTTGTAAGAGTAAATTTCCTTGCATTATTGCTTTTCAAATAGATAATATCCATTATTAGTGTAATAAAGTAAGTAAATAAAACAAAAAGGCACCAGGAAGGTTAGTTTGTCAATATATTTTTGAAAATTACTCACACATAAAAATTGAAACTCTGACAGATTCTGAAGAATTTCAACAGTAGATATGGTAGCAAAATTTAGAATGTCAGGACAGTTAAGAGAGCATAGTTCTATGACATAAAAAATTAAGAGTCTCATGACAGCAAGAATAAACTTCAGTGACAACAAATTAAAATTTCTATAACAAAGGAATATAACATTAGTGGCAGCAAGAATAAGGCTCTATGACAAATAATTTCGACTTCCATAACAATAAATGAAGGCTGGAATAGCAGTAAGAAATTAACATTATAGCAGTAAAATTTAAGACATGAAACAATAGCAAAATGACAATTTATATAAGTAAAATTAGCGCATGAGACAACAGCTAGATTGCACCTTATGTAAAAATTTTAAAACATGAAACCAACAGCAAAACTACATTCTATGTATCTAAAATACAATGCCAAAATTGCAGCCAAATTTCACTTTATATCACAAAATTTAGCACATGAAGTAGCGGCAAGATTGCACTTTCTATCAAAAAAATTTAAAACATGAAACAGCAGCAAAACTAAACCAAATCAAACTCAAATTAAATTAAACTGTGTTGATAACTTGAAAATTGTGATAGATGAAGAGGCTCTAGGTACCTTCTATGTCGGAACGCGTGTGGATTAGGATATGATGGTTGGAGGCGCAATGCGTACCCAAAATTCTCACAACAGTTCCTCTTTGTTTGCACGGTGTTGCAGCTGGATTTTGGTGTCTCGCTTCCGCCTCGTCTAGCACTGCTCTTACGGATCCTTCTCTCTAGGGCGGAACACCCCAATTCTTCACACACATTGCTGCAACGAAAGCACACCAATTCTATGAGCAATTGGAATGAGAGAAATTGTTGGAATTCTATGAAAGAGTCTTAGGAGCCATGATGCATGCCAGTTTCATACGATCAGGTGGAGTGGCGTAAGTAGTGCGGTGGTGTGATGGTGGATGGCAGTGGCTATGGGGAAAAATGAGATAAAGAGGAAGAAGAAGAGTTGTGTGGTGGTGTGATGGTGAACGCTGTGGTTACGAGGAGGAAAAATGAGAGAGAAGACATAGGAGGTTGTCCAGCCGAGTTGTTACAAACAATTTTAATAATTTAATTATATTTATAAAAATAGATTTATTATTTTAAAATTTATATAAAAGTCTATTTTATTTTTTAAATTTTAAAAAATATACTTCTAAAGTACCGTAACCATCTATTAATGGAGGTATGTACCTTTTTTTTTTTTTTTCATACACTAACATACCTCCTTTAAATTTTAAATCATTATACTAACACCTTTCTATATTTCAAAATATTACATTTACATTGCCCTTAAACATTATATCTACATCAACACTCCTCAGGAGAGACAAAAGTAAAAGTTAAAAAAAAAAAAAACTTATATAATTATACTAAATCTGGAAAAATGATGTTGTAATTTTTACTATTTATGTTTTAATCTTTCAAAGCAAAAATGCATACTTTTAAAATATGGATAGTTTTTTAAAATAGTTTCGTATAATATACACAGGAAATCTTCGCATGTAATATAAATGAAAACAATTACCACAAGAAGAATAATATGGCAACGTCGTCGAAGAAAACTAGAATCCTCTCTCATTTTCATCGCATTTCTCGTTCTCAGCCTCGTCCAACGACGTCCTGAAAATTCTCTTCTACACGCTATAGCCTCCATTTCACACCACGGTAAGAGCTCTCTCTCTCTCTCTCTCACAGTTCCATTCTCCTTTCTCATTCGCCTTCATCATTATGCATCACAGCATAACGGTGTCGTATTCACCATTCAGATCCGAAATATCATGATTCAATTACCTTCTGGCATGGATTATTTTAATCACTCCTCTCATTTCTTAAATCCGAAATCCAAAATCGGTGCATGAAACCTCCGTTGAATAATCATCAATCCATAGTCATTTGGTTCACGATCAACCTTATTAATTTAATAACCTATTCCTGTTATCGATTAAATGTTTCCATGAACATTTGTGATTTGATCTATCATATACACTGTTCGGTTGAGAAATTAAGAGGAAATGAATATTTAATTAATCATAATCATCAATCAGATCGTCTATTTTATGAAATACTGTAATTAAATAACAATCACAGTAATTAATAATATTATCATCATTATTATATTAAATCATTAATGGTGAATTGGCTTGATTGATTGATTCAGGTGCCTGTGAAGATGTCATCAACGCCTTCTTCGTTGTTGTCGTCTAATTCGCCGTGCGCAGCGTGCAAGCTGCTGCGGCGGAAGTGCACGCAGGAGTGCGTGTTCGCGCCGTACTTTCCGCCGGATAACCCGCAGCGGTTTGCCTGCGTGCACCGCGTGTTCGGCGCCAGCAACGTGTCAAAGCTGCTAAACGAGCTCAGCGTGGCGCAGCGCGACGATGCCGTCAAGTCTCTGGCCTACGAGGCGGAGGCGCGTCTCCGCGACCCCGTCTACGGCTGCGTCGGCTTCATCTCGCTCCTGCAGCAGCGCCTCGGTCAGATCCAGACGGAGCTCCACACCGCAAAGAAGGAGTTGTCCACATACCTTAGTCCCCAAGCCATGCAGGTTTTTTTTTTTTTGTATTGTTAATTATTATTATTATTATTTTTTATTGTTCGTTGTGAAATGGTTAGTTTTGGTTAATAGAAGAGATAACCCGCAATCTTTTCTTCACTCTACTTTCTTCCACCATTCAACCAAAGGATTTTTAATTCAGTTGAGTATAAATTTTAAAATCTCTCTTCAGTGAGGATAAATACATCAAATTAAAAAATATAAATATAAAATTATAAGATTTTATTTTTAATATTTTATAAAAAAAAATTACTAATTATTTTTAAAATTTAATTGCCTATCCTCTCATTAAAAGTATCTATAATGAAAATTACTTAATGAATTACTTAAAATTGGAGGAAATTACTTAGCAGTTTATGAATTGTTTAATTTTACATTGAATATAAAATGAAATATTTAAAAATTAAATAATTTTTTAATAAAAATTAAACATTATAAAAAAATTAGTTGAATTGTTTAAAATTAAATAATAAAAATTAAATTGTTTAAAATTTTATCATTGATATACTCTAACGTAGGTCCACCACGTCTTGAGACAGGTTCTTTTAGCCAACCCTGAGATTTTTCCACAAGCTGGTGTTTTTGTGCCTCATTTGCAACAGCATGTGACTGAACACGGTGGTGGACAAATGATAATTCAGCAGGAGTTTCTAGAATCTCAGCAGATGGTTAATGTAGCTGGGGATCATGATGAACATCAACAGCAGCAACAACAACAACACGACATGCTTCGAAACTACGAAGAACTTATGAAGTTCAACGACGAGTTCGAGCCTAACCAAGAGGAGTTGTTGTCTCCTTCTTTACATCTCGGAAGCTTCGAGAACGTTGGGAATTACGGGATGCAACAGCAGCAACATCCCATTGAGGTGCAGTTGCTCCTCTCGCCACAGAATGAGTCACAGGGACAACAATGTCAACAACCCCATCAGCAGCAGCAGCAGCAGCAGCAGCAACAGTACTGTGAAATTGATGATGGGATGAACGACGTCGTTCCGGCTTGATTTCTCAATCAAGTAGCTGTGATGTCCATTTCTCACTTTCTTGCGTTCAAACTATTCAAACAAGGTAGATGGTAGATGGTCTCTTACTTTAGAATAATGAACACAAATTTAATGGTTTTAGTATAGGTAATTTGCATTTAACAACTTGTTTTCTCTCCCTTTAGTAGGCAAAACTTACCTCGATAATACGAAAAAAATGATTCGTATTAAAAAATCGTTGTCCTTTTAAAAGGTAACTTCATTAAAATTCTTGGGTTAGTTTGATTTAGTTGTTTTTTTATTAATTTAGTTTATAAATCAGTCTTAAAAAGTTGTTTTTGAGAAGAATCTTAAAAAAAAAAGAAGAGAAACACTTAGTAGATATTAACCTAATATATCATTCTTTACCACAATCAATACAAGTTTTACAACTAATAAAATAAAAAAAAAATAGATTTTTTAATAAAAGAATAATTGATATTATTTCTGTTTTTAATTAATCTTCTTCCCAAAATTCTGTTAAAGTGCAGTAAATACATAAAATATTCAAATTTAAAAAAATTATTTGAATTTCAAAATAATATATTTTGATTGTTGATTTTATTTTAAATAATAATTTTACTACTGCAAATAAAACACGTTGATTTTAAGTAATTCAACATTTTGTAAAGTTTATGATTTTAAATTTTAAAATTCAATTTAATTGATAAGTTTTATTGAAATATTAAAATTCAGTATACTTTATGATTTAATCAAAATTCAGTATACTTTAAAAGGAAAAAACTACTCTACGATCTTAGAATTATAATGTTACTGTTTAAAACAAAAATTAAAAATCCATAATAAAATTATTATTTAAAATAAAATAAATTACTCTATCTTACACCATTAAAATATATTATTTTTTAATTTTAATAACAATGTTATATGTATTTTAATTTTCAATCCAATTTTTATTAAAATAAAATAAAATCAATACACATTAGAAAATTTCTAGGAAGAAGATTAAGTAAAAACAAAAAGAATATAAATTATTCTTATAATTTTTGTTTACTTTTTTTATATTATTAGTTATAAAATTCTTATTGGTTGTGCTTAAGAATGATGTGTTAGGTTAGTACCTACCCAAGTGTTTCTAAAAAATAAATTTCTGTTTTGGTAATTTTATTTAAAAAACTGTTTTAGAAATTAAAAAAAAATAGTTTTTTAAATTTGTTTTTATAACTAAAAAACTGAAAAAAATTTTGTTTGTATTATTTTTTAACTTTTTATTTATCAAGATTAATTTTAAATTGTTCAATAACTGAAAAACATTATAGAATTGTCATTAATGAAAACACTTTATTCTATTTGTGTTTACAAATTTTACTTAAAAAAAAAAAACTATTATAACTTCTTCCTGTTTTTTAGTTTTAAAAAATAAGAATTGATAATAATTTTAAGAAATAATTTCACAAAATTTATTGATCAAATAAATTTTTAATTTTTAAAAATTGAAAACTAATTTTAGAAACAACAATCAAACAAGCCCTTAGATTGTCGTACTACAGCAACCCCCATGAATGTATATCACTTTCTTTAATATTTACACATTTTCTTTGGCTGCACTTTCCTTTTCACAAACTCACTTTCTACGCCAAGACAAGAAGAATTCTAACTAGTGTAAAATAATACTATTAATGATTGTGTCACCTAGCGCTTATATTGTGAACTTCAATTAACGAGTGTTGCTAAAGTTTTCTTATGATAAAAGAGGAGAGGATTAAACTCGAATTTTTCAGTTTTTATTTTTTTTATTAATACTATCAGCATCAATTGTAATATGATTGTCCTCCTTCACCTAATGAAAATTAATTACTACTACATGTTTTGAGTTGTATCAAAGAGAATTTGAGAAAATCGACGTGCCAACCGAAGGTTTGGGATGATGAAATGCAAAATCCAATGTCAGTTAGATTCCCAGCATACACTCCTTTTCTGTGTTTAATGAAATAGCTATAATATTAATTTAAATGTGAGAATTGTATCGTGAATTTTGTTGAAATAAGTAATTTTAAAGTAGGTTTCAAATTAGGTTACGGTGAACGTTGCCTACAAAAATGTACCGTTTACACATAAAATTAATCTCTTTGCTATCCTGGCAGTCTAACAATTTTTGCAATAGTTTTTATTTCTTTCTTGCAAATGGACCCAAATCAGCTTAATTATCCTTTTTTTTTTTTTCCTTTCTTGTCACCAATAAATTTTATGAAAAATAATCAATCTCACTCTAAAAAAATTCTTAAACTTTTCCTTTGATTCAACCAACACAACCCTACCGTGTTTAGTAGGCCTCCTAGGAATTCTAGTGTAACACAATCTTTCAATGATGAAGTTGAAATACAATTGTCACAATTTTTTTATCCAGATTAGGCTAGAAAATATCACACTTGAGGAAGTAGAGAATTCTACCAAAAAGAAAACACGAGTGATGTTTACAATTGAAGATGATACAACATGTGGACCAAGCAATTTGCGAATCTGTCAAATCCAATTCAACCCAATTAGATTTTGTGGCTTGGATTGAGTTATTGAGTTAGATTAATTTTAGGTTGATGATATATTTACCACCCTTAATTAAGTAACATACCTCCTTTTTCTATTTTTATATTTTTTATTACCAAAATATCCTTTATAGAAAATCATTATTTGTACTAGGGATGACAAAATGGGCGGGCCAGCCCGATCTATCGGGCCAAGCAGTTAAATTGGGCTGGCTAAGTCCGACCTATATTCTTGCGGGTCTCTATTTTTTAGGTCCAGTCCAGCCCTATATTGGGCCACTGGGTCAAAATGGACTATTTTAAAAATTAAAAATAAATAATAAAAAAATAAATTTGGTAAAAATATAAATATCAAAATATAAATGTATAATTTATTTAAAAAGAAACATTATTAAATTCAAATTGTTTGCATATAATAATCCAACATTTACACATTGTAATTGTTTGTTTGTTTATTTAATTGCACATTGTAATTTGTAATTTTAATTGAACATTGCACACTACACACACAACACAATGTCGCAGCCACACAAAAGGCATTACACATTTACACGCCATTTTTTTTTAACATTGTACTTTGCGTTTTTTTTTTATTAATTAAGTTATATGTTTTAATATTTAGTTATTATTTGTAGTTTAAACGGGCCAACCCGTGGCCCACTGGGCTAGCCCGGCCCAGGTCCATTTTGGCCATCAGACATGACAGGTCGGGCTAAAAAGGCTCACTTTTATTTGGACTGTGATTTTTAGAGTCCAGCTTGATCTTAATTGCGGGCCAACCGAGTTGGCCCATCGGACTTGACCTATTTTGTCATCTCTAGTTTTTACCCCCTTTCATATTTTTTGTTTAAACACTAAGACTTTAACCTATTTTTTTATACTCTATTGCCTCCGTCCCTCTCTCCCTTCCCCCCTCTGTCCATCCATTTACTATTTTCAATCTTGTTTTTGTATTTCATATTAATATCTTTTAAACTCTACTTTATGTCCATTTTTTTCCATTAAATTTGATATAGACACAGACCACAGAATTTTGAAGTAGGTGGAAGTAATTTTTTATTCTTTACTTTTAATTTAAACATAAAAGTTAATATGAGTTTCTATGAAGTTCAAAATCATAAAAAAGAGGTGTATTTTTCTGATGCTCAAAGTTCTTATTTTTAAGTGAAAAGTTTAGCACAATCGTGCTACAAATCAACATGACTGTGTTACAATTAAAATGAATGGAATCAGATCAACATGACCGTGTTAATAGTTACCATGACCATGGTGATCATAAGGTTGAGAAGCTTTAGTTAGGCATGGTTGTAGTGCTAGCCGTGCTACAAGGTGACCACGATCGTGTTGAAAATCATCACGGCCGTGTTGAAGAATGAGTACCTTAATCCTCTTCTGAACTCAAGGGCACTAAATTGTGCACACTGAAATAGCAACAACCACAACAATCTCGTATGGGTCCTCCCTGAAACCTTCCAACTCCACAAACAACTTCATTGCCACAGTGTTACTCGAAAATGGGAGTGGCTGACGAAGGAAGAGGAGGGTAAGGGTGGTCACAGAGGAAGAGAAGAAGAAGGGGTAAGGGAGGTGGTAGAGGAAGAGGGAGGGTAAGGTGCTTAGTGCTCATGGAGGAAGAGAGATGGCAGAGGAAGACGAGGTTAGGTCACGACAAAGGAGGAAGAAGGGGTAAGGCTATGATAATCATATTGCTCGGAGGAAGATGGATAAGTAAAAAAGAAATAAAAAAAATATTTTAAAAAGAAAAAATATTAATAAGGGAATTTAAGAAAATTCATTAGAAAAAATGAAAAGAAATGTATATTTTCTTAAGTGCGAAGGTATGTATATCACAAACCTTAATTTTATTTCAATTAATCTAATTATAGTTAGATTTGGTGGCGGGTTTAATGTTTTGGACCCAACCAAAATCCAATCCAAGCTACATACACTAAACAAACTTGAATTAGTGAATTATGTTCATCTTTTTATATTATATCGTCAAAGACTTCTATGTTTTTATGATTAATGATTATTGTTGAGTTATTATTTTAGTTGTAAAACAATGTTATGAATAGTACAGTGTATTATAAATACTTTTAAAAATATCCTTTAGTTTGAAGATTTTTTTTAAAATTTTTTTCAAGACTTAAAGATGAACCAATTTTTTAATGGCCTAACCCATTAACCAATCAAATTCAATCTCATTAAAGTTGAATTGAGTTGGATTGTGTTGCAAAAAAGAAGATAAATACAATCCAATCCAACCCAATTAAGTTTAATTTGATTGTGTTGAAAAATAGACAAAATTCAACTCAATCCGTGCCACTTAAACCCCTACATACGATGGTAATGTTGTAGTGAGAGTGATTTCAAATATTCATTGTTTAAATGAATTAACTCCTTGGATTTGTGTTTGAAGCACCTAAATGGCTTAGGGAGTAATGAACAACTCTGAATGAATAGGGAATATATATCATTATTGTACTTGAGGCTCCTAGGTTATGAAGAGGGATTTTGACCAAATTCAGGTGAAGAGGGAGTATAATCGTGGATTCAGTTGTGATGGTTGAAAAGGGAAAGGATCATGGATAATTTTACTTTGATAGAGACGATTCACAGAAACACAGACACTCAAACAACAAACAATAGGAAACTCAGAGAATGCATAGTGAGTTCATTAATGTTAGTTGGAGGGGATGCGATTGCTTAATTGGGTAGTGGCTAGCTTTGTGGTGGCTAGAGGTAGCTTCGTGGTGGCTGATCTACACTAGAGACATATGATCTAATGAGCGTCGCCTCTGATGATTGCTAGGGCTGATGTGCTTGACCAATTCATGAGCTCGGCTGAAGTGTACACGTGAGAGCCACTTGAGCAACACGGCGAAGTCATGGTGGAGGCCTCGCTATGGTCAATGTCGCCGAAAGGCTGAGGTAATGGGGGAGAAGATTAGGGATTATTGTTCATCGATTGGGGTTTGCGGGAGAGGCAGGTTGATATGTTTGGTTGGGGTTTAATTGAATGAGTATGGAGGGACATAAGCTAATGTAGTGGGGATGTGCGGGAAAAAAATACTCTGTTGTGCCTAAATGTAATAGCTTAGTATAAGGGGTATTATCTTATGTGTTAGGAGATCATATAGTTCTACTTCATTTTATTTCTAGCAGTAACATTGTATTGCTCTCTACAACTATGCTTCTTTTCTTTATTGTTTGTTTCTAATTAGGCAATCCTTATGCTTAATTATTATCAATGAAATCTTTTGGCTTACAAAAGAACAACAACCATGGTTATGTTGGTGTTGATTATTATTATATAGACGAAAGATTTCAAGGGATGAGGAATTTGGTGGTACTCATCTTGACTTTGCTAAATCTTTTGCAAACGATATGCTATGTGCATACAACAAGAATTAATCAACAACTTCAAAAAAAACTTGATAAAATATATTTGGACACGTTTTAGTGATAAAAATAATTAAATTTTAATTTTTCTTTCTCAATGTTAATGTTTGAATTTTTTTACCTATAAATATTATGTATTAATAGTCAGTTTAACTTTTAGTCATAAACAAATATTTTTTTTTCTATTTCTTAATATTAATTGTTTCATAATTAAAATTTATATAATTAATTACTTAAATTCATTTTAAAATAAATGTTAAATAAAATGTTAAAAAATGAGGTCCATTGTAGGACCTACAAAAAGTGATTTAAGATCTTAAAATGAAATCTACATTAGAACAAAAAATTGGAGAGATCTTGAATTTCATGTGACACTAGGAATCTCATGAGGGATTCAAAAAAAAGTAACTAAAGATCAAATTTTAAGATCTATCAATAAAGATGTTTTAAGACAGTATAATTTTTATTTGCCATAATATTTTTCCTTTCAAATAAAATTGTTGTCTCATCCAAAAAGGCTCTTGCTATAGTATAAGTGCATGTTTGGATTAAAGTTCATGAACTTAGGTTTGAGGTAAAAGTATGTTTGAAACTTAAGTTTGATAAAAAAAAAAGAGTTTACATAATGTGATTTATGTTTAGATTTTTTTGTACAAAAGTATGTTGGATGAAATGAAACTTGTTTGGATAATACTAATTAGAAGTACTTTTAAGTGTGTAATTATTGAAAAAGGTATGAAATTTATAATGTAATTTTAAATATGAAATTGTAATATATTGTTAAAAACAATAATAAATCACTCAAAAATATTAAACTGAGTTTAGTTCTTCAAAAGCATGTTTGAGGTGGATAAACAGAAAACCAAACACACTCTAAGTATCTTTGTTGATGCCAGTTGTACACATTATTCGGATGAATTGGTATTTTTTTTTACTGCATTGAAGTCAAATATGGTAAAGTATAACTAAATTTACGGGAATAAAAAATAATAATTAAAAAAGCATGTTGAGACAAATAATGTTGAATTGTTTTTAACTAGGTTCGCTCCCGTGCCATGCACGGGTGAAATGGCTTTTTTTTTTTTACAGAATTATTATGTTTGAATGCAACTTCTTTACTATTTATTATTTTATAAATAAAAAACTTATAATTTCAACATTGATAGTACAAAAATAAATAACCATTTGGAGGATCGTCCTTGGACGAATGGCCTTTGGAAGATTGTTGTCAACACCTAATTTTGTCCATCTAATTATATTATTATAATTATTATTATTATTTGATTGTGCTAATTTCACAAGTTATGTCTTACCATTTGAAGAAAGAAAAAGGGGAAAGAAATATGAAGAAAAAATACACAATAACATAATATGTTGGGCAAAAAATCCAATCTTTTGCCATTTTTCATGTTCTTCTATTACAAGACTATTACAAAATTAGAACACTAAAAATTGGAACACTACAAAATTGGAATGAAGTTTCAGCTTAAGCCTAAAATCTAAAGGTGACACAAGTCAAATCAATTCAAGGGCAAAAGAAAGAAAAAGGAAGCAAAAGAAAAAAAAATAGCAAAGTCAATCTTCATCATCTCAATTGGCAACTCCATATCTCCATCATCCTAGGTAGCCACTCTAGCAAACTAGGCTAAGCACTAGGTGGTGGCTGATCTTAAAAATGCAGCTGCAAGGAGAAAAAAAAAATTGTTAAATAAGAAAAACCTCATTGGAAGGAAAGCTTAAAAAATTGTTAAAATAGGAAAAAATTTCTAGGAAGGAAAGCTTAGAAAATTGAAAACTTCCTAGGAAGGAAACCTCATATGCCTATATATACCAAGTAGCAAGGAGAAGAATGGGGGACAGCAATAGAGCAACAAAAAAAAAAAAAAAAAAAGAGAGAATAGAGGAGACAACAATAGAGTAGCAGAAAAAAAAAAGAGAAGAGAATAGAGGAGACAGCAAGAGAACATACAACAAGTGAAAAATATACAATAGAGTAGAGAAAAAGCAAGGAAAAAGGAAGAGAGAAAGGAGCAGAACAAGTGAGGAGTATACAGCAGAGAGAAGATCAACAGTAGGGAGCATATAGTAGGAGAAGAGACATTAAAGAAAGCATAACATGTTTCCTTTCAATTTTTATATGTATTAGTTTTCTCTGAATCTGTCTATTTGTAAGCTTTTTAATATATGCAATGTAATATTTTGCACTCTATTTGCTTTTCATCTTTGCACTTGTGTTGTTTGCTCAAAATGGTTATAAGAAGATATTGTTTAATTACTCAAACTATCCTTAAAAAGATACGAACCTGAAATGGATTGTATCCCTAAAAAGATATGAATAACTAATTAATCAAACTATCCCTAAAATGATATGAGCCTAAAATAGATTGTTTTGATAAAATCACAACCAAATAAAAAAATAGAAACCGCCATTGCACCTCTTTCACACTTATCCCAAACCAAAATCAACCAGAGGATCACAACAAACAAATACAAACCAGTCCCAAACCAAAATCAATCAAAGATATCACTATTGGCTATAGAGGAATGCTCATAACAATTATAACATCTAAAAGGAAGTGTTCATAACACTTGCAGCGAAATAAAGGATCTATTATGCATTCAAAATATACTATAACAACAATAAAAGTGAGGGAATTCAAGAATTGTGTACCAGATGTGCGTTCTTGAAGCCTTAAAATCTTTCTTCAATTGTGTGAAGACTCTACGTGTATCCACACCGAGACCAATCTCTGCCGTCATCAACCCTTTGATGAGTGGAACAATAAAACAAAACTAGTGGGGAAAGCTCTCTTTTGAAATAACCTAATGTTCCTTTAAACAAGGATCATTAAATCATATTCACAGAATCAATCTGATTTGATCATATCTTTGATATTGTTTTCAAACATATTTGAAAATAATATATTTGAAACAAACTTGACTAAGTTCAATGTTTCCAACAAATTCAAATTGCTTTATTTATATTTTTGGTGCTAGCAGAAAAATATAATAATATTCCACTAAAATATTTATTTGATTAAATTCTCTAATTTAATTATCAAATAAAATATTTTCAAAGATTGGAACACTCGTTTGTGTGTGATTCCATAGGTTCAATACTAAGCCGGTAGTAAATTAATTATAATTAATTTACTAATTAAGGTAGGCGTCTAACAAAACTCTTTAACGTCCGGATAATATGAAGAAGTAATATCTTTTACCCCAATAACCAATAGAAGAATAATATAATATTCCTTCCATCATTTACAGGTTAAGGTTAACTATAGAGTATGGTATTATTGTCAAACTCTAATCAGTTAACACATTATTATATTTAATCAATGAATGACTTAAGAAACTCTTTTTTTCTTTCATTCAATTGCCCTAGCCAAGGTCTTAATTATATCATGAGTTCAAACTCATTACCCAGAGTTGATGGATTCCTTCTTGATTAATCATTAATTATACAAGTATTTAATCATATCCAATGTCCATTCAACTAGTGCTCTCCTTAAGGCATTAGGTGTCCGGGATTAAAATATAATAAATAACTTGTTAATTACTATGATAATCTCAGGTCAAAGAAAACTATTATATTTCTTCTTGAGAACTTCCTATTAACAATTTAAATATAATATTAACCATTAGGAATTCTAAATTGAGTCAATTCAATAATTACATCCTTATGTGAATTATCTATATATGTAATTTAATAAATGAGAACTATTAATCTTTATCCAATAAAGACTATTACACATATATTGATTTATTCGGATTATTGATATCCTATTTACAATAATGCTATCACCAAGAACAATTTAGATTAAAATTATAAGAGACTTGTTTCTCATTATTATCATCTCTATGATGATAACAAAACTATAATTTTAATCAAGGACATTATCATATTAACTCAAATAGTAGAATATGATAATGAAACTATAATAATAATTTATTATATGAAATGTAATTGGTTACATGATAGATTGAGTCTTGGGCATACACACTTATTCCCAACAATCACAATAGCTAGAAACATAAACAGAGATAGAGCCACAAAGCAGAAACATGAACAAAACATAAATAAGTGCCAAAAAGACCAAAACCAGAATCATTGCACAATTTTTATACTTATCCCAAACCAAAAATCAATCATCCTCCACAGGCTTAGCTTATAGCAAGCTAATCAAATAAGAAAACTCACAATAATCAAACAACCCAATCGAAATACAAAAACCAAATTCATACCTAGTATATTGCCGGAACCACCACTGCCACCAATGACCATTGTCGGTTTGAACTGCGCCCAATTGCGGTGCAAAACTGGTTCGTTGCAACCTATCAGCCCTAAAGCCGTTGTGGTTGCATCGTGCTGCCATGGTGGTGGTGGTGCCGCGCCGTCGTGATTGCGCCGTGCCATCGAAGTCACGGCGTGATGCCGTGTCGCCGTTGCCACTGTAGGGGTCACGCGTGCACGGAGGATGGGCATGCTCTAATTTCAATCTTAAGTTAATCTTCCCCCTTTCTATTTCACATGCTTAGTGAAGCCTCCAAAGCGTTCCCTTTTCTTTTTTCTTTCTTTTGTTTACGTTTGCTATGAATTTGGGCTGGCTTTGTTGTTGTTGTGTCTGCTATTTTATTTGCCAGATGGTTTAGTTATCTTAGCAATTTTAGATGTAGGCATTAATTTAAGATGCTATTTTTCTTCATGTTAAAAATGATAATAACAAAAATAATTACTAAAATTTATAATATAGTTAAGTAAAATAATCTTTTATAATAATTCACAAATTAACAAAATAAAAATAATTTTCTTTTAAAGAAAAGATTATTTAGATGCGACATCTTTGTTAATCTTGAGATTTTGAGGTATAAGTTGCAACAACTTGATAACCTTAAAAATCTATTCTCAAAGGACGAATAATTTTAAATTAAAATCATTTCAAAAATAAAAATAAAATGGATTGACTTGGGTGTACACCTCTGATATGAAACCCTTTGATGGAATTTTGAAGCATGCTGTTTTAGGGCATAAAATTAGACTACGCTTGGATAATGTCGTATCTCACAGCCCAGAACTCCGATAGCGACGATTCTAAATCAAGGTGAAAACTCACGCTCTGAACTACGAATTAGGCTCAAGAAATGCTAAAATTGGACAAGTAAAACGTGAGATATGAACCAGAGATATTCGAACAACAATTAGCGAATAGAATTTTAAAACGAAAATTCAGAGATGAAACAGTGAAAAGGAACAAGAGGGTTACTGGTTTTAGGGGCGCCACAAACCTGGGTTTGATAAGCCAAAAGAATTATTGCCACAAGAATGTGAATTCTTGATAAGATCAAAGAAGGTTCAAGCAAGAACCCTAGCAGAGAACTTTTCTCACAACAATTCTGAAAAAAATATCATTCGTTCCTTTTCTCATTGATCTCCAATTGTTTTAATACATTCCAGCTTAGGAGTTTATGCACTAGACTTAAGTAAACAAAAGAAAAAAACAAAACCCTTAAGGACAAGCGTTTTTGACATGTAGCAGCGGTTAAGAATAACATATCCTCCTAAAAAGACTTGGGTTCTAATCCTGCCATAGCCAATATATATATATATTTTATACTGCCACACACTAAAAATAAAATAACCCCAAAGCAAATAAAAAGTCTTGTTATTTAGATTGGTTCTTCTCACTTCAAGTGGGCTATGCATGTTAAAACTTTATTCTCCAAGTGTTGGGCTTCAGCAGATTGTTGGGTCTTTAATAGATTAGTCACCACTTGTTGAAGAGCTTCCTTCGCTTTCCTAGCTCTTACCCTTGTCATGAGTCCTCCAAGTGCCTCGTTTTCTTTGTCCCTATCTATGTTCCCATCATCCCCTCCCTCTTGGAGAGGATTTGTTCTCAAATCCAAGGCCTCATCATCTGCATCAAAAAGAGACAAATCAAAAACATTAAAAGTGGCACTTATATTATACTCACCAAGCAAATCAATCTTGTAAGCATTGTCATTTATCCTCTACAACACTTGAAAAGGACTATCCCCTCTAGGTTGGAGTTTGGACTTCCTTTGTTCAGGGAACCTTTCTTTTCTCATGTGTACCCAAACCCAATCACCAGGTTTGAATATAACTCTCCGTCTTCCCTTATTAGCTTGCTTGGCATAACTCTCAATTTTCTTTTCAATTTGAGCTTTCACACGCTCATGCAGTTTCCTCACATAGTCAACCTTAGCTTGTGCATCCTTATGCTTAAAAACAGAAATATTGGGCATATGCAATAAATCAAGTGCTGTCATAGGATTAAATCCATACACAATTTCAAATGGTGAACAATTAGTTGTACTATGGATGGCCCTATTATATGCAAATTCTACATGAGGTAAACATTCTTTCCAAGATTTAAGATTTTTCTTTAAAATAATCCTCAGCAAAGTGCCTAAAGTTCTATTCACTATCTCAGTTTGCCCATCAGTTTGTGGGTGACAAGTAGTAGAGAAAAGTAACTTAGTACTAAGCTTACCCCACAATGTTTTCCAAAAATGACTTAGGAACTTGGTGTCCCTATCACTCACAATGCTTCTAGGCAGTCCATGAAGTCTCACCACTTCCCTGAAAAATAAGTCAGCTACATGGCAAGCATCATCAACCTTTTTACAAGGTATAAAATGCACCATTTTTGAGAACCTGTCAACAACCACAAAAATAGAATCCTTGCCATTCTTTGTTCTAGGCAACCCCAAAACAAAGTCCATAGATATATCAATCCAAAGAAAATTAGGAACAGGTAGAGGAGTATATAAACCATGTGACATCACTTTTGATTTTGCCTTTTTACAAACAATGCAATGCTCACAATATTTATGCACATCACGTTTCATATGGGGCCAATAGAAATGCTCATGCAATGTTTCTAAAGTCTTTTGTACCCCAAAATGTCCCATCAAACCACCTTCATGTGCCTCTCTCACCAACAAATCCCTTATGGAACACTTAGGCACATATAATCTTTTCTCCTTAAACAAATAATCATTATGCCAATAGTAACCATTTTGAGACACTTTTTCACAAGCAGCATATATATAAGAAAATTTAGCATCATGCAAATACATTTCTCTCAAAGGCTCAAGTCCAAAAGTTTTAGTTTCAAGAGTAGAAAGTAATGCATGCCTTCTAGATAATGCATCAACAACAATATTCCCTTTCCCCTTTTTATGTTTTATGACATATGGGAATTGTTTTAGGAACTCAACCCATTTTGCATGCCTTTTGTTCAGCTTGCCTTGTCCTTTCAAATATTTAAGGGATTCATGATCACTGTGAATGACAAATTCTTTGGGCAAAAGATAATGTTGTCAAGTTCTCATTGCACGTACTAAGGCATACAACTCCTTATCATAAGTGGAATAGTTTAGGGTAACCCCATTTAACTTCTCACTAAAATAAGCAATTGGATGTCCCTCTTGCATCAAAACAGCCCCAATACCCACATTAGATGCATCACATTCAATTTAAGAAGATTTTGCAAAATTTGGTAATGTAAGAATGGGGGCATTAGTTAATTGATGCTTAAGCACAACAAATGCTTTTTCTTGTTTTTCACCGCACTTAAAGCTAACATGCTTTTTAACTATTTCATTCAGAGGTGCAACCAAGGTACTAAAGTTCCTAACAAACCTCTTATAGAAACTAGCTAAACCATGAAAGCTCCTAACTTCACTCATGGTCTTTGGTGTAGGCTACTCTTGGATGGCCTTAACCCTTTCCTCATCTACTTGTACTACCTTAGCACTCACAACAAATCTCAGAAATACAACATGATAAGTGCAAAAAATGCATTTTTCAAGATTTGCAAATAATTTTTCTTTTCTAAGCACATTCATGACATCACTCACATGTTCAATATGCAAATGAAGACTAGTGCTATAAATCAGAATATCATCAAAATACACCACAACAAAATTGCCTAAAAATTCCCTTAAGACATGGTTCATTAATCTCATAAAAGTGCTTGGGGCATTAGTTAGCCCAAAGGGCATCACCAGCCACTCATATAAACCATACTTAGTTTTAAAGGCAGTTTTCCATTCATTCCCTTCCCTTATCCTAATTTGATGGTACCCACTTTTTAAATCAATTTTAGAAAATATGCAAGCACCATGTAACTCATCAAGAAGATCATCTAACCTAGGAATAGGATGTCTGTACTTGATCGTGATGTTATTGATAGCCTTGCAGTCAATGCACATCCTCCAAGTACCATCCTTCTTAGGTACTAAAATCACTGGAATAGCACATGGACTCATGCTCTCTTGCACCCATCCTTTGTTCATCAATTCTTCAACATGCCTTTGAATTTCTTTGGTCTCCTGAGGGTTGCTTTTGTACGCAGGCTGATTGGGCAATGAAGCTCTAGGGACAAGGTCAATGTGATGCTCAATTCCCCTTAAAGGTGGTAATCCAATTGGAACCTCCTTTGGAAACACATCGTTGTATTCCTGCAAAAGAGATTCAACATTAACAGGAACAACAATTTCATTAGAGTTATTAGCAACATGCATATTATTTTTGCAATATAACATGTAAAATGGCTTGTTGGTGAGCAGCATCTTCTTCACTTCACTCTCTTTTACTAAACAACTCATTTTGCTCTCAAGTGTTTCACTCCTTCCTACAAGTGTTTCACTCTTTTTCTTTCCTCTCTTTTTATGTGTTTCACTCATTTCTCTTTTCTTTTGCATTCTCTTTTCTCTCAATTTTACTTGGTCCTCACACACCTCCCTAGGAAATAATGGTTTAAGAGTAATTTTCTTCTCATTGTGCATGAAAGAAATTTTATTTGTGAACTCATCATGAATTGCCTTGGTATCATATTGCCATGGCCTCCCTAAGAGGATATGGGTTGCCTCCATTGGAACCATGTCACACAGCACCTTTTCCCCATATTGTCCTGTGGAAAGGCACACCTTCACTTGCTTGCTCACGATCATCTCCCCATCTTCACTAAGCCATTGAAGTTTGTATGGCCTAGGATGCAGTTTAGTCTCCAAATTTAATTTGGATACTAATCTAGAGCTAGCCACATTAGTATAGCTTCCACCATCAACTATCAAAGAACAGAGTTTCCCATTGATTGAACATCTAGTGTGAAAAATGTTCTCTCTTTGGGAATGATCTAAGGCTTGCACCTGACTTCCCATCAACCTCCTAACCATCAACAAGTCACCCCCCATTGCTTCCACTTCTATTTCTTCCTCTTCCTCTTCTTCACTGGCTGAAGACTCACTGGTGATTTCTCCATTCTCCTTTAGGACCATTGTTCTCTTAGTTGGACACTCGGAGGCATAGTGCCCTCTTCCCAAACACTTGAAACATTTTACATCTCTAGACTTAGTTTTTGGAGGTGATGTACAAGACCTCATTGGTGACTTTCTATGTGAGGAAGCCACTACTGGACTAGATGAAGAAGATCCTCTATCACTCTTGGACCTATCCTTCCAATGGTTGTTGTTAACATTGGAAGAACTTTTTTCATGGCCCCTTTTCTTTTGAGTTACTATTCTACCAATATAGCTTTGTGAAACAAATCTTCCAACTCAATATACTTTTGCAGCTCAACAACATCCCTAATTTCATTGTTCAACCCTCCCAAAAACTGAGCCATAGTTACTTCATTGTCTTCATTAATTTTGGCTCGAATCATAGTCACTTCCATGTCTTTGAAATACTCTTCAACACTCTTGTTGCCTTGATTGAATTTCTGAAGTTTCAGTTGCAAATCTCTATTGTAACTAGCTGGTACATATCTCTTCCTCATGATGCTCCTTATCTCAGCCTAAGTGTCTACCAATGGTTCTTCATTTCTTAGCCTCTCCCTTTGATACTTGTTCCACCAAATAAGTGCATAATCAAAAAATTCAATTGCTACTAGCTTAACGTTTTGCTCCTTGGTGTAATTGTTACAAGAAAACGCATGCTTAATTTTCAGCTCCCACTCCAAATATGCCTCTGGGTCTCCTTTTCCTCTAAAAGGTAGGTTGTTCAACTTGTCCCTTTAAGTCTATTTTGTATCTGTTCACCGTCATTATCTCTTCTTCTATAATTTCTCCTTCCATCTCCATCAGGCTAACCTTCATTACGAGGACCTTGATTCTCCAACAATTCTATTCTTGCATACATGTCCTCAGATTGCTCTCTCAACATTCTTTGAAATTGAGTAGTGAGAGCATCAATTAGCAGTCTATTTGCTCCATCATGATGAGGAGGAGAGCCATCACCACCTGTTCTTGACGTATTCAAAATAAGAGTAACAAACAGATAATATGAGAATAGGACCTCACCACTCTTCTTACGTGTTTATACTCTTAAGATGAACACTTGTGTATATCACTCTTGATGGCTTTTTTTGTTTTGTTATGATGTATCTCTATTGCTTTTTACCACTCTCTCCCTCACTAAAAGTTCTTACTTAAATCAACCAATCTATTTCAAGAACCACTTTCACAAGGCAAACAGAGTTTTGACACAAGTAGTAAAGAACAATTTTACCACTAACACTCACACGAAAGACAAAACAAGAGAACTATGAAGAAAATAGAACAAACAAGACACTTTTGAGTTTAGGATTGCAAAATAACAAAAACAAATATCCAAAGGATGATTAGCACAAGATACTAACACACAAAGAAGGACACAAATTAGGCTCAAACAACTGGAACTGATTATATGATATTTAAGTCCTCTATGTCTAGAATTCAACAAGGCAACAATTCAAAGAAACTAAACACCAATCCACAATTACTCCATCTTCACTTCCTTTTTTTTTTTTTAAACCTTGTTGCAGAATTTTTTATTTTTATTTTGTGTTGATGAAGAAAATAGGGAAACAAAAATACTTCAACACCAGTTGCAAAACTAGGGCACAACAAAAACAAGTAATTTGGAAACTAGTGCATAAAAATAGGAATAAAGGAAAGTGATGCACTAAATCAAGATTAAAGGAAAGTGACGCACAACTTACTAGAATTAACACAATCAAATGGGAATCCAAACTTTAATATGAAATTGATTTTGAATCAAGCTCTGATTACCAAATGATATGAAACCCCTTGATTGAATTTTGAAGCAGACTATTTTAGGGCATAAAATCAGACTACGCTCGGACAATGTCGTATCTCGCAGCCTAGAACTCTGATTGCGGCGATTCCAAATCGAGGTGAAAACTCATGCATTAAACTACGAATTAGGCTCAAGAAACGCTAAAATTGGACAAGTAAAATGTGAGATATGAACCATAGATATTCGAACAACAATTAGCGAATATAATTTTAAAACAAGAATTCAAAGATGAAACAATGAAGAGGAACAAGAGGGTTATTGGTTTTAGGGGCGCCACAAACCTGGGTTTGATAAGCCAAAAGAATTATCGCCACAAGAATGTGAATTCTTGATAAGATCAAAGAAGGTTCAAGCAAGAACCCTAGCAGAGAACTTTTCTCATAACAATTCTGAAAAAAATATCATTCATTCCTTTTCTCATTGATCTCCAATTGTTTAAATACATTCTAGCTTAGGAGTTTATGCACTAGACTTAAGCAAACAAAAGAAAAAAAACAAAACCCTTAAGCACAAGCATTTTTGACATGTAGCAGCGGTTAAGAATAACATATCCTCCTAAAAAGACTTGGGTTCTAATCTTGCCGTAGCCAATATATTTTATTATGTTTTCTCTGTCCCTATCTATTTTCCCATCAACCTCTGTCAATCTTTCATGTTTCTAGGATAAATGAGAGTCTTAAATTATTTTTCATATGCATAATGGAGTCTTAAACCGTCTTTCCCGAACTCAAATATGGTTTCAAAGACCATTTATTTTCTAAAAAAAAGTTTTTTCGATGTTTTCCTTAATAAACATTGGTGGCAACTCCTCTGATTTTATTCCATTAAACTTTTTGTTGTCCCGCCGTGACCTTGGTTGTGACAATTGTTCTTTGGATGATGATGTTCGTCTGGGCTTCTGAGCGTGAAGGGTTAAAGACTTGCCCTTTTTGATTTTAGCATCACCTTGGAGCTCTTGTTTATGTAGCGTGAGTATTCCTACAAATTCCTCAAGGGCTAGGTAGTTGAAATTCTTTGATGCTATTATAGCTGTAACCCATGGTCTTCACGATCTAAGCAAGCTACATAAAATCTTGTCAACATGTTCAAAGTTCTCGAAACTCTTACCAAGGTTTCTTAATTCATTTAGTATGGTTTGAAATCTAGGCATCATATAAGAAATAGTCTCATTTTCTTCCATACATAATAACGCATACTATTTGGTTAGAACACTAACCTTGTTGCGCTTTACCTAGGTGGACCCTTCATAAGTCATTATGATCTTGTCCCACATTTCTTTTTTTGATTTGAACTCGTTGACTTTCTTATGTTCAGTTTCGAATATGCAGCCACATATTGTGTTCGTTGCTCTTAAGTTCAACATGAACCTTTGTATTTGTTCATTAGTCCATTGGTTCCTTGGGATCTTATTCAGATCATCACATGGAATATAATTTCCATTTTCCACCATGTTTAGCATGTCTATGTGACATGATTCAAAGAATGCTTCCATTCTTTCCTTCCATTATCCAAAGTTCTCTCCTTTGAAGATTGATGGCTTGTGGATAGATTGACTCCCTTCTCCATTTCTTTGTGTACAAAATAACTCTATATTTGAAAAGATAGTTATCAAAGACTAAGCTTTGATATTAACTAAAATATACAAAAACACCTAGAAGTGGGGTTGAATAGTGAGTCAGTAAGTAATCTTAAAAGATTTTTGCAAGAAGAGATATTTTCACAACAATATAGACCGTTTGCTAATATATCTCGTCTTTTAGTAGACTGATATGAAAACATCTAATATACTATCTGGTCTATACGTTTAAAAATCTTTCATAAATGTCATTGAGTGCAAAGATGAATAAATGAAAGCTTAGGCCTTGCTCGAGATGGTTTATTGTTTTTAGTTTTGAAATTTTAACAAATCGAAACAATTTTTTGTTTTGAGTTTTGAGTTTCAGTTTATTCTTGTTTTTAATTTCTAAAAAGTTGTTACAAATTGGAGGCGAATAAATTCATAAATAAAAAAAATTAAAGATGAATAAAACACTCTTAAGCAAAAGATAGTGACGTTGCCGATGGTGAAATGGTAGTTGTAAAGACAACGATAGTCATGGTGATGGCAACAATGATGACAATGACGACGACAATGACATTAGCATTGAAATGGTGGTTGTGGTGATGGTGATGGTGGTAGTGGTGTGGTGGTGGTGGCGACAATGATGGTGGTGGCAGTGACGATGATGAGGTGGTGGTGGTGATAGTGGTGGTGACAACAATGGTGGTGGTGGAATGATAGTTGTGATGACAACAATGGTTACAAAGACAATGGTGATGGTAGTGGTGGCGATGAAGATGGTGGTGGTGGTGGTAGTGGTAGCGGTGATGGAGGCAACAATGAGGTGGTGGTGATGGCAACGACAATGGTGTGTTGGCGGCAAAAGTGGGTTGGGAGGTTTGATGGTAATGAAAATATATTTTTATAAATTAAAAACCAAATTTACAAAACCTTTTTTTATGGTTTGAAAATAATGCAAAATTGTTTCAAAGTTAAGTTAAAAACCAACTCAGCTCCATTTTTTATTGAACACATTTTGTTTTGAAATTGCATTTCAAAACCATAAACTGAAAACTAACAACCACCCCAAATGAGGCCTTAAAGATTGTAGAGATAAAACACTTGTTTTATAAGGGTCCAGCAACTTGAGCTATGTCTAGTTCTCCTTTAACAACTATTTAAGAGTTCTACTATAATCAAACTTGATTACAAACAAGTATTCTAAATTGCCACTTCTAGCTAAACAAGCATTCAGTATGCCACTATTGGCTAAATACAATATCCCCCTTATGATTATAAACCCAAGTATTCTTTTATCACAAGGCATTAATTCCTGGTTTTTTATTCGAATAAATGAATATGACTCAACAACTCTCAAAGAGAGGATATACAAAATATGAATCAATAAAGACTTAGAATAGACTAAGTATTTTGCGCACTTCGCTCAGCTCTTTCTTTCTATTAGCTCGTATGAGTTTGCTTGTAAGATATTCAGTAGTGGCGTGTTTTATTTCGAGCTTGGATGCTTCTATTTAAAAGTGAGCTTCAGATTTGAACGTTGAGATCTATTTAAGATTTGTTGTGTGTTAGAGAAGCTTGGCATAAATGACAAATGAGAGGTTAGGCTGTGAGGTCGCTTTATCTACTTTGCTAGCCTTTCTATAAGTCTACTTTAGTGTATTTCTTTGACGAAAAGGTGCTTTGAAGCTATAACTATTCAAACCTTAAGGAACATAGGTCAAACAAACGAAACACGAGGTATATTTGAAAAGAGATTCTCTTGGGATTATCCCTTTATGTTCACGTGACACAACACATAAGATAGTTAAGTACAAACATATTTAAGTTATTTTATCATCTGGTGCTAATACTGGTCCGTCTGGAAAGATGGCTTAGTCCATCTAGTGACAAAACTTAGTCCGTCTGGACACTCATTAGACCAAGAGTTACTTATAGCGCTTTGGATGCTAGGTTTTTCCTTAAAATAGTTTTATCAGACGACCAATCATAAGAGCGAGGGAGAATTATATTACTATTCGTCTATTGAGATTTTGGTTCCCTGAAACTCTGAAGTAATAAATTTGTTAGTCTAATCAAGGTTATCATCAAAACTTATCAAACGATTAGCGGCTAGACATCGTCTAGTGTCCTGGTTCTAACAAAATTACTCAATTCTACAACTCCTACAAATGAAATTTCTTTGAGGTTGTTGAATGGAGTTAGAACTTTAAAATCATTAGACAAAACATCTGGTTCTTTGTGAACATTTTGAGACTCAATCTCCACTACACCATCAAAAATTTTCATCAAATCTTGAACAAAAAATTGTGACAATTTCAATTATATCATTTTTTAAAATAAGGAATAATGAGTTAAAGAATTGAGAAACTCCAAAATGGTCAAAGTGTTATAAAGTGTAACCTCCGATAACTCAATTTCAGAATTCTTCTCCATGTGTTGGTTTGCATGAAGTAAAGATTCACTAAGCTTGCTAATAATAACCATATTAGAACATATTTTTTTTAACTCTGAAACATGGTTCATAACTTGTACTGTTTCCATCTTTACAATCCACTTTAAAAAGAAAACTCTATTTCTCTAAGTCCTTCAGAACTTAGGGAAGACTGCCAGGATCAGGTTTCTATTAAATATGAAATAAGCAAACACTGAAATTAGACATTACATTCAAACCAAAAGATAATAATTAATAATTCGTATTAATATTAAGTTTGCAGCAAAAATACCTTCTATTGCACTTGATACAAATCATTGCATTTAATTTTCAACAACGAAGACGCTTCAGTATGAAATAAAACAAAAGTTTCTTCATTGTTAAAGTCACCAACCCAAAACTTGATATGATATCTATGAAAGAGTTATTGGATATAAGAGTTTTGATGATGTTTACAGGTTGTAGAAATTACTCTTACTCAAACAAAATTATTACCTAAGAACCACCTGAACGTGTTTGTTACACTTCTCACAAAACCATATTTTGGAATCTGGATAAACACCTTTATGACACAAACATGTTGTTTACCACTAGTCTCCATCTTCAACTATGTTTTTAATCATAGCAAATACACCAAAGGAAGTTTCCTTTTATACAGAAATTATAGATATATAATTCTATAGATATGAATGCTTAAAAACAAAATTAAACAAAATAATAGAAACAGAGTAAAGTGAAAGTTGAGTTTAAGACCTCGGTGCAAGTTTAAAGACTCGGAATGGTGTGTTTAGGTGTAATTTCCATAAAGTCCTTTTCCATGTTGATCTTCAGTTTTTCTGAAAGTTGACTTAAACCTTGTGAAGGAGATTCCATGTTTTCCAACATCTTTATCATAAATACAAGATTCGTTAATGAGTTAGTTGTAAACTTTAATAACAACCTAAATTTGTTAATTAATAAACTTTATCAGATAAAATACCTCTTTGTGATATTCATAGCTTCTTCATATTTAGATTTGAAAATTAACTTAGAACAACTGATATAGTTTAGAAGGTGTATATTCCTTAGGTAAAATAAAAAAAAATTAACATTCAAGTAAATTAATAGATTAATAGATAACATTATGGACACTATTTGTCTATACTCATGAATTCAAATGTAGAAGATATAATCTACCTTGGAAGGTCTTAGCCTTAGCTAACTGAAGTATTACAACACTATTGTTGACTTGTCCAAAAGCCAAAAAATGTTGAGCTCATTTGCATAGTTTCCAAAAAAAAGTGTAGTGTATTTTTTCTATATAAAAAGGAAATTTAAAGACCACAAATGACATTAAATCAAATATGAAGTATAGTAAATATCCCAATAATTTACCATCTTTCATTCAATTGTTAGTACTTTGGATGACGTTCATTTTAGTGGTTGTTTCATTCTTAGACAATTCTCTCTCAGTTCCAAGCCTAATTAGAACCCTCATAACATATGTTCAAGACCAGGATTTCAAAAATAATGGTAAACATGGTCATCTGACACAAATATAAGATTAAAATGAACAAATATAGTAAAACTTACCAACTAAATAGTCATCATCCCATTCACCAACAAGATTCTTGAAATAAAAACAAAATCATAACTTTTTCTGGGTACACAACCATTGTCCAACTCGAAAACTTTTGCGTTGAATGTGAAATTAATCTTTTACTTATGAGTGCTAGTTCTATAAGGACCAAAATTTATAGAAACTCCAAAATTGTGAATTGAGTAAACACTACCTTCACGAAGTTGGTTCTTAAATTTGTATATAACCATCTTTTTTAGTGAAGCATGTATTCTATGTTCCTATATAAGAAATTAAATAAATAAGTTGTTACCCAAAATTATAAAGCAAGAAGTACAAAAAGATGTAATATAGGATATACTTACTTTAGGACCCACTAGGAGGATCTCCATGGAAAATGTATCTTGCTTAGAATGGTTAGTTACACTCTAAAGATATATAACCACCGCTTGTATCTTCCAATTGTGTCTATCTAGGCAAATCTCCTCCATATCGTGATAGTTGTTAAATAATTTACAAATGGTATGAGGAAACATAGGTGATTTTGGTTAGGGAATTGGTGGTGAATAGAATCAAAATGCAAACAGTATATATAGACAACTCCAATATGGATGTTCTAATTTTAATCTTTCACTAATGAGAGCATGGGATTCGTAGATTCAAATTCAAATTTGTACATCAAACAACTGTGTTACTTTTTATTAGACTAAATAAGAAAAATGTAGGACTGGGAAATTTTGGTTTATGCTAGATAATACCAGTTTCATGTCATACAAAAAATGATTTTGCAGTTGTGAAAATAAATTTTTTGAATACCTGAAGATTATCAAAGATGTTAAGCACCATTGAATGATTTTTCAATATGAGAAAAAGTAAAGTAGTTCCCAATACCTTCCTTATTGTACATGCCTTCATTTGTCTTTTACGTGAATGAGGGTGATGTTGTTCTACCCAAAAATACTATTCAAGGAAGAAGAAGACCAACTTCATCCTAAATGTTGCATTGTGTGCGTGTCATTCCCCCTAGAGTTTACATTTCCACAAGAAAATTTCCCATTTGGTGATAGCTATTGAATTTTTCTTCTCAATGCATAGTAAAGAAACCCATTGGGGTAAAAAACCCTGTTGTCGAATGCAAAGAAAGAAGAAGGATGTGAGTTTTGAAACGCAACGTTTTGTTTTCATGGTTGCTTTATATGCTAAACGGTGTGTTTCCTTTTCTTGGAAGAAGCTCTTGGTTTGGTTTGTGTGAAAATTTCCCCATTTTAGATATGTTTTGAAAAGCCTTTTTTCCTTAGTTTGATTCCTAGATTGACATGTGTAAAAAATTTCCAATAAGTGGTTTTCAATTGTTAGTATTATAGATTATGGAATTAGAGAACACATAATTCTTTATTTTCCATTTATTTAAAGGATAAACATGCGTGAAACTAATGTCTCACTATGTAAGTGACTATTTAATTACTTTTATATTGAAATTGCATGGCAATCAATGACATTATGTTTGACCATCTTATGTGGTTCTTGTTTTTGACTTCATATTGTTGTCGGATTTAAATGGATAAACATATTGAGAGCCTGAGAAGTAAAGCATATATTTGAGATTCATAATCCTTCATTTCATTTTTTTGGCTATAAATGAGGTTTCCAAGGTACTCACATTTTAAATAGACATATATTAGAAAACTTCTTTCTTTTTTCCCCCTTTTTAGAAGCAACAATACATTTTATCCCTGTTTTTTTCCTGAAACAAAATTGTAAATAAGAATTCAAATAGCTTTTTATTTATGCTTTATTTTGTTCTTAATCTCCTATAATTGTAAGTGGTTGTTGATTATATAGTGGATGGTTATAACCCATTTTGACAAAATACAAAATTTGACTGACAATTTACATATTACAGTTCTTTCTAGAATGGATAAAATTCAGAGTGGATCTAGAAAGAAATTTTTGGTGGCCAATTCAAAAATAGAATTTAGTAATGAAAACCTACATAATATATGCATAAAATTTCTTATGACACGATTTAAGGTTATAGAGAAATGCTCATAACAATCACAACATCTTCAAGGAGTGTTCATAACACTTGTAGTGGAATAACAATATCTATTGTACATTCAAAATCTACTACAATAATAAAATTAGGGAAATTAAGAATGGTGTGTACTAGATGTGCATTCTCGAAGCTTTTTTTCTTCAATTTTGTCAAGATTCTACGTGTATTCACATCGAGACCAATCTCTGCCATTATCAACTTTTTGATGAGTGTGGAACAATAAAATAAAGTGGTTGAGAAAAAGTTGTTCTGCTTTAGAATGACCAAATGTTCCTTCAAATAAGAATCATTAAATTATATTTCAGAATCTAATTTGATCATATCTTTATTCTTATTTTCAAACATATTTGAAAATAATATATTTACCTTGTTTCTTTGCCACCAATTATCTTTTAGGACATTTAAAAAAAACTTGACTAAGTTCAACGTTTTTACTAAATTCAATTACTTTGCTTTATTTATATTTTATATTATTTATATTTTTGGTGCTAGGAAAAAATATAATAATATTCCACTAAAATATTTATTTGATTAAATTCTCTAATTTAATTATCAAATAAAATATTTTCTTTTGCAAAGATTGGAACACTCATTTGTGTGTGACCCTGTAAGTTCAATACTAAGTCGCTAGTGAATTAATCATAATCAATTTACTAATCAAGGTAGGTGTCAATCAACACTCCATAACGCTTGAATAGTTCCTTCTAGAACCAATGGAAGAATAATATAATATAATACTTCCTTCCATCATTTACAGCTCAAGGTTAACTATATAGTATAGTATTATTGTCAAACTCTAATAAGTTAACACATTATATTTAATCAATGAATGACTTAAGAAACTCTTTTTTTCTTTCATTCCATTGCCTTGGCCAAGGTCTTAATTATATCATAAAGCTCAAATTCATTACCAAAAGTTGATGGATTCCTTATTGATTAATCATTAATTCTACAAGTATTTAATCATATCCAATGTCCATTTAACTTGTTAATTATTATGATAATCTCAAGTCAAAGGAAACTATTATATTTCTTCTTGAGAAATTCCTATTGACAATTTAAGGTAATATTAACCAGGAATTCTCAATTAAGTTAGTTCAATAACTACATCCACATGTACAATATCTATATGTGTAATTTAATAAATGAGAACTATTAATCTTTATCCAATAAATACCATTACACATATATTGATCTATCCGGATTATTGATATCCTATTTACAATAATCCTATGATCAAGAACAGTTTAGATTAAAATTATAAAATACTTGTTTCTCATTATCATCATCTTTATCATGATAACAAACCTCTAATTTTAATCAAGGACATTATCACATTAACTATTTTAGTAGAATATGATAATGAAAATATAATAATACATTATTATTATTATTAAAAATTGATTTGGTTACGTGATAAATTGAGACTTGGGCATACACATTTATTTCCAACAATCTCTCACTTGTACTAGAGTCAATTACTCATATATCCTATTCTTAATCCCCATTTTTTCTTGTCAAAACTCATTATTCCAAGCAACATATGGTAACGAATTTGTTGCATTTTCTAAATGTTAAAATGCTTACTAATCTCCTTAATCAAGTAGAAAAATGTGTTTAGACTTTTAGTGTGATATTAATTCTTTTGTTTGAGCAATAATTCCATTATTGTCACACAATAGTGGAACTAAATTTTCATTTAAGAAATCACACCAAGTTCACATATGAACTTTTCATGCAAACTTCTTCTTTAGCAACTTCACTTGCTATATATTCCATTTGTTGAGTTTGCTATGGTAGTTTGCTTTGAACTTTTCCAGCTCACTACACCACTATTTGAGATGAAAACATACCCGAAAATAGATTTTCCAACATATTTCTCTTATGTGACACTTGCATTAGAATCTCCCTAAAATGAGAAATTTGTCTTTAATCCTTCTTAAGTACTTTAGAATGGTCTTAACCACTTTCAGTGTTCCTCACTAGGATTCCTTGATATCTATTACTTACACCTAGTGCAAGAGTTTAAGGTACAAGCAGAAGCCATCCAAAGGAAGAATGCATCTGATTTAAAAGCTTTATGACAAAAGCATGAAGCAGATCTGTAATCTCAATCTCTGTTAGATATCCCACATCAACTGGAAATATGACCAATTAAGTGTATATAAGTGGGGGGCAACCCTCACCTTACAAGCCAGTTTTGTAGGGTTGAGTTAGACCTAAACCCACTTTCCAATAAGCTCTACTCCACAGATAAAAAGGTACACACTCAAATCATGGATGCCAACCATAAGTCATTAACCCAATAATAAATTCCAAATAAAATTCACGTATTCATAGAACCAAATCTTTAACAAGAGCATGTCAAAAGCAATAGCATCGACATCATGGAGTTTTTAAATCTCTAGCTAATTACTTTCAAAACTCTTTTATTTTCATAAATATATATTACGCTATAATGAAACCCAAAATCATTGATGTGTTTCAAATTCTTCAAAAACATTCTAGTAAAAGCTTTTGAAAAAACAAGCAACATAAATAGTCCAAACTAGAAAACAAAAACTTAATCCAGATATCAAAACAATGAAGACCTACTCACACCACTTGTTAGAAATCTTTGATCTTTAGTCCTTTATAGTGTTCTTTATTCTTTATGCAGAAGTCCAAATTCACATGTATAAGACCTAGGACAATTCATCAAAGTCCTAGGATCTACAACATGTTTGATTATTAAGGATTAGAATAGATACATGGATCCATTAATGGTTCCTGATCTAAGCATTCTCATATTATCGTTACCGGTGACTTCATGGTTCTTCCTCAACCAGAGCCTCTTTATTTCCTAATGGAACCTTTGTAATTCTTTTAGATCAGGAGAAGAGAAACTGTAAGTGACAACTCAATATATTGGGGACCATAGCCTTCATATAAAGTGTTAACCTAATAGTATTCTGATTATCCCCTAATGGGTCAACATTGGCCGTCTAAATTGACTAACTAAATTAGATCACTTATTTTGAGTCCATCTAAATCTAAATAACTAATATAATTCTATAATATAATATGCAGTCCATATTAATTAATTAGGAATTATAAAATTCCAAATAGAAAATTGCATTATAAATATGATGGCAAGAGACTTATCAGATGTAGTGAATTTTTCATTAATAACTTTCAAAAGATCTCGACATTGTCACATTTTTTGACAAATCCTCAAATACCAACATATATTTATGTCTTTATAAATATCACAATGAGGCAGTTAGACCCCTTCCATTTTTCATAAATATCAACAACATCTGAAATGTTGGTTTCAATAATACCTTATGGTTCACCGTTCCTAATAGCATAATTTATGTCCATCCAGCCTACATGAAGAAGAATTCTCTTCTTTCAATCTTATAGTTATCAACATATAATTTCAGAATATCATACTTAATATCAGAAATATTCATAAATTACATAATTACTAAGTTCTAAGTTTCATGCTCATATTTGTTATTTGAGACTAAGATAAATGTCATGATTATAATTGGTTATCAATGTAAATAATTTCTTAGTCTATGAATCTATAGGGACATAAAACTTGCATTGGGCTAAAGTCTTAATGCATGTTTGGATTTCAAGTGGAATAGTATATTTGAAGCAAAAGTAATTATGCCAACTTATTAGGATTCTTGTTTTAATCCATTGAATTTGTATTGGAATACGTGCACAATAATGTTAACCTCAAACCAAACAAGCACTTACTCAATTAGATTCATGCCACAACCTTAAGATAACATGATCAAGTAATGTTCCTTTCCTTAAATTTTGGAATAAATTAAGAATTATAATATGATATTCTATCCTAATTAATCATACAAATATAAATAAATTCATGTGGATAAATTTCATTACATCACATATGATATTTTATCTTATTTAACCATACAAATATAACTATATTCATGTGGATAAATTTCATTATATCACATGATATTTTATCATAATTAATCATACAAACATTAATTGCAACTAATTTTCTTATATGTTCTTAAAACATAATATATAATCTTAATAAATTAAAAAAGTTGTGGCCACTCTTTGATTTATTAAAATTATATTAATTACTTAACATTTAAAAAAATTAATTTAAATTCATCAAAATTAACTCATATCATACTAAAAAATGCAAAGATTTAATTTATCTATATGTATAATTACTAACAAAAGTTAGTACATACAAAATTAATACAAACATAAATATTAGGTTTATATGCACTTTTGGTTACTGAAATATCGCAATTGATTATAAGTTGAAGCCACTTGTTATAAAAAAAAAAGGGTTTAATTACTATTTTGGTCCCACTATTAATTTAAAATGTTCAATTTTATCCTACTTTTTTTAAAATGTTCAATTTCATCCACTATTAATTTAAAATGTTTAATTTTATCCCACTATTTTTAAAAGATTCAATTTCATCCTACTATTAATTGAAAAGTTCCAATTTCGTCCCACTCTTAATTGAACATTTTAAAAATAGTGAGATGAAATGGAATATTTTAAAATAATAGTGGGACAAAATTGAATATTTTAAATATAGTGGATGAAATTAATCATTTTAATTTAATAGTGGGATGAAATTGCACATCTTGAAAATAGTGGGACAAAAATGAACATTTTAAATAAATAGTGGGACCAAAATAGTAATTAAGCCAAAAAAATAAAATTAGTTGAAGCAATTTTGAAGAGATTTTGCATTGGATCCAAAATTTTATACTAGATTCTACTCCTAACTTGATTTTACATTAAAAACATCCAAATATAAATCATATGACTTCAAAATCAATTTTATAATATCAATTCCATTCAAAATAAAATTTGTCAACGCTCATCCAAACACACATAATTGAGTGATTTTAGTTCTATAGTCAGTTTCCATAAATCGATATTGTTATTCATAAATTAATAATAACAATATTATTATTAATATTATTAGTATATCAATATATTATTATTTTCATTATATTTTAAATTATATAATTGTTGAAAACGAACTTTATTTAGTTATTTTTTTACACATATGATGTATGAAAATTAAGTTCATATTAATATTTAAAATTTTCGAGTGAAAATTATAGGGACTAAGAACATAAACATTTGACACTATTATTCCCAATAAATTTCTTTTGTAATTTTTAGAACTTAAATTTTTTTTTACCTAATAAATTCATTGTTATTATTTTCTTTGTGCAAATTAATGTCTACAATTAATTCATTTTGGAAATGTATTATTTTATTCTAATTTATTGTATTTTGACTTAATTAAATTATTGAAGGTTTTATTTGACATGAAAATTTTAAATTTTCTTTTGTATATATATATTTTTGGAAAGACAAACACAAATATCATAAATGAAAAAAGGCATGAAATGTGCCCCCTAAGCAACATAAAAAAACACAATTATAAGAAAAAAAACCAAGTCAACCTACTAAAGTGGGGCTAAGCAAAACCAAATGACAAATACACCAAGCAGAAAAAGAAAAACAACCAAGATAGGGAATCGTATAACAAATCTAGGACCATGAAGAATGTTTGATCTTGTTCACCACATCCACCACTTTCTCTCTGAGGATGACACCATTTTTGTGTAACTGGAGACACCAGCAAACAACCATCCAAATGACATGGCGAACGCGCCTCAACCTCTCATCGATAAGCACCTCACTACGCTAAACAAAATGGCACTTGATCTGATTGTGTCCTACCACTAAGAGTCCCAACCAATGATGCACTACATCCCACACCAGTGAGGCAAAACTATAACCTATAAATAAATGGCTCTCATCCTTTATCGACCCCTACCAGAACACACACGAAGCCTCAACCTCCGCCCGTTGCCGAACCAAAGCCACTCTCATGGGAAGTCTCCCATGAAGAAGATACCAAGAAAACACGGGGACTTTGAATAGACTTGCAATCCTCCACAAAGTGGCTAACACCATGTCCTAAGAGCTCTTGTCAAATCCCACCACACAAAAGCTTGCCTTCGAACCCACTTTAAAACCTTTATCTCCAAAGGGTCACCCTACTTAAGGCTCATTTTTGCTTGAAACTCCTACATAGGACTACCATTCACCAAAATCGACATATTGCTTGAGCATACAAGCGCTCTAACCCAACCTCGCTACACATCATCATGTCATCTAGAAAGGACCAACTCATAGAATCATACACTTTGACAAAATTAACCGCGTTGCTTAAACAAAAAAACAACACTTACGTTGCTTAGCCACGTAATCCACCAACTCGTTGGCAACGATGATGCCATCAAGGATATTCCAATTTTCTTTTTGTATATTGATATGTTTATGGAATTTTTTTAATATAAAGTTGTGTATCAAATATAACCAATGGAGACAAAATTTTATTTTTAATAGGTATATAAGTAAGATAATTTTACACTTAACTCTCGAGGATAAATAATTTACTCCAAACTACATTAAGATCTAGATTATCACTATATAATCAGCTTTTTTAATTTCTTGTTTTAAATTTAATGTATATATTTTCTAGCACATTATCTTTTAATTTAATAATTTATTTTCTAGCAACAAACTTTACCAAATACATTCTTTTTCATTGGTTAAAATTTATTGAAAAATACAAAATATAAGAGAGAGAGAGTCATTTAATAAGATTTGAGACTCACCAATTTTGTGATTTTTAATAAATTTCACTCAATAAAAAAAATGTATTTCTAACATTTCTCTTTATTGATTTTTTTATTTTATATTTACATAGTATGAATAATATATATATATATATATATATATATATATATATATATATATATATATATATATATATATATAATGTGCACGAACAGAAACAATGTTTTTTTCTCTCAAAAAATGAAAGCCAAATATATCTCCTTTATCTATTTAATCTTGTCTAAATATATATAATACGGTTTGTAGCATTGTTAGCTGCTTCAATTAATTCATATTTCATGCCAATTCAAGAACTCTAATCAATATTTACTAGATACTACTTCTTTTTAATAGTGATCAGATGTATAATGAATTCTCCACGAGGGATAATAATTATTTAAGACGGATAAAAATACTATTATAATGATAGTTTTTCATTTAAATATTTAGGTTTAATTGCAGTTTTGGTCCCTCTACTTTTCCAAATCTACAATTTTGGTCTCCTTAATTTAAAATCTATAATTTTGATTCTCTTACTTTCAAAATCAAACATTTTTTGTCTCTCCGTTAATTTTGAGGTTTTGACCTTGCTCACTTTAGTTTTCAAATGTTAGAATAACCACTGAGTCAATGATCTAATTAATAATTATTATAAAACATTTATATATATAAATCTTTCACATAAATTTATTTATTATCATATATTTATTTATTGTTTCTTGTATTATTAACCAAAACTTAGTAATTTGAATAAAATTAAATAAAGGGAGTGATTTATAAAATAAAAAGTGAAAAATATATAAAAAAATTTACAACTAATAATTGGAGATTTTAAAAAATAAAGGAAGAATAATTTAAATAACTTCGGTGTCTCGACATCTCTCTATCATAGTTTTAAAATTCGAACTGGTAATTAAACCGATCAAGACACTAGGTCACTGAGTCATTGTTCGAACTAGTGGGTCACTAGCTGACCTGCATGACCCGGCCTATATTGAAAAAAATTAAAAATCTTTATTATATAAAAATTTTAAATTTGTAAAATTTTATTTAATTAATCTTTAATATTATTAAAAGTTATTCAATTTATTCTTCCTTTATTTTTTAACATATCCTATTATTAGTTGTATTTTTTTTTATATATTTCACTTTTTATTTTATAAATCACTCCCTTTATTTTACTTTTATTCAAAATACTAAATTCTTGTTGAGAACACAAGAAACAATAAATAAATATATGATAATAAATAAAATTTATGTGAAAGATTTATATATATAAATATTTCATAATAGTTATTAATTAGATCATTGTTTTAGTGGTTATTCTAATATTTGAAAACTAAAGGGAGCTCAACATTAAAGATAAACGGTCAACGCCTTAAAATTAACGGAGGAACCAAAAATGTTTGATTTTGAAAGTAAAGGGATCAAAATTTCAGATTTTAAACTAGGATGACCAAAATTACAATTAAGCCAAATATTTAATACACTTATATACCTTGAACTCAAACTTAAAAATTATTTGCTAATTCTGTTTTAAATTAATCAAGAATTTCATGATTATACATTTCCAAAAAATTATTTTAAGAATAAATAATAATGTGAAATCATAAGATAAGATGGTGAAACTACGAATTTACGAAAATGATGATTTTATTATTATTTTACTTGTCTTAAATAAAATTAATTTAATTGTATTACTTTTTTTATATTTCGTTGCCATTATTAATGTCTAATTTAATGCATTAAATAAGGGATTAATATAAATACTTTGATTTTTTTTACTTTGAATGCTTTTCTTTAAATTATTAATTATTATTATGACTTGTCTTTAATGATGGATTAGTATTAAATAAATTCCTTCTTTTATATATATATATATATATATATATATATATATGATACCCTCTATATATATAGTACTTATCATCAACATTAAATGAATAATTTATTAATTAATTTTAAACTTAAATTAACTTTTTTGTTATCATGTTATTGATCCAGAGTATTATCGGACTTTGCTTGTAGAGTATACAATTAAAAAAATCAAAAATCATATTGATTTCTTTTCCCTGAAAAAAAAAATCACATTGATATTACTAGTAGAGTAGACAATAAAGTTATTTATTTATAAAAAAAATATGATAAATTTATTAATTTTTATAATAATTAACTTAAAAGTCAATAAATGACTCAAAACTTATAAATATTTTTTATTAGTTGACACATTGAAATCCAATTCAAATATTTTTTTCTTCTTCTTTTTATTGATTTTTTTTTAGGGTTCTATTTATTGAAGTATTAAATACTTATTTTGTAAGTAATCTGTATTTATGAATATTTAATATTTGAAGTTTTTATGGTGTAACAGGTGTATTTGAACTAGTATAAATACAACATGATACGAAGAATAAGAATACAACAAAGAAATAAGGTTGGTAGCGGAAGTGGTGAAAGTAGCCTCACACACCACAGTTAGCTCTCTTTCTCTCTCTCTTTCTTTCTTTCTTTTTCAATTGGATTAACTAAACTTTTGGTTGTTAAAATTTTCGAAATTCAATTTTTTTTTTTTTTTATCTTTGAACAAACGTTTACTTGGTTAAGGTCCTTTATCTTTTTTTTTTTTGTTAAAGTTGTTAGGCTTAAATATATATATTTTTAAGTCCTTTAAATAAAAAATTATTTTTTTAGTCTCTCAAAATTGAAAAATACATATTTTAGTTCTTTTCACAATAAATACCCCACAATAAATAAGAGATTTACAATTTGTAACAGTTTTTAATCACCACAAATTTACAAAAATGCCATAAATTGAATTGTGGTGGTTTAACAAAATTGCCACAAATTACAAATATCTTATTTCTTGTTTGGTATATTTTGTGAGAAGAACTAAAAAAACATTTTTTTAATTTTGAAGGACTAAAAAAAATAACTTTTCATTTGGAGGATAAAAAAAAATAAAATCATTTTTAAATGACTAAAAATATATTTAAACCAAATTTTTGTTCTATGAATAAAAGTTGAGATAACTTTACTAGTCAAATTTTTGTCATTGAAAAAGTTTAAAGATTAAAAATTTAATTAACCCTTTCTTTTTTATTAGAAAATTGAAGTCATGTTTTTCACTCATCTTTTTACTTAGTTTCACAACAAGAATGACGTACTAGTATTGGTTGATGATGTCAATGGGACCATTTCAATGAGGATGATTATTTATTCACCCTTTCATCTTTATTTCTCTCATTTATTTTATTTTTTATTGTTTTTTCTGCCCTCTTTTTGTTTCTTTAATTTATACTATTTCAATCTCAAATATAAGCAACAAAAGATTCATATATATTGGTCTCAAATATAAATAAAATTTAACTTATTTTACTATATTTAATTAGTTCATCTTAAAAATACACTTTATTTAGTTGATTTTATTTCCAATGATCCAATTTATTATTTATATCACATTTTAATAAAAGATAATTTGGGAATTAAGGAAACTTAGTGAGATTAACAAAATTAAATGATGTAAACTTCTTTTCTTAATTAGTGTGAACATAGTTAGTTAATTTTTTTTTTCTTATAAAAGAAATAAGAGGGAGTACTAAATTAAAATTATACAAGTTGATGTTGAAGTACATATAGTGTTTTCGACCAAGAGATCTAGTTCACTTGGTTGAGCAACATGTGTGAGATATTATAAACCTCGATACTTTAGTTTGATTCTTACAAATTATTCAGAAACATACAATAGTGTTTTTTGGTTAAATAACCATTTATTGTCATCAATTATTTTACAAGTTCATAAGCAATGGATATGAATGTAATGATACCATGTGGCGCATGCAAGTACCAAGGACGGGAGTGCAAGCTAGACTGCCTGTTTGTGCCATACTTTCCACCGAATAACATTTCAACAATTTGCTTATGTGTACCATGTGTTTGGTACTAGTAATGTGGAGAACATGCTGGAGACAACGAAACCTGAGTTGCGCGAGTTGATGGTGAAGTCGCTAATGTACCAGGCAGAGGCATGTCTAAGGGACCCCATGTATGGGTGCGTGGGCATCATATTGGATTTAAATCAAAAGATCCAAAAGATGAAAGAGGACATTGCCAAGGCCCAAACGAAGCTGACCCAATACATGGGCCCAGGGTTTGTGCAACAGTTGAAGGGTAAGGTTGTGGAATGTTCGCAACTGACTATGATGGAGCCTGGCTTTGCTCCCTCTATTCCCATTGATGTTGGTGATCTTGACAAGTAGGACCCTTTTCTGCCTTTGGAAACTAGTTTTCAGTATGTTGGTCCTTCTTCTTCCCAAATGCAGCAACAAACACAAGGTGAAAGTGATAATGGGAAGGATAAGAGTGTTGTTCCTTGATCCACTAGGATCAACCTAACAATGGGGATTGAAATAAATGAATAAGGGTTTAGATTATATCTTTTGGCCAAGGAAATAGTATTCATGTTCTTCTAATGGGACAAACAAATTTCAAACTATATAATTTATGTGGTTTCCCCATAGACTTTGGGTTTCTAATGTATGTACTATATATATGTTTGAATAATGTATACATGGATCAAGTTTTTAAGGCAATATTATTCTTCTTGTTCTTCTCAAGCAAACAAATTTCAAACTATATAATTTATGTGGTTTCCCATAGACTTTGGGTTTGTAATGTCTGGACTATATATATGTTTGAATAATATATACAAGGATCAAGTTTCTAAGGCAATATTATTCTTATTGTTCTTATGGGGCAAACAAATTTCAAACTATGTAATTTATGTGATTTCTCATAGATTTTTGGTTTGTAATGTTTGAATTATATATATGTTTGAATAATATATACATGGATCGAGTTTCCTTTTGTTTTATATAAGTGATATGGCATGCTAGATGCATGTATTAGATTATATATTCTATATAAGGAAATGTTATTATTGTGGGAAAATAGATTTCAAACTATGTACTTTAAGTCGTTTCCCATAGATTTTAGGTTTGTAATGTTCAAACTATAAACATGTGTATGTATGAATAATACACATAAGAATTGAGTTTTCATTTGTTTTATATAAATCATAAGTGAGGTGGTGTGATATGATTTATTATTATTATTTTTTTTTGTATTAAAAATTAGTGTTAAGTATAGAAAATTCATTGGCAATATAATTTATTTATTCATTTAGTAATGTAAGAGAAGAAACAAAACAACAACAACTAATCTCTAATCACTAATAACTGGTGTACACATAGCATCGATTACAAGAAACCCAAACATCTCCATAAAGGAGAATTAATCTCAATCATCTTTGTACCTAATAATGCCTTTCTAGGCAAGGTTTGGTTGATAATGCTCAACACATGCAAGGGTCTGACATATAAAAAATATCATCATACTCCAACTCCTAGGCAATCTTCAACCCATGGAAAAATAGCTAACAACTTAACCTTCTTAATGTTTGCCAACCCTACATCCCTATAAAAACCATACATCCACTTTCCTTTGGAGTCTCAAAGCAACCCTCTATAGCCAGCTTGCCCTGAATTCCTGTGGCAGCTACCATTAACATGGAGTCACCTGGTTATCCTTGCCTAAAATACAAGACAGTCATTTAACGGAAGGTTCCTCATCTTGTCGAGCCTTTAGGTTCCCATCAAAGGCCCTCGAAATGCACTCATACAATGCCAAAGCATAGTTGCAATTTGTTGGGGGATGAATTGTCTTGTGCTAGAAAGCACAAACCTTATAGCCTTTTCAAATTTCCTACAAAATGAAATGGAGGATCTTGTTAATATACCCTTCATCCTTGCTCATCCATTCTAGCCAACCAATTTAAAGATAATGAGACTCGCCACCTAAATGCGAAGCAACTACTAGACATGTGTCACACCCTTACAATGCCAAAATATATGACAAAGGTTCGCATCCTTTATCTCATGTAAGGATGATAGCATTTAGAAGGATATGTCTCCGTACCATGAAGCTTTTAGTGGGAAGAGCATTATGCCCTAACTACCAAATGAAGAATTTAATATTCTCCTTTAACTTATGCATCCATATAGCATTGTAACCTCCTATGAGCCCTTAGAAATTGCGTTGCACCACCCACCAATAACTAGCCTTTATAGTATAGTCCCCCGACATTTCCTAACTCCAAACCATAATATATTGAAGGCTAGGGTACAATTTGATTCAACTCCCTAATTCTCTAAGCAGTCACAACCAGAATCACTTTCAACAAGTTTGACAAGTGTCATCCCTCATCATTGACAACATTACAATGCCTTGACTCGGAGTCACTAATGTGCATAAAGTTCACTTTCAACCAGAAATCCCAAACAAGCTTACTTAGCAAAGACCCCATTCTTTAGTTTTTGAACTAGTGTTTCCCACTTAAAAGGACTCACTTTCCTATCCAAGGTGCTACTCCAAATGAACCTCTTGGTCAATTTATCAAGAGTATCACAAGTTCGTTAAGAAAGCCACTACAACTGGATGGTATATGTGGGAATAGAGGTTAGCACTGTGTTCACCAACGTAATTTATTTTGCATAAAAGTGATGAAATTAAAAACCATTTCTACCCCATTTTTATTTTATCAAGTTCCTTTATTTAGTTATTTAATTTTAAACTATTAAGAAACAAACGACTTGTTTTGTATTCTTTTTAACTTGTAGATTTCCTATGATAGGAAGACACTAAATCACTAATAACATGATCACATGTCAATATAAGCTTCTATCTTAAATATCAAAGGGGCACAACAATGTTACTGTACACTACCATACCCACACATGGTGCAGAAAAGCACCATGCCAAGACTTGGAGAACACTTCCAATAAAAGTGTTATGAAGCACCCCTAACTTACCCCATACTTAGTTATTTATGTAAGATTTAATGTCATATGTGAGAGGCATGTGTCTTATTAAAGACTAATAAATAAATAATTAATGATTATGGAGTAAATTATAAATGGGTCATGATCAGGTAAGCGGTTTCAAAAGGTAACGATGAGAGTAATGGTTATAAATGAGTTAATATTTACTAACTTGAAATAAAGTCTCACTACTAACATAAAAGTATTTTCTCTACTCTAACCATCACCAAAGAAAGAGGAGAATAGAAAGAAAAATCAAGGAAGCAAAATTTTGTTTCTTTCGTCTCTCAAAAAAACCAAAGCAAACACTAGAGTGTTCTCTTACTACGAAGAAAGGTACGCACCATTTTATGATAATAGTGAGAATCATATATTTCACAATCTAGTTTGATTTTCTATTAACGTGAGACTTAGGAAACCCTAACACTTACAATATTACACTTAGACATATCTGAAGGGAGAATGAACGGAGTTTTTGGGTTTAAGGGTGCCTTTGGACTTTTACTTCAATGCTCTCCGACATGAACACTTTGTATCACAAAACAAATCTACACAAAATGTTACGTATATTATTTGCTTAGTTGTTGTTTTTTAACCATTATTTGCTTAGTTTAAATTTGCTTGTATCTATTCAAATAACTATTAACATTTTCTAACATTATTTTTGTAAGTGGTAATGAGATTTATGTTAGATAATATTTAGTTTTATATTAATTAGGGGTAATTTTGATACTTTGTCTGTATATATAAATAGGTATCTCTCTTATCTTGTACTATTATGAATTCATTCTATTATACTAATGGAACCCTAGCCCCTCTTTTCCTCCTCTCCTTTTGCATATCTCTTATCTATGTTAACATGGTATCAAGAGTAGGTTTGATTCCGCCATTTGATCAGACTGATTTTTTTTCGTTTTGGGGGCTTTTTCAAACTCAATTTTGTATGTTTTTCGTTTTGCTATTTTCGATTTGTTAACCATTAGATCAAGCTGAATTTTGGAGACACAGTTCGGAATATATAGTTCTTCGTTTTGTACAGTTGGGTCATCCAGAAGAAGTTTATAAGGGGAGAAGAAGTTTTCACATTATTGGTAGTTACAATTTTGTCTTTTGTTTGTGCCTTCGCATCTGTCTGGTAATCTGTTGTATTCCATTGGATTTTTTGTTGTTCTTCTGTTGTGCTCTGTTAATTTGGTTGTTATAATTTGTTATTGTTGTTTTTAAATATGTTTAATTCAAATGATGATTATTTTGCCATGTTTGTTTCTTCCTTAAAAGGTTTGTCTTTTTCCCCTGGCTCCTCGAGTATATTTTCTCCTATATGGATTCTTGATTATGGAGCATCACATCATATGTCATTTGATCGTTAGTCTTTTGTGTCTTTAAATCTCGCTCTTCTATATTTGTCATGACTGTTGATGGCACTCCAATGCCATTAATAGGCACTGGATTTGTCTTCACCTCTACTTTGACTCTTTCAAATGTTTACTATATTCCAAATCTCACTTTTAATCTTGTATCTGTTAGTCAACTTTGTGATTTAAGTTATTCAGTCATGTTCTCTTCTACTTATTGTTTTGTGTAGGATCCTCAATCTAGGAGGGTGATTGGGACAGGCCATAAACAAAGGGGATTATACATGTTGGATGAGTTGAAGGTTCCAAAATGTTGTTGCTTCCACAGTTGATTTGTCTTCTTTTCATTTAAATTCATCTTCTTCTCCATTTTATTTGTGGCATTCTCGTCTTGGTCATGTTTTGTCTTCTCGATTAAAGTATTTGGCTTTTACAGGAGCATTAGGAAAGTTGTCAACTACTGATATTTTTGATTGTTGTGGTTGCAAACTTGCAAAGTTTTCTGCTCTACCTTTTGGTAAAAGTGTTTTAACTTCTACTACATCATTTGACTTGGTTCATTCTGATGTATGAGGTCCATCGCCGATTCTTACCAAAGGTAGATCTCGATATTATGTGTCATTTATTGATGATCATATTCATTTTTGTTGGGTGTATTTTATGAAACATCGTTCTAAATTCTTTGATATTTATTGTATGTTTCATACTTTAGTTAAAACTCAACATAACTTTGTCATTAAATGTTTTAGATCTGATTTGGGTGGTGAGTACACTTTTAATAAATTTTTTAAATTACTTGCTTTTGATGGTACTCTTCATCAAACATCTTGTACTGATACTCCTCAACAAAATGGTGTTGCTGAAAGAAAGCATCACTATATTGTTGAAACTGCTTGTTCCCTTTTGTTGTTTTCCTTTGTTCCTAGTGAATTTTGGGGTAAAGCCATTCTTACTACTGTCCATGCTATTAACAGAATCCCATCTTCTGTTACCTCAGGTTTGTGTCCCTTCCAAAAGTTGTATGGTTGTGTCCCTGATTACTCTTTTTTAAAGGTTTTTGGCTCCACTTGTTTTGTTCTTTGTCTTTATGTAAAACGTAGTAAATTGTCTTCTCGGTCTACAATATGTGTTTTTCTTGGTTGTGGGGCTGGTCAAAAAGGTTATCGTTGTTATGATCCTACAACCGATAAACTATATGTTTCTCGTCATGTTGTTTTTCTTGAACATATACTTTTTTATTCCCTTTCTTCTGAGTCTCACAACCATACAAGGTTTAATCTGACTCTAATTGATCCCTTTCTCATGGATGAGGATGATTCCAATGACTCTAACATTAAAGTTTGCAGGGTTGATACTACTCCTTTTGTAGGTCCACATGTCCCCATAGCTTCCCAAGCACCTCCTACAGTTGTTGATCCTCCTTCTCCTTGTTATCCTACTCACATCTGTAAGTCCACTCAACTGCCAAACTTTGTTTATTCCACATATTCTTCTACTTTTACTTCTTTCCTAACCTCCATTCACAGTATGTTTGAGCCTTCTTCATATCAAGAGGTTATTCTTGATCCCCTTTGGCAACATGCTATGTCAAAGGAACTTTCTACTCTACACAAAATAACTACTTAGGACTTAGTACCTCTTCCACCTGGGAAACATGCTATTGGGTCTAGGTGAGTTTACAAAATTAAAACAAAGTCTGATGGGTTAGTTGAGCGTTACAAAGCTCGTTTGGTTGCTAAAGGTTTTTCCCAGAAATATGGTATGGATTATGAAGAAACTTTTACTCTGGTTGTCAAGATGACTACCATTCGCACCCTCATTGTAGTGGCCTCTGTTCATCAATGGCATATTTTTCAGATGGATGTTAAAAATGCATTCTTAAATGGTGATCTTCAAGAGGAGGTCTACATGGTTCCTCCACCAAGAGTTTCTCATAATCAAGAGGAGGTGTGTAAGTTAAAGAAGGCTCTCTATGGTCTCAAACAAGCTCCATGGGCTTGGTTTGAGAAGTTCTCAACCGTGATTACTTCTCTTATCTTTCACTCCAATGATTATGATTCTGCATTGTTTGTAAAAACCTCCTCCCATGGTCGTATTGTACTTTCATTATATGTTCATGACATGATTATTACAGGGGATAATGTTAATGGGATTGTAGAGTTAAAATTACAATTAGCAAAACAATTTGAGATGAAGGACTTAGGGTACCTTCATTATTTTCTGAGAATTGAAGTTGCCTACTTTCCTAGAGGTTATTTGCTCTCTCAATCTAAGTATATTGCCAACATTCTTGAACAAGCTCATATTACTGACATTCAAGTGGCAAACACCCATCTTGAGCTTAATGCAAAATATGTTTCCTCTAATGGTGTTCCTTTACCTGATCTCACTCTATGTCATGCATTGGTTGGAAACTTGGTATATCTCACTGTCACTAGACCTGATATTGCTTATGCTGTGCATATTGTTAGTCAATTTGTTGTTTCTCCAACTACAGTACATTGGGGAGTTGCTCTTCGCATTCTCATATATCTTCGTGGCACTCAATTTTAGAGTCTTTTATTTCCTTCATCCTCTTCCTTAGAGTTGTGTGCTTACTCTGATGTCGATTGGGCTAGTGATCCCACTGACCGTAAGTCTACCACAAGTTTTTGCATCTTCCTAGGAGACTCACTTATTTCTTGGAAGAGCAAGAAACAAGACATTGTCTCCCACTCTTCTACAGAAGTTAAGTATCATGCTATGGCTTCTACCACTACAAAGATAGTTTGGTTACGTTGGCTACTTTTTTATATGGGTGTTTCTCTCTCTGGACCCACTCCTATGTTTTGCGACAACAAGAGTGCCATTCAAATCACACACAACTCGGTCTTTCAAGAGCGCACAAAGCATATTGAGATTGATTGTCATCTCACTCGCCATCATCTTCTACATGGCACTATTACTTTACCTTTTGTCCCCTCTACTATGCAAATTGCTGACTTGTTTAAAAAATCGCATTATATTAAACGTTTTCATTTTTTATCTGACAAAGTCTCTATGTATCTTAATAATGCATCATGAGTTTGAGGAAGGATGTTAGATAATATTTAGTTTTATATTAGTTAGGAGTAGTTTTGGTACTTTGCATATATATATATATATAAATAAGTCTCTCTCTTATTTTGTACTATTCTGAATTCATTTTATTACACTAATGGAACCCTAACCCCTATTTTCCTCTTCTCCTTTTGCATATCTCTATGTTAACAATTTCAACTTAGAATTTAGAATCTGATTATTTAAATTTTTCATAGTTAAATTGACCATTAATATTTTCTTATAAACAAAAATATTGATTTTATATGATTTTTCATTATATTTTTATCGAGATTTCTTTATGACAAAAAGCAATGCCCTTAAGTAATATATGATTATGCACTTTAACTTGCCCTGCCTTTTTCACTTCCTAATACATGTTGCTCTCCGTAATAATTGAGTAAATGACGAGTTAGTTTCCATGGACGCAACACAGTTCTACTGGCTCATATTTAGAAACAAAGAATCATAATATAGCATGTGTAAAGTAAAATATAAAATAAATTAAAACATAATAACTTTATTTTCATGTGTACAAGTATACAATGTTTTCTCTTCTAATTCCTCAATCCCTAGGAATTGCTTTTGATGTGGAGTGGGGCAAGTTTAAAAATTTATGGGAGTGCATGAAGTTGGATTTTGATTTCTTTATTTGAACATTATTGATTAAATAATATTATATATAGTATATATTTATTGTGTGCACACATATGAAAAATAATTCATTAAAATCAAATGAGATAATAAAAGTTTATTCACTTTACTTAATTTTAAAAAGCATTCCATATTTTCCTAAAAGAAACGCATTCCATATATACTACAACTTGTAATTGCTTTTTCTAGTTTAATTTTGTGACTATGATCTAGAGTGTAGGTTACGAGATGGTTTTCTAACAATGAGATTGAGTAACCATGGTGAGAAAATGAGGTGCTACCATAATAAGATACGTTATTTGCTTCTCATTGTTATATTATATCACCTTAGTTAATTATCAAACGGAAAATGTGATTTATATATAAAACAATGGTAACTTATATATTTTTTTTTTATCGACAAATATTAGTTTGTTAGTATTTCATCAATAACCTAATTTATTGATATATCCATTCAATTATCTTTGTACTTTGAAACAAATTTATTTAAGAATTTCTCCATAGGTTGATCAATTATTAACACTTGATAAATAAATGGCCAATTTGGATTTGGCTGAATATAATGAAAAATGTTGATTTGGTTGCTATTATGTGTTGGTCTTTCCAACCTTCTTGAAAGGACCTATCCTAAATTGGTGGACTTAGCTTCGACTGAGTTCAGTCGACTCCTTTGATACACTTGTTGAGTGATTTAGGGGTTATAAGGGTGATTAGGTGGTAAAAAGGGAAGCAAGGATAAGATAGGTTGTGGATTCGAGTTCTCTGTTAACAATTAACTACTAATATTAATTTGCCTATAAAATTAAAAAAAAAAAAAAAACACTTGTTGAGTGGTTTGATGCACAATATGCAACAACTCGTCTTCATCACACTACATCAGTTGCCCTCGTCAACCAATGAAGGACAAGTTGCCTACTTATGGGACGAGGAGTGCTAAACGATGTTAAAACATTCTTGCAAACATCACCCGATTTAGAGCTTGTTTGAAAGGTTTTTTAATTTTTGTTTTTAAAAATTGTTTTTTAGAATAATTTTTAAAAACATAAAGTTTGTTTGATATTTAAGAATTATTATTAGAGAAAGATAAATTAGAAGATGTGGAACTTGTATATAAGAAAGATATGACACTTATATTAAAAAAAATAAAATAAAAGATATGAGACTTATGTGTAAAATTATTACCATCTTATCTTTTATCTTGAAATAAAATACGTAAAACTTTATGAAAAGAGAAAATAAAAAAATAAAATACATAACTGTTTTGATTTTTTAATTTTAAAAACTGAAATAAAAAACAGTTCTTAAAAATTATTAACAAAACAAGTTTTATAATTTTATAATTTTTAAAAATTGAAATTTAAAAACTGAAATCAAACCGGTATTTAAACTCGGCCTGCTCTTTAACTTTACTTGTCATTTTCTAATACAATGATAAGCTCAATGTTAATGTAGGAAGATGACAAGAAACAAATGTCGATCTATTACACAAGTAGTGTAATGCAGGAAGATGACAAGAAACAAATGTATATTTATTACACTAGTGTTTCGTTTGACTCTTTTTATTTTTTTTAAATCATGTTTCTAAAGTCTTGTCATTAGAAGATAATGTTTCGTTTAACCCCTTTTCTTGTTCTTTTTTTTTTTTTTGCCTTTACACAGTCTCAATATAAATGAGCTCTTATGTTCTTTAAGAATTCCCGAGTTACATTTGAACGAAAGAAACTCACAGAAAGAGTAATTGGATTACTCTCAAATCAAACAGTGTTAAAGGAGATAAGTCCACCTTATTCAAATAAGAAAGGATGCCCTCGTCCAAAGTTTTAAAATTAAAGAACAAAGCGAATACGTACATATAGTATAAAAAGGAAAAAAAAATCATTTAAACATAAAAAGTTCTTTCTAAACTGAAAACAAAACCACTCCTTAAAGTCAAATTGCATGTCTCATCGGCTTCACACACGTGAACTCATATTTCCACTGTTTTCCTTAGATTTTCCATGGCCACTTGACTTTTTCGATTTTTTTTAACATAGGCATATAGAATACATTTAGTAATTACAGGGGTGTGTTTAATAATTGGAGGAGTGTGCTTAGCAATTTCGTAGTGCATTTAACATTTTTTTTCTTTTTTTCAACTGCTGTGATACTATTTTTTTTTTTTACTTTTTGATTTTATAAAAAAAACCTTATATAAATATTGTATTTGACTAAATTTATTATTAATATTATGTAATTTTTTTTAATTTTTTTTTTCTAAATTATCAAATCAATATCAATCTTTTTTTTAATTTTATTTAAATATTAAATATTAATTATTATACAATCAGTTTTATGTTTGATTTTTTAAAATGATAAAAATAATAGTAATTTTATCATTTTAAAAAAAATTATTTATACGAAGATTATATAAATATTTTATTAACTCTAATTATTATATAATTATTTTAATCTTTTGATTTTTTTTTCTAAATTATAAAATCACGATGTTATTCTTTTTTAATGCTATAAAATATCAAATTTTAATTATTATAGAATCAATTTTTAACTCACTTTTTAAATTATAAAATCAATAGTAATTTTATTTTATTTTTTTAATAAATCTTATCTAACTATTATATATGATTAATTTTGTTATTATATATAATTAGCTTGAGTTAAAATTACAATTGTCAAATTTTATTTGTTTTGCAAGCAAATGAGTGAGTTGTTTTTGTTTCTCAAATTACACATCGGCACAAGACCTCATAGCTACTAGGCATGGCAACCAAACCGGTACCCATGGGTACCGCCCCGCCCCGTCTCGATATTGACGGGTAATCCTCGCTTTGACCAGGCACAAATATGGGTACAGGTAATATCCTATTATAAAAACCGGGTACGGGACGAGGGTGAGGATGTGCATACTCACCCCGTACCTGTACCCTGTATCCAATACATATATTTATTCAATTATTTTTATTTTATGTTATATATTTTACTTAATAATTTTTAAGCATTTACACTTATTTTATGATTTCAAATTTATACTTACTAAATTATTGTTTTGGGTTGTTTCAATTTTTTTTTTATATAGTTTAGACAAAAATATATATAATTTTATTAAATAATAGATAATTATACAGTTGTTATTAACATATTATTAGTTTGTTATGAAGTTTTTTTTTGTTGTAAGAATTTTAGCTTATCTTGTTATGACTTTAAGTAATTATAAAAATTAAATTTTTTTAAAGTTTACTATGACTTAAAATTATTTTTTTATGTTTTTTTTATATTATTTTATAAAATTATAAACGAGTATGGATACGGATCGAGTATACTCGATACCCGATGAGGACGGGGATGGGGATGAGTTTTGGTATGCAGGGATAGGGACGGGGAACCACAAACTAGTCCTCGCCCCGTTGTCATGTCTAATAACCATGTGTTAACATCGTCAACAAGTGACAAAGGTCAAAAGACTTCGTCGATGACTAATCTCCGTCAGGGAACCTGATTGACCACCTTTAGTGGGGTTCTTCCTTCCCAACCACGTTTTTTTTTTCTATTTACAAGACTCGAACTTAAAACCTTGTTTAAGAGGAGTAAGTCCAGTTATTACTCGAACCAACGACTTGGTAGTATATTACATTTATATATACTATATAATAAATATAATTGATTAATTTATATTAATTTTTTTTTTCCGTATAGTAGATTTTGAATTATCAATTTTACTTGTTATTAAACATAAAATACCTAAATAATTTATTTAATTATATATTTTTTGTTAGATAATTTATTTTTATAATTGCCCCCTATTCTTCAAGTCTGGGTCCACTCCTAAAGACACGGTAGTCTCGAAGCCTTTTAATTGAATCACTATATCCACTATGTGCATGATTTGATCACATACACTTATTATTCTAGTGCACTTTATGGATGACAAGTGCAATTAGACCCCTTCCACTTTTTCATTAAGATCAATAACATTTGAAATGTTGATTTCAACAATACCGGATGGTTCATCCTTCCTATAATAGTATAATTTATGTGCATCTAGCCTAAATAAAAAATAATTATTTTCTTTCAATCTTGTAATTATCATCACTTAATATTAAAAATATTTGTAGATTACATAATTTCTAAGTTCTAAATTTCATGCTCATTATTTGTAATTTGAGACTAAAATAAATGTCATGGTTAAGGCATTATTTACGTGGTATGATAACATTATAATTGGTTTCACTACAAGAATTTCGCGAATTAGCGAAGGAAATTTGCGAATGATATATTTTGTCACTAATTCGTCGTAAGTTAGGGACGGATTTGCATAAACTAAAACGTCATTTGAATCATTTACAAATTAGTGAGGGATTAGTAAAGACAAATGTTTTCTTCGCTATTCCCTCAAAATTTTCTCAAATTACCTAGCAATAGATACATATCCTCACAAATTCCTCATTAATAAAAAACAAATTATTGTTAAAAAAAAAATCTTACAATAGCGAGAGACATTTCTCCCGCAAATCCCTTGGTAACGTGCGAAGGAAAAGGCTATCGCAAATCCCTCCCAAAAGCCACTGTCAATATAAAATTAGTTTCAGCCTCAATATTGTGATACAATTGTTTCTGTCGTCAATCCCTCACAAATTACCTAACATTGTCAATTTTTAATGGATTTTAAATATATAATTTTTAAAAAAAAGTATATAACACAATCTAATATTAAATACATTAAAAAATTACAAATCTTTTCATTTGGTTTTTTTAATACTTTATGGGTATTTTAAAGAGAAAATAGAGATATTTAATTTTTAATCTTAAGTTAATTTATACAAATATCATGTAATTTAATTAAATAATAAAAATACAACTATATACTATTTGATATTATTTTATTTAACTTTATGTAGAAATGTGTCATTTGATTATAATTATATTACATAAATTTTTTGCCACAATTACAAGGTGGTAGCCAATAAATCCCTAAATAACCTAAGAATCCTTCCTAAATCCCTAAATACTCATTCCTCTTCCAATAGGTTTTCCCCATTAATTCCTCCTCAGAAAAGTCAAATTATTGATAATTCTCAAAATCCCGAAATTCATAAATCCTTAGATCAACACATAAAAGAGTCGTGTTAAAGGATAATTTCCATAGAGCTTGAATTTGATCAAATGGCACCGATAGATATTCTGGCTGAATTCTCTCCTGAATTGACTAAAAGAGAAATAGTTGAGAGAAAAAGAATTAAAACAAAAGGATTTTAGAGAAAAATATTTGAGAGAGAAAGAGTTGAGAGAAAAAGAAATTATTCAAAAAGTGAGTGAAAAAGAAAGAGAAAAAGATAAAGAAAAATATGATTGTTCTAACCCATTGTTTGATTATCATGATCCTCTTGTGATGGGAATTAAAGAAGTGATTCTAGAGGAGGAATGCAAACCATTGAATGAAATTGAATTGGAGTTTTCAAAGACACTTGATGTTGCAACCAACATGCATTGGCCTTTCCAAGTGGTTGAAAAGATCAATGATAATGCTTATAAGCTTAAGTTTCATGCTAAGTACTAGATAAATGTCATTTTTATTGTTGCCAACATAACTTTGCTTGATGTAGAAGATGAACCCGATTCAAGGACGAATCTTTTTGAAGAGGGAGAGAATGACATGATCCAACAAAGGCCCAATTACTTCACATATCTATGGCAATGGATGAAAGACCCAATGACTAAAGTAAGACTGAAAAGAATTAGGAAGACTTTCCAAAACATAGTCATGCAAGTGTCCAAACCGAGAATTGTCTCATTTCTACAACTTGAAGATAAATTCAATAAACTTAAAGACACTAATTGGAAGAGCAAATCTAGTTCAAGATTTACGACTCAAGATGCATATGTGGGATGGAATTTATTTGGGTGGATTACTTAACTTTTGGGCCAAATAGTTAATTAAGTCCATGTTTCTTAATTTTAATGTAATTTTCGTACTAAATTTTGGGGAAATAAGTTCAAATGTCTTTTCAACTTTTTAGGGTCAATTTTTAGTGTATTTTAGCTTCTTAAGCCATTATGATGGATAGTGGGAAATAAATCTTTAGTGGCTAATAAACACTTAGTGGGAAATAAATGCTTAGTGGGCAACTTAATGGGAAATAAATGCTTAGTGGGCAACTTAATGGGAAATAAATGCTTAGTGGGGTAGCTTAGTGGGAATTTACTTTTTTGGGATTAGGGGTTGTCTATCATAGCCTATAAATAGGAGCCTCTTGTAAGCTTCCAAAGAAGAATTTTCAGATCAATCAAATTGAGTGTTTCTCTATTGTGAGAGCTTCCCCTTTGTTATTGGGTTAAGAACTTTATAGTGTTGGTTCTATCAATAGGTCACAATTAGGGTCACACTTCATTTGATAACTTTGGTTCTACCGACAAAAGTCGCGGTTAAGGTTAAGTTCCTCTTTTCTATCTTTTACCTGTTTTCAAGACGATCCTTTAGTAGATTCATATCAAACAATTTGCAAGAGAATTGCGACAACTTTGCGAGTACACATTTGTGACCGACTTGCGACAAATTAGCTAGATATATTGTCTTGAAAATTAGCAACAAAAATAGGAAAATAGGGGGAATGTAAAGATATGTCTGAATTCATGACCCTAGGTCTTTTAATATGTTAGAACCTTCATTATTCTTAAGTGTTTTTTTTTTTGCTTTATTTCTTTTTAGAATTAAATTGTAACTCAAACCAATCTTTCAATCACTTGTCCTTTATAAATTTATTATTTGGGAACCACTTCCAATCTCTAGGGTACAATATCCGGACTCAGGTCCACTATTACTGTTGCGTAAGATACGCTTGCCCTTGAGCGTTCGTATTTTACACATCAAGTTTTTGGTTCCGTTGCTAGGGATTAGTTACATAGGTTCCAAAATAATAAAATTTGTTTAGGATCAAACTTTTATTGTTTTTCTCTATTCTTCTCACCTTAATTCTTTTTATTTTTTTTTTTATTTTTTTTTCATATTTGTTTACAAAAATCCCTCTTATTGTTGACCCGTTGGTTTATGCTAACTCATTCTAAGCAACCAGATCTACAGTATATTTCTGAAATTGAAAAGGTTGCTCATAGGAACAACACAATTAGGAGACAAAAATAGAATGGCTGAATGTGAACCAGAAAACCATGTCAACAATGAGAAGGAGGAGGAGGAAGTGTTGGAGGAAACACTACAAGATTTTTTCACTCTTGTGATTGGGATAGCCAGCAACATCCTCCTCCCAAACCTGGAGAACAGTAATTTTGAACTGATGCTTGCCCTTCTTTAAATGATTGAAAACAAACAATTTAATGGCAAGCCAAGTGAAGACCCTGTGGAACATTTGAAAAGATTTCTAAGAATTACAGACACAGTCCACTACTAGGGTGTTGCTCAGGAGGTCATCCGATTGGCTACTTTCTCGTGTTCTTTGAATGGAAAGCCATTGAGGTGGCTTTGTTTGCTGCCCCAACACAACATCAGGGGTTAGGATGACTATTCCAATTTTGTTTTTGAGAAAATACTTCTTTGCATTTAAATTTGATTAGTTGTAGAGAGATATTTCCAACTTTTCTCAACTTGAATTATAATCATTAATAGAAGCCCGGGAGAGGTACCAAGAGTTACTAGACAAGTGTCCACAACATAGATTTACCCGATAATAGGGTCATTCAAATTTTCTATAGTAGCTTGTCTTTGCACAATAGGACAAGTATTGATGATGCTTGTGGGGGCACCATAAACAAGATATATCCCACTGCTACCTATGAGATTATTAAATACATGGCCTCAAATTCCTATCATGCTACTAATGATAGATGCATTCTGAAAAGCTAGTTCAACTATCACTACCAGACTAGATGCCATGTTAAAACAAATGAAGACCCTGATGAAGGTGCAAGCACAACCCTCTTGACCTCCACTACTACCCATTGTTTGTGATGAATGTGGGGAGGCAGGTCACTTCGGAGATGACTGTTAGATGGGCAACTATTTTGCCAAAGCTGTGGAGGAGGTGAACTATGTTGAAGGTAAAAGCATAGGATATGATCCTTACTCCAACACTTACAACCCAAGATGCAAGGACCACCCCAATTTTTCCTAGAGGGACCAAAAGAATCAAAGGCCAAAGTAGGGACAGAGTCATAATGTCTGCATGCCACCTCACATGCAACATCAAAGGCCTAGGAGGTAGGCATTTTCATAGAGTCTAACAATCTAAATATTACTTCATCATCGCCCATTCTTAGGGTCAACTTAGCTTTCCTAACCGCCACAACAGCATCACAGGTGTTCAAGAATGGACGTCTCAATATGATCGGGACATCTGCATCCTCCTCCATGTCTAACACAATAAAAACAGCTAGGAAGATGAACTTGTCCACCTTCACTAACACATCCTCTACTACCCCCTTGGGGTATGCAATGGACCTATCTGCCAAGTGTAGGGTCACATTGGTGGGTTAGGGTTCTTGCATCCCCAACTTCTTAAAGATATAATAGGGCATTAAATTTATGCTTGCCCTTAGATAACACAGAGCTTTATCAAAATATGAATTTCCTATTGTACATGGGATAGTTAAACTCCCTGGATCTTTGAGCTTATGGGGTAGCTTTTTTAGAATTAGAGCAAAGCACTCTTTGTTGAGACCAATGGTGGCAAAGTCCGCTAATCTCTTTTTGCTTGAAAGAATTTCTTTTAGAAATTTAGCGTACTTTGGCATTTCTGCAATGGCCTTAGCAAAGGGAATATTGATATGTAGTTTTTTTAACATTGAAACAAATTTGTTAAATTGCTAATCTTTATTCTCATTTGTGATCCTTTAAGGGAATGGAACACTTACCTCAGGAGGTTTCAGTACCTCATTTTCACCCTTATTTTCCTTTTCTTGACCCCCTTCAGTAGAGGTCTCATTTAGGGGTGGTGGTGTGACTTTTTTCTTCTTTTTGAGCTATGTCAATTTTCTTCCACTCTTGGTGTTCACAACATTCACATCTTTAGGGTCTTCCTTGGGGTTGGGTTTTGTCTGAGTAGGAAGGGAACCAGGGATTCTCTGAGATAATAGAGTTGTCAAATTGACCAACTATGTCTCTAAGGACTTCATCCGGTCATCATTTTTGGCAAAGTATTGAGTTATAGTCACTTGCAGTGTGGGTCCCCTAGCAAATGAGGTGCGCTTTCATCTAGGAATATCTAATGATATCACACACTTTATTCAACGGATAGGCTGGGAGCTTGTCATGACCATTCGGACCCCTACCTTTAAGGGACCTACATTGGAGTTTCTAGCAACTTGTGGTCATTGTAGGCACTCTCATGATATAGAGGAAATGGTATTCTTTCAAGTTGGTGGAGCCCAACATTTGGTGCCACTCTCAGAGTTCAACGTGGCACTTGGCTTTTACACTTAAGAGAAGGTTTTGACAGATGAGTACCTCAATGTTGAGTGGGATCCACCAGTCGGATACTTGGAGGGATTCGCATGGAGATCCCTCACAGATGGGACCACTACTTATGAGCCTCGCATGGCAAAGGCAACATCACCCATTCGACTCTTTGCGTTTTACATCATTGGATGGCCCAATCTATCAGTGAACGAGCACATAGTGAGAGGGTTGTTAGCAAGAAGGATCTTTATGTTCTTTGGGCCATGACAACTGCCAAGACCCATCGGATTAATTTGGGCATGTTCTTTCTCTGATATTGTATGGTGGTGGGGCAAAAGAAGAACAAGGAAGATAAGGGCTATATCACTCTGGGGTCCTTCATCACACACCTGACACAACACTATGGGTACCGACCTGTAGTATCTGACTTTTAGGATCATATCCCTATGGAAATCATTCATTGGAAGATGATGATCGACATGGGTTTGTTCAAGAAACATTGTGATGGCTCCTATAGTTTGTGCCCCACAGTAGTTGCAGCAACAACGACGGTCGAGGAGCAATTAGATATGGTAGATGAGATTGATGCAGCCGCACAACAAGCATCACCTGCTCCACAAGAGGTTGACCCATTAGCAATAGACATTGGATGATCTCTCCCAATGCTTTAACACTCATGTTACCATGTCTACTACTTGGATGCGCTGGTTATCTCAGCATTTTGGCCTTCCCCGACCATAGTCATTTCATATGGGGAAGCTTTTCTTTTACTATCACTTTCAATTTTCTTTCTTTATCTTTTTTGTTTCTTAAACTTCTATTTCAGTATTTTCTCTTGTTTTCTCTTATTTCTCTTTCTGCATGGGGACCATGCTCTATTTTAGTGTATGGAGGGTTGATTTAAACCAATGTACTCTACAATTATTTTGATTGTGGTCCTCTTGCATTTATTCTGGCTATTTTGATTTCCTTTTAGTTTTTACTTGTGTTTTGGAAATAAATGAGATAAAAAAAAAAAAAAGAGGGAGAGACAAAGTGAGGAACTACACCTTGAGAAATTCTGTAGGGGGAAGCTGATAGTTAACATTGTTGTTTAGATTGAAAATTTCTTGTTAAGACTAACATTCTAAACTGTGAGGCAAAGCCATAATGGGGTAGGAACTTAGAGAATCCTATGAATTTGATGTGTGTGATTACCTCTCAGTTTCTGTGTTCTAGAACTTATGTTGAGATGCATTTTTCATATTACTTAATTGCTTGCATGTGACAAATGTGAGAATATTTAGGCTTTCGTTTTCTTAACCTCTAGAGCTTGCAATTCATTGTCCTACTAGTTGCCCCCTTTGATCTTGAATGATTTTCTTTTTGCTAGCCTTGCATTTCAAAGACTATTATGTTGAGGTGATTTTTGCAAGCAATAAAAGACAAGTTGTGAGAGATAAAACACCCCCTTAAAAACTCAAAGTTTGGAATACCAACCAAAGGCAATCTTGATGATTTTCTATCTCTTGAAAACAAAGAAAGAAGAAGAAGAAATAGAGAGAGAGAAAATAAAAGAGACAAGGTGCTCAACTAAAAAAAAAATAGGGGGTGGGTTGATAAGGTAACAATAAAGAGGAATATTTTGTGACTTAAGAGATCACCTTAACATATTTTGTGAAACCTCTTGTGTTTCCTTTTCTTTTGACAACATACCTACTGAACCTTGGGCCCATTACATCCCATGAGTTTCCCCATTTATGCATGTTTGTTGATTTTGTGATTTGATTTTGATTGAAATACAAGTTTATGGTAACACATTTTCTGATGTACTTGAGTATATGGATTCTTTACTTGTAAACATTGAGAGATGTGAGTTGTGAGTAGCTATGTTCTTAGCAAGAAATTGATTTCAAAACACTTTAAGTCTAAATGAGCACTTAGGCAATAACGGACTTAGTGGGGTTGTTTCTATTTTGTCTCTCATTGGTTACCATCTTCTAAGGCAATAGGTGATCTTATATGTTTCTTAATTTGAAAATTTTATTTTCACCTGTGAGCCAGAATAATTTCTTGAGGGCAAGCAATACTCAAGTGTAGGGAGGTTTGATAAACCCCTTTTTAGTCTTTGTTTTTAAGGGATTTCTCGCACTATTTTATTGATTTTTGCATACCATAATGAGACATTTGATTCAAATGTGTGTTGTGTTGTTGCAGGACAATTGAGACATTGGAAAAAGGGAAAAATAGCTTCAAAAAGGAAATTTGGCCTTATTTTGAGCATGCACGGCCTCAAGCACTAAGCTGTGTATAAGCTGATGAAGCATGACCTCAAGCACTAGGCCATGCATAACCAATAGCACCTCGGATGAGAAGCGTGGCCTCCAGCACGAGGGAGTGCAGAAGGATCTTTATTTCGTAAAGTATGCATGACCTCAAGCATTAGGCTGTGCATAACAGTCTTCGCTTCATAAAATATGCACGGCCTCGCACTTGAGGCCACCTCCATGAGACAGTTATACTTTATTTTCTATAAATAGCTTAGTTTTAATCTTTTTTAGGATCCAATATTTTTATCTTTTTACATACTTTATTTGGAGCATTGAGAATTCTTGAGGGAACTATAAAGCAAGGAACATCGTGGGGATTAATTTTTATAAAGTTCTTCTCCTTTAATGTCTCTACTGTTTGTTTTTTTTTTTTTATGGATTGTTGCTTCCTTATATTTATGGCTAACTAAATTCATAATCTATGGTTGTGATGTAGGACCTATCATGTGAACCCTATTTCTTTATTTTCAATAAAGTTCTCAATTGTTTTTTCAATTATATCTTTGCGTTATTCTTACTGCTATTTGGGATCGATCACCCCATAATCCAAATTGATTAATTGTCATGATCAACACTTTTAATTGATACATCTACGCATAGATTGAATTTTAGGGATTTGCTTGACCAAACTAATACCTAAATTCCCAATCTAATTAACATTGGTTAATCAACCTCCCTGCACTTAAAATCTTCTCTCTAATTTATTCTTTCATGACCAACAAGGGAATAAATTAGGGAGAAGAGAATTTTCAATGAATGACCAAACTTTGATTATTATTTTAAAAGGCATGATTGGTAATTGAACAAATAATTGAGGTTTAATTGAAATAGGAAAATAGGAGGAATGTAAAAATAGGTCTGAATTCACAATCCTAGGTCTTTTAATATGTTAGAACCTTCATTATTCTCAAGTGTTTTTTTTTTTGCTTTATTTCTTTTTACAATTAAATTGCAACTCAAACAAATCTTTCAATCACTTGTCCTTTATAAATTTATTATTTGGAAACCACTTTTAATCTCTAGGGTATGATATCTAGACTTAGGTAAACTATTACTGCTGTGTAGGGTACACTTGTCCTTAAGCGTCCGTATTTTATGCATTAGTGAGTGATGACAATTCTAAGAGGGGTAGTTCCCAGTGGCTGAGTGAATATGTACTTTTTTTTAACAATGAAACATAATGAAATAAATTGGACGATTTTTCAAAAAAAAAAAAAAACTAAAAGGGCAATCACTTATCTAAAACTTCAAATTTTCTAGATATTAAAACAAAATTACTATATTATCTATCTAAAGATTCTATTCTATAAATCTATATATTAAATAGGTTTATCTATCTATTGATTCTATTTTATCAAGCAATATATTATATATATAGGTCCATATATTATATAGGTTTAGAATCTACTACCACGGTTCACAATGATTATTCCTAATTAAATTAGAAACAAAATCATATATAATAACCCTTGGATTAAAATTAAAAATAATAAATGCATCATATTAAAACCCCAATTTTAAGTCTATTATTATGAGATCCTATCCCTCCTTCTCCCTCTCTCTTAGTTTTTTTTTCCCAACAACACAAGCACAGGCAAAACAATCACAATTGAATCTCCATTCAATTTCCTTTCACAATTGCAAGTATGGTTACCACCACCATTACCACCACTAACATGATTACCATAGTCGTTTTTGTCATCGCGAGGGCCATCATTACCGCTACCATCATGGTCATTGTCCTCGTTTTTGTCGCCACCACCACCGCCATCGATGGTGGTGGTGGCGGCAACAATGGGGACGACAACCATGATCGTGGCAATGACGATGACCCTAGCGATGGCAAGAATGGTGGTGGTAACCATGTTGATTGTGGTGGCAGTGGTTTAGTAATGATGAAAACTCTTGAATAGGATCTCATGGTGATGCACTTAAAATTAGGATCTCATGGCAACTCTTGAATAGGATCTCATGGTGGCAGTGGTTATTGTTTTGCCCATGTGCTGTTGGGAAAAAATGCAAAAAAAAAAAAAAAAAACCAACTGAGAGAGAGGGAGGGGTAGGATCTCATAGTGATGCACTTAAATTTGAGGTTTTAAACTGATGCATTTATTATTTTTAATTTTAATCTAAGGGTTATTATTGTTTGTTCTCATTGTTCTCATTTAAAGGTGTTCTCACTTGAAACGCTCCATATATATATATATATATATATATATATATATATATATATGTATGTATCTTATATATTAGATATAATTATCAAATTTGAATAAAACAATTTTAAAAAAAATGTAATTATTAGTCGTTACACATTTGTTAAATAATTTTTGAATTAATTAGATATTTTATTCAAGTCTTATCTTAAATAAAAACTAATTACATTTGTTATCTTATCTATTGAATACTCTTAAAAATATTTATAATTATATAAAAATTAACATTATTATATATACATTATTCAATAAAATTAAAATAACATATAAAACATAAGAAAAAAACTAGAATTTAAAAAATAAAGAATAGTGGTAGAATCTTTTAAAAAATAAATAAATTAAGAATAATAAAATAATACTGAATTAGACAATTCACACAATATATACCTTTTGTAGCAAAAACCTTATGTAATATAATTATAACTAAAAGACACATTTTCACATAAAGTTAAATAAAATAATATCAAACACGTGCTAATATAGTTTTATTTTTATTATTTAATTAAATGACATGATATTTGTATAAATTAACTTAAGATTAAAAATTAAATGTCTCTACTTTCTCTTTAAAATACCCATAAAGTATTAGAAAAATCAAATAAAACGATTCTTATTTTTTTAATATATTTAATGTTAGATTATGTTATATATTTTTTAAAGTTTTTTTTATATATTTAAAATCCATTAAAATTGACAATGTTAAGTAATTTGTGAGGGATTGACGATAGAAATAATTGTGTCGCAATATTGCTTTGGATTTGTTCGAAAACTATTCTCATTAAAACTAATTTTATATTGATAATGCCTTTTGTGAGAGAAATATCCCTTGCTATTGTAAGATTTTTTTTTTTATAATAATTAGTTTTTTATTAGTAAGGAATTTGTGAGAATATGTATCCATTGCTAGGTAATTTGAGAAAGTTGCGAGGAAAATATTTGCCTTTGCTAATCCCTCACTAATTTATGAAGGATTCGAATGACTTTTTAGTTCACACAAATCTATCTCTAAATTATGACAAATTAATCATAAAATATATCCCTTGCAAATTTTCCTCGCTAATTCGTAAAATTCTTATAGTGTTATATTATTATTTTTATTATATTTTAAATTATATAATTATTGACAACCAACTTTATTTAGTTATTTTTTTACACATAATGCATGAAAATTAAGTTCGTATTTATATTTAAAATTTTAGAGTAAAAAATATATGGACTAACAACTAAACACTTTACACTATTATTCCCAATTTTATTATTTTTTTTTATTATTTTAGACCTTAACATTGTTTTTAAACTAATCAATTTCATTGTTTTTTATTATTTTCTTTGGGAAAATTAATGTCTAGAATTAATTATATTTGGAAAATCATTATTTTATTCTAATTTATTGTATTCCCACTTAACTAAATTATTTAAGGTTTTATTTGATATGGGAAAAAAAATTATTTTGTACATATATATATTTTTTTGGAAGGCAACCACAAATGTTATAAATGAAAAAATACACGAAGTGTCCCTAAGCAACGTAAAAATCACAATTACAAGAAAAAAAAAAAAAAAAACAAGTCAACCCACCAAGGCTAAGCGAAACCAAATGACAAATACACCAACGAAAAAATGAAAACAACCAACAGAGGGAATCTTATAAAAAAATCCAGGACCATGAAGAATGCTTGATCTATAAGAATAATATATTTACTAAATGTGTATGGGAGAAAACCACACCTCATCTCTATTTATATTGAAGAAACCCTAAATAAAAGAATCAATAATTGATTACATAATCGATCAATTATTGGTTATTAGGAGATAAAGAAAAATAATAACTACCAAGATAATACATATTCTAACACACCCCCTTAAGCTAGAGCATATATGTCATATGAGCCAAGCTTGTTACAAATGTAGTTAACCCTGGGACTTGTGAGAGACTTAGTGAATATGTTTGTAAGTTGATCTTTAGAATTTACAAAATCAGTGGTAATTGCTCTTGAGAGTACCTTCTCTCTCATAAAGTGATAGTTTATCTCTATGTGTTTGGTTCATTCATGGAACACCGGATTTGATACTATGTGAAGGGCAACTTCACTATCACAGATTAGTTTAGTGGTTGTAGTGTCTCCAAATTTTAACTGTTGGAGAAGTTTCCTAAGCCATGTAATCTCACAAGCGATTACTACCATTGCACGATATTCAGCTTCAACACTTGATTTGACAACTATCTTTTGCTTCTTGCTTTTCCATGAAATCATATTCCCTCCAATAAGAACATAATATTCAGAGGTGTATTACCTATTTAATGGTGATCTTGCCCAATCAGCATCATAATAAGAAATGATGTTGGTATTGCCTTTGTCTTCATACACCAGTCCACGACCTAGTGCATTCTTGATATATTGAAGGACACGTGTGACGGCATCCCAATGACCCTCACAAGGTTCATTCAAGAATTGGCTCAACACACTAAAAGCAAATTTAATGTCTAGTCTAGTGACAGTGAAGTAATTGAGCCTGCCTACAAGTCGTCGATACCTTCCCAGGTCTTTCAAAAGCACCCCCTGACCTGAAATAAGCTCAACATTAGGATCCATAGGAGTGTCACTTTGACGAAAATCAAGCATTCCAGTTTCCGTCAGAATGTCTAAGACGTATTTTCCTTGGGAAAAGGCAAGACCAGATGAGGATTGGGCAACTTCAATGCCTAAGAAGTACTTAAGTAGACCCAAATCTTTAGTCTAAAACTGAGTATGGAGGTGAGACTTAAGGCAAAGAATTCCAGCTGAGTCATCACTAGTGATGACGATGTCATCAACATATACAACGAGATAGATACACAAGCTAGATGGAGAATGGAGGGAAAATACTGAGTGGTTAGCTTCACAACAAATCATACCAAACTCAAGCAAAACTGAGTAGAAACAACCAAACTAGGCACAAGGGGATTGCTTCAAACCATAAAGGGAGCAACAAAGCTTATAGACAAGGTGTGAGCCACCAGAAATAGTAAAACTAGGTGGTTGATCCATGTACACCTCTTCTTGTAACTCACCATGCAAGAAGGCATTTTTCATGTCCAATTGGTGAAGAGGCCAATGTCGGATGGTGGCCATAGCAAGAAAAAGATGAACAGAGGTGATTTTGGCCATAGGAGAAAAAGTGTCGCTATAATCCAGACTAAAAATTTGAGTATAGCCCTTAGCCACCAAACGAGCTTTGTAGCGATCAATGGTGCCATTTGGTGCAATCTTCACCGTGTAAACCCAATGACACCCAATAATGGATTTGTTAGGAGGCAAGGGAACAAGCTCCCATGTGTTGTTGGCATCCAACGCAGCAATTTCTTCCAGCATCGCTTGTTGCCAATTGTGGTCACCCATGGCTTCACTTATAGACTTAGGAATAGACATAGAATCCAAAGAAGAGATAAAAGAGTAATAGGAGGGAGATAAACGGTCACAGTGAAGAGTAAAAACATATAAAGGATTAGCATTACGAGTGGATCGAATACCTTAGTGAAGCGCAATAGGAAGTTTAGGTGTACGGTGGTGGAAAGATGTTTGAAGCAAGAGATGATGCTGGAGGATTCAGTGGCACTGCCTAATGGTGCTTGTGTCCATCGGTGGTATGTGAGTAATGGAGGTGGAGTGGGAGCAACAAGTGGTGTTAGAACAATAGGTGGGACCTCCAAAGGGATTGATGTGTCATTATTTTCTCCTATTTCTTACCCCTTTCTATCATCATTTTAATTACTGATTAGCCTTAATTGTCAAATTAATTATGCAGTTTTATCATTTGGGCCTCTGCTTGATGCCATCAAACAAATTCCCAGATATGCAAAATTCCTGAAGGAGCTGTGCACCCACAAGAGGAAGATGAAGGGTAATGAGAGAATCAACATGGGCAGAAACGTGTCTGCACTCATAGGTAAATCTGTTCCTCACATTCCTGAGAAATGTAAGGACCCAGGTACTTTCTGTATACCTTGCATTATTGGGAACAACAAATTTGAAAATGCCATGCTAGATTTAGGAGCATCAATTAATGTTATGCCTCTGTCCATTTTCAAATCTTTATCTCTTGGACCTTTGCAACCTACGGGTGTGGTGATTCAATTGGCAAATAGAAGTGTTGCTCACCCTACAGGTTTCATAGAGGATGTGTTGGTTTGGGTTGGCGAAATTATTTTTCCTGCTGATTTTTATGTTCTTGATATGGAAGAGGGATTCTCCCATGGATCTGTCCCAATTATTTTAGGCAGGCCATTTTTGAAAACAACCCAAACCAAGATAGATGTTTATGTTGGCACATTGTCTATGGAATTTGGTGATATTGTTGTCCATTTTAACATTCTTGATGCCATGAAACATCCATCTGAGGATCATTCTGTCTTTCGTGCTGAGATACTTGATCAGATTGTTGATGACTATATGTTTGATTCTGATTCTCTTCATGTTAGGAAGCACCCATTTTCATCTGATATGCATACTTGTCATTCCTCATGCATTGAATCTGAATCTGAGTTTGAATTTGATCCTGTATTTGATTTTTGTGCTGAGAGTAAATTTGAATTTCAATCTGGTACTTTGGGGGTGTTACCTCTTGATTTGGGTTTTATAGAGTCAGAATGCACTAACCATGTTGCAGGAAGTACATATACATCTGACTTACAGGTTGAGGTACAGGCTGTGGAACCCATTCTTTCCCCTTCTCTGGTTCCTTCTGATATACAGCCACCACCCACACCAGAGCTGCAACCATTACCAGAAAACCTCAAGTATGCTTACTTGGAGGATGAGGAGAAATTGCCTGTGATTATTTCTACCTCCCTTGATGCTGTTCAAGAGGAGAAGTTGTTGCAAGTGCTTAGAAAGCATAAGAAAGCCATCGGTTGGACCTTGGCAGACATTCCTGGTATTAGTCCATCCACCTGCATGCATAGGATACTTTTAGAGGATGGAGCCAAACCAGTGAGACAGCCACAGAGGAGACTCAACCCAGTCATTCTAGATGTAGTAAAGAAAGAGGTGACCAAGCTTCTGCAAGCTGGGATCATCTACCCCATTTCTGACAGTCAGTGGGTGAGTCCAGTCCAAGTGGTTCCAAAGAAGACAGGCCTCACTGTTGTAAAGAATGAGAGGGATGAGTTGATTCCCACCAGAGTGCTGAATAGTTGGAGGGTCTGCATTGACTACAGGAGGCTGAATCAGGCAACAAGAAAAGATCACTTCCCACTCCCATTCATTGACCAAATGCTTGAGTGAGTGGCAGGTAAATCCCATTATTGCTTTCTTGATGGATTTTCTGGATATTTTCAAATTCACATTGCCCCTGAGGATCAAGAAAAAACCACATTCACCTGCCCCTTTGGCACTTTTGCCTATAGGAGGATGCCTTTCGGCCTATGCAACGCCCGGTACCTTCCAACGGTGTATGCTTAGCATTTTCAAGTGACTTTTAGAGAGTTGCATAGAGGTGTTTATGGATGATTTTACTATTTATGGATCCTCTTTTGATGCATGTTTGGATAGTCTGGATAGAGTTCTTAATAGATGCATTGAAACTAACCTTGTTCCGAATTTTGAAAAATGTCACTTCATGGTTGAACAAGGTATAGTTTTAGGACATATCATTTCCCAAGTAAGGGCATAGAGGTAGACCCTGCCAAGATAGCTGTTATTTCACAATTGCCTTACCCCTCTTGCGTGCGAGAGGTTCGTTCTTTTCTTGGCCATGCAGGGTTTTACAAGCGCTTTATCAAAGATTTTAGTAAGGTGGCCCTTCCACTATCCAACTTACTGCAAAAGGATGTGGACTTTAACTTTGATGACAGGTGCAAGAAGGCATTTGATTGCCTTAAGCAAGCCCTAACCACCACCCCTATTATTCAGGCACCCGACTGGACAGCTCCATTTGAGTTGATGTGTGATGCATCTAACTATGCATTGGGGGCTGTCCTTGCTCAGAGGATTGACAAACTTCCTAGGGTGATTTACTATGCTTCTAGGACTTTAGATGCTGCCCAAGCAAACTACACCACCACAGAGAAAGAGCTTCTGGCTATTGTTTTTGCTCTTGATAAATTTAGATCATATTTGCTTGGCACTCGTGTTATTGTCTATACTTGACCATGCAGCTCTAAAGTATCTGTTAAAGAAGGCTGAGTCAAAGCCTAGATTGATCAGGTGGATGCTCTGGCTCCAAGAGTTTGATTTGGACATCCGTGACAGGAGTGGAGCCCAGAATTTGGTGGCAGACCATCTCAGCAGGATTGAGAGAGCTGAGGAAGCAGATGCTTTGCCTATCCAGGATTGTTTTCCTGATGAAAATTTGTTGACTGTTTCTATTTCTTCCCCCACCCCTTGGTTTGCAAACATTGTTAACTATTTAGTTGCTTCTGTTTTTCCTCCCTTAGCATCTAGAGCTCAGATTGATAAAATTAAGAGTGATGCTAAGCATTATATTTGGGATGACCCCTATCTGTGGAAGTTGTGCAGTAACCAGGTTATCGGGAGATGTATTCTCGACCATGAGATTGACTCGGTCCTGCCAGTTTCTGTCATTCTTCCGCACTTTGGTGGCCATCTTGGTATTCGAGAGGACAGCTCGCAAGGTGCTTGATTGTGGATTTTACTGGCCCACCATCTTTAAGGATGCGTGGAGGATTTGTAGCACTTGTGAGCCTTGTCAGAGAGCAGGAGGATCCCTTTCTTGGAGACAGCAGATGCCTCAACAACCCATGCTTTCATCGTGAGGTGTTTGATGTCCGGGGTATTGATTTTATGGGTCCCTTTCCTGTTTCTTTTGGTTTTTCCTATATTCTCCTTCTTTGTTGATTATGTTTCAAAGTGGGTGGAAGCTAAAGCCACTAGAACTAATGATGCTAGGGTCGTTGTGGATTTTGTTAAGTCTAATCTGTTTTGCAGGTTTGGAGTACCCAGAGCCATTGTTAGTGATCAATGCACCCATTTTTGTAACCGATCCATGCAGGCTTTGCTCAAGAAATATGGGGTTGTTCATAGGGTTTCTACACCCTACCACCCCCAAACTAATGGGCAGGCTGAAATTTCAAACAGGGAGATCAAGAGGATCTTGGAGAAGATTGTGCAGCCGAACATAAAAGATTGGAGCACCAGGCTGGATGATGCTCTTTGGGCACATAGGACTGCTTACAAAGCACCCATAGGGATGTCTCCTTATCGGGTTGTCTTTGGCAAGGCATGTCATCTTCCTGTAGAGATAGAGCACCATGCCTATTGGGGCTGTGAAGACCTGCAACTTCTCTATTGATCAGGCTGGAGAGGAAAGAAAGTTGCAACTGAATGAACTTGATGAGATCCGTCTTGAGGCCTATGAGAACTCAAAGTTCTACAAGGAGAAAACCAAGAAGTTCCATGATAGCTTGATAGCTAGGAAGGACTTCGTGGTTGGGCAAAAGGTGTTGTTGTATAACTCTAGACTCGGTCTCATGGGTGGTAAGCTTAGGTCTAAGTGGATTGGTCCTTTTGTTGTGACTAATGTTTTTCCTTATGGTGCAATTGAGATCAAAAGTGAATCCACAGATAAGACTTTCAAAGTTAATGGCCACCGGCTGAAGCCATTCCTCACAAATCCTTCTTTGGTGAATGTAGTGGTGGAGGAGGCTTCCTTGCTTGACCCTACTTCTCTCCCATAATGACTTAGGGAGTTTTCTTTTTCTCCTTCCTTCTCTACTTTTGTTTCACGTGTCCAATTCCATTGGTTGCTTTGTTTTCTTGATCTTATGATTGCACTACATTGAGGACAATGTGTGATTTAAGTGTGGGGGGGAGAATGTTCTTTGTTTAGGATTTTTAAGTTTGTTTGTTTTATGTTTTGTGTACAACATTGCATGCTTTTCTTTGATTTCTAGGTTTTGTATAGGTTATGGGCACATTCTTCACATTTTATGGATTGAAATCTTTGTTTTTCTGTATATGTCAAGTTAGTTTTGAAGTTGATCCTTGTTTTTTGTGCATGTCAAGCTAGTTCTGAAGTTTGAGAGGTTGAATTGAGTGATAGATTTACCCTTGGTGAGATTTTGAGCCATCAACATCTATTTTATTCTGTGTGTTTTGCCCCATTGATTGCTTGCACAATGGCCTTGGCTTGGCTCTTTTTGGTACTTCTTGCACATGCATGTTTGGAGATGATTTAGGCATTCTTGTTCTTATAAGCCTCTAGCCAAATAAGCCTACCTTGAATTAATTCCTTTGATAGCCCCTTTGAGCCTTTGTTCCCCTTTCTTTGTTTTGAAGCTCAGTACAAGCCTTAAGTGAAAAACCATGATCACCCTACCCTTAAGGAATTTTGGAGCTTTGGAATTGTTTTGGGAATAAGTGTGGGTGTGGGGGGGGGGGGGTTATGTTTCATTGGATGATGTATTTTTGGCCATGCTTAATGTTTGATGATGTATTTTTCAAAAAAAAAAAAAAAAGAGAAAGAGAAAAGAAAAAGAAAAGAAAAGGAAAAGATTGAAGTTGAATAATAGTGGACTTGTTTGAGGATTTGGTTGATATTGTTGATATTAGAGGTTTTGAGTTTGCTTTTTATGCTTAATTTTGACTTATTCCCCATTGCTCCTCTATTCCCTTGGGTTTTAGTCACTTATCCCATATATTTTCTCACCTTGTCCTTGGCCCCATTACAACCTTAAAAGACCTTTTGATCCTTTTGTGCATGTGTATTGGTTGTTAATTCTAGAGGCTTGCCAAGTCTATGTGGTGTTTGTTTTTCATGGGTGCTCTGAGAGTAAACAGTAGCCTAGACACTTGAGAGATTGAGTGCATATATCTTGTGAGGCTTTATCACTTTTGATTTACCTCTTGGGCAGATTAACTTGCTTGCCATGTTTGAAATGTTTGGATAACTTTCTTAACTGTCTTGACTCTTTAACTCTTGTTGTGTTGGATGTTGCCTATTCCTTTCATTCCTTTGGATTCATTGAAAAGTATGTAAATGTTTTTGTGTTTCTCTCTCTTTGATGTCTCTGGATTTGTTCTTTGCTCTGTTTCATGATTTTGCCCAGGAGTGCAAAAGGCTAAGTGTGGGGGAATTTGATGTGTCATTATTTTCTCCTATTTCTTACCCCTTTCTATCATCATTTTAATTACTGATTAGCCTTAATTGTCAAATTAATTATGCAGTTTTATCATTTGGGCCTTTTTGACTAATTCTGTATTTTAATTTGATTTCAAGAGAATTATAAACAATTGGGCTTGGATCTGGAATTGGGCTGAACCAGTTTGGGCTTGAAGAGAGGAGACTGTTTTAGTTTTATTTGTCGTGCAGTTTTATTTTATTTCATTTTATTGCTGTATTTTGTAATTGGGCTGCATCAGATTTTTATGGGCCCAAATCAGATTAGTAGCCTAGGGTTTTGTGCAAGTGACTTTTAGTGAGACGAATTTAAGGCCCAACCGCCATAGAGAGGAGGTTGTTAGGTTTAGTTTCGTTTTTCACTATTCAGAAAAGGTTTTCACGTCCCCAGCATGCTACTGTTCATGTAGAGCAGCGTTTTTGTTCATTCTCTACTTCTGTTTCCATTTTCGCTCTTCATTGTTGGTTCGTTTTCAATTTCCATTCCCAGTTTCGTTTTTGTCTTCTATTCTTGTTTTCGTTTCTGTTTTGCATTTTGCTATTTACGTTTCCAGTTACTATTTAATTTGAATGGAAGGTTAAATTTTCAATGTTGTTTTCTCTTGAGGACTAAGCACTAGCTCTCTTTGAGGTTTTGTTATTAATGTTAATTTCGATCAGTTTTCCCCTTCACCAATTATTTCGTGATGGACCTCGTGAGAGGAATTAATTGGTGTATGTGTTGCTTAATCACATAATGAAAACCTTGTATTAATTTTCGCTTAGTAAATTAATTCCGGGTTGGATTAAGTGGCTGAATTGATTAGGGATAGATTCTCGTAACCTAGGATAAGAGGCTTACTTTTGAATCAAGGGGAAATAACACGTTTTAGTTCTGTTATTTTTAATTCAAGTTGCTTGCTGTTTAAATTATTAAAGCAAAGAAACCCCCCCCCCTCATTTGCTACTGTTTTATTGTTGTTAAGTGTTATGAACGTTTGTTTGATCACTGCTCACTGGGAGACGACCTAGGATCACTTCCTAGTACTGCATTTAATTGTTTTTATTTGGTTTGGGTATGGCCTCGACCAGGGACATTTTCAATGGTGTAGGAAAAGAAAGGAATAATCTCAAATAATGTAACATCAGCAGAGACAAGATATTGCTAAAGTTGAGGAGAGAAAAATTTATAACCCTTTTGAAGGCGAGAGTATCTCAAAAAAATACATTTTAGGGACTTGGCAGAGAGTTTATTTTTACCTAGAGTGAGATCATGGACAAAACATGTACTCCTAAAGACACGAAGAGGAACATGGTGAAGATTCTATTTAGAATATGAGATGGAATAAGGAATCTAATTGTTGAGAACCGATGAAGGCATGCGATTAATCAAATGACAGGCAGTAAGGAGAGCATCACCCCAAAAAGAAGTGGGACATTATAGTGAAGAAGAAGTGTGTGAGCTGTTTCAACCAAGTGACGGTTTTTACGTTTAGCAACACCATTTTGTTGTGGTGTGTGGGCACATGATGTTTGATGAAGAATCCCCTGGGAGTTTAAAAAAGACTGAAACTGAGACGACATATACTCTTTTGCATTATCAATTCGTAAAAGTTTAATTGAGGAGTCAAACTGATTTTGAATCTCAACCAAAAAAACTTTGAAAAATAGAAAAGACATCAGAATAATTCTTCATCATAAACACCTAAGTACAACGAGAAAAATCATCAATAAATGTGACAAAATAAGAATATCCTAATGTGGAACAGACTCGATTAGGACCCCAAATGTTAGAGTGGATTAAAACAAAAGGTGACGCGACACACTTATTGACGTGAGGACTATAACTAGTACGAGTATGTTGACCTAGTTGACACGACTCTCACTGAAAAGACGAAACTTTAGAAAGATTAGGAATTAAAAGACGAAACCAGACTCAGGTGCCCAAGGTGTTAATGTGCGAGAGTTGGAGAGACAGAGGAGACACAAGCAACCAGAGGCGTAAGATGATATAATCCTCCAAACTCATGTCCTGCTCCAATCATTTGTCCATTGTGTCATTCCTGTACAAGAACAAGGTTATTTACAAACAAGACAGAAAGATCAAGAGTGCGAGTGAGTTTGCTAATAGAAATTAAATTAAAAGGACAACTAAGGACAAATAAGACTGATTGTAAAGAAAAGTTGAGGAAGAGGATGGGTTTGTCCAATGCCCCGAACTTTAATCTGAGTGCTATCTGCGAGAGTAATAGAAGGCAAAGAATTTGAAAAGGTTAAGGAAGAGAAAAGGGATTGGTTACCAGTAGGGATGACAATATGGACCCAGACCCTACGAGCACCCGCAAAAATACCCATACGTGGGTAGGATAATTACCCGCATATTGGGGATGGGTCTTTACCCGCAAAATCTCATGGGGATAGGTGCGAGTATGGGTACTATAGTACCCACCCCACCCCGCCCCGCACCTTTTATAATTATATATATACTTTAAATTCAAATTTAAATATCATTTAACCATAAAATATTTAAAAGATCCTAACCCTTATAATTATAATTATAATAATTAATATATATAGGGTGTGACTTGTGCATTTTATGTGAAAATGAGAACAAACATTTTCATCCGTTGGATTAAATTAGACAGTAAGAATTAATGCAATCTTTTAAAAATTAACATACACCTATTTTATTTGATCTCTCTTCATCCAAAATAAAAAAAAAAAAAAAAAAACTTCTCATTTCCCTCTTTAATGCACCAAAATTAAATAATAATAATAAAATTCAAGCTCACGCTCTCATAAACCTTGTTTCATAAAAACACTTTCACCCTCTCGCCTCTCATAAACTTGTTTCATAAAAAGCATGCATATTGTGTATGCACCTTTTAAATCTTTTTAACAAATCATGCATATGACCAAAATACAAAAATAAAGTAATAGGATACTTTTTGAGAATTATAAGGGTTAGGATCTTTTAAATATTTTATATTTAAATGAGATTTGAATTTGAATTTAAAGATATATATATATATATATATATATATATATATATATATATATATTAATTATTATAATTATAATTATAAGGGCTAGGATCTTTTAAATATTTTATGGTTAAATAAGATTTGAATTTGAATTTAAAGTGACTTTAATCTAACGGTTGAGATTAACAATTTATTTTTTATTAAAAATAATCATTTAATTTAACGGTTGAGATTTGGTGTCAATTGATCATAACCTTAATTATAATTATAATTTTATTATTTACTAAATAAATATTCTAACCTAAGAAAGAAAGTGAAACCCTAAAGTTGCTCATCACTTTCTATCTTTATTGTGTCCACCGTTGCTTGAAGTCATGATAGCCTCTGACAACCCTCCACTGTCGTAACCACCATGCAACCAGCCCTTCCTTGCTACAACCACCACACGACCGCCCTCCACCGCTACACCACCATGCATAACCCAAGTTAGTATTTGAACTAAAATTTGTTCCTAAATTGGTATTGTTTGAACTTAAAATTATTTCTAATTTGGTTCGGTTTGAATTGAAAATTGTTCCTAATTTGGTATAGTTTAAATTGAAAATTGTTCTTAATTAGATAGTGTTTAAATTAAAATTTGTGTTCCTAATTGTTCATAAAGTGGTACTATTTGAATTGAAAATTGCTTATATATTTGGTCAATTTTTAGGAACTTTTAGTTTGATGTATTTTTTTTCTAGCTTCTGTTTAAAAATATCTTATTGTTAATTTGTACAAAAATTTGGTGTACTAATAATTATGTTGCCTAATTTTTATTTTTACTGTAATGTTTTTTATTTAATTATTTTTATTGAACTCTTCATTTGTGTTAATGTTTCGATATTAATTATAGATGAAAACTTCAAATGATATGCCTCCTTCAAAGGAATCTGCAAGTAGTAATCCTCTTGATAGCTGGTGTTAAAGATCAATCTCCATCTGAATTTGGAACTCCTCCTATTAATGTAGATGTGGGTGAAGGTGATATTGAAGTAATTGAAGATGGCAAAAGAAGGAAGACATTTGTTGTTTGGAACCACATCGAGAAAAAAATGGTCAATAATGAAGAGAAGGCACAATGTCGTTATTGCAAAAAGTTTTTAATAGGCAAGAGATCAGATGGAACAAATCATTTGCATAAACACTTGGGGACTTGTAAAAGAAAACCATATAGGGATATCAGACAAGCACTTTTGTTAAGAGAACAAAAGAAGGTAGACGGGTCAAGTACTTTTATGGTAACTATTGTTTTGATCCAAAGCAATCAAGAAAAGACCTTGCTTACATGGTCATAGTTCATGAATATCCACTTTCAATGGTAGAACATTTGGGATTCAAAATATATTCTGAAGGTCTTCAGCCTTTATTTAAGCTTCCAAGTCAGAACACACTAAAGAGTGATATTATGAAGATATATGAGCATGAAAAAGTGAATGTCATGAGACATTTAGAAAGCATTGGAAGTAGAATTGCTTTGACTACAGACATGTGGACAGCTGGCAATCAAAAGAAAAGATATATGGCCATCATTGGTCATTTCATTGATGATAATTGGGAAATGCAAAGTCTCATTTTAAGGTATAAATTTAATTATTTTTAAATTTCAATTACAAATGACATTTTGCATTGCATTGTTATTTAATTTATTATTTTGCATGATAGGTTTGTGTATGTACCATGTCCACATATTGCTAAAGTTCTTTCTACGATGTTGTATCAGTGCATTATGGAATGGAATATTGATTTGAAGTTGTCCACTATTACCTTAGATAACTGCAGCACTAATGACTCTCTTGTTGGATTTTTGTTAAATCAAATTGATTGTTCTTCTCTTATACTTGATGGTCAATTGTTTCACATGAGGTGTTGTGCACATATTCTGAATTTAGTTGCTCAAGATGGATTGAGTGTTCTTGGAGAGGGCATAGAGAAGGTTAGAAATAGTGTTGCATTTTGGACAACTACACCTAAAAGAGAACAAACCTTTAAGGAAACTACACGTCTCATAAAAGTTCCCATCACAAAGAAACTCATTCTTGATTGCAAAACTAGATGGAATTCTACTTATCGTATGCTTGTTATTGCATTGGCTTACAAAGATGTTTTTAATCGTTTGAAAACAAAAGAACAATTATATACCTGTTTTCCTTCATTAGATGAGTGGGAAATTGCAAGAGAGATTTGTAGTAGGTTGGAAGTGTTTAATCGTGTAACTGAAATGTTTTCTGGGACACTATATCCAACTACTAATATATTCTTCCCTTTGATATGTGAAATTAAGCTCTCTTTACATCAGTGGAAAAATTGTCCAATTGTGGCTATTAGAACTATGGCTTCAAAAATGGTTATCAAATTTGAGAAATATTGGTTTGTTATTCATGGAATTATGGGGATTGCTATTGTCTTAGATCCAAGATACAAATTGAAGTTGTTGGAGTACTTTTTTCCTAAGCTTTATGGAAGTTCATCATCAATTGAAATTCAGAATATCAAGAAATTGTGTTATTCATTGTTTGACAACTATCAAGCTAAAACTAAAGGAACAATGGAATATTCAACTTCACATGCAAATGTTAGTAACTCTAGCTTTGATAGTTTCAATATTACCAATTTCCTTAGTGATTATTAGGGGTGTTCATAAACCGAACCAAATCGAACTAAACCGCAAAACCGCCCAAAAAAACCAAAAACCGATTAAACCGAAAAACCGCATGGACCAAAAATTTCCAAAATCGCATATTTTTTGCGGTTTGGTTTGGTTTTTGGATTTTATTATAAAAAACTGAACTAAACCAAACCAAACCGCATTCTATAATTATATTGATTTACTTTTAGATATTTAATATTATCTAACTAACAATATTTTAATTTTTTATGATCATAATATGTGATTTATAGTATATTTTTTTTAATAACAAATTTGTAATATATTATGACACATACTTTCATATATTACAAAAAGATATATTGATATTACTAAATAACATTAAATTAAATATAAAGTGAAACATGATTTATTATTATGTTAAAAAAAAGTTAGTAATATCATTTTATAATAATGTTAAATAGAAGTAAAAATAATATTTTTTTAAACTAAAATATGTAAATCAAAATTTAATAAAAAAAAAATATAAAATAATAATCATGTGAGTTTAATTAAAAAAATTAAACTATGATAATAGATTAAAAAAAAAACCGCGAAATCGAACCGAACCAAACCACAAAAAATTGGTTTGGTTTGGTTTGGATTTGATGTTATGTTAAAACCGAACCGCAACTTTATTTTAGGTTTGGTTCGAACCACTTTTTGTCCAAAAATCGAACCAAACCGCACCGCGAACACCCCTAGTGATTATAATTCATTTGTGAATGAAACAATTGAGATACAAAAAAAGACTGAATTGGATCTCTACTTGGAAGAGAGTGTTTTGCCTAGGAGTGCTACTTTTGACATTCTTGGTTGATGGAAAACAAATGGGATCAAGTATCCAATTATGCAGAAAATTGCTAAGGATATTTTGGCAATCCTAATTTCAACTATTGCATCAGAATCTGCTTTTAGCACAAGAGGTAGATTGTTAAGTCCTCATCGTTCTAGGATTCATGAGTTTACTTTGGAGACACTTATGTGTGCACAAAGTTGGTTGAAACATAAGCAACAAGGTAACATTTTATTATTTTAATTATTCAATTAGAGTTTTAATTATTGTATTATATATGCTAATCTTGGTCTTCTTGTCATGTTGTAGTTTTTATTGGTATTAGTGGACCAAAACAATATATAGACTTGGGAGATGCACGTTTGCAAAGATATGGAGAAGTCGATTCAGAAGATGAGGTCAAAATATTATATTTATGTGTTTTATTTTTTAATTTATAATATATAATTATAAACTAATTAGTTTAAATATATTATCTTTTTACAAGTCTTGGAGAGTACCATACCACTTTAATGTTCAAGTTTAATTAGAATTTTGGAAGTTTAATTCGAGTTTTTATTAAAATTAAAACAATTTGTAATCTTTATGTTGGATAATTATTTTCGTAATGTTATTTATTTATGACTTGTGTTTGGATGGATCAATGTTTGTCGATTTTTAATATTATATATGAATGTTTTTAATGATTTTCAATTTTATATATAAGTAAAGTGCGGGTTGCGGGTGCGGGTATGGGTATATAGGTACCTAGAGGGTATGGGGATGGGGATCAAAGTTGCTATCCGTACGGGGATGGGGCTGGGGATGAGTACTTTTTTTAAATGCGGGTATGGGGACGGGTACTATACTACCCTACCCATACCCTACCCATTGCCATCCCTAGTTACCAATCATATGATCAGAGGCACCAGAATCAAGTATCCAATGTCTAAGAGAAGGGGATTGAGAAAGAAAAGCCACATGATTACCAGACTAAGCCACAACGGTAACAGGTGATGTAGGTTTGTTGGTTGCTCGAAGCTAGAGAAACTCATTATATTCCACAATAGAGATAGTAATATCGAAATCAGAAGGGGTGATGGTGAGAGGTGTAGCCATGTGAGAACTTCACCAAAAATGCTAAGTAGGGGGTTGAGAAGGTGCGTTGGAGTGAGGCGAGCATAGATGAGCAGTCGTTGGCAGGTGGGAACACAGGAAAAATGGTCATGTGCCGATTTGGTGACGGTGCATGGAGTATAAGCGCTGGAGAGTGGTGGTAGTTGGGGGTGAGTCCGATGGGATTGCGATCGCTAGAGGGTGGCGACTCCGAGGGAGTGGTCGTGCTGAGAAAAAGATTGGTCAGTAGTGATGGACAGTAGCTTTGCAGAGGTGCAGTACTGTCCATGCACCATTCACGATGCTTTGAAGGGGAAAAAATTGAACCTGACTCTGATACCATATAAGAATAATGTATTTATTGAATGTATGTGGGAGAAAATCACACCTCATCTCTATTTATATTGAAGAAACCCTAAATAAGAGAATTAGTAATTGATTACATAATCAATCAATTACTGGTTATTAGGAGATAAAAAGATAAAGAGAAATAATAACTACCAAGATAATATATACTCTAACAAAGATAATATATATTCTAACATGATCCTTTCCACCACTACCTCCACATTGATCGCTTCCTCTTTGACGATGACACTATTTTTATGTAACCGGATACTCCAGCAAATGACCATCCAAATAACATGGCAAATGTGCCTGAACCTCTTACCAATAAGCACCTTACCATGCTGAACAAAATGGAACTTGATTTGATTGTGCCCTACCATCGAGAGCCCCAACCAACGATACACTGCACCTCACACTGCTAAGGCAAAACTATAACTTAGAAATAAGTGGCTCTTATCCTTTATCGACCCCTGACAGAACAAGCACGAAGCCTCAACCGCCACCCACTGTCAAACCGAAGCCACTCTTGTGGGAAGTCTCCCCATGAAGAAGATGCCAAGAAAATGTGACGACTTTAGATGAATGTGAAGTCCTCCACACAGAGGCAAACACCCCATCCTGAAAGCTCATGTTAATCCCACCACACAAAAGCTTATAAACTTCAGCGACAGGGAAGGAATCCAAGGTAGACCACTTCCACACATCAAGAGAGCCCTCCACCAATGCAACTAAAGATACAACTTCTTGGAGCTCCGCCTTCAACTCTTCCTTAAACGCGGGAAGTGATCCTTAAGACATTCCAAGCCAACCCATATCAAGTGAAAACCTAGTGATATCCCCTGACTTGACCACCCTACTAACATTGTTAGTGAATCATTCGCCTCTATCCTCAAACCTCCACAAATCACGCCATCAAGTAGATATCCTACCAGTCAAAGAATAGGCATAACTACTAGAGTAAAAGGAACTGTAACAAGAATGCAAGAGATCGACCCAAATAGTTGAATCATTGTTCATCAATCGCCACCTCCACTTAGTCAACAACGACAGATTAAACAACTCCAAATTCTTCACCCCCAAACCACCTTCCCTCCTAGGCAAGCAAACAATATCCCAACTGATCCATCAAGTCTTGTTCGCCTCGAAACAATTGTTCCAAAGAAATTTACACTGAATTTTGGACAACTTAACAATAACCTTCTTTGAAGCCCTAGAGACAGAGAAATAATATAGAGGAAGACTAGTAAGAACCGACTGAATCAAGGTAATCTTACCGTCCATAGATAAGCTCTTCCTCTTCCAGCTCATTAACTTCTTCAAGAACAATGAAATGACCAGATCCAAGTGGCAATGCGCCTATATAAAGCGATTATCAATTAGCGACCATTAGTTTTCTTTGCATATAGCATTCATCCTATTTCGGTGGAAAGCATCCATGGCAAGCATTTTATTGGCGATTTTTACTAACCCTCGAAAACTCATAATTTACTGACGGTTTCAAAACCCCCGTTAATTACATAATCAACACCTATTATGTTTTACCAACAAATAGCAACGAATGAAAACCTTGTTAATCACATAATCAATACAGCCCCCCGTTAATGGAGAAAATAAACTTGATACATAAAATATCATGCAAAATGAATAAATAAGTGCCGAGTAGGGACAAAATCGGTTATTTTATTATTATTGTCATTGTCACTGCTATAAATATCATAATCTAGATGATAAACATTTAATTAATCCAATTTTAATTGCAACAAAAAAAAAATCTAGTTTGGAAGTATCATCCGCAGGTAGTATAGTTATAAGTGGAAATTGACAATTTGAATATTTGCTGAAAAAGCTTTTTTTTTTTCTTTTAATATAATTTATAGCTGACAAGAAAGTTTGGCTCAAATGTTTAGTTAAATTTGCTAATGAAAATTCAAATTCATAAATGTAAATATTAATATATCTCAAACTAACCTGACTTGCTAAATCTTCAAATAATTGATCCTGTCAAGAGCTATCACTGTTGTTTTCCACTGTTTCTGCAAGACACGAGAAAATATGAAGTTAAGTTCACAAGCAAAAGGAAAAAAAAAAAAACAGAATTTTTCTCCTAATAAGTAGTGATGGCATACTATAAATGTCACCCAATTCCATTATATTGAAGTAATTGTTTCATTTTTACATCTCTAATCACACAAAGTAGCATTCATTTGTTGATGCTGAGCCACTAGACTCATCATGTTATTAATAATAACTCAGAAGCTAGACCAGAGAGATTTCTGGTCATTGCTTCAATGCATCTCTGTATGGTAACTAAGATAATCGAAATGAATGAAAAAATAATGAAAGGCATGGAGTTTTTTTTTTTTTTTTTTTTAATAAAGGTTTAAAAATATATACCTAAATTCCTAGGGAGTTCCTCACTAGAGACTTGCATATAGAGTCGCACAAATAATATTGCTTGTAATTTGTAAATAACAGGTGACACCAAAAGCATAAATAAAAAGCTGAATAGAAATTTAAAATAACTATCAAAATAGATGCCTAAAGCAAGCATGGAACATCTCAAGCAATAAAAGCCTAGGAGCAAATCTAGTCATCTCCATCATAGGGCAATCACATGATATAGTGCTATGCTAATTTCTAACATTTATTATCTGATATGTGATATGATACAGTAAAAGTGGCCCGCTGAGCTGACACGTTTTTTTTTGCATATAATACCTATAATATAATCCACCTTATATTATATTTTCTTGAGTATGAGAGACTTTTGCACTCTAGAATACGTCCTAGCAACTTGTCATTGTTTTTGTTATTTTTAATGTTGATTGAGAGTGATTTTGTCCAAATCAAGGATTTGTCACTCATGTTTAAAACAAGACTAAAAAGAAAAGAATTAATACAGCAAAAAAGAAGTTAGTGCATAAGTCATAAGTGCATAACGAACCTTTGGTTGTTGCTTCTAGAATTGCTTCTTGCACCCCTTTGACTTTAAAATAAACCTAGACACCCCACAATCAATAAACAAGTTGTGGGTGAGAAAGAGATTAATAGATATAAGAGGCATGGTTAGATATGCAGCAAGGGAACAATCTACGAGACACAGACACAAGGAGTCATAAAGAAGGAAGCGGGAGTCTAAACACTTAACCACATTCATTCAAAGACTTGTAAACATGTGCTCAATTCAAGATTATTCCTTTTGCCAAAATTGATATCAAGGTGGGATTTCTCAAGTTGGGTCCTTGCCAAGATACCACCAGGTTCGAAAAACCTGGCCTACAGAACAAGTTGATAAGATCATATAAACAAATTTGCACTCATCTAAAGTATGAATCAACAACTTAACAAAAACAAAAGTGACTTAAAACTTCAAAAAGTGTTTTCGAAAATCTTGTATAATGAAAACATAGTTCACCAGTGATACACACAAATTAACTTGTATGATTTCAAATACAAATTTACAGAAAAATTCCATCAAGAGTGAATACTACTAATTTTCCACCAGCATGGCACAAAATGCAGTACCAACATAGAAGAACAGCAAGGTTCAAGGCCAAAATGTAGTTCCTTTCATTCTAAATTATAAACACTTGATCAAAATCTCAGTTGATACAATTAGAGATGCCTAAAGGTTTAAAACTTCAAAAGTGCTAATTCATTATTTCATTTGGCTAAAAGAAAATACATGTAACACAACTCACAGGGTTTCTAATTGTTAGTTGAGATTTGTAGTCTGACCCCGAGAAGCCTCTCTTTAGTTCTAACAAGCCTTCCTTGTGTATTCAAATTAACACAAAATGCAGAAACCACACATTATGTCATTAATAAAAAATAACAATGTTCTTGCTCAATACTTAAAAAATAATGGCATCATGCTACTCCTATACGTGTGCAAGAATGGACAAAAATAGAGCAATTGGTGCAATTAATTTTATTATAACTATGTTGGAAAGTGATTTAAATGGCTGCAAAGACACAAATAAAAGATTTGAACTCCTCTAACGTTGAAGGTGAATATATTAAATTCAAAAGCTTATGCTAGTAAAAATACTAAATCTCAATGAAAGCTGGATCGTGGATATTATCATACATCTCTTTTGTTAATAAGCTAACATATACTAAGAAAATTAGGAGGGAAAAACACCACCTGACACTTGAACATGCAAGTGAGACCGGAAATATGTTATTGTCTAATACTCATAACTCCTAAGTCATAAACATATTTTAATGGTGTAAAAAGGTAATTAACAAGTATAACCAATCTTAACAGCACTGTTATTGAAACTTAAGGTTTTAAATAGAACCCAATCCTACCTTCTAAATTCATATTGATTACATAACTTCAAAGATTTCACCATTTTGTTTCTTTATGGCACGTTTATTTTTCTTTATTTCCTGTCAATTGAATTAGAAGGTAAGCATTAGTAACAATATTTGCCTACAAATACAAGAGCATAAACATGTCCTGCAACAGGATCAATAATTTGAGAGGGGAAAAAAGAGTAATTCTTTTTCAATTTCAAATTTTGCTTAACAAATCAAACTCATGCTTGAGGGCTGCTTAATCATGTCAGCAGTAGAAAATTATAATAGTATTGTATCTGTCACAAAGATAATAGCAGAGAGATGAGACTAACCCCAGCTTTCCAATGTATTGCTAGCCCAAGAGAAATCATCATAAAGCAATGATATGTTGATTTTCCAATCTTCTTCTCTGCCAGTAACAATTTTCTCATATGACTAGAAAGAAATGCAAGTATAAAAATACAATTCTCAAGAGGAAGTGAAACAGAAGCATAAAAGCCAGTATATTTCAGTCAAACATATCCCTAAAATGAAAAAAAATCATTTCAGAAAGATGAATTGGCAAAAATATCTTTTCTCATTAATGAGTAAATTAATAACAAAGCTAGTTACCTCAGACCTCATGCAAAGCTTTGGCATGTATACTGGGATCCTCGTGCAAAAAAAAAATCTTTCAAGAACTCCAACACAGAAGCACCTTTAATGTACTCATGGAATCCCTGAACACCATATGAAATAGATAGTAATGATTTTCTGAACTATCATTTGAAAGACCTCTATGAAGAATACAGAAAATTATATTCATTACATTTAGTCATGGTTTTTGATATAAAGGAAAATATATAAAGAAGTACTCTATAAAATAATGCGGAAATGTACCTACACTTGAAGTCATTGTTATTACAAGCAAATAATACCTGCTTGAAGTCATTATTACTACAGGCAATTAAATAATAAACACTTAACACTTGAGAAAAGAATATAAGAGGAATTTTCTAGCCTTTGCCTTTCTGAAGTTGTGTGAATGGAGCATCAAAGACTTTATATAGGCAAGGCAAGGAACCCTCCATAAAACATAAAATGCAAATGTTTCTTTGAATTTATGCAACTATTTCTTTGAATTTGCTTCTCCATTAAAAGTCAACAATTCTAAATAAAACTTTGTAATAGTTACATCAATTTTAATTATGAGTCACTTAATGATTTAATTTCTAACATTCTCCCACTTAGTTCATAATTTTTATTTTGACAATAACATATGACCATAACTTTGTCAACTTGATATATTCACCAAAAATAATTACACATGAATCATGATGGTTATATTTTTACATCAAATATTTCCTTCCATGTATGACAATATGTAACATGTTCTTAGTGAAATATAGGGTCCTAACTTTATTTATTCAATTTAAATCCTTTTATGACTAACTTTAATGCACACAATTTCATAAAATTGAAACGACATAAACTTCAATGTAAAGCCTTGAGTCACATGATCCTAAAATAATGTAGCTACAAATCTTTTATTGGATCATGATTTTGAGTCTTTATACTCCCACTATATCATAGAGATTAACTCTTCTTTAGTGTCTACTTTATGTCAATATGATTGCCTTGGCTTTCACCTTTGTTATTGTTCCAAAAGAATATTTAGCCTAACATGCTATATTGGTCTTTATTTTTCATACCATTCAATAAATTCTTTCTTTATAGTGGTTTCTAAGGGTATTGTATAATCCTTTTATTTTCTCATATTTCACTTGTTGAGAAATTTCACCCTCCCACTTACTAAGAATTTTTACTCCCACTATCTTTTGGTGTGTGTGTATGGGGTAATAAAAATACATACCCTTTTCATGAGATAATATCATGTTATGATAATTCTTAATTTTATAAATTCAAACTTTCTAGTACAAAACATGTATAGAATTTACAAACTTTATATATGGAAATAAATACCATAAGAAAATATATCATGCCTATGGGTATAAAAATATTTCATCATAACATTTAGTCCATAACCTTCAATAACTATTACTTTCGTATGGGGCCAAGTAATAATTTATTTATAACATTGTCTAAGATGCCATGGCTACTCCCAAACATGTAATCTATAAAATAAGTCTTAATGTGAAAACAAATATGATGTTTATCAATGTAAATCATGTCCTTAATCAATCTATGAATCTAACGACATAAAACATGCCTTTAGGCTAAAGTCTTACTCAATTAGATTCTATCATATAACCTTATGATAAAACAATCAAAATATATTCATTTTCTTAAAACCTAGTAGATTAAGAAATATAATATGACTTTTTATCCTAATTGATTATACAAATATAACACAAATTCTTGCCAGATAAAAATTATATATAAGTATAATCAATTACCATATTATGTCTAATTCCTCATGTGATTTAAAGAACATAATATATAATTTCAATTAATTAAAAATGCTATGGCTAATCAATAATTAATTAAAATTTTAAGAATCACTAGACAAATAAAATGACTTATTTGGCAAATAGACCCATTTGATTTAAATATAAATTCTTAATGCCCAATAAAAGGAATGTGGTGAATCCAAAATTAAGAAATTAATTTTTAGCTAAAATCCACATCTTTCCTATACAATATTATGACGGTCATTTTCTGAATGTTAATAAAACTCTAAGAAATGTAATGATTGCAACTTCAAATACTCAAATACGCACAATTTCCTAACATGTATAACAATAGCAATTGAACCTACAAAATGCTTTCAAATGCGTGACAAAAAATCATCAAAATAAAGCCAAGAGCAGGTCTCAAACCAAATCCGTTAGATTAAATTAAATGGTAAGGATTAATGCAGTCATTTAAAAATTAACATATACCTACTTCATAGATTTACCAAATATTCAAAAGAATTATTTTATCACATCTTAAAATATTAAAGACTTATCATCACCGTCACCAAGAGTTGCTCCTATCACCATGACCACCGCCATTACTACCACCATTACCACCAACAACATGGTTGCCACTGCTGCTAGGGCCACCATCACTGCTACCATCATGGTCGTCGTCCCCATTGTTGCCGTCAGGGTCATTGTCACCACCCCCAACATGGTTACCACCACTGTTCTTGCTACCGCCAAGGCCACCGTCACCACCACCATCATGGTCGTTGTCCCCGTTGTTGCGGTGACCATGTTGGTGGTAATGACCATGTTGGCAGCGGTGGTCATGGTGATGGGGTAACTCTTGGTAGCGATGATGATAAGACTTGGATATTTTAGAATGTGATAAAATAAATCTTTTGAATATTTCATAAATATTTTTTTTAAAAATTTTGGATGCACTAATGAGGGGAAGTAGGGAGATCAAATGAAATAGGTATATGTTAATTTTTAAATACCCCTATATATAATTTGTATATTGAACCTAATACACCAGAACAAAAATGCATTTAAAATGACACAAACATATGCATTTGGGTTCTTTTCAACCATGACTTAAAAAGAAACCCAACGATTTCTAACCATATCCATCACTCAATAGAATGTTTCAAAACCCAAAAATTTAATAAAATATTCATTTGATTTTTTACTTTAATTTGAAATAAAAACCTTCAAAGCATAACATTAGTATTTACAAATTTCATAAACCAAACATAATTTTAATAATCAAAGCAGAGACAATGTATATTGCATTATAATAAAAGCAACAAGATATTAAAATTATTGGTTTATTTGTGAATCACGTAAAAGTGTAAAAGCACTACATAATTGAAGTGTCAAATATTAATTAAATAATAAAAATAATAACATGTACCATCAAACATTTAAGCTTCAATTACATGTACAGTCTTCATTTTCTTTTTGCTTTCATTGCAAAATATACAAGTCAAGCCAAGAAAAATTCATACTACACACATAATCAATAACAATTAGTTTATGCAAAACATAAACATGATTGTAAACAAAGACGGATGCAAGGGGGGGCAAGTAGGGGCTTTAGCCCCTCCCTCCCTTAGCATCCTTTTAAAAATATATATAAGAAAAAAATAATAATAAAAAATATATTTTTTATTGAGATTTGTTTAATTTTCTTTTAGTAGTAGATTCTATCTTTAATTTTATACGTAAAATCAATAATAAATATTTTTGTTAAACTTATTATTTGTTAAATAATTTTATAAAAAATAGGTACTTTAATAATTGTGTTAAAAAAATGGTTAAAATATGTTTTAGGTCCTATATACCTCAATTTTGTATTTGCTTCATAATAATTTTTTCTATTGCGGTTCCTATTCCTGGTATATAAAAAAATTATGTTTTAGATTCCTGTCATCAATTAATTGATGATGTATCCCTTAAATATTTTAAAAAATAATTTGTGAACTACCAGTATTTAGATAAAAATCGCCAAAATCAATTAAAAAAATAATTTGTAACGATTTCGATCATTTATTTGAAGGTAGAGACCTAAAACAAAATTTTTTATATATCATAAATCAATCACAAAGAAAAAAATCAATATTTTGTTATGAAAAATAATAAATTTAACCAAAATTTTTTTAGCCCCCTTCCTACAATTTTCTGGATCCGTCAATGATTGTAAAGCACATAGATATAAAAGATAAAGCAAAATCATGCATAGTGCTTCAGTGCTTCATATTGGAATTTGAATGTTCAAAAAAAAAAAATCCTATATTTGCAAATGCCAATTTATTTTCGAGAAAGTATTATGAATTATAATTATAATCTTGCATATGTTTTGACCACCTCTCTATGTATTTACCAAAAGGAAACAATGCATAAAGTGAAAATAAAATTAACATATCCAGATAAATAGCAAGTTGAATAACAAGACTACAAGATAGTCTTTGATACCAAATGAAAGACTTCTATGAATAATATAGAAAAGTATATTCATTCCATTTGTCATTGGTCTTTGATACAAAGTAAAATATATAAAGAAGTACTCTATAAAATAATGTAGAAATGTACCTACACTTGAAGTCATTGTTATACAAACAAATAATAAACACTCAGCATTTACGAACAGAGAAAAGAATATAAGAGGAATCTTCTAACCTTTGCTTTTTTGAAGGTGTGTGAATCAATGGAGCATCACATCCTTTATATAGGCAAGGCAAGGGACCCCTCCATAAAACACAAAATGTAACTGTTCATGTGAATTTGCTCCTCCATTAAAAGCCAATAATTTTGAATAAAACTTTGTAACAACTACATCAATTCTAATTATGAGCCACTTAATGATTTAATTTCTAACATCATTGAATTCCGAAATGTAAATACACAAAAATTAATTCTCCAAAATAAAATTTTAACTCAAGTTGTCCTATGCATAGGTAACTAGAAATCACAAGTATATATTTGTTCAAAGTAAGACTACAATCAACTAAAATCAAAGGGACATTTTGACATTCCTGAAGCAAATACCTGTTAAATCCTTATTACCCAAGTTTGGTTCGGCTAAAAGGATCAAATGAAACCATTAGGCTCTATAAAGTCTAAAATTTCAAATGGATTCATAAAAACTAAATATATCCTTAGAAGTTTAAATTGAGAATGGCAATATTGGAGTATATTAGAATAATAACTAGTTATTAGGATAGTTGTCTCTATGACAATTGTCAGTCAGATAGGCACAGCAATTGAATCCTATTAGTCAATTGGTTAGAACAATTCTCAGCAACTATAAAAATTGTAATTTACCTTCATTTCAATTTGGTGAATGAGAATGAGTTTCTTGCCTCTCTCAATTACTCTCTCAAGTTTTGTTTAAATCTAATATGGTATCTAAAGCCAAAAACTCCAACTAGATCCATGGCTTCCGCTTCGAACAATGCGAATCTCCCTCGTCTCACTCCTTCCGCATTTCCTACCTCCTTTTCGATCAAGCTTCATGAATTGAACTTTCTGCTATAGTGTCAGCAGATTGAGCATGTACTCAAGTCACTAAGTCTCAAGAAGAGCCTTAAGACTCTAATTATTCCTCCATGGTTCCTCTCTTATTCGGATTGAGAAATTGAAGCTGAAAATCCAGCCTATGAAACTTGGGAACAATAAGATCAAGTTATATTGACCAAGCTCCAATCAATGTTATTGGAGCAAATTTTATCTCAAGTTCTTGGATGCGTTCACTCCTACCAGGTTTGGGAGAGGATTCTCGATTACTTCAACAAATAGATGATTGCTCGCACTCGTCAGCTACACATTGAACTTTGCATGGTGAGGCTTCAAGGAAAGTCCATGCGTGAATTTTTGCAGAAAATCAAATCGCTCGTAGATGCGCTCGCTTTCATTGGTTCTCCTATTTCACCTTAAGAACACACAAATTCTATTCTTGAGGGACTTCCTCGCGATTACAAATTTTCATAAAGGTTATTGAAAGTCGATTCAAACCGATGCAGATCGAGAATATTGAAGCTCTACTCCTTGCGCATGAATTGCGCATTTAGAGGTTCGATGTTAAGGAATCTCCCTCAATTAATTTCACGTCTTTGACGTCGCACAACTTAACTACATATTCTGTGCCAAACAAGACCTACTCTACTCCGGTCAATCTCAAATTGAAAACCTAAATCCTCATAATTGAGGTAACTCTGGTCGTGGTGGAGGTAGTCCTAATCACGATCACTGTGGTGGTGGAGGTGGTCGTGGTTGCAATGGCTGGTTCTCTAATTTTTAGTGCCAAGTGTGTTATAAGTTTGGGCACACGGCTTCTCACTACTTCAATAGGTATGCTAATAACTATTAACCACTTGCTTCTCTGACTTTGCAAGATCCAGGACAGAGTCGGTATCACGACTATCATAATCAATATCATCAAAACTGTAATATTCTTAATATTAGTAAAAACTTTGCTGAATTTTGTGCAGCTTGTTGTGTTGGAAAGTCACATTGTTTACCTTTTTTTGTGTCTAAAATTGTTTATAATTCTCCATTAGAATTAATTTATAGTGATCTTTGGGACCCCTCTCATGAACCATCCACCATGGTTTCCTTTATTATGTTTCTTTTGTGGATGCTCACACTAGGTTTACTTGTTGAAAAGTAAATCTGAAACATTTTCAATTTTCAAACAATTTAAAACCATGGCTGAACTGTAGTTTAATACTAAAATAAAGAGCTGTCAAACTGGTAGGGAGTTTAGATATCTATCTTCTTACCTAACCAGCCTTAGCATCACTCATAGATTGATTTTCCCTCACACTTACCATCAAAATGGTGTAGTAGAAAGGAAACATAAACATATCACTGAACTTAGCCTCGCCCTCCTTAAACATGCCTCTCTCCCCTTAAAATTTTGGGACAATGCCTTCACTATTTTGTTTGGTAAATCTCTTGACTATGTCCTTCTAAAGTCCTTTGGATGTGCATGTTTTCACTTTCTTAGACCCTACAACAAACACAAGCTTGAGTTCAAGTCTCATGAATGTATCTTCTTAGGGTACTCTACCTCCCATAAAGGTTACAAGTGTTTATCCCCTTCAAGCAAACTCTTTGTCTCTAAGGATGTGGTCTTTAATGAGTCTAAGTTTCCTTATTCTGAATTATTTGGCTCCACTATCACTACTGACAGCTTTTTGTCTCCTTCCAATCCTGTCATCTTCACCTTTATCATTCCCAACCCTATTCCTATTCCTAGTCCTCCCACTACATCATAACATATTTCTACTACTGCAAAAGAGTCTGTTCATGGTATTCCTACTACATCAGAACATCATTCAGCTAATACAGTAGAGTCTACCTCTGTCTCTCCTCTCCTTATGTTAGAAAATGTCTCATCCAATTCCAATTCAAATTCCACTACATCATCTTCTCTTCCTACCGATGCAATCTAGTCAATTTCCACCTCTGTCAACTCTCTCCCTAATCTCACTCCTGATCCCTCTAATCCTGAACCAAGTTCCATCCCTCCCAATGTCCACCCTATGCAAACCAGGTCAAAATCTAGGGTTGTTCTTCCCAGAATCCATCCTGGACTCTTACTCACTGTGAACCCAAAAGTGTCAAAGCTTCCCTTGCTAACTCCAATTGGCATTCTGCAATGTAGCAGGAGTATACTACCCTCATAAAAAAAAACACATGGGATCTTGTTCCCTTACCCATTAACAAATTTGCAGTTGACTGTAAGTAGATGTTCCAAGTCAAGGAAAATGTTTATGGCTCTATTAATAAATACAAGGCCAGATTAGTGGCCAAATGTTTTCATTAAGTTCATGGCTTTGACTTCAATGAGACCTTCTCTCCTGTTGTCAAACCAGTCACTATAAGGCTAATTCTCACTCTTGCTCTCACCCACCAATGGGATCTCTTCAAATTGGATGTCAACAATGCCTTTCTAAACGACTTTCTCTCTGAAACAGTCTATATAACTCAACCTCCAAGCTTTGTTGGCTCTGACTCCTCTCTTGTTTGCAAACTCAACAAGGCTCTCTATGGCCTGAAACAAGCTCCTAGACAGTGGTTTGAGAGGCTGCGGTCCATTCTAATCCAATTTGGTTTCAAACCCAGCAAGTGTGATCCAAAACTATTTGTTTATAAGTCTGGCATCAACACTATTTATCTACTTGTTTATGTAGATGATATAATCATCACTAGTGGTTCTCCTTCTCTTCTACAACATCTCACACCAAAACATAATTCCAACTTTTCCCTAAAGTAGCTAGGTAAGCTGGATTATTATTTTTTTGATAATTTAGGTAAAATCAGTTGACAAAAATTCCCTTTTGCTTATCAAAAGTGAGTACATTCATGATTTGTTGCAAATGACAAACATGACTAAAGCTCAACCAATTGCTTCCCCCATGGTTGGAGCTCTGTAGTATTTGACTATAACCAGACCTAAAATCAGTTTCTCTATTAATAAAGTTTGATAATTCATAGCTCACCCATTAGAGGCCTACTAGACTGCCACCAAAAGAATTTTGAGGTATCTGAAAGGCTTTATTCATCATGGTCTTATGCTCCAACCTGCTGATCTAGCACTTCCATTTACTATTAGAGACCTTTGTGATGTTGATTGGGCCTCTGACATTGATGACAGAAAGTCCACCTCAAATGCTGTAATTTATTTTGGTCCTAATTTGATCTCCTGGTGGTCCAAGAAACAAAAGGTTGCTACCCATTTGAGCACTAAGGTTGAATATGGTAGCTTGGCCTAGGTCACCACTGAGATTTTGTGGATTCAGACCCTGTTAACTGAACTTGGAGTTCCTTTCTCCACACCTATTGTGTTCTGTGGCAATCAGAGTGCAGTTGCTATCTCTCATAATCCTATCCTTCATGCTAGGACTAAGCACATGGAGATTGATGAATTTTTTATCAGAGAACAAGTTTTGAACAAGCAGCTTCTAGTTCAACACATTCCTGCCCTTGATCAATGGGCTGATGCTCTTACTAAACCCCTTTCTCTTACCAGGTTTCTCTTTCTGAGGGTTAACCTCAATGTGTCTGAACCTTCAAAAAGGTCTCAGTCATCTTGAGTTTGAAGGGGGTATTAGAGTATATTAGAATAATAATAACAACTAGTTATTAGGACAACTATCTCTATGACAATTGTCAATCAGATAGGCACGCCAATTGACACCTGTCAGTCAGTTGGTTAGAACAATTCTCAACAACTATACAAATTGTAATTTCCCATCATTTCAATTTGGTAAATGAGAATGAGTTTCTTGCCTCTCCCAATTAATCTCTCAAGTTATGTCTAAATCTAATAGGCAACATCTATGAAATATCAAATAAGCAAAATAAGGATTCTCTTTATTTTTTAACACAAAAATACATGTAAATAAGATTGTGCATGGCATGAGATATCTCCACCTATCTATATCTTTCTTTAATATGTATCCAACACCCTTTGTAAACTGAATATAAATAATAAAGGTAATACCACAAGGAGAGCAGGAACAATTCCATTATGTAGGCAGCACCTTGACAAAAGCTAAAAAAAATAGAATATAGCAATTTAAATCACCTTCAACTCTATCATAACTACAACCACAAGTTTTATCCAAATAAAATTAAGTGCTACAACTTTGTTAGAAAATAGCAAAGTGTATCCAAACATGCATAAAACTTGTTTCCATAGAAGGAATATCCAAAACAAGGGCAAGGAGTAAAAACCATAATTACCTGAAGACCATCTACTCACGATGCACAACTTTTGTCCTATGCAAAGAAAGACTCCGCAAAACATTAATGGGAAACAAAATGGCACTTATTTTCATAAAAAAAAAAGTATATCCAATGCATTAATCGAAGACCAAACAACTCTGCATGCTTCAAAAGTAGCCCGTAGCATATTGTAAGAACCTGTAATAAGACTCGATCCTGAAGTGGCTAAACACAAACACAAATGCTCCACTAAACTTGTTGTTTTTGCATGGTCTAAAATTTTGTTAGCAGTTTCATTCAATGCCTCTTGGCCTGAAATTTGAGGAGATGATCTAAGCACTCGGGCAACTCTAGACAGCATGATTGTAATGCAGGCAATAGATTCATACAAAACTCTTCCAGATGCATCATTATTTGAAGTTACAACCAACAAATACATATAGAACTGAGTACTCAAAACATGCAAGAAATACACAATTATCAAGAGCTTTTCCATCTAAGTTATAAAAATTACAAACTAGTTTCTAGTGTATGATAACAAAGTTGTCAAATTGCAGCCATGGCACCGCTATGGCGGAATAGCGTAACCATTTTTTGATAATCTGCCACCGAAGAGCGGTGGCGTTGCGGTTTCGTATGGAGGGCATCATGGCGGTCATGGCAGCATGGTGGAAATCACATTTTGTTTTTACCTAAAAAAACACGTTTTGGGTTTAAACCCAAACTGACCCACTAAAAAACTAGGGTTTACTTAGAAAAAAGGGTTACTTTACTGTTCCAATTAAACCCTATTACAACAAAAGTAAACCTTGTTTTGATTTTCGACTACGATCTCGACTGTGACCTTGTTTTGACTATGACCCCGACACTGACGACAACGTGCAACACTGGCAGCAACGTTTGGCTTTGAGGCTGAGGCGTTTGGCTTTGTCTGTCTGGTGTGTATATCATGCTCTATTTTCTCTATTTTTATTTTCTTCCTTTCCTTCCTCTGGCCAATTTCCTTCCTTCCTCCCTCTGTTTTTTTTTCTTCCTTTCCTTCCTCTGGTGTGACCTTTGTTTCATGTTTTTTCCCTTCCTCTGTGCTAGTTTCCTTCCTCTATTTTTCTTCAAACAATGGCTGTTGAACCAGCTGCAAATGATTCAAGGAAAAAATCTAGGACAAACCATGGCTGGAAATATTGCCATCCATTGTTTGAAATTTTAGTGAGAAAGTCACCAAAGGAGGAGTAACTAAAGCCAAAGAACATTTGATAGGGAATCGGATAATGTTGTTGCTTGCAAAAAGACCCCACCGAAAGTAGTTGAAGAGCTTAAGGGATACATGGCCATGAAAAAGAGTGGGGGCACTAGCACTACTCATGCGGCTATTATAAATTTCAAAGATGATAAGTTTGGTTATTCGATGGATTGTGATGAAAGTGAAGATGATGAGTTTGAGGAAGAAGAACCCACGGCTACCAAGAACCCTACTAAAAAAGGGCAAATGGACAAGTTTTGTAAGAATCTAGCAAATGTAATCAGTCAAAGAAATAAGGAGAAGCTAAGGCAATAAAACATACAGGAGGCAATGGACAAGAATGAAGTTTTGAAGGTGCATTAATTTGTTTCTGCTTTTGGTACCAAGCTGGTATGGCATTCAACATTATTAAATTGAAGAGTTTGTGAATATAGTTACAACCATTGGCCAATATGGACCACATGTGCCAATTTCAACCTATCATACTATCAGAGTTCCACTTTTAAAGAAGGAGGTTGAGTACACTGAAGAATTGATGAAAGGCCATAAGGAGCAATGGGTGAGGTTTGGGTGTACTATTATGTCTAATGCATGTACAAATCAAAAACAAAGATGCATCATTAATTTTTTGGTTAACTCTCCAATTGGTACTCTCTTTTTGAAGTCGGTTGATGCCTCTACTTTTGTGAAGACCGGTGAAAATATTTTTGAGCTACTAGATGCTATTGTGGAGGAAGTTGGAGAAAAGAATGTTGCTCAAGTCATTCCTGATAATGGGAGAAACTATGTTTTGGCAGAAAAAATGTTGGAGGAGAAAAGAAAACACATTTATTGGACTCCTTGTGCAACCCATTATATTGATTTGATGCTTGAAGACATTGGGGAAGATTCCCCTGATAAAGTAGACAATTAGAAGGGCAATTGGTATTGTTGGGTTTATCTATGCCCATTCTAGTACCTTGAGTTTGTTGAGAAATTATACAAACAAAAGGGAATTGGTGAGATGTGCTGTCACTAGATTTGCCACTTCTTATCTAACTTTAGAAAGGCTCCACAAAGAGAAAGGTAATATTAGAAAAATGTTTATTTTTTATGAGTGGAACTTAAACAAGTTGTCTATGGAGGCTAAGGGGAAGGAAGTTGCAAAAGTGGTTCTTATGCCTACATTTTGGAGCAATGTGGTTTACACTATTAAAGTCATGGCTCCACTTGTCAAAGTGCTTCGTCTTGTGGATGGTGAAAGGAAATCAGCGATGGGCTATGTTTATGAAGCAATGGACAAGGCGAAGGAAACAATTATGAAGCCCTTCAACAATCAAGAAAGCAAATACAAAGATGTATTTGTAATCGTTGATAAAATGTGGACTTGTTAGCTTCATAGGACATTGCATGTGGTTACCCACTTCTTAAACTAGAGTTCTTTTATGACAAACCATAAATGGAGTTTGATTTTGAGGTCACCAATGGAATGTTTGATTGCATTAAGAAGTTGGTAGTTGACTTAGATGTGCAACAACAAATTACGACTGAGATGCATTTGTACAAGATTCATGCTTAACACTTTGGATCTAAATTAGCAATCATACAAAGGAAAACCCATTCTCCTAGTAAGTTTTAAATTCCTTTTTTTTTTTTTAATTTAGTTATGCAATCTGCATTTAGATTCAAAATTTTATAATTTAAAGTCATGCTTTTGGTTGGTATTGTAGCTTATTGGTGGCAAATGTTTGGGTCCCAAACTCCTAATTTGCAAAGGCTAGCTATCAAGATTTCAAGTTTGACGTGCAGTGCTTTAGGCTGTGAAAGGAATTGGAGTGTATTTGAGAAAGTATGTTTTTTATTAAATTTTGATGGTCAAGTTTATTTGGAGTTTTTTTTTTATATTAAGCAAATTTAGTTGTTATGTTTCAGATTCATTCCAAAAAAAGGAATAGGCTTGACCACAAAAGGTTGCATGATCTGGTGTATGTAAAATACAATCAGAATCTCAAAGAGAGATATAAGGCTAAATATGAGATTGATCCAATTTCTCTCTATGATATTGATAGTTGTAATGAATGGTCAGTGGGAGATATGGATGATAATGTTAATGCTGGAACTGACTTTGTATTTGATGATGATAACGGACTAAATTGGGGAATTGTGTATGAGGCTTCGAGGCTTGGAGAGCCTGGGGTAACTACTAGGAAAAAAACAAGGGGAAGAAAGAAAGGAGTTGATGACAGTTTGTTCCAAAAGACAATTAATTGGTGGTGGATCTTCATCAAGGAACCAACAAGTGGTTAAACGAAATGATGAAGATGAGGATGGGGAGTTAGAAGATGTGGAATCTAAAGAAGAGGAGGAAGAAGAAGGAGAAAATATCATCATGAATTTTCAAGTGTCCGATGGAGAAGAAGGAGAGGGAGATGCTCCAATTGATGACAACAGTGAAGATGATTATGTTGGAGTTGCCAAAGATGATTATAGTGTTTATGTTTGGCTGTTTGCATTATGCTTTTTTGTTATTTTGGAATTTGTATTGGAGTTTGTATTTGTTTTGAATTTGAACAATCTTTAAGTGTTTGAATTATGTTTTGAATTTGGAGTTTGCACTATGTTTCAGTTTTAAGTGATTTATATCTAATATTTTTGTTAGTTATTTGATTTATATGTACTGTTTTGTTAGAATTTATATGTATATATATTTTTATTTTGTTCGCCATGGCATCTGCCATTTCTCGTTACGCCATCCGTCATAAATTTATGGTGGGATTTTGGCTGACCGCCATGGTCCGCTATCTACCATAGACAACACTGTATGATAATATGGGAAAAGAAATGGATAAAAAAGCAATTACTTGATGGAACTCAATATAAATTTACATGATAAGAAGAGTGTTACCTGAGAATAAATCTCGACAAATTCAACCCAGTGACTTAGATAAAAGCTTGAAGTGAAACTTCCAACATTATCTAGCAAAATTTTAGTGATGGAGAAACTCTACACAAAATAAAACATCTTAATTTTCACTAGCTACTTTTGGGAGAAAAAGATTTCCAGTTATTTTCAAAACGCATCAACCAAAAAAACTAGACAAACGCAGTTTAATGCATGTATTGAGATTTATGCATGTTAAAAATAAATGTTCTACAAAATCCTTTCTCACCAAAATGCAATCAGCTACTAGTGACTTGAATAACATCAAAGAATCAATTCTACCCCATAAAATCATGGTGATACCCTAAGATTGCTTCCTAAATTAGATGACTATCAAACTAATTGATTAAACAACATCACAAAGCCTTGACTCCGAGCTACTAATGTGCATGAAATGCACTTTCGAAGCTAAAGTATCACCCTCCAGCTAACTGTCTTTATATATAAACAATGTTTTTTCTCTAAAAAAAAATGCAAGCCAAATACATCTCCAATATCTATTTAATCTTGTCTTAACATATATAATACGGTTTTGTAGCATTGTTAGTTCCTTCATTTGATTAAACTTCATGCCAATTCAAGAGCTGTAATCAACATTTACAAGATACTATTTTTTTTTAATAATATGGTCAGGTATATAATGTATTCTCGAGGAGGGATAATAATTATTTAAGATAGATAAAAATACTACCATAAAGACAATTTTTCATCTAAATATTTAACACACTTATATACCTAGAACTCAAACTAAAAAATTATATGTTAATTCTGTTTTAAATTAATGTGAATCATAAGAAGGTGAAATTATGAATTCACGAAAATATGATTTAATTATTAATTTACTTATATTAAATAGAATTAATTTCACTTGTATTACTTTGTTTATATTTTGTTGGCATTATTAATGACCCTTTTAATGCATTAAATGATGGATTAATATTAAATAATTTGGATTTTTTTACTTTGAATGTTTTTCTTTAAATTATTAATTATTATTCTTACCTACCTTAAATGATGAATTAATATTAAATACTTTTCTTTAATAATAATTTTTTATTTTTGTGAGGATTTTCTTGGGATAAATCATAGTACATATTTGTACTTCTTATATTTTATTGGTTTTTAAATTTTTTTTAATCTAACTATTAAAATGAAAGTTTTATTCCAATTGATGGTCCATAAAATTTATTTTTTATACTTTATCAACTAATTCCATTTTCATATTTTATTTCATTTTAAAATAAAATAAATGTTTACTATCATAAGATTACATAATAAATGCTTAATTTATTAAAAAATATTTCTCAATTAAATATTTGAATTTTTTTTACAAATAAATTATTAAATAAAATAAGTAATGAAAATTTCTACACTAAATAAATTTCTTCTTATATATATGATATATACTTATCATCAACATTAAATGAATAATTTATTAATCAGTTTCAAACTAAATTTTTTTTTTATCATGTTATTGATCAAGAGTATCATCAAACTTTGCTAATGATTATATTTTGTTTAGGAACCTAACTGGAGTAGGGACTCCTCTTCCAACCACGTTTTGTTTTTATTCATAGGGTTCAAATATGAGATTTTTTTTTAAGGGTATTGAGTCTGATACCACCTAGACCAACAACTTGTTACTTTCATCCAATTAATCATAAAATATAATGTATGATTAAATAGTTGAATTTTGTCATAAGTATTCTAAAAAATATTTATATGAGATTAATTCTAATTAGTTAACGATATAAATATTTTCCACTAAAACCTATATATATTTTTATACTTATAATGTATGAAAATTAATTTTATATTTTACATTTAAAATCTTAGAGGAAATAGTATACGAACTAAAAGAAATAGGCTTAATTACACTTTTGGTTCCCAAAAATAAAATTTTTTGAGATTTTGGTCCCTAAATATTTTTTTCATCACTTTGGTCCTCCAAAATTAAATATCTTGCACTTTTGGTACCTCAGTTAATTTTGGGCATTAACCGTTAGTTTTTGGACGTTGATAGTTTAATTAGTGTTTAATTATGTTTACTTATAATTAATTAGTTATAAAAAAATTGGAATTAAGGACCCATAAGCCACACCTTCTTCTTCTTCTTCTTCTCCTTAATCGTATAAGCCTCCTCCTTCTTCTTCTTCTCCCTATCCCATAAGTCTTCTTTTACTTCTTCTCCCTAGCTTGTAAGCTTAAATTTCAAACCCTAACCCCTCTTCTAGTTCTCGTTTTCCCTAACCCTTTTTCTGTTTCAAACTCTCCATTGCGCAAAATGTACAATTAAGCCAAAGAAATAATATTACCATTCATCCAAAAAAAATCATATTGATATTACTAATAGAGTATGCAATAAAGTTTTTTATTTATCAATAAAAATATGACAAATTTATTAATTTCTATAATAATTAACTTAAAATTTAATAAATGTTTGAAAACTTATAAATAAATTTTATTAGTTTACCATTGACAAAATAGTGAAATCCAATTCAAATCTTTTATTTATTGATTTTTTTAGGGATTCTATTTATTGAATTATTAATTGCTTATTCTGTAACTTATATGTATTTATTAATATTTAATATTTGAAGTTCTTATGGTGTCATGGGATGGGTGAGTGTATAAATACAACATGATAAGAAGAATAAGAACACACCGAAGAAATAAGGGTTTGTAGTGACAGTGGTATAAGTAGCTTTCTCTATTTCTCTCTCCCCCTCTCCCTCTCTGTTCCTCCCTCCACCCCTCTCTCTCTCTCATCGTTTAGAAGATTGAAATCATGTTTTTGACTCATTTTGTGACTTAGTTTCACAACAAGAAGTGACAGTATTGGCTGATGATGTCTATAAGACTATTTCAAGGAGGACTATTATATATTCACCCTTTCATCTCCATTTCTCTCCTATATTTTATTTTACATTTGTTTCTCCCCTCTTTTTGTTTCTTCAATTTATACAAGTTCGAGTTTCAAATATAACCAACAAAAAATTCATATATTTTGATCACAAATATAAATAAACTTTAAGTTATTTTACTATATTTATTTAGATCATCTTCAAAATACACTTTATTTAGTTGATTTTATTTCCAATGATCTAATTTATTATTTATATCAAATTTCAATGAAAGATAACCAATTATTGTCAGCAATTATTTTACAGTTTCATAAGCAATGGATATTAATGTAAGGATAACATGTGGCGCATGCAAGTACCAACGAAGAGCATGCAAGCCAAACTGCCTATTTGCATTGTACTTTCCTCCAGATAACATTCAACAATTTGCATGTGTGCACCATTAATGTGTCATTATTTTCTCCTATTTCTTACCCTTTTCTGTCATCATTTTAATTACTGATTAGCCTTAATTGTCAAATTAATTATGCAGTTTTATCATTTGGGCCTTTTTGACTAATTCTGTATTTTAATTTGATTTCAGGAGAATTATAAGCAATTGGGCTTGGATCTGGAATTGGGCTGAACCAGTTTGGGCTTGAAGAAAGGAGACTGTTTTAGTTTTATTTGTCGTCCAATTTTATTTTATTTCATTTTATTGCTGTATTTTGTAATTGGGCCGCATCAGATTTTTATGGGCCCAAATCAGATTAGTAGCCTAGGGTTTTGTGTAAGTGACTTTTACTGAGACAAATTTAAGGCCCAGCCGTCATGGAGAGGAGGCAGTTAGGTTTTAGTTTCAATTTTTCACTGTGGAGAAAAGGGGTTCACGTTCCCAGCATGCTTCTGTTGATGTAGAGCAGAGTTTTCTTCATTTTTCTGTTTTTCCAGCTTCGTTTTCAATTGCAATTTCATTTTTCTACTTCTGTTTCCATTTTCATTCTTCATTGTAGGTTCGTTTTCAGTTTCCATTTCCAGTTTCGTTTTTGTTCTGCATTTTGTCCCCTGTTTCGTTTTCAGTTTGCTATTTACGTTTCGATTCTTTGTTTAATTTGAATGGAGGGTTAAATTTCCAGTGTTGTTTTCTCTTGAGGACTAAGCACTAGCTCTCTTTGAGGTTTTGTTATTAATGTTAATTTCTGATCGGTTTTTCCCCTTCACCAATTATTCTGTAATGGACCAGTGAGAGGAATTAATTGGTGTATGTGTTGCTTAATCACATAATGAAAACCTTGTATTAATTTTCACTTAGTAAATTAATTACGGGTTGGATTAAGTGGCTGAATTGATTAGGGATAGATTCTCGTAACCTAGGATAAGAGGCTTGCTTTTGAATCAAGGGGAAATAACACGTTTTAGTTCTGTTATTTTTAATTCAAGTTGCTTGCTGTTTAAATTATTAAAACAAAGAAACCCCCCCATTTGTTACTGTTTTATTGTTGTTAAGTGTTATGAACGTTTGTTTGATCACTGCTCACTGGGAGACGACCTAGGATCACTTTCTAGTTACTACATTTAATTGTTTTTATTTGGTTTGGGTACGGCCTCGATCAACCATGTGTTTGGCAAGGGTAATGTGGGAAAAATCCTTAGGACAACAAAACCAAAGTTGCGCGGGTTGATGGTGAAGACATTAGTCTACCAAGCGGAGGCACATGTAAGGGACCTTGTGTATGGGTGCATGTCCCTCATATGGGAGTTGATGCAAAATCTTCGAAAGGTGAAAGAAGATCTTGCCAAAGCCCAAATGAAGTTGGCCCAATACATGGGCCTAGAGTTCGTGCAAGAGCTAAGTCCCAGCTATAGTGGTGGGTCTTCTTCGAATGGTAAGGTTATGACACATTTGCAACCGACTATGATGGAGCATGGCTCTACTCCCTCTATTCCCATTGATGTTGGTAATCTTGACAAGTGACACCCTTTTCCACCTTTGGAAACTAGTTTTCAATATGCTGGTCCTTCTTCTTCCAAAATGCAGCAACAAGCACAAGGTGAAGGTGAGAATAGGAAGGATAAGAGTGTTACTCCTTGATCCACAAGGACCAACCTAACAATGAGGATTGGAATAAATGCATAAGGTTTTAGATTATATCTTTTGGCCAAGGAAATATTATTCCCGTTGTTCTTATGCGGCAAACAAATTGCAAACTATGTAATTTTTGTGGTTTCCCATAGATTTTGGGTTTGTAATGTCTGGACTATATTTATGTTTGAATAATATATACAAGGATCAAGTTTCTAAAGAAATATTATTCTTGTTGTTCTTATGGGGCAAATAAATTTCAAACTATGTAATTTATGTGGTTTCTCATCGATTTTGGGTTTATAATGTTTGAATTAAATATATGTTTGAATAATATATGTAAGGATCGAGTTTCCTTTTATTTTATATAAGTGATATGTCATGCTAGATGTCCAAAGTCTTAGATTCTATATTCTATACAAGGAAATGTTAATATTGTGGGAAAAATATATTTCAAACTATATACTATATGTCATTTCCCATAGATTTTAGGTTTGTAATGTTCAAACTATACATATGTATGAATAATATATACAAGGAGTGAGTTTTCATTTATTTTATATAAGTGATAAGTGATGTGGTGTGATATGATTTATTACTTATTTATTTTGATCTTTTTGCATTGAAAATTAGTGTTTAGTATAGAAAATTTCTTGACAATGCAGTTTATTTATTTATTGGTAATGTAAGAGAAGAAACAAAATAACAACAACAAAACAACATCTCTAATCATTGCTGTACCCATAGCATCCATTACAAGCAACCCAATCATCTCCATAGGGGAGTATTAATCTCAGTCACCTATTGCCCCCCTTCCCCGCCTTTAAAAGAATGAACTAACTGCACCCTCTAATCTTCCTTGAGGAGCTTCTTGATGCCCTCCACAATCGTGGCATAACAATGCCTTTCTTGGCAAAGATGATTGATAATGCTCAGTGCATGGATAGACTCTAACACACAAAGAATGTCATCATACTCCAACTCTTAGGAGATCTTCAACCCATGGAAAATAGCTAACAACTCAACCTTCGTAATGTATTCCAACCCTACATCCCTATAAAAGCCATAAACCCACTTTCCTTCGAAGTCTCAAAGCACCCTATTGAAGCTAGCTTGCCTTGAATTCCCTTGGTAGCTAGAATTAACATGGAGACCCATCTAATGGAAGGTTCGTCATCTTGTAAAGCCTCTAGGTTCCCATCAAGGCCCCTCAAAATGCACTCACACAATGCTAAAGCAGTAACTGCAATTTGCTGGGGATGAATTGTCTTGTGCTATAAAGCACAAACCTTTTCGAATTTCCCACTAAATAATTGGGAGGATCTTGTCAATATACCCATCATCCCTGCTCATCCATTCTAGCCAACCAATATTAAGGATAATGGGACTCGCCACCTAAATGCGAAGCAACTGCAAACATGCCCCGCATCCTTACAATGCCAAAATATATGACAATGGTTTGCATCCTTTATCCCACATAGGGAAAATGGAATATGAAAGGACTTGTCTCCATACCATGAGGCTTTTGGTGTGAAGAGCATTGTGCTCTAACTACCAGATGAAAAATTTAATATTCTTCGATAACTTATGCTTCCATATAGATATAGCATTCTAACCTCCTCTAGGCCCTTGGAAAATGTGTTGCAACATCCATTAATAACCAGACTTTATAGTATAGCCCCCTGACATTTCCTAACTCCAACCCATAGTATATTGAAGGCTAGGGTACAATTTGATTCTCAACTCCTTAATTCTCTGAGCAATCACAACCAGAATCATTGTCGACAAATTCGACAAGTGCCATCCCTCGTCATTGACAGCATTACAAAGCCTTGAGTCAGAGTCACTAATGTGCATGCAATCAACTTCCAAGGCTAAAGTCTTACCCTCGAGCCAAGGGTCAAACCATAAGTTACACTTGCCATTCCCTAGTTGTAGGCAGAGGCCATGTTTCATAAATGTAATAAGATACGAGCCTTCACTCTTCAACAACTCCTCTAAGCCTTCATAATCATACTTGTAGATAATGAGTTGGACCCAAAGCTTCTCAGGGTGATGAAATAAATCCCATACAAGCTTACCTAGTAGAGAGATGTTTTGATACCTCGACATATGAACTCCCATACCCCATTCTTCATTTTTTGAACCACTATTTTCCATTTAACAAGATGCACTTTCCTATTTTATCAAGAGTATCACAAGTTCACTCAAAAAGCCATTGCAACTGCATGGTATACACAGGAATAGAGGTGAGCAATGAGTTCACCAACGCAATTTATTTTGTGTAAAAGTGATGAAATTAGAAACCATTTCTATTTCGTTTTTATCTTATCAAGTTTCTTTATTTAGTTATTTAATTTTAAACTAATAAGAAACAAACAACTTGTTTTGTATTTTTTTTTTACTTATAGCTTTCCTATGATAGGAAGACACTAAATCACTAACAACATGACCGCATGCCAAGAGACACTTCTTTCTTGAATGTTAAAGGGGTGGAACAACATTATCGTACACTATCATACTCACATGGAGCAGAAAAGCACCATGCCAAGACTTCAAAAACATGTGTCTATGTGAGAAGCATGTGTCTTATTAAAGACTAATAAATATATAATTAATAATTATGGACTAAATTATAAATGGGTCATGAACTTAAGTTAAGCGATTTCGAAAGGTAATGATGAGAGTAATGGTTATAAAGGAGTTAATATTCACTAACGTGAAATAAAGTCTCATTCCTAACATAAGAGTAGTTTCTCAACTCTAACCATCATGGAAGAGAGAGGAGAATATAAAGAAAAATCAAGGAAGAAAAATTTTGTTTCTCTTGTCTCTCTAGAAAATCAAAGCACATAGTAGAGTATTCTCTTGCTATGGAGAAAGGTACGCAACAATTTATGAAAATAGTGAGAATCATATATGAGTTGAATACTTATGCACTGTCAATCAATCATAACCCACCGCTTTACTACATTTTGAAATAATTTTATAAAAGTCAAATGACATACCATAAATAGAGGTTTGTGATTGATTGAGACTGTAAAACGATTTACATTGTCAGTGCATCACCATGATCTTTCATCACACTACAAATAGAATGAAAATGTGAGCTCCAATGAGTATCACCAACTCATTTTAAAGTGCTAATTTGATTTTTTTTCCTTTACTAGTTTCAAGTTCACCAATTTATAACAATTAAGCTATTTCATCTAATTCAGCAGCTTGCAACTCATCGTGACATTTACTAGAAGAGCACACAACATTCACAATGAAAGCTAAATTTGAAAAAAAATTGATGAACCAAATAACTTCTCTTGAAGCAGCAACCAAAGCAAGTTGAAATCTATGAGCAAAACAATGCACGTAATAAGCATAAGGATTGTCATTAAGAAAAAATGCATGTAATCCACTCCATTCTCCTCTCATATTACTAGCACTATCATACCCTTGACCACAGATATTGGAAACATTAAGACCATGCTTAGAGAGAACAATACATAATTCTATTTTAAAAATGGCGGCTTTAGTATCCTTAACGTGCACAATATCAAAAAATTATTCTTTTATATGACCAATTTTATCTACAAACCTAAAAAAAATAGCCATCTGCTCTCTTTTTGATTCATCACGTGCTTCATAAACAATTATGCAAAATTTAGAATCTCCAATTTCTTCACAAATGCGACTTCTCACTTTTCTAGATAAATTATGCAAGATTTCTTTCTGAATTTGATGAGCAGTATATTTTGAATTATATGGAGCATTTTCTAACACAACTTGTGCCACTTTGTCATTGTATGATGCTAGAAGTTTAATAATTTCAAGAAAGTTACCTATATTGCTTGATTCTGGTGTTTCCTCATGGCCTCTAAAAGCGTAAACTTGAAATGCTAGCCAACAAACTATATTAATGGAGGTCTTAAGGTGTAAGCGATTCTTGCAAACTTGTTCTAAACTTTGTACATTTATAATGTTGTTGATGTGCTTAGGCTGATTCAACAAGTCTTCACAAGCTTTCATTGTGTTGTTATGTGATGAGCAAGGACTATCTCCAATGTGGTTGAGAAATGCACAATTCTTTCTAGCATTAACTTTTCTCCATGATTTAAATCCTTGTCTAGTAAATACATTTGACCCAGGACGACCACTTGGTTTTGCACTAAATAGATAGCATGGCAAACAATAAGCTCCATAACTAATTGGGGAATACTCTAGCCAAGAAGGAAACATTTTAAATTGGTAGATCAGAATCTCCTTGGATGTTTCTCTTTAGAAAAAGGATAACTTTAAAGTTGTATTTGATATGGACCCCAATATAGATAAGCTCTTCTAACTTCATCTCTTTGATTCATTGGATATTCATATATTTGACAACATTTTCTTAGGTCATGTTCCAAAGAATTAACTTCAAATTCATTAGGGTAACTCTTTGAATCTTGGAAAAGGGCTCATCCGATTCAATAATGGGATCATTAACATCAAGCATTTGAGTAGGTGAAGATGTTGAACTTTAGTTGTTTTCATTTCCACCTGTTGCTTCCCTTTTTAAAAAATGAATCTATTCTTTTATGCTTCATTATTATACCTGTTAAAAATATTAGTTCTGAATTAATGTGAAATGTATTACACACTGCAAAGTATGAAAACAATAATTAACTTCAAAAGAAAAAAAAAATTCCAAAAATAACATGGTTGGACAGTAGATATTAAAGTTCAACTTCAATGCAATAATACTAAAAAAGGCTTGAGACAATATATAGCAACAATACACACTTATCAATCATCACTCATGAAAATTGAACAAACTTGAACAATAAACATAGCATTAAAAACTCAATGTCATACTTCTAAAATATCAAATACTACTAAAAAATACACGGTACACAAATGAAAGAAAAGATGAACAAACCATCAACGAAGGAGTTCTAAAGGGTGAAATTGTGATTTGCGATTTGTAGTTGTTTGGGAGAAAATATTGACTATTGAGTGCGAAATTGAGAAAGAATTATTTTTTTTACAAATAAAATAGAGAAATTACGGAAGTGTAGGTGCTAGGGTAAGGCCTGCTAATTGCGGAAACAAAACTGCAGAAGACACATTGCTATTGTAGTGCTACTTGCAAGGGTGTGTAAGTGGAATGGAAGCACTATGCCACTATTCATTATAAAGAAATTCAAAATTGCATCTTGCGAATGTGTGATGGCTAAGCTCCGGAAGCGAAACCATTTTTCCTTTATTAATGTTTTATTTAGATTTTGATTGGAAATTCAATTAAGTAAACAAAAATAGGAAAGTAAGCTTTTAAATTGGACTTACAAAGACAAAATGCTATGTTATTTGAACACCTTTCCACTTTGGGGGGGGGGGGGGGGGGGGGTCATCGTTTTGAATTTCTTCATAGTGAATAGTGACATAGTGCTTTCATTTCGCTTATGCACCCTCACAAATAGCAATGTAGTAGCAATGTGTCTTCCACAGTTTTGTTTCCGAAATTGGCAGTCCTCACCCTAGCACCTGCATTTTCGTAGTTTCCCTATTTTGTTAGATTTTAAGAATGGTCAAGATGAAGTGTATCTCTCTTAGAGTTACTCTCGGTGTAACTTGATCCCTCCTATATATATTGGCAAGAGAGAGGCACTCTATGCCTCTCTATATTTTTAAGTAGTGGGAAGTTATATAAAAATCATTTACTTAAAAGATACCAATAAAAATAGGTAAATTCTATGGTGCCATTTCTATTTGAAGGGTTTTCAATACCTTCATGAAATACACCAATAATACTATGACACGTGTATTTATTTTTTATAATTTATAATTTTAATATTTTGTAAATATAACTTTAAAAAATTGAAATATTTATTAAAAAATTTTGGACTAATCGATAAAATTTGAAACTTCTATTTTGATTTTAAAAAAATCACCACCGCCACCACCATTGCCGCAACCGTTGCCACCACCGTCGCTGCCGCCGCCGCCACCGCCACCACTTATCCTCATTGATATTTCAGGTGTTGCTTATTCTAAATATGTTAATCACATATTTTCCTATTACGGTAGGGATGTGATGGTGAACGGCAGTGGCTATGGAAGAAAAATGAGAGAAAGAAGAGGGAGGAGGGCTATCATGGCGGGATTATTATTGTTGATGGGTCGATGGTTTCTTTTTTTCGATAAATTATATTTATAAAAATAAATTTATTATTTTAAAATTTATATAAAAGTCCTTATTTTTAAGTTTTAAAAAATATGCTTCGAATGTATACCCATCTATCAACAAAGGTACTGAAGCAGGCACCATAAAAATATAGTAAAAATATGAATAATTATTATATATTTATGTTATTGAAGGGCAGTAAGGTCTATAAAAAATGGAGACCAAAACAATTTTTTTTAAAGGTGTTCCCTTTATTTATACTAGTAGGTGGAGGAGAAAGAGACATTTCGTGCCTCTATATTATTATTAGATAGTGGATAGTTATAAAAATTAATTATTTATATTTATATTATTTAAGGGTATAATATGCATAAAAAAGTGGAGACCAAATTTTGATGGTATCCCCTTTATTATTGCTAGTGGAAACACAACTCTTTACTGATTTTATTGCATTAAATATAATAAATTGTCACAATTTTTGTTGTGTTAAAATTGGCAGAACTATATTCTAATTGATATATTAATTTTAGTTTAATATATATATTTTTTTGTCTTAGGTTAGGAACTATGGATGTTCTTCAACCTAGAATAATCTCACTCGTTATGCCTGTCGCTGACCCAAAAAAAAATATGTACATGGAGAAAATCGAACATAGATTCTATTTTTAAATAAATCATTCTCCCACATGTAATACAACAAAATTTTATATCACTATGTCAATTATAAGAATTTTATAATTTTATTTCTCAATACATGTTTATTTATTCGATTTTTATTTCTTCAACACATTTATTTACGTTAAAGTTGATATATATTTTTTAAAATTTATCTTGCTATGCATTAATGTTTATATTAATTTTAGTGCATTGCACAATATTCAATTGTATAAAGTAGTATAAAGAATTACTAATCTCACTTTCATTCTCTTACCGATGATGAAGCCTGTTGCCTTGATATTAATAGCTTAATCTTGTCACATTCTTTGATATTGTTTATGCCAATTTTTATAGTTAAATAAAAATGAAATTAAAAAATACTTAAATACTTTGTGATGCACATGACAAAATATAGTTATTATGTATTCTTTCCATTCTTATTTATAAGACATAATTTTTATCCTTCTTTTATAAATTAAACTAATAAGTAACTAAATAATTTAAAAAAATCCAACATGTAACTAATAAAAAAATATGAACCAGGTGATCAACATTTTTAAACTTAATCGCATTAAAATTGTTTTTTTTAAGTATAACACAAAATATTTGAAATAAAAAAATAGAGACTAAAATTATGAACTTAAAACAATCGAGATACAAAAGATACACTTTTGCCTACATTATATTAGAAATCTCAACAGAAATACATTCTCATTTATTTTATAAGTTTAGTCTAATCGCATATAAAATACACTCATTTTAATAAATAAAAAAACATAAAAATAACTATATTAAAAACCTGGAAATAGAGAGAAATTAAATACATTGATTAATTATTATTTAGTAAATTGAATAAAATGTTTTTTTTTTCATTTTAAAATTGAGAAACATAGCATTTTAAATATTTTCTTTTTATTTCATTTTTAAAGTTTTAAATAAGATAAATTGAAAAAAAAAAAACACTAACAATCTTATTCATCAGTTGTGATAAGATAGATGACCATAAAATAAGGAGAGATAGTTATGAAATCTACTTAAAAAAATGAATGGTTAATTAATCATAAGTAGTGTTATATAAATATTGTAAGGGAGATAGTGTGTCAAATAAATTTACATTTAAGGATAATGTTTCTAAGTAATTAAAAAAAATTATTTCAACAATAATTTTTTTATGACTATCATTAATATTCTAGAAGTAACATATTCTTTTAAAGCTCTCCACCGAGACTTTGAGCATATCATTAATATTTAATTTTAACAATATAAATAAAGATAAATTATGGTGGAAAGATACCAACCATGTGCAAAATTTTAATTTTCTTGTACTCTATTTTCATTGAAGATTCCAAATAAAAATTAAGAACTAAATTAATAAATAAAATGTAAATAATATGAAGTAGGGAAAAGATGACATGATCATGATAAATGTAAATTCCATTATATCCGTAGATTATTACATGATATACAAATACAAATCTCATAGTCAACACCGATCTGACAATGCCACTATTAAAAAAGAAAACACTATTAAAATGCTTAGAGGCTATAATTCCCAAACTTAACATGTAGTATGACAACAAATAAGATAAGCAGTATAATGAAAAAATGAGATAAGGTAGTATAAAAATGGTTCTTTGTACCAAATCAAGTCAGCGTAGTTTTATTGACAGATATAAAATGATTATGAAATGTACGTAACAAAAAATAGTAGAGGATGAAAGAGATAATGTAAGTTTAAGTAGATTATGATGCATATCTTCTTTATTTTATCACCCAACACATCAACTTTGCTTGATATATCACATAAAAACTGAATACATGCAAGTATAAATCAAGGGCAAATTCAAAATTGAAAAACTATACATCAAATATTAAAATGACATGAGTAGAAAAGCACGTAGAAACGCAAAAGTTGTATATTTCCAGATAAATCATGTGTTATAGGAGAAAGATAATGGATGTATCTCATGCGGTCATTCCTAGCCCTCTCTACCTATGGTGCAGTCAATTTAGCATCTCTCTTTTGTCTACTTCTTCTTCCATTGAACAATGCGTAATGATTTATTATCCTTAAAAAAATTGACTGATTCTCGCATTTGTAAACATCAAATGGTCCTATATAAAATTGGCAAGTCTAGTACAAATACTATTTGAAAATAATTCACTAAAGCATCAAACATCAGAATTAAGAAAGAATCATTATGAATCAACCAAATTCAAAACTATAAAAACGTGAAATATTATTTATGAAGCAAATCAATGTAAAATTTATAATTCCAACAAATATAATAAAACATACCATCTCCTGCAAGCGCACACCAATATTAAAATTACGATTACATTGAATATTGCAAAACATCTTACACAAATGCAATAAGATTTTCTCTTCTTCACCTATAAAACACACATAACACATAATAAAAGAATAAATCCATAAAAAAGATGAAGAAAAAAGAAACACCTTGCTTCTAAAACCACAAATATTTTTTTCTTTGTCTAGAAAATATATATGTCCATTGCTTGTAAATCTATTGGGTTTCAAATCATCAATTATAGAAACTCAAACAAATCTTGAAACTAATGATTTTCACAACATGAGACAGAAAGAGTATACCCTTTTTCCATAGTGAGAGCGTTTCTCTAGTGTGTGCTTTGATTTCCTTAAAGAAGGAGGAAACAAGATTTCACTCCCTCCTTTCTATTCTCTCATGTTCCTAATGACGGCTAAGTTGAGAGAATATTTTTACGTCAGGAAGGGGACCTTGTTTTATGTTAGTGGGTATTAACCCCTTTATATCCACTACTCCCAAAGTAGTAGTTATCCTTAGAAACTGTTCCACTTAATCCCATGACCCATTTACCATTTAATCCATAACTATTAATTATTTATTTATTTATCATATAAGTCATCCATATCACACGAGACAAAATCTTACATTCTCCCACTTGGCTCATGTGATATTATCTAATATCATAGACAAATAAATAAATAATCTAAACATACATAATGCGTATTGAAATGACGAAATGGTTTTATACATTGGGCACATCGTAATTTCATAATTAAGAATAGGAACTAATTTGGATCATGGCGGTTGATGTGTCATTATTTTCTCCTATTTCTTACCCCTTTCTGTCATCATTTTAATTACTGATTAGCCTTAATTGTCAAATTAATTATGCAGTTTTATCATTTGGGCCTTTTCGACTAATTCTGTATTTTAATTTAATTTCAGGAGAATTATAAGCAATTGGGGTTGGATCTGGAATTGGGCTGAACCAGCTTGGGCTTGAAGAGAGGAGACTGTTTTAGCTTTATTTGTTGTCCAATTTTATTTTATTTCATTTTATTGCTGTATTTTGTAATTGGGCCGCATCAGATTTTTATGGGCCCAAAATCATATTAGTAGCCTAGAGTTTTGTGGGCCTAAGTGACTTTTAGTGAGACAAGAATAAGGGCAGCTGTCATGGAGAGGGGGGGCTGCTAGGTTTTAGTTTGATATTTTTACTGTGGAAGAAAGACTGTTCACGTCCCGAGCATGCTACTGTTCATGTAGACCAGAGTTTTTTTTTCTTTTCATTTTCGGTTTTCCAGCTTCGTTTTCAATTGCAATTTCATTTTCTACTTCTATTTCCATTTTCGTTCTTCATTGTTGGTTCGTTTTCAATTTCCATTTCCAGTTTCGTTTTTGTCTTCTATTCTTGTTTTCGTTTCTGTTTTCTAGTTTCGTTTACAGTCTGCTGTTTAATTTGAATGGAAGGTTAATTTTCCAGTGTTGTTTTCTCTTGAGGACTAAGCACTAGCTCTCTTTGAGGTTTTGTTATTAATGTTAATTTCTGATCAGTTTTTCCCCTTCACCAATTATTCTATGTTTGTTGTTGATATTAATCCATGCATGTTTAATGCTTGATTAATTGTCTCTGTGCTTAATTAATGTTCATGCTTAATGGACCTGTGAGAGGAATTAATTGGTGTATGTGTTGCTTAATCACATAATGAAAACCTTGTATTAATTTTCGCTTAGTAAATTAATCCCCGGGTTGGATTAAGTGGCTGAATTGATTAGGGATAGATTCTCGTAACCTAGGATAAGAGGCTTGCTTTTGAATCAAGGGGAAACAACACGTTTTAGTTCTGTTATTTTTAATTCAAGTTGCTTGCTGTTTAAATTATTAAAACAAAGAACCCCCCCCCCCCCCCATTTGTTACGGTTTTATTGTTGTTAAGTGTTATGAACGTTTGTTTGATCACTGCTCACTAGGAGATGACCTAGGATCACTTCCTAGTTACTGCATTTAATTGTTTTTATTTGGTTCGGGTACGGCCTCGACCAGCGGTTGTACATCACCTAATTGACATAGTCCCTTTCATGTACCACAAATTAGACTTCTCCTTAATATGAACATAATTAGGAGCACAAAATGGTCCACCATAATGTCGTTATTAAAGACGATACCTGTTTACATTACTCTTATACAATCATATGCATGCAAATATAGAGAACAGGTAATCAGAAACATATCATAAATGAGCTCAAAGTGTCAGATAATCCAAAATGAAGTAAATATTATACTTAACAATCATTAACAATAATAATGCCCATATTTTCAACATGCTCAGCAAAAGTCTTGGGCGGTAATCCCTTTGTCAAAGGGTCAACAATCATGAGTTTTGTGCTAATAAGTTTTATTGACACTCTTTGTATCTGAACTTCTTCTTTCACAGCAAAGTACTTCAATTCCATATGTTTAGCACCTTTAGAGTACTTGTCGTTCTTAGAGAAGAACACTACTACGAAGTTATCACAATACATTTTCAACGGTTTGACAATAGTGTCAACAATTCCAAGCCCTAAAACAAAGTTCTGCAACCATTTAGCCTGAATTGTAGCTTCAAAACATGCTACAAATTCAACTTCCATAGTGGATGCAGCAACAATAGATTGTTTTGCACTCTTCCACGATATCACTCCTCCAATTAATAGAAAAACATAGCCAAGGGTGGATTTCCTTGTATCCACACATCTAGCAAAGTCCGAATCAGAATACCCAATCACCCTAAGGTGATTAGACCTCCTATATGTAAGCATGTGATCCTTTGTTCCCTGTAAGTATCTCAGAACCTTCTTTATAGCTTTCCAATGTTCCATTCCCAGTTTACTTTCTTATGTCTGGTCGAGTATAGACTTGAGCATACATAACACTCCCAACAATAGATGCATACAAAATTGCTTCCATTTGTTTCCATTCCAAATCATTCTTAGGACATTGTGCGAGACTTAACTTGCTCCTTTTTGAATTGGAACGGGTGATGCTGAGCATTTTTCCATCCTAAACCTCTCTAGTGCTTTATTGATATATGCTTTCTGAGACAAGCCTAACAATCCTTGTGATCTGTTTTGGAATATTTCTATTCCTATCACATAGCTTGTCTCACCCATATCCTTCATTTCAAAGTTACTAGAAAGAAACTTCTTAGTTTCATAAAGTAAACTAAGATCATTAGTTGCAAGCAATATACCATCAACATACAGAATTAGAAATATAACCTTACTCCCACTGACCTTTAGATATACATCGATCAACAATGTTTTCCTTCAATCCAAAAGGAAACAATGGTATCATTACACTTTAGATACCATTGGCGAGAAACCTGCTTAAGTCCGTATATTGATTTCTTTAATTTGCACACCATGTGTTCCTTTCCTTCAACTGAGAACCCCATTGGTTGGTCCATGTAAACATTCTCATCTAAATTTCCATTAAGAAAGCCAGTTTTCACATCCATTTGATGTAGCTCCAAATCATAATGGGCTACGAGTGCCATGATAATCCTGAAGGAATCCTTTCGTGAGACTAGTGAAAAGGTCTCTTTATAATCAATGCCATATTTTTTAGTAAAACCCTTAGCAACAAGTCTGGCCTTGTAACGTTCAAGGTTGCCATGAGAGCCACATTTAGTCTTAAAGACTCACTTACAACCAACTCTCTTGCAGCCTTCTAGCAATTCTACAAGATCCCAAACACCATTTTGTTCCATGGATTTTAACTTTTCGTTCATGGCATTTAACCATTTCTCATAATTATCATTACTTATAGCTTGTGAAAACAAAATTGGATCATTATCATTAATGCTTAGGTCAGTTTCTAACTCATGTAGATATACATAGTCATTCGAAATAGCTAGCCTCTTTTCTCTTTGAGACCTCCTTAATGCTACTTCTTGTGGTTCTTCTGCAATAGGTTCATTTTGAATCATGCGTTCATTATTGTGTTGCTCTTCATTGTTGTTTGGAAAAACATCTAGAAGAACACTCACTTTATTGCTAGAGACACAAGTATAAGGGACTTGCATTCTAACTTCTTTAATTTCCACATTTTGTGGAATTGTACTCCTACTAATTTCACCATTTTCAATGAACCTTGCATTTCCAATTTCAACAATTCTCATACTATGATTAGGACAGTAAAACATATACCCTTTTGATTTTTCTAGATAACCAATGAAATATCCACTGACCGTTGTTGCATCCAATTTCTTTTCATGTGGATTATAAATCCTTAATTTTGCTTGGCAACCCCAAACATGCAAGTGCCTCATGCTAGGTGTCCTATTAGTCCATAGTTCAAAAGGTGTCTTTAGAACTACCTTACTAGGAACCCTATTCAATAAATACATAGCAATTTTCAATGCATACATCCACATAAATAAGGGTAAATTTGAATTACTCAACATACTCTAACCATATCCATTAATGTTCTATTACACCTCTCTGACACACCATTTTGTTGCGGTGTACCTAGCATTGTGTATTGCACACAAATACCATTTTTATGAAGAAGTTTAGCAAATGGACCTAGGTGTTGGCCAGTTTCATCGTACCTTCCGTAATACTCACCACCTCTATCAAACCTGACAACTTTCACTTTTCTATCTAATTGCATTTCTACTTCTTTCAAATAAATTTCTAAGGCATTCACTACTTGAGATTTCTCATGCAGTAGGTAGACATAACCATAACGTGAATAATCATCAATAAAAGTAATGAAGTACCTTTCCTTCCCAAAAGTATTAACATTAAAAGGCCCACAAATATCAGTGTGCACAATTTCAAGAAGCCGAGTGCCTCTTGTAGCACCTTTCTTTGTGTGTTTTGTTTGTTTTTCTTTAATACAATCTACACAAATATTTAGATCAGTAAAATCTAGATTTTGAAGGATTTCATTTTTTTATTAATCTTTCCATTCTTTCTCTAGAAATGTGACCCAACTGTTTATGCCACAAGAAAGTAAAATGTCCATTCACTAAATTGCGTTTAGTGCCAATATTATGATGCAAAGTCAAAATTGTTTCACCATACAAACCATTTAAATTCAATTTTTATAAACAATCACAAAGAATACCAGTACTAATGAGATGATTATGCTTAAATAAACTGAAACATCCATTGCCAAAATTAAAAGAGTATCCAATAATATCAAGTTTAGATAATGAAACTAAATTCCTAGATAAACTAGGTACATAAAGAGTTTCCAATAAATCTAAATGATGTCTAATGTCAAGGATTAATCGATAAGTCTCGACCGCTTCTACTAGAACTTTCACTCTATTCCCCATGAAGACGAACTTCTCATTTGGGTTTATGGTTTGGATTGAAATAAATCCCTGCATCGTATTAGAAATATAAGTTGTACATCTAGAATCAATCCACCATCTGTCATGGGTTTAGGGTTTAGGGTTCAAACCAAGCTTTACATTTTGGACAATCCTTCTGGAAATGCCCAACTTTCCCACAAAAGTGGTAGTTATTGCTCTTTGGTTTCTAGATTTGCACAGATGCCTCATTAACCTTTGTTGGCCATTTTCCCTTATCATGTTTCTTCATAAATTTCTTTCCAGCTCCTTGATTCCCTTGGTGACTTACATAATGGATTGAGTGACTCCCTTGATTCTTAAGCCTCGTTTCCTCCTGAACCAACATACTGTGCAATTCATGTATGTTCCATCTATCTTTCATGGTATTATAGCTCATTTGAAACAGGACATATTCAGTTGGTAACGAGTTAAAAATAAACTATCCAAGGAAGTTCTCACTCACAACCATTCCCAAGGTCTTAAGCCTTGCTGCAATGTTTGTCATCTCAATGACGTGCTCATGCATAGTACGTGAACCATTAAACTTCATGGTGGTTAACGTACTCATTAATGTCCAAGCAAGAGACTTATCAACTATTTGGGAGCACTCTCCCACTAACCTCATAAATTCTTTAACATTTTTGGTCGAGGGGAGAGCTGACTTAATGTTGTTTGCGATAGTCATTCTTAAAAACATTAGGCTGAGTCTGTTAGATCTTTCCCAAGCTTTATAATGGGCTTTCGCTTCATTGTTGCTAGAATCAGTAATAGTAGCAAGCTTCTTTTTTAAAATGGCAAGATCAAGATCCAAAATATCAAGGTGAAATTGGACTTGCTCATTCCAGTCAAAGAAGTTAAGCCCCTTAAAAATCACAGATGAAATATGAGAATTCAGTGAGTTAGGAACTGATACTGCATAATTAAATTTCACATAAGTGTTTTGAGACATAAATCACATGTTATACATATAATACATTCATAACAACAATTAATATATATTAATGCTCCCCTTTGGGTGATACACCAATACACAACATAACGATGTTGATGAATTATCTTAACATTATTTGACAATTAAATGTGTACCAATTAAAATTATCCATTACCTTTAGATATAAAATAAAACTAATGGTACACACAAATTACCTACAGTTATATTCATCAATTAGAGCGACAACTAATCAACCTTTGGGTGATCCATAAATGCCTTCTAATCATGAATTTCAATATACCCATAAATCAATAATTATATATTTCAGCATCTATTATTCTACAGGTAATTGAATGAAATATCATTAATTTTTGGAATTAAATAAATCATAAAATTTGGCTACTTTGGTAACTAACAAATTTATCATACACTTAATTCCAAATAAACATTGTGGTATCCTAATCATCATATGTTAATATTCCCAACATGCCACAATATCATTCATTCAAATTCTTAATGTTGCATAAAATTAAAGTATATATAAATTCACCATAAACAGGCCCCATTCTCATATATCCAATGACGTGACTTAGCATAACATAAAAAGACAAATGCAAAATGCAAGAATTCATGAACGAGCTATATATATAAAATTTTCTATTCCATGTGCAGGTTTCACAAGAAATTCGTGAACGAACCATATGCAGCAAAATGCAAGCATTCTCAAAATCATTCATACATTTGCAAAAATAAATATATAACATTCCGATATAAATCAATAATATGCCACAGAGAAACGTTCATACTTGCAGCAGAAATAATATTCACTAATTCCTAATTCTTAAATTAGGGTTCATACATTTTGGGAGAAACATCTTTATTGAAAAATCATATAGTTTCACAACCATGCTCTGATACCACATGTAAATCTATTGGGTTTCAAATCATCAATTATAGAAACCCAAACAGATCTTGAAACTAATGAGTTTCACAACATGAGACAGAAAGAGTATACCTTTCTCCATAGTGAGAGCGTTTCTCTAGCGTGTGCTTTGATTTCCTTATAGAAGGAGGAAACAAGATTTCACTCCCTTTGACTCCTACTTTCTATTCTCTCACGTTCGTGATGGTGGCCAGGTTGAGAGAATACTTTTACGTCAGGAAGGGGACCTTGTTTCACGTTAATAGGTATTAACTCCTTTATATCCACTACTCCCATCAAGTAGCAATTATCCTTAGAAACTGCTCCACTTAAGCCCATGACCCATTTACCATTTAATTCATAACTATTAATTATTTATTTATTTATCATATAAGTCATCCATATCACACGAGACAAAATCTTACATTGCTTTCTTTCCCACAATACATGGATAACATGTGAATAGAAAAAAAAGTGTGAAAATGAATAATTAGTCATGAATTTATATTTTTTAAATAATTCATATAAAATTATTGACCATCTTACTCTAATAAACAGAGTATTCAACCTCAATCGATCATGGAAGGTGGTGCTTCTCCGAAAATGTTAAGTTGTTTTCCAACATTCATTGATGCAATGCCAATAAAACCCAAAGTAAAATAAGATATTGAATGCATCGTTAATGAATTTTGAAACACTATGTAAATTGTAAATCAAATTTCAATCAAATAAAGAATAACACAGAGAAAATAAAAATATGAAAATGCCATAAAAAGACGCATGCAAATAACAAAAGTGAAAGAAGAATGAAGATTGTAAGGAAAAAGGAATTGAAAAGGGAATTTATGTAGTAATTTTGTGAGGGCATATTTAAAGGTAATGTATCAAGAATGGCGAGGGTTAGGTTCAAGGAGAACCTTGAGCCATGCTTCTTGATAATAAAAATAATTAAAGGTAGGAGGGTCAAAAGGTCGGGAAAACCTTTTTTTAGTGATTGGATTTTGGTTCCAATCTGTCAAAGTGAGAACCTTTAAGATTTTTAACTTGGAATAATTAATGACAAAAGGATCCCTTTTGTCTTTCTCTGGAGTTATTTCAGCGGATCCAGTATCTAACAAGATGAGCTAATAAAAAATTTTATTCTTTTTTAAATCTTGGTCTTTCGGCATCCATCCCCATCCTTCAGGAGAGAATTCAGCCAGAATATCCATAGGTAAGATTTGATCAAATTCAGGCTCAAGAGAAATTATCTTCTGACATGACTCTTTTATATGTTGATTTAAAGGTTTGTGAATTTCTGTTTTTTGAGGATTATCAATATTTTGGTTTTTCTGATGAGTAATTAATGGAGAAAACCTATTGGAAAAGGAAGGAGCATTTAAGGATTTAGGAAGGACTCTTAGGTTATTTAAGGATTTATTGGCAGCCACCTTGGAGAAGGAAGGGGCCAAATTATCAAGAGACAGAGCGGACGAAGGGGCCGAAGGCCTCATGTTTGGGGGTCTGACCCTATAAAAATTCTCGTGTTAGAAAATCGGGGATATAATTATGTTTTCCTTTTATAAATTCAATTTTGAAATCAAAACTAGATAAAAGACTTTACCATCTAGCAAATATCTGTTTTGAAACAATGTTTTAAACATCTTTTTTCAAAATTTCTTTTGCAAACTTACAATCTACCTTTAATAAAAACTCTTTATTGACTAAATCACTTTGAAATTTTGTGATACATAGCACTATAGATAAAATTTCCTTTTTTTACAGTGCTATATTTAATCTGGGTTTCACTCCACACCCTCGAATGGAAACAAGTTATTTGTTCTTTAGATTGGGGGTATTTCTGTTTAAGGATTCCTCCGAATCCGACCTTCGAGGCATTGATTTCGACTATCATAAAGGCATCTGGCTGGGGTATTCCTAGACATGGAAGAGTTTTTACCAAAGACTTTACCTTGATAACTATCTTAGTTAATTCAGAGGTCCAAGGCTTGGGGTTTTTCTTAAGCCTATTGAATAAGGGTTTACAAATAATTCTAATATGGGGAATGAAATCAGCTACATAGTTTAGGCATCCTAAGAACCTTTGTTACTGGGTTTTATCTCTTATTTCATTTGGGAATTTACTAGCAAACTCAATGCTTCTAGCTATTGGATTTATGGTGCCTTGATTTATTTCATATCCTAGCTTATCTTAGTTTGAGCTATTTTCATTTTCTTTTTAGATAACACAATTCCATTTACTTTAATTATATTTTTAAACGTATTTAAGTGTTTTATGTGTTGTTCTACCGAAGAGGAATAGATTAACACATCATCTAAATAGACTAAAGCAAAGTCTAAATAGGGATTTATGATTGAATTCATTATGTTTTGAAATTTTGATGGGACATTTTTAAGTCCCATGGGCATCACATTCCATTCATAGTGACCAAATGGAACTATAAACACTATTTTATATTTATCTTCTTTAACCTTGATTTGATAATATCTTAATTTCATATCAAATTTAGAGAAGATAGTGGCTTGGTGAAGCCTTCCAATTAAATCTCTTTTATTAAGTAAGGGATACCTAATCCATTTTAGAGCATTGTTAAGTGGTTTATAGTTTATAACCATCCTAGGCTCGCCTCTTTCCAATTCAGAAGCGTTTTGAACATAAAACACCGCACAACTCCATGGAGACTTACTAGGCCTAATAAGACCTTTATCCAGAAAACCCTGGATTTCTTTCTTACAGTATTCAAGGGTTTCTCTATTCATTTGAACTAGACGAGCTTTTGTGAGAATCTTACTTTCATGAAAGTCTTCCTCATAAGGCAAACTTACCATAAATGAGTTTCTTTTCCAAAAGGCGGTTGGGACCTCCGCACAGACTTCTTCCGAAAAAGATTTTAGTTAATTCTTTGAATTGGTTTTTTATCTTTTCTATTTTTAGTTGTTCCTCTACTCGTTTATAGAGAATTTCTTACTTTAAGAAAGTTATTTAATTTGATTTACTTTCAATTTATTGAGGAAATCGGTTTCATTTATTTTTAAGATGTTTTTTCTCTTAGGTGGTTTTATGAATTCGAATAGTATTTCATTTGTTTTAATTCCTTCCTTAGATACTTCAAAGGGGTAGATTTGTGTAAGGAATGGAGTTCCTAAAATCATTTCCTCTGATATATCCTTTGATAGAATAAATGTATTTTTAAAACATCTTCCCTTATTACAAATACTTGTTGTTGGTAATTTAAACTGGACTTGTAAATTCGAGTTATTAGCCATGAATAGTTTTTGCTATGTTTTTTCATAGTATTTAGTAGGAATTAACCCTTCTCTAATGCATTTTAGATCAGCACCAGAATCTACTAATGCTATAAAATATTTATGAAATGTATTTCCTATTTTTAGAGCAATTTTAACATGCCATTTTTGTTGTAGTGTTTTAATCATGTTTACCATTGTAATTTCTTCATCTTCTCTATCAGAATTTTGAGTAGATTGACTGCTTGTTTCTTCAAATACCTGTCCTTTTAGTTCTTGAAGGTCTAATTTTATTGATTAATTTTCTTCTTTTAAATCTTTTATCTCTTTCAGTAGATCTTGTATAGTAACCCTTTTATTTTGATTTTCAGCTTGTTTTAATATCTTTGCAAAGTCATAACCCTGAAAATTAGTCTGGTTCTTACTACTTCCTTCTTCTTTTTGCTCTAGAAGCATATTTTTTATTTTCATTAGGTATTTCATTCTTTCATCTTCATCTGGGATTTTATCAATCATTTCTAAAGCTAATCTGGTGTCACTTTTAATCATATTTATTTGAAACGAGCACTGATAAGTTTCAAAATCACAATTTTCACAATTCTCGTCCTCTTCAGAACTAGTACTTGTATTTTCAATATCGCTAAGAGAATCTTAGCAATTTGTTCTCTTAATTCCTCACTCGTATTTAATTCATTAATATTTTTGTTTAACTCTACAATCCTTTTTCAGGTGTCCTACTCTTCCACATTTATAGCAAATTATTTTTTATTTAGATTGTTCCTTATATTTTTCTACTGAATATTTAGGGTTTGTTAAGAATTTTCTTCTAAATGGGGTTGTTCTATCAGACTTATAATAGTGTTGTTTCTTAAATTGTCTTCTTTTAGTAGAGGAAGGAGGAGAAGGTTTTTCATACCCGTATTGGGTGCAGAAGTTGCCTAGTTCTTTAACCCCATTAGCTTTATTCTTTTTTATTCTATTCTCTAATTTTAAGTTATTACAAAGTTCTAAACCTATATTCTTAACAACAGATGCTATTCTCCCATATGTTAAGTCATGGACAGATAAATTAGGATATTCTAAATCCAATCTTTCTTTTACTTTGGTTGCAAAGACTTAGGGAAGTCCTGCAATAAATTTTTCTTTCCAAAATGGTTCTTTACAATCTTCTCTGGTAAGAACCATTGCCATAAAATTATTTGTATACATCTGAGATCTCCTAAGGTAGGAATCTTAAATTATGTAATAGCGTTGAAGTCCTTTCATTGAAAAGTTTAATATCTCTGATAAAATTTTGAATTATTGCTATAATTAGTGTTTCTACCATTACAAGTATGGCCATATCTCCTTCTCTCTTGACAGCCGTAGAGATATATACCTTTTGTTCAGGGGTTAGGTAGTTATCCCACCAACCCTTGAGAATTCCATTAAACCAGCTATTATTAATTTTATAGTTTGTTCTTGTGTATTTTTTACCCTATAAGTTGAGGCGGCCATTGTCATTTCATTGGTTTTTCGTAGAATTTGATGGTCGATCATACCATCAATATTCCACTCAGTGATGCCATATCCATCAAAGGCTGAAGGAGTATCCAATTCCCATTCTTCAAATTGAATGTCTAGGAGAGTTGGCCTTCTATAGAAATTTCTAGTTGTTGGTGTTGGGGTAAAGCATTTTACCTGGTTTTTTTCCTTTTAACTTTAAAATTTTATCTTAAGGGGGTATTAATTCATGTTCATCTTCTTTTACTATAGTTAGAATTTTATCTTCTTTTAAAGGTATCATAGTTTTATTTTCTTTGACCATTTTCTTAGTTAAAGTACTAATTTTAGATAATTTTAGCTGATCTAATTTTCTATTTATTTCTTCTAGAGCTAAGTTGGTTTCTTTTCCTATTTTTAATTCTTTAAGCTCAGCTTCTGAAAATTTAAATGGTTTGGTTAATGATTGCTCTAGTTTTGAGATGGACGCTATACAATTAGAAGAGCTTTTATCAGGTTTTCTTAACCCAATTATTACTTCTGAGGCTACTTGATGTAACATTTGATTGGTATAATTTAATTGTTGGTGCAAATTTTTAATATCTTTTAAGGTTAGATTTTCGTTTTTGATTCTATCTACACTAATCATTTTAAAGGGAGAAGCAGTTACTTCATTATTTTCAATGTCAGTAAAGCTAATTTCTTCTAAAGGAGGAATCTCTCCTTCGAAAGTTCCTTTAATAGTCTTCCAACTTCTTTTAGCACTTTTGATTACCTTTATAGAGAGTTTATTTAAACAATTTTGTTTAAACCACTCAAAAAAAGGTATTTGAGTCTAAAGTTCTTCTAAGTTTCTATAGTAATCTTCTCTATAATTTGTTAATTCCTGTTGTGAAAAGGTTGCAAAGAACCAGTCTCTCCTCTTCTTGCTTTCTTCACTAAGGAATTCTTTTCTTAATAATTCTTTATCTATTTGGAAAGCTCTTATCATATTTAATTAACTAAACTCTGACAGAGTTGGTGAATTATGAGTTCTAGCTGACTCAAATTGTATTGAAGGGGGAGGTTGTTCTTCTTCATATTCTGGTACAAGTATAGTTGGATCTGTCTTAATTCCCCTAAAATTTAGGCTTCTTGGTATGGAAAAGTTAGATCGATCCACCGATCGTCTAGCCATACTAGGAAGGGGCGACTTTGGTATTCTTAAGGAATTAGTTCTTATTAAAGGTGTGAAACTAACCTCTACTGCCCCTGAGTTATACTCTATTATGTTGTCTAACATGGTAGGTACAGGGTTTTCTGAGTTTAAGAGATCCTCCAATCTCCATTCTAATCCACTAGTTATTTCTTTATGTTTTAATGTCTTTGGAATTGATGCACTTACCTTTTTTGAGTTTACTAATAGGAGTGTCGTCTCATTAGTAGGGGGTAACTGCAATGCCCCTAGGGCTAATTGTGTTTTCATTACTTTATAGTATATTCCAGATAATAAAAGTTTTTTTACTTTACTTAATATTAAAATGTATTCACATTCCATATGTAACTACAACTTGTAACTGCTTTTTTCTAGTTTTATTTTGTGAATAGGATCTAAAGTGTGGGTTACGGGATAGTCTTTTAACAACGAGATTGAATGAACATGGTGAGAAAATGAGATGTTATCTATACAACATATAAAAAGAATACCTTTAAAAAAATTGTTTTGGTCTTCATTTTTCATAGATCTTTAAGCTCTTGAATAATATAAATATATAATAATTATTTATATTTTTACTCTATTTTTATTGATATTTTTTAAATAACTATTTTTTTTTATGTAACTATCCACTACCCACTACTTAAAAATATAGAGAGACGTAGAGTGCCTCTCTCCCACTAGTTTTAATAAGATACTTTATTTGCTTCTCATTATTATATTATATCACCTTATTTAATTATAGAACTGAAATGTGATTTATGCATAAAACAAAAGTAACATAATTTGTTGATATACTCATTCAATAAAGAAGCAGTCCCGTAAATTAGAGTCTTATTGATTCATTTATTTGATTGCAATTAATATTAAATGTTCAACTAATAAATTTAGTGGTGCAAAAACGAGAACCCTAGCGCTGTAACGCACAAGCTTTCTCGCTGAAGAACCAGAGCGTCGCTATCGAGATGAGCTTTGTCGGTGTCAACGATGCACGCGAGCCCTAGCGTCGCACACGACCTCACGCCCTGCGTGACTTCGCGATGCACACGATATTGCCCTCTATTTGTGCAAGAGACTTACCTTAGTGTCGCAGACGAGAGCTGAAGAGACGAAAATGATTTTCGCCAACGACAACGACGTGCACGAGCCCTAGTGCCACACGCGACCTCACCCTTTGATATTGATCTGTTTTGGTGATCTCAATCTACTCCCTATTTCATGCCTCACTGTGCTCTTTCTCTCTCGTGCGATCTACTTTCTTCGCGACCCTCACACTACACGCTCTCTAACGATGCATTTCAGTGCATACAAGGAAAGCATAACAATCAAAGAATTTAGATGGCGACACAAAGCTCTGCTAGGGCTTTCGAGGGAAGTAAGGAAGAAAACAAGAATGCCACGATCTAAGAAGCTGATCTCTTACAACGTAGCATCAAGAAATTCAAACAAAAGGCAGATGGAAGGGAGGTGTCCACAGATAATGCAATTGAGGAGGAGTATGTGCTCGGTGAGAAGGAGAGATCATACTTGAAAAGCCTGCTAAAGGCTGATGTTGATGTTCTATTTCAAGGATGTGAGGGTCTAGGAGACGAGATAATGTGGATGGAACAATGCATGGCAGGATCGTCGTGTGTCACTAATGATGATCGAAAGAAGTACCCATAAGTTTTTGTGGCTGATGAGGAATTCCTAGGATGGTGCAAACAGTGGAAAGGGGCATTAATGGTCAAGGTGTTGGGGAAGAGAGTGAACTACCATGTAATGAAAAATAAGCTAAACCGAGAATGGGCATTGAAGGGAAGGATCAAGATCATAGACATGCCTTAAGACTTCTACCTAGTGCAGTTCAAAAGCCTAGAAGATTACAAGCATGCGATGTTTGAAGGTTCGTGGACAATTGTAAATCACTATATTCTAGTGCAATGGTGGAGGCTAGGATTTCTTAATCAAGCAACAATGGAGAAGAAGGTGGCAGCTTGGATTCACATTCTAGACCTGTCAATAGAACTTTATAATGAGACATTCTAATGGTAGTTGGGGAACACCTTGGGAACCATGCTGAAAATTGACAAAGTGACATCCATCCACTCTAGGGGTCAATTCACTAGAACTTGTGTAGAGTTGGATCTAGCAAAGCCATTGGTGCCGAAAATTATCGCTCAGGGACAAGTGCTAAAGCTGGAGTACGAGGGTCTACATGTGATATGATTTCAATGTGGCAAATATGGACACAAGGCGGAAAGTTATTCTGACAATCCAAGGGGTGATGTTACCAAGGGAGTGCCATCCAAAGAGAATATCCAAGTCAACCCGATGGAAAGTAACCAAGCGACCAAAACGATGGAAACACCGTCAAAAACTAGAGCTGATAGAGAAAAAATAATGTCCTTGGCGCAAGAGGGAAACCGAGTGGAGGACCTAGATAACAATGATCAGTCCCTTTATGGCCCATGGATGATTGTGAACAGGAGGAATTTCAACAAAAGTCGGAACAAAGATAATAGATTGAGTAGCATAAATAAATCAGGTAGCAAGTGACCGAGGCTGCCACAGGATACAAAAGGAAACATTGCAAAGACTATGCATGGCGATGATGATATGACATATTCAGGAAAAAAATGACTCCAGAGATAGTGTTTTAAAGGAGTAAAATGGTGGAAATAGCTACATCTAGGAGCCCTAACGTTAATATTAAGGTCCACAATGTAACAAGTGGAGAAAACCCTCAAAGCAATGAAGTGTTCAAGAGTAAAAGAGGAGGGGTGCCTCCAGTAGGTTCAACAGAACCTTCCAAGGGGGAGGCAAAAAGAAAGGTAGTGAAAGGGGTGAGAAAGGAAAAATAGGGGTACAAAAAGTAACTACAAATGTAGCTTTGAAACATAAGGATAAAGATGACCAAGATGAAGATTGATGCTTCTTCATTTAGATTTTTGGTATCTTCATACCTTAAGTTTTCTCCATTCTCTTAGTCTAGTGTTTTCTATTTTATGCCATAACATGTATGGATGATGGCATTGTATTGTTTGTTATAGACTAAGCTATCTTTTACATGCTAGATGTTTTATTCGATTTGTTTTCTTTATCTCTAGCATCATTAGATGATTTGCTTCTTAGAAACCTATTTTGAGAATTGCAATCGATTACACACTGTGGTAATCAATTACCAAATGACCAAATCTGTTTTGAACCATCTCTGGTATCAGGTTAATCGATTACCAACAATTGCAATCAATTACAATGTTGTTTTCAGATTTTAGAAATTTCCCTATTTCAATTGCAATCGATTACCATTGAACTGCAATCGATTACAAGTCTATCTCTGAAACCCAGAATTGGCTCTATCTCGTTTGCAATCAATTACATGTCTGCTGCAATCAATTACAATAGATGACAGCAAGTTTAAATCATATTCTGATACACGAGATAATCGATTACACCTTTATTGCAATCGATTATATCTAGTATAACGGTCATTTTGAAAGATTCCTAAGACTCGTTCTTTGTCTAACTAACTTTGAATCTTTTTCAAACATCCTATATATTTGAACCAATAGCATCCTATGTAGAAAGACAATTAATTCACAATATCTTTTCTATCTTTCATTTGTTAAAATTCAAATCCTTTGATTTGATTCTCAAATTTGATATTGCTCTAGAACTTTCTCTTTCTTTCTTCTGCACATTAGCAAATTTCTTTTGAGTATCTAAAAACTCATCTTGCTCTTACTGCTATACCCTTTTGAGATTAAAACTCTGAGCCTATACAGCTATATTCCTCTCTTGTTCATCTATGAACTGAGGTTATTCAACGTTTGTTCTTGACTGCTAAACATACTTAGATTGGAGTTCTTCAATTGATCCTTACATCAAGATTCATCAACACATGAAGGTGTATTCGTTCTTGAATCTTTTTTTATAATCTTGTTTGATTTGCATTGTAGGAAATTCATTCCTAGATGCTGTACTGAAATTAGAATTGTGTTTCTAATTTTGTTACTAGAATTGTGTTGTTCTAGTGTTTAGAAATTGGATGGTGAATGGTGTTTTCACATTCAGTTTTTAGGTTCCTGTTTCAGGTTGTGAAATCAAGATTTGCTGTGAATTGTGTGTGGATGGTGTATGTAATCAAATTCATAGTGGAACCCCTTGGTGAAAGGGAGAATTGGATGTAGATCGGCGGTTGATCGAACCATTATAAAATCAACAAGCTCAATCTCTCTATCCCTTCATCTCTTTCAATGCAGATTTTAATCTTTAAACAAGTTTATTTGATCTAATGAAATATGTCATAACCTGAGATTGTTTTTTCTGGGTTATTCACTCAATATCATATCTCTGAAAACGTTTTTATTAAAACCTCAAGAGTAGTGGTGAAAAAATTTTATTGGGAAAAAAAATCTATCATTTTACGTTGTATCAATTCACCCCCCCCCTCTCTTGATGTAACCGGATGATCCTAACACGAGATGCTTTGGATGATTAAAAGAATGGAGGAGAAAATGGGCACACAAAATATCAATACAATAATAGAAATAATCAGGTCAAGAGATTTTCAATTTCGAAAAGGCAAAACCTCAGGGACTGAGCCTATACCCATTGATGATGGGTTCCAAACATAAGCTTAAACGTTTATATAGCAAAGGATGGCGACAGCTGCTATGGAGGAGGACACCCCACAGCCACAAGGAGCCCCCCTAAGTGATGAAGACATGATGGTAGTTAGTGAAGTGAGTGCATCTCAACAAGGTCCTAAACCCATTGGGGTTACCAAACCTACTAATTCCAAATGAATATGTTGGCATGGAACTGCAGGGGGACTACAGGTAGAGGTTTTGTTAACCTTGTGAAAGATATCAAAAGGGAGTATAAGGTGTCATTCCTTTGCCTATTAGAGATGCATGTGAGTGGATATAAGGCCCAGAACATATCGGGAAGATGTGAATTTAATAAAAGTTTTGTTATGGATGCACAAGGTCAAGCAGGAGGAATATGGGTATTATGGGACGAAGTCAATTGGGAAGTAGAGGTGATATCTCATGGCACACAGTTCGTGCACCTTCATGTTAGATATGGGAAAGGTGCTTCATGGGTGGTTACAGTTGTTTATAGGAGCCCTAGTTATGCAAAGAGGAAAGAATTATGGCACATGCTTCTGGAGATTGCAATAAATGATCTAGGTCCATGGGCTGTAATCGGGAACTTTAAACGCTCTTGCATTTTTTTGAAAGAAACAAAGGTCACATTACATCATCGACTAGGAGCATGGAGGACTTTTGAAATATAGTATAGTAGTGTGAGCTTATAGATGTGGGGTTCCAAGAATTCCTGTTTACTTGGAGCAGAGGAGACCTAACGGAGAGACTAGATCGCATGCTTATCAATATTTCATGGAGACTACAATTTCCAGATGCTACGGTATTCCACCTTTCAAGCTTCAAATCAAACCACAGGCCCTTATTAGTGCAACTTGCAAACAGGGTAGTGATAAATAGAAGGCGGCGACCCTTCCGGTTCCTAGCATCATGGTTACTACATGAGGAGTTCCATAACTTTATAACATCAAGATGGAATCGTAATAGAGATTCGAATGATCAGATTGGCCAACTCCAGGAGGACCTACAAAAGTGGAATGAGGAAGTATTCAGGCATATATTCTCCCGAAAACATAAACTATTGTAGAAACTTAATAATATTGATAGCCAAATGATGAGAGGGGCAAGGCCATGGCTAGTACAGGAACAACAAAATGCATGGAAGGAGTATGAGCAAATCTTGATCCAAGAAGAGGTATTGTGGTTCCAAAAATCCAGATCCAATAGGAACTCGAAATACTTCCACGGCCTAACGTCGGTTCGCCGAAAGCGAAATCGGATTGATATAATTCAGAATGAAAACAATGAGTTGGTTGGGCAACCACTGGAGCTAGAAAAGTACGTCACTTCATATTTTAAAGTGATCTTCTCCAATGATAATACGCGAACTCCTTTTTGCTTGACTAGTGCCTTTTCGAAGTTGGATATGGATGAGATGGAAATGTTGGGACGAGAGGTGACGAAAGAGGAAGTCCATGTAGCTATCAAGAAGCTCTGGGTTTTGATAGATTTCAAGCGGTTTTCTACCAAACACAATGGAGCATTATGGGTGATGATTTCAGTGATCTTATCATGGACGCATGCAAGAACCCTACGAAGATTAAGAAAATAAATGAAACTCTAATCACCTTTATCCCAAAGGTTGAGCCAGCGACAAGAATGCAGGACTTAAGACCCATCAGTCCATGTAATGTGTCTATAAAACAATCACAAAAATAATGGCATTAAGACTTAGACAAGTGATGGAGAAGCTGGTAAGCCCGTGTTAGTGTAGCTTCATTCCCAACAGACATAGCAGCAACAATATTGTGGTTGCGCAGGAAGTGTTTCACTCTATGAGAAGCAGTAAGAGGAAGACCGGATGGATGGCGATTAAAGTTGATCTCGAAAAAGCATATGACTGATTGAATTGGGAGTCCGTGAAAGAAACTCTCATTGACATAGGATGTCCAACCAACTTCATTAATATTATATGGCATTGTATATCAACAGTCAGTATGAGAATGCTTTGGAATGGTGAAGCGCTTGAAGAATTCTATCCTTCTAGGGGAGTGCGACAAGATGACCCTATCTCTCCATACTTGTTCGTGCTATGTATCAAAAGACTGTTCCAACTAATCAATTTAGCGATTGAGAAAGAAATGTAAACCAATACAAATCAATAAAGGTGGGTTGCGAATATCACACTTAGCATTCACAGACGATCTTATCTTGTTTGCTAAGGCAACGGCGGAGCAAGTAGAGATAATCAGCACGATCTTGAATTTATTTTGTGAAAGCTCAGGGCAATGGATGAATAAAGAAAAAACAAGAATATACTTCACCAAAAATACCAACTAGAATGTTAAAGAATAGATATTGGCAAAATGTGGATTCCAGTGTACAGAAGACCTTGGGAAGTATTTAGAGGTGCCCATCTTTCATGAATCTCCGTCCACGCAAACATTTGGCTTCCTACTGGAGAAAGTGAACAAACAACTTAGTAACTAGCAATGGAAACTCCTATCAATGGCAGGCAGAGTCACGCTTGCAAAATCGATACTACAGTCGATCCCGATCTACATTATGCAATTTGTAGTTCTTCCAATATCAGTCTACAAGGAGATTGATAGGAAATGTCAAGGGTTTGTATGGGGCAACTCAGTGGATGGGAGGAAATTGCATACGATTGCATGGAAAGATGTCTGTTTGGCCAAGTATGCAGGTGGACTTAGATTACGTGCCACACGAAGCATGAACAACGCGCTTCTTATGAAGGCTGGTTGGCAGTTGTGTACACGCAAGAAAGCCTTATGGTCAACACTGATTCACGCAAAATATAAGTGTAGAAATAAGGTTGCGCCAGTAATGGGAAAAGTGAAAGTTATGTCCAACTTCATGAAAGGGGTCAACCGAGTTGGGATGAAGTATCAAAGCACATTATCTAGAAGGTAACGAATGGCACTTCTACTCTCTTCTGGCAGGACCGATGGGTTCCACAACATAGGAAACTGAGTGATTGTGCATGTGTAATTAGACAAAATTGACAAACAAGCCATTGTAAATGACTTCACCATTCCCCAAGGAGGTTGGGACGTAAACAAAATTAGAAAGATGGTCCCACAACAGGTGTGCGAGACTATTTTGGCGCTAGAGCCTCCAGTTATATCTCGAGATGATGATGCCTCGACCTGAAGTATAACTAATGACGGGCAGTTCTCCATGACATCTGCTTACAAAGCCATTACCCAAGAAACTGATAGAAAGAATCTGCTATATTGTACAATTTGGAGATGGCGAGGACCGGAGAGGATGCGAATACATGCGTGGAAGGTGGCGCGCCAAGCCTTGGTCACTATTGCCCTGAGGAAGTCTAGAGGGATAACAGCAAACAACGTATGCCCAGTATGTCTCCTCGAACCAAAAACTATACTTCATGCGTTACGAGACTGCATATTTGCCACAAGAGTATGGGAGGAAACTTCAGATAAAATACTACCCACAACATTCTTTAATGATGATGTAAGTGAATGGCTACAAGGCAACATGCACACGGTTATTAATCACCAGTAGAGGGAATGGCATACTCATTTTGGGGTAACTCTATATTACCTGTGGAGGAACCAGAATGATATAGTCTTCTCTTTTTTCTTGACGTCAATCTCAAGTATTGTGGCCAAATCTAGACGAATGATAATAAACACCTTGTACGCGTTCAAGTTCGAGCGCACAGTCCATGATAACAATAACACTCCTTCGAGAACGAGAAAAGTAGTGTGGGAGCCTCCAGGCCAAAGACAGTATAAACTCAACTGTGATGGAGCTGTCAATGCGAGTGGTGAAGCAGTGTGCGGAGGTGTTTTACGAGATCAAAATGGAGTTGTATTATAGGCATTTGTGCATAATCTAGAAACGTGTTTGATCGTACATGCAAAAATATAGGCCATTGCTATAGGCATCAAAATTGCATGGGATAGAGGATTTAAAAAAGTGTGTTGAATCTGATTCAAAACATGCAATTGAATTAGTGAAAGGCACACAACGAGCAATAAGTCCAATGATTCAATTGATTCAATCTATTAAAGAATTTGTGGCTTACGGAGGAAGATGCACATGGGGATATATCAGTTGAGAAGCAAACATGGTCGCAGATGTTTTAGCAAAATTTGGCTTCATACTTAATGGAGAGTGTGAGATTTTTTATTCGAGTCCTAGGTTTATTTATAACCTTTTAATGGGTGATGTAAGTTCTGAGATTTTTCAAGTTTTTTAATAATAATATTTTCTAGGGGCTCCTAAGCCCCTTATTGCACCCAAAAAAAAAAATATATACTCATTCAATAATATGAAGTATCTTTGCACTTTGAAACAAATTAATTAAGAATTTCTTTATAGGGTAATCAATTATTAGCACTTGAGAAATAAATGGCCACTTTGGATTTGTCTTAACATAATAATGAAGAATGTTAATTTGGTTAATTCCTTCACACATAGTATTTTCATTTAATTTTAATCCATTCTTATATAGATTGGATAGAGATCTACTGTCATAGCCAATTATCATTTCTGTTGGAGAAATAGATATAGTTTTATACTCTTGCATTTTTACCTTTCAGTTGGGTTATTAAAGAAATAGATATAGTTTAGGCTCTTGCTAACTACATTTTAAAGTTTCCTAAGTTCATCCCCTTTCTTCGAATTAATTTTTATATTTCTCGTTATACTCCTTTAACCTTATTTCTATACACCTCCACTGATATTTCTTTAAATCACTTTTACAGGAAAAGGGGATGAGTTCAACTCCTTCCTATCATCACTTTTTTCTACTACTAAAATCACAAGACCCAAATCTGAAATTGTATTCTATCCTCAATTTCAAATTAAATTTTAAATCTTAATCCATTTCAAATTTTAGATTTTGAATAAAAAAATTACCCATATTTATATTTAATCTCAAAACAAGAACATTAATATTCTAAAATCCTTTTGGGTATCATCAAGGAAATTCCAATAAAGAAGATCATATTTCCCTGAAGATCATACTTTCAAAAGATAAAGATAGAATCAATCTTTGTAGATATTCTAAAAATAACTACTAGTTTTTAGATTTGATTTTTGTTTTCCTATATTTACACCTGGGATGCTCCCCTCCGCGCTAACTTCCGGCAATTCTTATTATAAAATCTAAAATTTCCTGCAAACAAAACCAAAATGGTCGCACGCGGCAATTGGTTGGTGAGCATTGTGGAGTTGGCATTCGAGTGCGTTGGATCTCACAACGGGGACGTCAAAACTCATGGTGACAAGCAGAGTTGGTCCTTTAGGTGCTCACAGTTTTGGATTCATCAAAGTGGAGAACCACTCACCAATTTGATGTTGTTCAAAGATGCTTCAGAGCCGTCAGAGAAGTTCCTCTCTAGTGATGGCGAGAACGAGTGGTTCCTCTTCAGTTACCCTTTAGGTGGCAATGGCAAGGGTGATGTCGGAGATGGATGGGGGAGAAGGGAACAGAGGAGGAAGAAGAACAAAGAATTAGGTTTGGAAGTTTGGACTCTCTTTGTCTATGGGCTCTACACCTATAAATGTTGAAACTCGTCTTTGTATTTAGTAGAGTACTCTCACAATTTAATATATCATTTCTTTTTTTATACTCTAATAAATATGGTATCAAATTTCTTTAGTTAATGAATTGGGAATATGTAGGATTATCATATTTAACAGGTACAATGACATTATTGGTGGTGGTTTTAGAATTCCTAGTGCGGTATCTTAAAGGAAATTCATGCTTGAAATGGTAGTAGGTGTTGATAGTAGGGTGGGAGCGGCCACAAAAAGGGCATTGCTTGATATTAGTGGTGCAACCACAGCCTGACAGCCTCTACCCCCAAAAGTTTGAGGATTGCCTCTCCTTGAGAAATTTTTATTGTGATTGGAAGTGTTCCAAGAATTGTTGGTGTTACTTGTTAGCAACATTGGAGGTAGAATCACTCACCGTGTGATCAAGAGTCTTCACTCCTGTTGGGAGATCACGATAAACACTTTGTGGATAGAGAAGAGGGTAGAGAAGTAAAATCCGGTCCTTGAGAGTGTTGAAAGTTGAAACTATCATTAAGTTCCCGTGGTTTTTTTCAATTTTTTAAAAATAATATAGTAATATTTTTATTTTATAAAAATATGATTTTTTTTTACTAATATATAAATCTAATTTAAAACTTAATATTATATTTTATTAAATTTTAATTATTATACAATTATTATTTATCTCTTAACTTTTTCTTAAATTATAAAATCAATAATAATTATAATTTCTTCTACGATGTCTTATCTCAATATTATATGTTATTAATTTATAGTTATTATATAATCAATTAATTTTTATCTTCCAACTTTTTTTAAATTATAAAATAAATATTGATTTAGAATTTGTCTAAGTAACCCATGTAAAAGGAATAAAGATATTTCTACACTCAAATGTTAGTTGACATCTAGTGAGAGAAAAAAAAAAAAAATATAGGTATGATACGTAAAATGATGGGATATAAAGAGAAAAATAAAAAAAAACAAGAGATGTTGGTGGGATATAGGAAATAATTGAATGTATAAATATCACTAATCCATGTAAAAATGGTTGCAGATCAGTTCAAATTAAACCAAAACAGAACCTGTACCCATAACATATCTTCCCTGTGTATATATCATCTAGTAATTCTTTGAAACTGCTACCTCCCCAACAGTAGTACCAAAGAGTAAATCAAGAGTATAAGCAATGCATTGGATTCGTGTACCAATTTACAAATGAAGTTCCTGGTTTAGAGCCCTCCCTGGTATAAGAGCCATTACCATGATATAGTCTTAATGCAATGCAGCAGTTGAGGCCACTCAACAATCCCTTCTTGAAAAGCAATCCTATTCCTCAAATTCCACATGCACCATGTGACAGTATGCCGTATCAGATTCTTCCACTTCTTCATTTTCCCCCTCTAAAATAGTATTCCGCTGTTGACATAATTCCTCAATTCTCTGTGGCATTACAGTTGTAATTCCAAGCCATCTAAAAGTGTTAGGACCTATTTGGACGCACTACTTCAGAAGGACTTCTAGGAGAGGAAAATATGAAAAAAAAAAAAATTAACTTCTCTAGAAGTTAAAGTTGTCTTTTCAATAGCCAATTTGTGAAAGTTCTCTCAAATAAATTCATTTAAATGTAAGATTTTTACAAGTTAATTATTGAAGATGATAATTTAACGTGTAAAGAAGTTAATTTTATTTTTTCTTCGTATATTTTTTTCCTAGAAGTCCTTCATCTAAAGTAGTGTCTTCAAACAGGCCTTTATTCTACAATCGATAGACCTCCTTACAGTTTAGAAACACATGGTCTATGATTTCCTGAGTTATTTCATAGAAAGCATGACTGTGAATAATTCACTATGTCAATCCCTCTTTTCTGAAATAACATGTAGGTAATCGGTCTTGATGTCCATGCAAATACCAAAACCTTAGATGGTACAGAGCAATTCCAGACAGTTGTTGTTGTAGAAATATCAATTATTTTTTTGTAAACAGCATCCACCTTAAAGCCTTGTGCTACATCAAGTTTCCAAGTCCAAGAGTCTGGCTACCCCACCTTCAAATTAATCTGCTGCAATATCTAATTGAGAATAGATAGTTGTTCTTCCTCCCAAACAAATTAATAAGGGTCTGCACCAAGACCATTCTCCAAAGATTAATGTACCTGCAAAATTCAGCATTTGAGAGACAATGGCATATTTCTTAGTAGTGATCTGAACAATCTTGGAAAGATTGTTGAAGTGTTTCCCTACCCACCCATCTCTCATCCCAAAAACCCATGTTTGAGCCATCTCCCACATTCCTAATTACTAAATCTTCAAACCACCCTTGATGACTCCCCCAAGGCAGATTCAACTTTACCAAATTCCTCCACCAGATAGATGATGCATTTGAGAAAGTAAACCTACAACTAGCATACTACTGACATACAACTAGCATACGACTTTTTTATAATGCTGGCAACTTTTTTACAATGCTTCAGCCTTGTCACAACCGTTAATAATTTTGAGTCTTGAATTCTTGTCGTTTTATGCCTGACACTTCTTATTGGTTGTTCTAATCAAACATATCTTTGTTGCAAAGATAAGGATTAGATTGGGAAGTGCTCTCTTCAAATTCTTCTTAGGCAATTTGGTTTTGTTTAGACTTAACTTTCTTCAATCCATCTCTAAATTTTTCATGAGAGGTGGTTGAGGCCGGTTCTGCCGCATTACTTGAGCTTCAATGTCTTTACTTGCATGAAAGAAACTCATTGGATGAAAATGGGTCTATAAAATAAAGTTAAAAGCTTATGACTCTCTAAAGAGACACAAAACTGGACTTGTGACTCGTGGCTTTACCCAAACCAAAGGCATAGATTACTTTGCCACTTTCTCTCCAATTGCCAAAGTCAATTTCATTTGTATCATTTAACCATTGCTACTGCACAACATTGGTTCATCCAACAACTTGACATCCACAATGATTTTAATGATTTTTGCATGGTCACCTTGATGAAGATATTCACATGAATCTTCCATTTGGCATCACCTCCACCCAACCAAATGAGGTTTGCAAGCTTATGAAAGCTCTCCATGGCCAAAAACAGTCTCTGTCGCCAAAGGTTTGCTTAATTCTCCTCTTCATTAATCACCCAAGGATTCTCTCAATCTTCCTTTGATTACTCACTATTTTTTAAAGATTATTGGATCTATCTTTGTTTTATTAGTTTATGTAGATCATTTGGTTCTTGCAGGAAATAATCTACCACAAATCAATGACACTAAAAAATTCATTAACTAATAATTCAGCATTCATGACCTTGGAAACCTCAAATAGTTTCTTGGATTCAAAGGAGCTACATCGTTGCAAGGAATTCATATTTGTCAAAGAAAATATGTGATGCATAAATTAAACTTACTTAAGGGCAAGTGTACCCTATACAGTAGCAACAATAGACCTAAGTCTAGATATCGTACCCAAAGGGCTAGTAATGATTTTTACTCAGAAGTTTGAGAATTTAAATAGAGTTTTTCTTATAATTTGATTTGGTTGCTTGAGAAGTGTACAAAGTAGAATGTTAAGTGATTGAGATAGAAGTGGAATAATTAAAACCTAGGGTTGTGGTTTCATTAATAATTCGATTCCTTTAAGCCCCCAATTTAAAACCTAATTCATGTTAATCACTAACTTTTAAATTAGACAATTACTATGATCAAGAGATTTGTCCCTATTCCTAAAACACAACCCTAATTGATCATAGGAGGTTTCCAATTTTAGAAAAGCATAAAGATCAATCAATTAGTAAGAAGAATAGAAATTAAGAATGATCATACAAAATTCCTAAACTCAACTAGAGTGCAAGTCTACGGTCTATCATTAATGATCATAAGCAATAAACCAATTCAATTCAAGCTTAAGACGGCCAATCCTTAAACAAGCATTAAGGAACATGCACTAATTTAATTAACATAATGAATTAGTGAATTGAGGAGTTAGGTTCATCAATTGTTAACTACATCACAACCCTAATTTAGAAATTAGCTACTCATGGAGAACACAATATATTATAAGCAAACTAGAAGGAAAAGAGACTTTTACAAGAAAATAACGACTCTTTATGTCAAGTAACAGTTAAAACTAGAAAAACATAAAAAGAGATATGCCTTTTTTTGGTTGTCCGAAGTTTCTATTAATAAGAGAAAAGTTTAGCATGGCCGTACTACAATTCAACACAGTCGTGTTACAAAATAACTAACTGAAATTAGGATTAACACGGTCGTGTTAGTTACCACAGTCATGGTAATCATAAGATTGAGAAGCTTCAGTTAGCATGGTCATGGTGTTGTTGTGCTGCAAGGTGACCACAACTATATTACATTCCAACACGGTTATGTTAAAGAATGAGCACCTTATCCTCTTAGAAACCTCATTTTGACCTCCTTTTAGTTTCTTTTCTTAATTCTCAAATCCCTACACACTTGGAACATAAAGTGAAATTTGTCAATACAAACGTGATAAAATTCAGTTAAAAACATGGCAACAATCACCCTATAATTAATACCAAAAAGCGGTTTATTAGTATGCCCTCGACATCCTCTATGACATTGGTCTCTTAGCCTCCAAACCGCCAACACTCCAATGATAAAAAAAAGTTGAAATTAAACAAAAATGATGGCACCTTTCTTGAAAATCCAACAACATATAGATTTCTGCTATGAAGTCTTGATACGAGATATAACACGAGTATGACACAACATGAATACAAAAATACGTTAAAAATTTAAAATTAAGGATACAACACGTCTTGGATACGTTAGTAAAAAATTATTAAAAAATTATATATGATACAAATTTTTGTTTTTAAAAATAAAATTTATCTAATGTTTAATATTTATCACTAATCTTAAAAAGAAAATGACTATAAGAATAAAATGCCAAGAAATACCCAATTCTTAATTACATTGATAGTTATGTCAAATGAGATATTCAAGACAATAATAAATTTTTTTATGATGTAAAATGCCGATTGAAATTTACAATGAAAATTTTGTCATAAGAATATGTTGCTCCACAAGAAGAAACACAAAAGAGTAATGAACTGAAGAGAATAAAGAGTAATATTTTTTTTCTTAAAAATTATTAAAATATTATAAAATGACTGAAGCCATATAGGAACCGTGTCCAAGACATGTCTCAGCTGTGTCCCTTCACCTTAAGCCGTGTTCGAGAACTTTCTGTCATTTTTTTTCAATAGAAAAAAAATAAAATCGAATACTTTTAGGATACGTATCCGAAAGTATTGGAGCAGTCTCGATATTCGATGCAGGTACAACATCGATACATTTGCTATTTTAAAATATCCGGACTACAAAGGATTCCTAATAGAACGACTACTATATTCTTACTAACAGCAAGCCAGACATCAACTACTCAATTCAACAATTAAGCCAATTCACTAGCTTTTCCACAGTTACTCACCACCAAGATGCCATTCGAGTCTTAACGAGACCATACATAAGGCAAGGGCTTAACCACCAAGCAAAAATTATACCTCAAATTTTAACCATTAGCTGAAACAAAAATAACTAAGAAAGCTTTACTACCATAAGGTATGATGCATGCATGATGCAGTTCCAAGCCACAAAAGCTTGGTTTGGATCGTCCGGAAGCAAATCAAAGGAGCTCCATGGAAGCCAATTCAAGAACTCAAACCAAAAGGGAAAAGCGGAAAGAAGAAGAAGATGAATTAGAACGACGCCACGATCCACACGGAACGATAAACCGAGGAGAATTCGCCACAAGGAAAACTTCCTTGATAAGAATCAATTTGGTTCACCCAAGAACCAAGAAGAGACTATGCTCTCAAACTAAGCCAAAGCTTTTCATTCACAAATGAGTTATATGATGTTGATTCATTACAAATGAGGTTCTCTTCTACTATTTATAGAGCCAGGCCTTAGAAGAGGGTTATGTAACTAATCTCCACTTAAACATAACGGTTTAAGGCCTAATTACACAATTAAGAAACCCCTTACATAAGTAAACAAAGTTTTCAAAAATTCTCGCGCCAGACCTTCCGCTAAGCTCAATCTTGAGCTTAGCGCAAATTGCGTTGAGCTCAACGTTGAGCTGAGCGAGATGCTTGATCGAAGCAAATCTCCGCTAAGCTCAAACTTGCACTGAGTGAGATGCTTGATCGAGGCAAATCTCTGCTAAGCTCTATCTTGCACTGAGCAAGATGATTGATCGAGGCAAAACTTCGCTGAGCCCAAGCTTGCGCTGAGCGAGCTATCAGCAAGTTTCCAAGTGCTCCAATTTAGCTCATTTGGGCTTCTTCCTTCTTGGCCTTTGATGAATAACCCTTCCTTTAGTCTCTTGGTCATTTCTTCTTGGAGAATCTTGGCCTTGGATCTTGTCATTGGTCCCTTTAATTCTTGAAGTGCCCCTAGGTCCTCATGTTCATTGACTAGCCCTCTATCATCCCCTCCTTCTTGAAAAGAATTCGACCTCGGATTTGCATCTAAGATACCTACATCACAAGAAGAAAGATCAGTGACATTGAAACTAGAACTCACCCCATACTTACTTGGCAAGTCAATCTTGTAGGCATTGTCATTTATCCGCTCAAGGACCTTGAAAGGACCATCACCCCTAGGTTGAAGTTTAGATTTCCTTTGTGAGGGAAACCTATCCTTCCGTAGATGTACCCAAACCCAATCTCCGGGTTCGAATACCATGGGCTTTCTCCCCTTGTTGGCTTGTCTTGCATATTGCTCCATCTTGTGCGCAATTTGGTTTCTTACCTTCTCATGGAGATCCTTCACAAAAGTGGCTCTTGAAAGACCATCCTTACTCAAAATAGAAGAATCATTAGGTAATGGAATTAGATCAAGAGGAGATAAAGGATTAAAGCCATAAACAACCTCAAAAGGAGAAAAAAAAGTGGTCGAGTTAGTTACCCTATTATAGGCAAATTCAACATGAGGTAACCACTCTTCCCAAGTTTTCAAATTACCTTTTATGAAACACCTTAGGAGTTGTGAAAGTGTTCTATTCACCACCTCCGTTTGCCCATCGGTTTGAGGATGACAAGTAGTGGAGAAAAGAAGCTTGGTTCCAAGTTTTCCCCACAATGTTTTCCAAAAGCGGCTTAAAAACTTGGAATCCCTATCCGACACAATGCTCCTAGGTAATCCATGAAGACGCACTACTTCTTTGAAGAAAAGATCCGCCACATGACAAGCATCGTCCACCTTGTGGCATGGAATGAAGTGTGCCATCTTGGAAAACCTATCAACAACCACAAAAATCGAATCCTTCCCTCTCTTGGACCGTGGAAGACCAAGTACAAAATCCATGGAAATTTCGGTCCAAGGAGAGGTAGGGATTGGCAATGGAGTATATAAACCATAATGCATGTTTTTAGACTTGGCCATATGACACACAATGCAATTAGAACAAAATTTGATGACATCATGTTTGCCAAAAGAAATGTTCATGCAAGATGTTCAAAGTCTTTTCAACTCCAAAATGTCCCATTAACCCCCCTTGATGAGCTTCACAAATCATTAGTTCACGCAAAGAACTTTGAGGCAAACATAATCTTTTATTTTTGAACAAGTACCCTTCATGCCTAAAGAAACCTTGGTGAGACCCTTTTTCACATAGCTCAAACAAGTTAGAGAAGTCATGGTCTTGAAGATACAAGTCCTTTATGTGTTCAAACCCAAACATTTTGGTTTCAAGCATGGAGATTAAAGCATATCTCCTAGAAAGGGCATCGACCACTACATTAGCCTTGCCTTGCTTGTGTTTAATCACATAAGGAAATTGTTCTAAGAACTCAACCCATTTGGCATGCCTCTTATTAAGCTTGCCTTGGCTTTTCAAATGTTTGAGTGACTCATGGTCACTATGAATCACAAACTCCTTAGGAAGGAGATAGTGTTGCCAATTATGCAAGGCTCTAATAAGTGCATAGAGTTCCTTATTATAGGTGGAATAGTTCAAGATGGCACCCTTAAGTTTTTCATTAAAATAGGCAATTGGGTGACCCTCTTGTAACAATACCGCTCCTATGCCAACATTTGATGCATCACATTCTATTTCAAAAGATTTTGAAAATTTTGGTAAAGCAAGAATGGGTGTATTTGTCAACCTTTCCTTCAATTCATTGAAGGCTCTCTCTTGTTCACTCTCCCATTTAAATCCCATATTTTTCTTAACAATTTCATTCAATGGAGATGCTATTGTGCTAAATTCCTTGACAAATCTCCTATAGAAACTAGCCAACCCATGGAAACTCCTCACATCACTCACATTTTTGGGTGTGGGTCAATCTCTAATAGCTCTAATTTTCTCATCATCCACTTGGACTCCTTTAGCACTCACAACAAATCCTAGAAACACTACTTGACTAGTGCAAAATGTGCATTTATCCTTATTAGCAAACAAGCTCTCATTTCTAAGCACTTCCAAGACACTTCTAACATGGAATAAGTGGTCATTTGTTGTTAAGCTATAAATCAAGATATCATCAAAGTAAACAACCACAAATTTACCAATAAAATGCCTCAAAACATGATTCATGAGTCGCATAAAAGTGCTTGGTGCATTGGTTAAGCCAAAAGGCATGACCAACCACTCATAAAGTCCAAACTTAGTTTTGAAAGCGGTTTTCCATTCATCACCTTCTCTCATTCTAATTTGATGGTAACTACTTTTCAAATCTATCTTGGAGAAAACACAAGAACCATGAAGTTCATCCAACATATCATCAAGTCTAGGGATAGGATGTCTATACCTCACGGTGATGTTGTTGATGGGTCTACAATCCGTGCACATCCTCCAAGTGTCATCTTTCTTTGGGACTAGGATGACCGGCATTGCACATGGGCTCAAACTTTCTTTCACCCACCCTTTTTGCATCAACCCTTCAACTTGCTTTTGTATTTCCTTTGTCTCTTCCGGATTACTCCTATAGGCAGCCCTATTAGGAAGTGAAGCTCCCGGAACAAGATCAATTTGGTGTTCAATTCCTCTTAAAGGAGGCAAGCCATGGGGAAGGTCTTGTGGAAAGACATCCTCAAACTCCTTCAAGAGTGTATCAAAACCTTGAGGCAATTCAAGAGCACTAGAAGACAAGCACATGTAATTTGGAGTGAGCAAATACATTTGTTGCCTAGCAAGCATCACTCTTTTTACCTCTTTAGGTTTCATGAACAAACTCTCTTTTATCACTATTTTTTTTTCACTCTCTTTTTCTCTTTTCTTTTGGTCTTTCTTTTCACTCTTTTTGCCATATTTTTCTTTTTGGCTTTTCTCTCTCAAAAGATTTTTTCCTTCTTTAATTTTCTTTTCTCTCTCTCTTTTCAACCTCATTTTTATTTAATCCTCACACACCTCACTTGGAGACAAAGGTGAGAAAACTACCTTGTGACCTTTATGCAAGAAAGAAAATCTATTGGTGACCCCATTGTGGACAACATCTTTATCATATTGCCAAGGTCTACCAAGCAACACATGTCCGGCTTCCATAGGAACCATATCACAAAGCACTTTATCAACATAACTTCCAATGGAGAATGTAAGCAACACTTGCTTATTCACAACCAACTCACCACTATCACTCAACCATTGTAACTTATAAGGCTTAGGGTGAGGGATGGTTTTGAGGCCTAATTTCTCCACTAATCTAATGCTTGCAACATTGGTACAACTTCCACCATCAATGATTAGAGAACAAACCTTTCCATGCACCAAACATCTAGAATGAAAAATATTTTCTCTTTGCGTATCATTTCTATCCTTGCACAAACTACCCATGAGTCTTCTAACCATCAAAAGATCTCCCTCCTCCGGTGGAAGAAAACTATCATCCTCACCTTCACTAGAGGAACTAAGAGAACTCTTAGATGACTCACTATCCACCTCTCCATTTTCCAACAAAATCATGTTTCTTTTGTTAGGACATTGGGATGCAATGTGACCCTTGCCCAAACACTTAAAACATTTAATAGAACTAGATTTATTGGAAGTAGGATGAGTATGAGAAGTAGATTTATGGGGAGGGGTTTGAGGAGGAGAAGTAGGGTTACCTCTTGAAGACTTTCTTTCAAGATGTTGTGAAGAAGAACCCTCCTTCTTGAAAGTGTCCTTATCCCTCCAAGAGGAATAATTGTAGGAAGACTTCTTGTAGGAATGCTTCCTCCTCAATTGTTGCTCCATTTGCACGGCCCTATGTATAAGTTCATCCATGTTGTTGTAGCTTTGAAGCTCTACAACATCTTGAATGTCCCTATTCAAGCCATTCAAAAATCTAGCCATTGTAGCTTCATTAGTTTCTTCAATGTTAGCTCTTATCAAAGTAATCCCCATCTCCTTGTAATAGTCATCAACACTTTTACTACCTTGATAGAGCCTTTGTAACTTGATATGCATGTCCTTAATATAATGAATGGGAACAAATCTCTCCCTCAAGGCACTCTTCATTACCTCTCAAGTCTCCACTCTAGGTCTTCTTTGTCGTTCTCTATCCACTTGAACTTGTTGCCACCACACCAAGGCATATTTCTCAAATTCTAAGCTAGCCATCCTTATTTTCTTTTCTTCACTATAATTGTGACAACTGAAAATTTGGTCTACTTTCATCTCCCAATCAAGGTAACCCGCCGGGTCATAAGTACTTAAGAACTTTGGGATTTTGACCTTCACATCATCCAAGCCATCTCTATTCCTCCTATTCCTATGCCTTCTACCTTCATCATCACCATCATCACTCCCTTGAGGTGAATAAGGTGACCTATGATGCCTCCTTCTCTCAATGTCTCCCATTCTTCCACTCAACTCTTGAGTACTTCTTTGCACATCATCAAATCTCTCTCCCATCCTCCTCTCAAAGTTTCTATGCATCTTATCCATTTGCTTAGCCAATGAGACCATTAGCTTAGCGGATCTAGGTGAGGGTGGATCACTATCACTTTCGGAAACCATGGCTACAAGCAAAAGGTTAGTGAACAAAAATATTGAACCTTACCACTCACTAAGTGTTTACACTCAATAACACTCGTGTTTCACTCTTATGAGACTTTTTCTATAAGGTTCACTCCTGTCTTTTTCCACTCTCTAACTCTTCTTTAGCCCTTGAGATCAACCAAAGATTTCAATTCAAGGAGTTTCCAAGTGAAAGATGAAACAAATCCAAGCTCAACTTAAGAGGTCAAGGAAAAGAAAACTCTAAGACAAAACCATGGAAGTTTAGAAGACAAGCAATAAAAGCTCAAAAAGAAAGGACAACTCAAAAAGGAATGCCAAAGAAAAGACAAATAAGAAGATATAAGAATGACAAGTCGTGCGCTAAGCGAGAAAGGCACGTTAAGCGAACTCGTTGATCGAAGCAAACGTGCGCTAAGCGAGCAAGGCGCGCTAAGCGAACGAGTTGATCGAAGCAAACGTGCGCTAAGCGAAATATTTCGCTAAGCGAGATTACTCAACAAGTTTTTCTAAAGATGTAACAAAAGAAAAATTTGGGCAAAGTAACAACCACTGTAATTATGCAAAATAAATGTATTAGAAAGCAATAAGAAGCACACACTAAGGAGACAGGGCTGTAGAAAAATTTTGTAAATTTTTTTTTTACACTTGGGTCCTCATATTTTTTTGATATTTGCAATTTGACCCCAGAATTTTTTTATTTTTACACTTTGGCCCCACGTATTTTCTATTTTTGGACCAAAAACTTTTTAAAATTTCAAAAACGGCCCAACGTACTCCAAACTGCACTTTTTTGGATCAAACTCAAAACTTCTTCAGCAAGCTATGGGTTTCATCAAGAACATGAAGAACACATGCAACAACCACCCTATGCTCAAATCAACACCAAATTCAACGAAACGAAAGGGGAAACGAAGGAAATTGCGAGATAAACTCAAATTCAAGCACAAAACACACAATTGAACACAAACAAACAAGAATCAAGAGGCTGAGAAAAATGAAAATTGGAGAAGAAGAAGAAGAACACAAAACTCAAAAATGCAAATTTAGGGAAAACAAAAACTGCACCTAATTCTCTGTGAATTGCACTCCGGTTGAGGCTCTAAATACCACTTGATGCATGCATGATGCAGTTCCAAACCACAAAAGCTTGGTTTGGATTGTCCGGAAGCAAATCAAAGGAGCTCCATGGAAGCCAATTCAAGAACTCAAACCAAAAGGGAAAAGCGGAAAGAAGAAGAAGATGAATTAGAACGACGCCACGATCCGCACGGAACGATAAGCCGAGGAGAATTCGCCACAAGGAAAGCGTCCTTGATAAGAATCAATTTGGTTCACCCAAGAACCAAGAAGAGACTATGCTCTCAAACTAAGCCAAAGCTTTTCATTCACAAATGAGTTATATGATGTTGATTCATTACAAATGAGGTTCTCTTCTACTATTTATAGAGCCAGGCCTTAGAAGAGGGTTATGTAACTAATCTCCACTTAAACATAACGTTTTAAGGCCTAATTACACAATTAAGAAACCCCTTACACAAGTAAACAAAGTTTTCAAAAATTTCCGCGTCAGACCTTCCACTAAGCTCAACCTTGAGCTTAGCGCAAATTGCGCTGAGCTCAACGTTGAGCTGAGCGAGATGCTTGATCGAAGCAAATCTCCGCTAAGCTCAAACTTGCACTGAGTGAGATGCTTGATCGAGGCAAATCTCCGCTAAGCTCTATCTTGCACTGAGCGAGATGATTGATCGAGGTAAAACTTCGCTGAGCCCAAGCTTGCGCTGAGCGAGCTATGAGCAAGTTTCCAAGTGCTCTAATTTAGCTCCTTTGGACTTCTTCTTTCTTGACCTTTGATGAATAACCCTTCCTTTAGTCTCTTGGTCATTTCTTCTTGGAGAATCTTGACCTTGGATCTTGTCATTGATCCCTTTAATTCTTGAAGTGCCCCTAGGTCCTCATGTTCATTGACTAGCCCTCTATCAAGGTATAAGCAACAAAGTTTAACCATCAAAGGTAGAATCTAAACAATGTTTAACTTCTATTAAAAAATCTAAATCAATTATAAGATTGTTAAAATAAGTGTTTAATTTAATTTTATGATCCTATAATACTAAAAAAATATTATTTATTGTAATAATTTATAAACCACAATTGTTTATTTAAACAATTATACTTAAATAAATGATTCCATGTCATTCGTTTTAATAATAAAAAAAAAATAAGTAACTCAATATAATATTCACTTGGAAAGATGCTCTTATACTTATACGTCTCGACTTACCATAATTATGTCCGAGATAAGAGGCAAAATGATGTCTCTCCAGATGTCACCACTGGAGTCGCTCAAGAAGCACAATGATCTACTATGCTCATGGCCAGGATCTTATCCCGCGGGCTCACATCACAACAACTTGATTGGTAGATGATTTTTTTTTTCATTTTTTTAGAAATATATCTCTTTAAATCTAATGTTGATGATATAAGTAATTAATAATTAAAGAAATTATAGAAAGTAAAATTCTCATTTGGTAAAATACTATTTAAAAATATTAGTTTATTTAACTTGAAAACTCATGAACTATATGTTACAAAATAAGTGGACACACACAAACAAATGTTACATAATAAGACACATGATTAATTACTCCATAACTTATGATAAATAAAAATTAATTTTTCTAAAAATTAAAATTATCTTTTTCAATAGTTAATAAGTGGAAGCTCTCTCATATAATTTCATCTATGAGACTTCTACAAATTAATTATTGAAAAAGACAGTGTTAATTTCTAAAAAATTTATTTCATTATTTTTTTATATTATAAATACTTCTAAAATAGTGATTCCAAACATAAAATATATATATATATATATATATATATATATATATATATATATATTCTACAGGATAAATCTGGATAGCCCCACTTTATCTCCGGTTAGCTTGACATCTTTCTCAGTCTGTTGTCTATACTCCCTGGAAGTGAATTTCCTGTACGTGGCTGGCTTCATGTTGCTTTCTATAACTGCCTCTTCGGAGGGGCAATAGAAAAATGCCATAGAAAACCTCTCTACTTTCTCTGCAGCAACCACTCGATGTTTTATGCTTTTATAAGCACCATTGCTCAATGCCTACACATTTCAGAAAAAAAAAAAAAAAAAAGTTCTTTATTACTTGAGTCAAATAAAAGGAGGATTTACTATTTTTTTTTATAATTTTTTTGAATTTGTATTTTTGTTCTACAATATAAATTTTGACCGATTAAGTTACTCAAACTGTTAAAAACACAAACCCAAAATTTTTTTATAAGAACAAGAGTAGTCATTAATTAATTCTTATAAAATTATTTTAAAAATTATATAAATGAAAAATTATGATAATATAAAAATATAAAATTTTGTTACTCTGAAAGTTATATACCACTGACTTGTCATACTTCTTGATGGCATGTCATGACAAATTATTGGGTTGCTAATATAGTTGTTACAACAACAGTTGTTATTTAACAATTGGGTTTAGGGTTAAGAATAAAATTTTGAAAAAAAAATACATACAAAAAGAAATATAATAAATCCATAAAAAAAAATACTTTGGCAGAAAAAGAAAAAGAAAAACTAAATAAAGTTATTTAATACATGTTTAAGAGTAAATTTCCGTCTGAAAATTCAGTTTTTGATAAAACAAGATCTAATATACTTTTACCAATTCAATTTAGAAACTTAAGTTTAATTCAATAAGATAATGAGTATGTTTCTTTAAACTCATTTTAATAAAATAAACAGTTTTTTTTTTATTATTTTCTGATGTGTTTGTCTAATGTTTATAAAAAATAATAATTCTATCCGTTTAAGAAATAACCACTTATTTAAAAAAACTTTTTTTTTTAATTTTCAAACAAACTTGTCGAATATTTATCAAAATATATCATTAAAAGTAAATTATAACAACACTCCTTCAAGTTTAATATAATTATACAAACATTCCTGCTTTTAAAACTATTACTTTTATTTCTATGATGGGTGTTAGTATAATGTTTTGAAGAGGTGCTACTAAGAAGTTTTAAAATATATAGACGATGTTATTGTAATGATTTCAAATTTAAAGGGATACTAGTATATAAAAAAAAAAAATTACATGAAATTTAATAAAATCTTAAGAGAATATCACTCTAATTTGCTTAAAAAAACTATTAGATTTCTTCACCTGAAAGAAGTCACCAATATTAACAACTAGAGCTTGTGGATTAGGCTTGACACCAACCCATTTTCCATCTTTCATCAATTGCAGTCCCCCAACCTGGTCCTGATGTACAATCGTGAGAAAACTAGTGTCACTGTGAGGCAACAAGCCATGCACCTTTGTTGATGAAATAGGGCATGGTGGATATCTATTCAGTCGAACGTATGAACTCTTTGGCAAGCAATTCTCACGGAAATAGTTCGATTTTGTAGTATTCAATTTGCAGGCTAGTATTTCTGCCAAGGTTTCAGCTAAGAGGAACATTCTTGTTGCAAATGCTTCAAGGCTTGATCTGTAATTTAAAAGAAAAAAAAAAGTATTTAGTTTGTGTAAATTTAGGTAAAGGTAAACCACATAAGCATGGTAACACAATAATGGTATTTTTTTTTTTTTCAAAGTGAGAAACCCATCACTCTGTATCTTTCGATCCACTGAATTAGAAAAAAAAAAAAATTCACAGGTGGATCTATGTAAGAGTAAGAGTAAGCAAGTGCATTCCTTATTTTTTAAAAATCATAACTATTCTTTTTGATAAAATAAAATTTTATATTTTTGTAGGTATGTCTTCAAATTCAGGTTTTATAACTTACACCAAATTTAATTTAGATCCTAAATATGTGATTGTTTGTTAGTTTAACAAAATTTTGTGCACAGAAAAAAAAAATCAAACAATATTATCTCATATTATATATATATATATATATATGAAGAATTTAATATTTATATCATAAATATAAAATAATTTTATATTATTTATCAATTATAACCTATCATTATAATTATAATTAATTATAATAATTTTTAAAGTAAATTTTAATACGATATTACTTATGTTATCTATCACCATTTTTCTCGTAAATCATTCCTCTGTGAAAACAATGTAACCTTACATCAATCACTGTCACTGTCACTGTGTCGTCTATTATCAGTATTATGGACAGAAAATTCTGCCGCAGAAAGAATACTGATGCTTTTCTCACTTAATATTTTTTTCTCTGACTTCCTGAACTTTCTATCTCTTTCTACACGTTTTCCTTAGACCCTCCTAATTTTTTTTATCTCCTTTTACAGATGCTGTTTAAATCCGTGCATTTTGTATCAGTATTAAAATATAGATAACGATTAATTTTGTACCAAAAAAAATAGTACGACTCATTTTTAAATATCTCTAACAATTATTGAACTAGGAACATATACATTTGTTAGATCAGTTTATTATCTTGTAGCTGGAAATGAAAACCAAAAGATTATAACGATGTCATAAAATTTTTGAAACTTACATGATGAACATCTGAAAGTCCAGTCAGATTCTAATTAAAAATAAAAATAAAATAAAAAAAACAGTAATGTAGAATTCTTGTACAAATTCTCCTAGTACTTTGTTTAAAAAGTATTTTAGATGAAAAAGATGCATTTAATGTCATAAAATATAAAACATATTCAATGTTTATCATATAAACAAAGTAAAAAAGACTAGTAAGAGAGTGTTGTATAGAAGGATTTGAAATTATACAATTTTCAACAGTTCCAAAATATCTCTACATATCTTATGTAATTTGTATACTATTAACTCAGATATTACACATATTTACCCTTTTTATTTAGTACTTTCTATATAAAATATAATAGAAAACTCTTATACAAAATATAGCATCACAACATAATAAAAATTTCATCCCAAACCTACAATATTATCACTAATTTACACATTTAATTATCAAAATAATCATTTACGCAAAAAGAAAATGAAGATGTATATTATCCACGAGTTAGGTTGCAGAGGCACCCAATAATGTACTGGTGTTGTTTGATAGTCATAATAAGTTAAAACATGTATTCGCCAGTACACCTAAGGTAAGCTAAGATTCAATCGTATAAGGGATCGAATGGTAAATAAAGTAATTAATAATTGGAGAATATATACAAACAAATAAAAAATCATATTAATTAAGAAGTGGTGACATCCCGTTATTAATTGTTTGCAACTTTTAAGTTTAAATATATTTTTTCTCCTTCAAAAGGGCATGTTTGTTTTATATAAAATTGATCTTTAGATCTATAATTTGAAAAGGGTTTGTTTTAATTTTTCTGCCAAAATATTTTAGAGATTTTGCTTACTTAGTTAAGAAATGACAAGTCACTTATATGGAAACCTACTCTATCTGATTTTGCATTCTTGTCCATTAAACACTCTACCATACATCATACATGTGTTATATATTCTTATAAAGTATTCACTCCGATAGCATTTGGGTGTCCCTCAAATTTAAAATTGATCATTTTAATTCTTATAATTTGAAAAGAAAAAAAAAGAGTCTATTTTGGTACATTTTTATTCTCATGGCAAATTAGTTGGCATATAAGTTAGGCATAGACTTACATTTTTATAGGAACAATTTATTTAACAAGAAATCTCAATATTCAATTTTTATAGTATAATTTTTTTTAAAATAACAATAAAATCGTAAGTTAAATTAATTTTTATCTCATCTTTATCTCACTATTTATATTGTAATACATGAATTAAAATAAAAGATCATTTAAAAATATTAAAATAATATATTTATTTTAATTAATCTGTCATAAATATTATGACAGAAATAGAAAATGACTTAAAAAGAAAATAACAGGTGATCTATACTCTATATCAACACCACCAAATTTGTAATGGTTAAAACAAACTTATTTAATATTTTAGAGACTAATATATAAGTTCAAAATCTATTTCAAATTCTTCCAAATCTAATAAGTTTAAATATACCAATAATTTATATAGTGACAAAAAACTGAATAATAATGAATGAGATATATATGCCTACCTCAGACTTAGGTGTTGTTGGTCCATCCTTGAGATGTCTGACACATAAAAATGAAAGGCTTCTGACCATGACAATTGTCTGAGATTGGTGGCAAATGGATTCCCCCACCTGTAAGTTTTTGCAGACAAACTAGAGAAGAAATTGACTTGTTGTGCAGACTTACTCGCAAAAGGTTGATAGAACAGTTTCTTCTGCTCAAACTCAAGGCTCTGCAACAGCTCCTGTGAAACCCCATGATTCACAACTTGAAAGAAACCCCATTTTCTCGCAGCTTCTGCTATTTCTTTCATGCAATATTCGTCATCGACTCTCGTCTCAAGGTTGAATCGTCCAAGATCGATCACTGGTAGTTCGCATCGATCCACCACCACCAAAGAGGAATTGTAATCATTATTGTTCTTTGAGTCCCCAAAGTGGTTCTGAACAAGGGTCTTGTAGGTCTCAAGAAATGGAGGTTCATAATCCATTATTGAGACTTGTGTGTGTAAAATAACACAAGCTTCAACAATCATATGAAAATAAATCAATTATTCGGTATATTAATAAGAAAATAAGCAAATAAATTTTAATTTCGTTCGATTAATATATGAAAAAGCTTAACGTGAACTAATTTTAAAGAAATAGTCATTTAGTGATATCAATTTCACAATGAGGATAATCTATTTAGCCAAGAATCCTTTATTTGATTTTCGTTATGTATGAAAATTCTTCGGACTAATAACAATCATGAATCATGGTACTATACTACAATAAGATTAGTCTTTGCTCCTATAGACCAAAAGATACCGATATAGAATCAAAAAATTTCACTGAATGACTTTTAATCCTGATGTCTAGCTCTGTTGGTTTACCAGTTAACAAATTGTTGTAAACCACTATGAGTACGAACAGAAATATTTTTATATCAGATTATGCATCTGTGCCCAATGCTTTCTCTGTAACAAACAGGTTCAAAACAGAAGGTTCTTCAACATTTTTATGCTAAAAACTCAGGCTGAAATTGTTCCCAGTATTAAGTGCTAGTAGCTTCCGCTCTTGCCCTAATTTCAATGCTCTACACATATACACACACATATAGTCATATACACAAAAATCGGGAGTTTTACCCATATAGTTAGATTTGAGTGAAACAAAAACATCTATTAATAGATCTCATTGATCGCTCCAGATATATTCAACCATGATAACTATATAAAATAACAATGATAGTGAAAAAAAAAGTGTATGTGGATCACAATTTCACCTGTGCTTTGTTTGAATATATGACTACGGCATTTCAACCGACTTCATAGCTTTCAAATGGTACCTCGTACTAAGGAATCTGGGGAAAGTTAAGAAAACACAGTCTAAAAAGAGAGGGATATATATATATATATATAGTAAGGAATTTGATTTATTCTAATTCATAAATCATAAAGTAGCTAGTCCTTGCTAGAAGAAATTTGTGGTTTTGGGGTGAAGTTATGATCAATGGGTTTGAAGAAGTGTAGTACTAGTAGTGGGGTTTAGTTTAGATTACTTACGAGAGAGATATTATATTGGTGGTTCAATTGGAAGTTGGAACACATATTTATAGGCATCAATAAAATCCATGAAGCGTGGAATAGCTCTAGACGCGGTTAAGTATATGGCTAAAGAAAAGAACACGCGGCCAAGCATAGGATCAGAGAAAGAGGGGACACTCGCGCGCATGCAACCACAACTAAGTACCAACTATTACGACAACATGTATATATATACAAAAAAAAAAAAAAAAAAAATCAGGTTTTGACTTGTAGCCCCAACTGAGTGGATAAGCCACCAATCAAATTTCACATTCAAATATTTATTATGTATTTATAATGGTTTAAATAAGTTTTATTTTTATTTTTTTTCTTATAAAATTTTTGTTATGTTTTGGGTTATTATGATATATTTTTGTTTTGGATCCCTACCGATGTAATATTATCTGAACAGTTAGTTAAATGAATTAATTAAATGATAATGTAATAACATCTTAACATATATCAATAAAGATGTTATGTCATTATTAAAAAAAAATTATTATAGAGATTCAAAACATAGAAAAAAATGTATAAGAACAAAAAAAAGTATTTTATAAAAATGCAAAACTTATTTAACTTGTTATTATTATTTGAATGATATTATTTCATATAATTGTTTGTTGCAGTTACAATTTACAAGTCGCCTCTAGATAATAGTTTGAAGAGGATAATTGTCGGGATTGACTTACAAGTGTATAAGGTTTCGTTACATTCATATATGATGAGAGAATCGTATTTAATTTTTATAATGTAAAAAAAAATAAAAAATTGAATCAACACATTTACATATTATAAGTAAAATTAGTCTTTAATTTAATGGATTGAAAGATGGCCTATCTCAAATGTGAGATGTGTTATATTTTTCCACAGTTTCTAAAAAGATATTAATACTCGGCATATTAGTATTCAAACAATATATGTTCAATAAGGCAAATGACATCATATTCAAACTAAGCCTTTCCAAGCACCAAAAACCTCAATTAATACCAATTTTACTACACATGTTACTTGGTTTATAAGGCAACCTAATTAGTTGCCATAACCAACAGCTTCATAGTGCTCTAGAGATCAATTATAATCGAAAAAATAGAACCACTCACAAACAGCTTAAACATAAAACATACATAAAAAATCTTCACAATATTGAATTTTTATTTTTTTTTGAAGCTGAAGAATAAACCTAGAGGACATTGTGATTAATTATGGCGGTGTGACTTTGGGATGAAGAAGCAGAAGAGAGTTATGATCATAGCATTCATCGTATATCTTTTTCTTCTAAAAGGCCCCCAAAAGGGATATTAATCATATAATACTCGACAAAAGCTGACAAATGATTCCTTATTATCACATTGGAATAGAATAAGAATTAACCTTGTATCATGGAAGAAGTGCCTCTTCATTACATTGTTGATTGGTGCTTTGGTTTTGAACTACTAAAGAGTACACATCAATATTTTTAAGGATATTTGGTGCTAGCTACGTCAATCTAATTAATTAGTCTAAAGAGGCTAATTTCAAAGAAATCAATCCAAAGAGGTCAACCAAAATGCCGAGTAAAGAGTATTTGATGATAATATATTAGAATTCTATGAATTTTAATATCATTTATGCTTAATTATATCTTTTACTACAAATTTTCAATTTTTAACAAATTTTACTCCAATAAATTAATTTGGTACATTTTACCTCTAGTTTTTTAAAATTTGACAAATTTTATCCTATATAATTTTAGTCCTCACGTAATTATACATTTTATAATTTTAGTCCTCACGTAATTTTATCCTATATATATATATATATTTTTTTTAAAATTTTACCTTCAACTTTTCTTTTTTAACAAAATTTACCCAACATTCATGTTTACTAAAAATACAAATGACAAAGGATGAAATTTATCAAATTTTAAAAATTAAAGATAGAATACACTAAATTAATTTGTTGAAATAAATTCATCAAAAATTAAAAAAAAATAAAAATGAAAAGTCACATTAAACCTAACCTATAGTTATTATCATCATGATAATATCTTTACCGATTAAACAGTAATTTATATATACATCTTTAATTCCAGTGTGCTAAAGTAGTCCAAAATTATTTTATGATGAATATCTAGCAATCAAAACCAAAAAATCAATGTAAAAAGATACCAACAAGACACACTAATTGTCTAATAACACTATCGCGCAATGCTACCGTACAAAGAACTGGGCACCCATGTGTTGTGTGTCTATTACAAATACGTCTATTACAAATACAAATGGTCACAACACCTAAATAGGACAAAATATAGATGACAAATGGTCACACTTCTCTTATATCTTATATATAAAAAAAAAATAAAAAAAATGGCAGGTCAGATTAAAACATCCTGCAACACACCGACAAAACTATATATACTCCCACATTAGGAAACTACAATAGTTACACAAGCAACATTAGATGACGTTTGGTTTTCCTATTTTAATTTTAATTTTAATTTTTTTAATTTTAAAACAGTTTTTATTTTCATATTTTAAATATTAAAAAACTTTATTTATAAAAATGAAAACGAATATATTAAAAATTAAAAATTAAAAATTAAAAATGTTTATAAAAATAGAAATATTAAAAATGTTAAATTTTTGTCTTCAGTTTTAAAAATATTTTCAAAAATTAAAATAAACGTATTTTTAATTATATTTTTTATTTTTTATAAAAATAAAAACAAAAAATCAGAAAATAGTTAAATCAAACGCGATCATTATATTCCCGCAACCAGCAACAACAAAATTAAAAAGCCCTACTGAAACTAATATAAGAGAATTGTCAATCAGAATGAAAACTCAACGCCACCAAACTCTACGTTATCTTAAAAAAAAAAATTATATACTTCTGTTTTGAATGAGATCAGAGTCTATGTATCCTTCAATATTACGTAACCGTTATTGACTTGGACACAGATTTTTTTTTTTTAGAATAAATCATTTTTTTTATGTGTGAACACAAGGTGTTAAATCACAACGTTTTGTGGATTTAAATAATTAAATTATTATTTTATATTAACAATTATACATATTTATGATTAGTTAAGTTGTCAAATAATTTTAAATAAGGAGTTTAGCAAAAAAATAATGATGATGATGATGAAATTAAAGTATTTTTTAGGATGTGTAATAATTTAATCCGAGATAATATCTTAAAATTGTCAAACTAAACTATCCTAAAGTTAGTAAAACATTTGGTAAAATATTAAACACGCTGTGTAAATGTATTTTAACACTTTTATTATCATTAATTTATTAAAAAAGTTATATATAAAAGATTATACTATATGAATTTATAAGTCCTCTTATTGCAAATAGAATCAGACGATATAAAACCGTAATCAAAATAAGAAGAGTGAATTAATCTTAATTATAAAATCATATAAAAAGTGCAGAAAAAGAAAATCATAAAAAGAATTAAAAAATATTATAGTTAAAAGTTCAACACGCACACGCGGAAAGCACGAGTTTCCACGAGTTATTACGCTTTGTACTTGGTAGCACACAGAAATAATTTATGAGGTAGGGATGAAATCACGTGGGGAAAGACGATGGAATGGATGATAGGCATAAAGACATTATTTTATCCAGTAGCTGCAGAAGTAGGAGGGAGAAGAACATCGAATTCGAATCTCAATTATATAATTTTAATTTAATTACTTTTTTATGATTTTATTTTTTGACACTTTTTATATGATATTATAACATGAGAAAAAGTTGATGAACGGTTGTATAAAATTATTTATATAGTTAGTCAATTACCATCATTTATTATAATAAAATAATTCATTTTTATAAAATTATAACAATAAATTATGATTAATCGATATTATAATATGATTTTACATTAATGATGTAAGATATTTTATTCTTATAATAGTGCTTAAATATGTTTTCATTAGTTTGAATTTAGATTAGATTTTAATTTAATAATTTATTTTTTAAAAAATATTTCATTCTTAAATTTTTTTTTTTTATGTTAGACTAGATTGATTCTTATGTCATTTCTTAAATTTTGTGGTATTTCACCAAGTTAATAAAATTAGTCTATAAACTAAATTTTGAAGAATTTTAAATTCTAAGAATTTCAATTGTTTCAAGTTTTATTTTATTTTTTAAAATTTAATATTTGGATAAAACAATTAAATTTCTTCATTTCTAAACTTTCTTATTTTGATAAAATAATGAAAGTCTTTCTATTTTTTTGAATAAAAAAATTAAATGATTTCATTTTAAAAATTAATATAATTATTTTTGGTTTATAAATTTATTATTTAAATAAAATAATTAATAACTTTTTCTAAAATAGTAATATGCTTTTGTACGGAATGTTAGAAATTTAGGTGGCGTTTTTTTTGTTTCTACATAATTTTTTATTTATTTTTGAAAGAGAATATTTATTTTTAGATTTTCAAATATTAAAAAATTTGTTTAAAAAGTTGAAAATGTGGAAAATCATTCTGTTGAATGGCGAAGATGGTGTTTATAAAAGCAAGAATATTGAAAACGCCAAATCTTTTTATTTTTAATTTTTAGAAAATATTTTTACTAAAAATGTTTTTAAATATTAAAATAAATAAATTTTCAACTGTATTTTTTTATTTTTTATGAAAAAAAAGTAAAACCAAATGATATTTTAGGTTTCTTTCGTTTTAATATTAATACATTGACTATGTAATACTATTTAAAAGGATTGAGTCTAATAACTATTCAAATTAACGATTTGTTGATTATACTATAAAGGCATCACTATTAAACTAAATTTTTTAAAATTTAAGAAATTAAATTAAAACCAAAAATAGTAATAAAAGGCCAAAATTTTATTCTACTTAAAGTATGAAATGAGTGTGTGTTTCATAACGTGAACAAAAAAAATATATATATAAAAAGCTTCCTAGTTTGATTGAGACATGTCCACGCGAAAAGCAGCATGTTGCTCATACAAGTCACACTAGACCACGTGACAAAGTGGCACATTACATGCATTAATCGTACCCCAACCCACGTGACAGTGCCATTGAGCGTTGATGATCGACGTACGTAAGAAATCTATGTCTCTATGTCAGACTCTCTTCACTCTTCAGTCTTTCACTCTCAGACTCTCGTTCCCGACAATAAAATATCAAGAATCAAGATAAACAAACAATGTGTTGTCGGCTACTCCTCTTTTATTTTGACCACAGATTCTGCATTATTCAACTATAAGTCATATATTAAATTAAAAGAAGAAAAATAGTGTTTTTATATCATTTTTATTTGACAAAAATATATTATTTATGAAAATAATGTACAATATCAATAATATTAGTCATCGGTATTAATATATATATTATAGTAATTATACTACTAATATAAATCTACAATATTTAAATGAATGATTTAATTTTTAGTTAAATAAAGACTATACTAACGCAATTATATCGTAAAAAAAACGTATTCTCATGTTCTCTTGATTTTTAATATTTAGAAATGTATTATGTGTGATCTCTATTTTAAAAAATTGAAAATAAAAAAAGTATATATATATTTTTTGTGAAAAATAAAAATCACACTTAACATATATATTTCAAAAATTATGAGTCCAAAATAAGACAATTAAAAAATATATTTTCTTATATATACTATTTTTTTCTCATGATATTAGTACGCAATATCTACTAATTTTGTTGATTAAGTTATGTAGAGGAACCTAAATAATTAAGTTTAGTAGAATTCTCATTTTTCAACCACTTTTTTTCATCCACAAGGATTAAATTCAAAATTTTGGTTAAAAGGACCCAATTTAGTAATTACTCAGATTAATAACTAGTCAAATAATTATAAAAAATACATAACATTTTCGTAGCAGTGAAATATTACATTGAAAAAGATGTTTTAACATAATTTGTCTTTTTTTTTTTTGTTGAAATACATCTCATGACTTGATACATATGAAATACACAAAGACATAAAGGAGTTGAATAGTAAATCAGTAAAAATACTTATAAGGATTTTCACAATGAGTAAGACTTAGGAAGATATTGTCCTACAAAAGATATATGATGTTTTATAAACCAACTAATATATCTTTCTCAAGACCATGTATTTTAAAAGTTTTTCAAGGAGGCACTTAGTGCTAAAATGAATAGATGAGAGCTTAAGTATTTTCTTAAGTATACTTTCTTAAGTATTTTTTAATTACTAAGTCACTCTTGCCTTTCTATTCAAATGAATGAATAAGATTCAATAACTCTCAAAAAGAGAATATATAAAATGTTTGAATCTCTAATAGCTTAGAAAGATCTAAGTGTGTTTTTCTCTCAGCTCTTGCTCTCTCTTGAGACATTGAAGGTTGCTTCTCACTTCTCTCAGAATATTCAGAGCTTGAATGTTCTTTTGATTGTTCGTTCTTTTGTTCTCATTATTTTCTTATGAGTATGGAAGCTTCTATTTATAGGAGAGCTTCATGGATTTGAACATTGAAACCTTTTGAATCCGTTTGTGAGATGGTTGAGTGTTGAATAGCATTACTTGAGTCAGTTGAAGGGAACACGCTTCTATCACTTCGCTACTCTGGTGTAATTTTTCATCAGTTTGCTCTATTGTACTTTTTCTGATGAAAGTTGCTTTTAGCTATACCTATTCAAACTTCAACAACATTGATACTAACAGATAGAAATACGAGGAATATTTGAAAAGTTATACAAAGATATCTTTCTCTCTTCTATTTAGTGACAACGAGTTTAAAGCCAAAGTATAAAATGATTAAGTTATATTATCGTCTAGTACTGATGTAGGTTTGTCTGACCATAAGACTAAATTTGTCTGTTAGACAAGACTTTGTCTGTCCGTCCCTGAAAATATTTTATGTTTATACATTGAAAATAGTTTTCGTTTGTACTTTAGAAGTGTTTTCCGTCTGTACATGAGAATCTGTTCCATTTGTCAACAAAACTATTTTTCATCTAATCACTAAGTAAACCAGTCGTCTGATTAGAGAGCTTTAGAGGCTAAGTTTTGAATAAAATATTTTCAGACACTTGATCATTAGAGTAAGAGATATAGAGATTATAGCATTTGTTTGTTGTGATTTTTGGTTCCCTTAAACTTCTTAATAAAAAATCATTAGTTTGATCGATATTATCATATTTGTTATCATCAAAATTAATCAAACAATTAGGGCCAAATATTAACCAATGCCTTGGTTCTAACAACATATTCTAATAAAACTTTGAATTCTCTCTCAATTTTCACAAAACCTTTTTTTTCCTAATAATTAATTTAAAAAGTGGTGTATATGCTTACACACGCGCATAAAGGTTTAAAAAACCACATTACTTATGCTTCATATATATTGAAAAAGTATAATAGTTTCTTTGTAATTATTTTTAAAAATTAATTAATCAATTAATTATATATCATAAAGAATCACGTAGGCACATGACATCATCATATATTGATTTTTTCAATTTAAATCTATAATTATTTTTCATAAATCACATTATTACATTTAATTACTATACTAAATAAATTGTTTATAATAGGTACTCCATATTATTTGTTTTGTTACTATTAATGTTTTAAAAATCGACTCAATCATTGATCCACTTGGGACATTGAATTATTGGGTCAGTGATCGAATCGATGAGTCACTTATTGAACAATTTGACATAGGGTATATTAATTTTTCTAAATATATATATATATAGTTACTACAATTTTTTTGTTTTACAATATATATATATATATATATATATAAACAAGAGTAACTCTAAGAAAGTTACACTTTATCCTCACAATTAATTTTTTTAACATCTAATGGTTATAGTGAGTCACTAATTTTAACCACTAGATCTTATGAATATTGTAAATATCTATTCATCAGGTGTGGTAACTAATAAACATGCATTATGGGAGGGATTTGGGAGATGGTCTGTGGTGCTTGGCGGGGACTTCAATGTTGGTTGAGTTTCAAGGGAAAGGAGAGGTAAAATCAATGTGCCCATCCAAGGTGGTCCAGAGGTTAACAAACTCATCAATTCCATTGATGCGTTTAAATTAGTGGATGTGCCTATTGTGGGAAAGAAATTCACATGCTTCAACGGGGGTAGTAAAGCGATTAGTAGGATTGACAAGTTCCCTGTCAATTCAGATTGATTAAATTTGTGTCCTAATTGTGCTAAATATGTGTTGGGTCGTAGTATATCCGACCATTGCACACTAGTTTTGAAACATGTTAACTAGGATTCGGGGCCAAGCCATTCAAGGTTTTCAATGCCTAGTTTACTCATCATATGTTTTTTCAACATGTGATGCAAAGTTATTTGACCATTAGTGTGGAAGGATGGGGAGCATTTGTCTTAAAAGAAAAACTCAAAAGGTTAAAAGTTTAACTATGAGTGTGGAGTAGGGCGCATTTTGGTGACCTAGATAGCAAGGATATGGTATTTTATTTGCTTAGGATGCGAGGGAGAGAAGTCACCTCCTTGATGAGTTCTGGGCGATTTCTAGGAGATGAGTCCATTATGCATTAAAAATATGAAGTTTGGTAGCTTAAGGAGGGAGATGCAAACACAAGGTTCTTTCATTCTTCAGTGAATTGGTGCAAACGTTGTAATGGTATTAAAGGCTTGTCAGATCAAGGACGATGGGAGAAAGATCCCAAGAAGGTGAAGGAGGAGGTCAAAAGGTTTTTTGCAAAAAGTTTAAGGAACCTGGAGGTATAAAAGTTGAAGTTGAGGGTGTATCCTTCAAATCACTAGCTGAAGAGGACAACAATTTGCTAACAAAGTAAATCTCTAGTGAAGAGATGAAGGCGGTTGTGTGGGACTATGAAGGCAACAAGAGTTTGGGGTTAGACAATTATAATTTTCATTTTGTGTAGACATGTTAGAACATTTTGAAATTAGACATCTTGGAAGTTTTTTCGGATTTCCATAGCAACGACACATTTCCTAGGGATTCTAATGTTGCATTCATTGCACTTATACTGAAAAAAGGAGAATCCACAAGAGCTTAAGGAGTATAGGCCAATATCTTTGGTGGGGTGTGTATACAAGATAGTGTTATCTTTAAGATTGAAAAAGGTGATGCATAAGCTAACCGATGATACACAAATGACATTTGTGGGTGAGAGAAATATGTTGGATAATATTGTTGGTGCAAATGAAATTGCTGATGATTCCAAGAGGAAGAAGAAACCTTGCTTCTTTTTTAAGGCGAATCTTGAAAAGGCGTATGACTCGATGAAGTGAAAGTTCTTGTACTACATGATGAGAATGATGGGTTTTTGCTCTATTGGATAAATTGGATAAAGGGTTGTTTGGAATCACGAACAATGTTGGTGCTAATTAATGGTAGTCCCATAAGTGAACTTAAAAATGAAAGAGGTATGAGGCAAAGGGATTCTCTATCTCCATTCCTATTTCTACTAGTAGCTGATGGTTTAGGACTGTTGGAATTTTGACAAGAGTATCAAATCGATCAAGCAACACAATGATAAGTAAGATATCATCTCCAAAAGGACTTGTGTAGTAATTGGGTGATTAATAGTAAAATTATAGATTACAAGAATTAAGTAATTTAGAAACCAAAATTAAAAGACAATTGAATAAATATAAAGAATAAAATGAAAGAAATTGACTTTGGGATTTTTTTCAAACATGTAACGTGTGTAGTAAATTGAGTCTAAATCAACGAGAAACTTGTCGAGTTTAAATTCATTAAATCATTGTGTCATGCAATCATTATTATTATTATCATTCAATTAGAGTCATGTTATCACCAACCAAAAAATTTATTCAAATCTTAATCCCTTAAGTGAGAGAACCTAAGTCCTTTGATTCTACTATCAATTCCTTGAATTAGTGTAATCAAGGTACTTGCATTAAGAATAAGGGTTTTAATGATACACAATCTTTTTACGTTATCCCTAGGAAGAAAAACTATTGGACGATCCCAACAATTGACAATTCAAGAGAATTTCCCAATTAAAGTTGAAATGATAGAATCATGCAATTAAGTGATAAAAAAAAAAAACAAGCCTTAAGAGTAGAGGGGAATCAATAACAATTATCTATTGAATAATATAAAACGTAATTACATGAAAGTAGATTCAATTACATTAAACCCCAATGGAAGATGAAATTAGTTACTCAAAGCCACAAGAGAAAAAGCTTTGAATGAAGAAACAATGGTTAATGAGTTCCTAAACATGAAAGTCCTCACACAATGGTTTGGAGCTCTTTATCTTCATATCTCTATGATGTGTAACCTAATTCAGAACAAGAAAATCTTATTTAAAGCGATTGGTTAATAAAGGTTTGCTTCTTGTAGGTTCATTTGCACAATTGTGCACAATGGAACACAACTATGTGATATGTGCAATTCAACTTCAGCAACTCAGTGATGTTGCATAGCTTTGCACAATGGATGCACAACTGTGCGATTTGTGCACATGCACACTAAATGTACAAGCGTGCAATTCAAAAAAATATAAAATTGATTTTTGTTTTCTTTGGCCTCCACAAAACCTCTAAAGCTTTAAACCCTAATCATCCTTATAACATTTATTGTTTTATATGAGCTTCAACAAAAATCCTAAAATACATAAGCAAAAACCCAAGATCAAGTGAAAAAAAGGTAAACTAGAAAATTTAACTAAACAAACTTTGATTCAAAACTCAACTAAAGAGAACATAAACAAAGCTCAAAAGCATAAGAGATACCACATAATTGACCACAAATAACTACCAAATGTAGAAATATATGATAACAATTATCAGTCACTAACACCGAGTAGTTCTCTTCCTCTACATGATGCAATCCTTCATCAACAACTATAGGTTGTGATTATTGTCACCAAAGCATTTTTCATGATCTCCCATAGCTAGCAAAAAAAAAAAAACATCCCCGGATTTGTTGGCTTCATCAACATATTGAATCTGATATATTGTTTTTGTTTTTGTTTCGTGCACTCTACCGTTTAGGTCACTGGCGACAATCTTTTTTTTCTTTTATTTATTTTGACTTGTGAAAATTATGGATGATTTCTTTGTTGTTTTTCTTTTTTGAATCTTAGTTGTTCTCAAGCAAAAATTGGTCTAGACTTTGGAGGATTTGCAATTTGGAATTAATTGATTATTATTTGGATCACATTTGTTGAATGTTGAAGAAAAAAATCTTAATTCCTATTAGGTTAGAATAACCTCCAATCCCAACAATACCAACTAAGTTCTCAATTGATCATGAATCAGTAAGTGAATGTAAAGTGAAAGTTTATAGAGACTAGAAAGGAGAGAATAGAAATGAAAACATAATGAATATCAATAATTCTCATTAATCTTAACCAACCATAACAAACAATGATTGGAACCTTTTATACAAAACGTGTATGAAGCATTCTCATGATGCATAAATAATTGCCTCTGCAAGAGCCAATTACAAGTTATCTTACTAACCAAGTTACTTAATATAACAATTCTTCACCTTAACTTGGATTAGATAACTAAAGAACAACCAATGTCTCACTACAAATCCTAATAATTATTTGGATTCGAGTCACAATGATTTTGAGAATGTTCAAGTCCCATCATTTTTAGGTGCCATGTAGTTTTGTTTCTTTGGTTTTTTCATTTCATATTGAGAATCTAAGTTAGGCAAAGTAGGTGTCAATGTTATTTTTTTATTCCGACAAAGTTGTACTCTCTAATGTGGGGTTTTATGGATAAAGGGTGTTATAGTACTAGCTTACTTGTGTTGAATGTTTCTAAAATCATGAACTTGTGTTGAATGTTTCTAAAATCATGAACGAAAATGTATCATCTTCCACTTGTTTGATTTTGTTGATCTATGGTATTCTAGATAAGGATATGATGAGAGAGTTATGAATTCTACATAATTTATAATTAACCAATGATAAAAAAAAATGCCCGAAATAAAAAAGTATGCATAAGCCATGTAATCCTCCAGAATTTCACCAAACTAATTTTGTAGACTTCATATACTCTGGTTTAGGCGACTCAATCTCAAAATCTACAATGACTAGAGGAGGTGAAGAATTTAAAAAGACTTGGAACAAATCAAACAATAGTGATCTTAGTTTCTTTTGTGAATAATATAAAATAAGTCATGGGTTAAAACCTCCTCATAACTAATTAAAATGGAAAAATATATCATTGAGATTTGAGGCAAATACTAAAATGTTATGCAAACTACTGATCTCCTTTAAAATTGGAAGAGTGATTGAATGTGGAGCTTAGTCATAGGAACGTTGAAGAGTGATTGGACAATGGTAATAATTTGTTTTAAATGATTATATATGTTTTGCATACTTTAAAAGGAATGACATCGTTTAACATGTTTAATTTATATATAGGAAATTTAATTATTTGTTGTGATTAACTATATTTTTTTATACGTTGCAGTGGTTTATAGATCCAACAGTATTGAAATCGAAGAGATTTAAAGAAATTTGCAAAAGAGTGTGCAAGATATTTCTTAGAAGTTAAAAATAAAGCACTGAATAATTACTTTGTTTATTGTAAACATATCACTTTAAACTTATCACTTTTGTGTCAGCACCCAATTTTGTCCGTTTAATTACATTATTATCATCCCACAAGTTTATCTTACTACATAAAAAAAATGAAAGAATAAAAGGGAAAAGAAAAAATGAAGAAAAATACACAATAATATAACAATAGGTAAGAAATCCAAATTTTTTCTCATTTTTTCTCCAAGATACACCGCTATAAGCCTCTTTACAATAAATGCAGTTTTTATCCTAAGTGCCCAAATCAAGCGCAAGAAAAAGAAGAATGAAAAAGAAGCAGTGAGAAGCACAAGCAAAAAGAAGAAGAAAAAGATGCAGCCAGAAGAAAAAAGAAGAATGTAGCAACTCCATCAGCAGCTTCGTTAATCCACTAGTAATTCCCTCAGCAGCTCCATCATCAAGTAGACCAGCACTAGGTGTTGATTTTGTCAAACATTGCAGCTGCAAAAGAAAAAGGAAATGATTAAACAAAGAGGAAACCCTCCTAGGAAACCTCATACCTATATATAGGAGGCGGCAGAACAAAAAGAGGAGGTGGAGAGCAATACAGAAAAGGGCACAGCAATACAGAAAAACAGAGAAAAAGAAGTGACCAACAGAGCAAAAAAAAAAAAAAAAAAGACAGAATATTAAGAACAGAGAAAAGAAGAGTAATACAGCAAAAGAGAATAGCAAAGGAAGAATCATAGAACAACACTGAGTAGAATAACAGGTTTCTTTCCTTTCAATCTTCATGTAATCCTCATCATGTATAAGCTTTTCTATGTTTGATTGTAAGCAATATATTATCTTGCAATCTATGTGTTCAAATCTATTTTCTCTAAATATATGAATCTGAAAAGAAATGCTATGTTATGTTTAAATTAATCAAACCTATCAAAGATATAAGCATGGCCTTAGAATCAGAATCAGACATTCATGGTAAAAATCCAAAACATAAGCAGAGACAATAGACTGATAGAGGGGCATGATCAGAGACATAAGCATAGATGAATACCAAAAATACCAAAACCAGAGTCATTGAAACCAATCCCAAATGCAAGCATAAACACACACCAAGAGAACAAAATCAAATCACCATCCACAAGTTCATAGCAAGGGAAGCTAATCAGAGAACTCAATCTCATAAACCAATCAAACAGAAAAATCAATTCAAGGAAAGGGGAATGACAAAGAGGAAGAGGTACAACCTAGGCCACCACGACCTCGCCCTCGCTGCCTCTGACCTCCCCTTTTCGCCGGCAACCTCTCCATCTTCGATGCCGACGCCCTCGCCCCGCGACCTCTTTCGCCATCACGACCCCTCTCGCACCGCCACTGCTCACCATCGCGATCTTACTCACCCCATCGCACCTCGCGACCTCCTTCGCACCAGCCACCCCCTCACGCCGCACCCACACCCTCCGCTCCATGAGACCACGGCTCCGCCAACTGTGCGCCACCGCACGCGCGACGACTCCGCCGTGAGGTCCGAACCAGCCACTCCCCTTTCCCCTTTCTCTTCTCTCGCGTGCGCTGCCTGTTGCTCCTAGGGTTCATTTTCGTGAATTTGAGGGAGGAGGAATGAGACCCTCTTTTTTACTCCTGATGCAACATGTTTTGATTTGGGCCAGATTTCTATTTACACCACTAGCATTATTAAGTTGCACTTTCTTTTTTTTGTTTTTAACTAGCAATAGTTGTCTAAATTAAAATCATTTAAAAAAAATAAAGATGAATTGACTTTGGTCAATTTTTCAAGTGTCTTTTTAGGATAAATGAGTTGCGACAACTCAAGAGTCCTAAAGTAATAAAAATAATGTCTCTCATTCTTTCCTTTAATAAAATTAATCTTTATAGAAAAATAAATTATTCTTTTCTAGTAATTTTTTGGTAAGATAAATGTCTAAAATTATAAAAGATTTTTGTTTAATTAATTAAAGGTAACCGTCTTTGTGACAGACATTGTAGGGTGCTAATACCTTCTTTACGCATAATGGACTCCCAAATTCAAATCTGATTTCAAATACCATTTTTTTTCTAAAAATATTTTTTCGATGTTTTCCTTAATAAACATTGGTGGTGACTCCTTTGATTCTATGCATTCGATTTTTCTCGCTGTCCCGTGATCCTAGTTACTACACTTTGTTTACTGTAAACATCACTTTGTGTATTTAGTTTGCTTGTTGTGGCATTAATATGATTTTATTAAAAATTGGATATAAACATATATGTCTACTATAGACGGCCTTGAAATGAATTTCAATATGTTTTTAAATTACAAGTTGATTTTGCTACAAAACAAAATGGTTATTTAAAAAAAAGGTACAAACAACATTAGTTTTTAACAAGTGTTGATAAATATACCAAACGACATTAGTTTTTCGTAAAATTGATGTTAAAACTCATTTTCAATGCCAATTTTTACAAAAATTGTCATTGAAATTGCCAGGCTAATGTTGAGAACAAGTTTCAACATCAATTTAAAAACCTTTGTTGAAATTGCTAAACGTTCAACAATGTTCATTTCAACATCTAATGGAAATCATTGTTGAAAGGGTTTAAAAACTGTCATTGAAAGCCTTTTTTGTACCAGTGCCTTTCCTAGGCTTATCACATAAAAAAAATCTTTCCTAAGCATTAGTTAAACTTGCTTCCAGACAACACCTTTGTAAGCATGTCTACTGGATTCTCCTCTATAGTTATCTTCTCCATCTTAACAATCCTTTTTGCAATAACATCTCGAATGAAGTGTAGCTTCACATCAATGTTCTTAGACTTGTTGTGAAATACTTGGTTCTTGGTTAAATGAATGGTGCTTTAGTTGTTACAATGAACTGAGATAATTCTTTGGTCAAACCCTAGCTCATTCTCCAACCCTTTGAGCCATAATGATTCCTTCACCGCCCCTATTGCTACAATGAATTCGGCTTCAATAGTAGATAGTGCCACCACAATTTTCAAGCTGGATTTTCAACTCACAGTTCCACCAAACAAAGTGAACACAAAAGAACTTTAAGGACTTTCTAGTGTCTATGCTACTAGCATAGTCAGCATCTACATATTCAGTCATCAAGTCCTTTGTTGTACCAAATCCATAAATCTTCAAACCTTACCAAGAGACCCCTTGACGTATCTCAAAATCCATTTAAGTGCATGTCAGTGTTCCTTTTCAAGGTTGGTCATGAACTTGCTCACTAAACTGATGGCATGGGTAAGATCAAGCCTAGTGCAAATCATTGCATACATTATACTTCCCACCACATTAGCATATAGGACTGACTTCATGTACAAGCTCTCTTCTTCATTTTTAGGAGCTTAACTTGAAGACGGTTTGAAGTGTGATGTTAATGGGGTGATAATAGGTTTGGCATCACACATAGTTAACCTTTGAAAAACCTTCTTCAAATATTTCCCTTGTGATAAAAATATCTCCTTTTGTCTGCCCCTAGTAATGTCTACCCCTAGGATTTTCTTTACATTTCTTAGATCTTCCATTTCAAAGTGTTTGCTAAATAGTACCTTGACTTTGTTGATTTCTTCAATATGCTGGTTGGCAATCATCATGTCATTTACATATAGTCGTAGGTAAACGAATGTGTTTCCCATTGAGCCTTTAAAATAGACACAACTATCATGAATGCTCTTGGGGAAGCCATACTTTACCATGAAGTCATCAATTTTTATGTTCCACTGCCTTGGGGATTGTTTTAGTCCATACAATGATTTCTTGAGCAAGAAGTCCTTCCTTTACTCACCCTTCTGAATAAAACCTTATGGTTGCTACATTAAGATCCTTTCTTCAAGGTCACCATGAAGGAATGCATTCCTAACATCCATTTGTTACAACTTTAGATCTAACTGATCAACAATGGATAGGATCACTCTAATAGATATGTGCTTGACCACAAGTGAAAATATCTTATTGTAGTTTATACCTTCCTTTTGAGTGAAACCTCTTGCCACAAGCATGGCCTTAAACCTAGATGGTTCCACCCTAAGTATTCCCTCCTTCCTTTTATATAACCATTTTCATCTAGCAACATTGTTGTTCTCTGGATTATTGACCAATTCCCAAGTGTTTTTCAGCTTGAGTGACTTCACCTCTTCATTCATCGCTTGTTGTCATTCTTCACTTTGACTACTGTTTATAGCCTTAACATATGTCAAAGGATCATGTTGTTCAATGTCCTCAACCACATTGAGAGCAAATGCAGTGAGTTCAACAAAGCCATGAAGACTCAAGTCTTCATTTAAGTTTTTGGTATTTGATATTTGCTTAGGTTTTTTTTTTTTCCTTTAAGCCAAAACATGTATGGATATTGGTTTTGTATTGCTTACTTTTAAACTTAAGCCTTTGTGTGATATTTGCAAAATATTTTGTAAACTTAAAAACTTTTATCTCATTCACTTGATATGTTCTTTGAACTGTTTTCTGAATTTTGACATGAATAATCAATTGTAGTAATGTATTTAATCGATTATAATTGTTTCAAAGAGAATCGGAATTATCTTTGACTTGAAACAATCAATTACATCCATTGGTGCAATCAATTACAATTTAGTTTTTAAAATCAAAATTCTCTCTGACTTGTTATAATTGATTACAATCCTTGATGCAATCGATTACAATTGAGAACAGATACAAAAATCTATCTTTTGAGTTTCAAGATAATCGATTACATCTTTAAACGATCGATTGCATATGTTATAATTGCCATATATCTTATTTGTTTTAATCTTCCAACAAAATCTTTTGATATCCAATCTTAAATTCAATGAAAAGATAAGGATTTGATCCTTTAGGTCACTATAAAAAGAACCTTTGTGAAAGTTTTCAATACACAACAATTTCCAATATTTTACATCTCTCTTATGTTGAAAATCTCTTTTGCCCTTAATTTTTAAAATTCTTCATTGAAGAAGAAAAGTTTTTATACAGCTATATCTGCAAACTAAGGTGCTATTGTTCCAAGTCTTCATCTTTTCTTGTTTCTATTTGTGTTCTAGGATAGGTTGTCCTAGGTGTTGCATGAGGAAGTGATAAGGTTTCACTCTCATGTATAGTTTCTTGTTAGGGTTGTGAACAATAGTGTTTTTTTATTTTTTGGATGTGTTAATGTGTTTGTAACCATTGCTAGAATAGCCTCTTATCACAACAATACCAACTAAGTTCTCAACTAATCATCAATGTGAAAGCGATTGTGAATGTGAATGTGAAGTGAAAGTGTATACAGACTAGAAAGGAGAGAATAGAACTGAAAGTAGAATAAAGATCAATAATTCTCATAAATCTCAACCAACCATAACAAATAGTGATTGAAACCTTTTATACAAAACATGTATGAAGCATTATTCTTTTCTATCAGCAAAATAATATATTAATAGGCTTATAGCACAAGAAGCATCAATCTAGCAAAATTACAAATCGAAGTACAACAATGTCGTAACTCAAATGATTAGGAAGCATTTATGCAAATGACCATAAATGCAATGTAACCACCTGAACAACAAAGGCTCCCACCAGACCAATTTCTCAAAACTAATTGTTCCACAATATCGCGCACATCATAAATATCTAATTTGTGTGGTTCATAGCCTCTCAGGGGATACCAACAGTTTACATTACTATTTCTAGGATCTCAATCCCCCCTCCCCCCCCCCACAATCCTACACACATTCTCTTCAACAAACCAAGCTCCCCAACAGACTACATACACCACGCTTGGACAGCTAAAGTGCAGAACAAAGACAAAGCATAAATAAGATACGAGGCAGCAAGACAATGAACTCAAGTAGCGTGCAACATCTAACAATGCTTAACATTATAGTCTTTCTACCAGTTATTACACACTGTTTGAACCAATTAAGCACGCAACTCTGTTGCTCTCCCACTAATCAAAGGAGCAATCGAAACCACAACCTAAGCTCTTCGACCAAAACTAAGCAAAAAATTTTATCTAATTCATTAATTCTTCTCTATCAAAATTCCTGTTTTGAAAAATACATTTGTTCTTGTGGTTCCAGATAGCCCACACAATTGCACACCACAAATTTCCCCAAAGCTATTGATTCAGATTAGGAATCCAATGATTGAGATGATGCCAATAATGATCCCTGTTGTTCGAGGCAGGACCATGCTGAGCTAAATCCACTAGTAACACTTTGCCCAAATGTTGGTGATAGCTAGACATAAGAACAGAATGTGATCTGCACTCTCCACATGGCTGGAACAGAACGAGCACAGGTAATTTCCTTCCACAAAGTTGATATTTCTTTTCCAGAGGTTTAGTTTAGTTGAAAGCCAGTCTAGTAGCACTCTCCAAATAAAGAAACTAACTTTAGGTGGTATTTTAAGCTTCCAAATTGACTTGTATAACCCATCTGAGTGACTCCAAAGACTATTTCCCATAATTTTCTCATATGCCAAACCTACAGAGTATATTCCATCAGCCTCTGCTTCCTACCACCACGAATCGCTTCTATTTCAATCAATATTTACCTCAGTCAATTATGCCTGTAAGTCATTTACCAGAGGTATTTCCCAGCTAAACCAATTCCTTCTCCATCTTAGGTCTCATGACCAAGACCCCTCATTCCATATTCCCACATCCCCCACCAACTTCTCTTTCTGTTCTAAATTAGCAAAGACTCTAGGATGCCAGTAAGCTAAACAATCCTCTCCAAGCCATTTGTCATGTCAGAACTGAGTTTTATTCCCCTTCCCCAATTTCTATGAGATTTGACTATCCATCCAACTTACTTAACTATCACCTCCACAAACCTTCCTCAAATCCTTCCACCAAATAGATGATTTTGGATGGCAGCTTTCACTCACAAGGTTCCTCCAACCCCTAACTTTCAAGTCCAAGACCTGACACTATAAAGACTCTTGCTAATGAAACAAGTTCCATCTCCACTTGCTGAGAAGTGTCTCATTAAAAGCTAAGACATCATTGATTCCTAACCCACCCAACTCCTTAGGTTTGCACATACTTGCCCAGCTCACCTACACAACCTCATGCTGCCCTCGTTGTTTCCCCAAAGAAATTTGGTTTGGATACTCTTGATTTTTCTAGCTACCTCTATGGGCATTCTAAAAACTAATAGAAAGAATAATGGAATAGTTGACAACACAAAAAGTATTATCCTGATTCAAGCTAACTGAATTATTAGAAAGTAACATAAATAACTATCTCTGCAAGAGCCAATTGCAAGTTATCCTACTAACCAAGTTACTCAATATAACAATTCCTAATTAAATTTGGGATTTTGTGGTTTAAAATTTTGAATGCATTCAAATTTATTTTTTTGAATAAAATTGAAGAAATAAATAGTAGAAGAGTGGTGATGATAGCAATGAGTTGGGGCTTTCTTCCTATTGCAATATCGTTGAGAAATAGATGATGAATTTATTATTCTAAAGCCAAGATTCTTTAGTTTGAAACTAGGGATGAAATTGATGAAATCCAATTGGAGTCTTGCAAAATTTTGCAGCAGAAGAATGAAGATGATACTAGGGAGGAGTTGAATAAAGGAAAAAATAAAATAAAAAAACTATTTGATCAAAAAATAAAAACGGTTAATCAAGGTGGCTTTTGGTTTGAGTGTTTTCTTTTTTTTTTTTCAAAACGTGAAAATATGTTTGGTAAAAATTTGGAAAAACATTTTCTAAAAAAGTGTTTCTAAAAATAAGCCTAATTTTGAAAATAACAAATTGTAACATTTTCATTTTTTGAAATAATAAATTAGTCAAACCAAACACATTCTCTGCTAAATCTTAAAAAATCAAAAATGAAAACTATTTTCAGAATGTAAATAGAAAATGAAAACATAAAATATTTTTCAAACCAAAGGGCACCTAAGTTTCCTATCTTTAATCCCAGTCAGTGTAGAAATAGGGTATAATTGACAATAAAAAAAATTAATAGAAAGAAAAGGGGGTGAACTTAAAAATTAAGGAAGTGTTTTAGAAAAGGCCACAAAAAATCCAAAAGCTGATCAGCTTAAAGCACAATAAGACCCCAAACAAGGTATAACTAACGGACAGTCCAGCAACTGAACAAGGGTGGTCATGCTTATTTAAGAAATAGCATTTTCTATTCACATACACCTTTTTTTCTAGATACACCCCAAACGCCTTTTTTTTATACTTTTCCTAATAGATTTACCCTTTTAAACCCTTATCTTACCCCTTTTTAAAAAAAAAAAAAAAAACTTACCCCATGTTTGTTAGTCTTTAAAATCTTATTTTCATCTTATCTTTATTATTCTTTAAATCCAAATTTTAATCCTAACTAAAATCTTTATTTCATCCTATCATTATTATTCTTAAATCTTAATTTGAACCTCATCTTCACTTATATTCATTATAATTATATAATATTGCATTTTTCATTAATATTATACACAATATTGTGAGCTTTCCTTTATGTGGCATTGTACACTTATCACTAACTTCATCTATTACATAGTATAGGCCAAATCACCTATTTGATCCTTTATTTTTATTTTATTTTTTTATTCAATTTGATCATTTATGTTTTAAAATTTTTATTTTAATCTTTTATCTTTTTAAAATATTCATTTTAATCCTTCCGTCAATAATTTAAAAATATTGATGACTAAAAATTGTCACAGAATATGCTTCTCAAATTTCTTTTTTTTCCATCATCTTTTTCAATTGCAAAAATAAGCTGTATATGTTTCTCTCTTTCTATTTGATATTTTCTTAACTCCCTCTTTCTCTATCTCTTATTTCTTATTTCATTGTCGCCACAGCTCCAACCTCAATATCATTTTATCATGTCACCCTCTACTTCAATAACATAGTCGAATCGTCTAATGATTCCAACAATACAACGAAGGAGGTAAATGTAGTGAAGAGATCAAAGTTATAAATTCTCAATTTGTTGAATTAAAATCTAAAATTATTTTTGGATTTTGCTCGTAATGATTTGTACTTTAAATAAATCTCAACTAATTTTAAGAATTATTGAAACATTGTTTTGGACTATGAGTTGGAGATTTATTGGGTTCTATTTGGTTAGAATGTGTTCTTGCAAGTTTTTCAAGATCTTGGACATGGGTCAAAGCAAATTTTCCAAAAATATGTTTCTTTTTGTATGAATGGCATATGCAACCACAAATATGCATTCAAACAATTCTCTAAACTAAACATCACTCTTCACATTTTCAAAATTTTTGTAAATATTTAGTGACCATTAAAAACTGTCAGTATGAATTAATTATTAATGGTGTTACATTTTTTTATTGACAGAAGGAACAAAATGAACCATTTAAAAAAGATAAATAATTAAAATGAATTTTTTAAAACATAAAAAAACCAATTTGAAAAAGAAAAAAAAAAGATAAAAGAGCCAAATAGGTCATTTAGCCTGTAGTATAAATCAAACTTTGTTTTTTAAAACAATAAAATAAGAGAAACTAACATAAAAACAGGCCTTAATTGTAAAGAAAAGCTTTTGATGGTGGCTTGTCATATTGTTTTATCCGTGGATAATTTTGAATATATGTTTTCCGTCTATCAACTCCAAGTTTTCAACGTACCTCTCAACTTTAGGTCTACAATTAATGTTCAAATAAGCATTTGATGTCAAGGATTGCAGCGACTTGTTAAGTGTGGCTTGTTAAGGTGTGTTTTTATGACAGAATGAATTTTCAAAATAAGGTATACCTATTCCAGAAATATATTTCCATAACTATGTACCTATTTTCCTATCAAAAAAAAAAAAACTATGTACCTATTTTCTAGAAATGTATTTCAGAAACTATGTGTCATAGTTTCATAAACACATTTTCAGAAGAATAGGTATACCTTATACAGAAAAGAAGAAAAAGAAGAAAGGGACTTCAAGGGTGTACTGATTTAAGAAAAAAAAATGGTATAATAGGTAATTAAATCTAAAGAGAAGGAACGAGGGTGTAGTTAGGAAAATGGGAGTGTAAGAAGCCCCCGCTTTGCGCTTTTGTTGGATCTTTGTAATTAACATGAGGGATTTTCTATATCCATTTCCTTATTTGCCAAGTACATTCCCATTTATTTTTTATTATCATATATACCCTTTGTACCCTTGATTTTTTAACAATCTAGAAAGTAACTCCCAAAATACAATTTTATTTTCTTAACTAACTGAGTTTTGGTTTTTAAACCAAGTATGAGAACTCATTTGACGAATGAGTTCAAAATCTAACTGGTTTTAAATAGTCAATTCTGAATTAAATTGATTTTAAATCTTAAACCAGCTTTGAAAATTAGATTGATTTTGAACTTTTTTTTTTTTAAAGAGATTTGGTTAATCGAATCTCTTTTGTAAAACCAATTCGATTAATCAAACTTCTTTTAAGAAAAAAAGAGTGTAGTTCTTTTTTTGTCCAAATTGATTCAAATGAACACTGATTCAATTTGATTCAATTACAAATCAATTCTTATCTTATTTTATCCTATTTGTGTATCTTTTATGATTTTGTCCATCAAATGAATACTAAAATAAAATATGATTGGGTAAATGTTTAGAAGACATTCTTTTTTATAGGGTTTACGTAACAATTATAAGTTGATAATGTGAAGTAAAACAAAAAATCGAGTTGCTAATGACATGTTTAATTATATCTTTTAAGATACTTTTATATGCTTTTAGTAAAAGTTTAATTACCCACTTGATAACTGGTATGTATAGTTAGAATAGTTTTTATTATTATTTCAATGTGATACTTTAAAGCATCTCATTTTAGTTTTTATATTTATATTTATAATATGAGAATAAGGATAGTATTCTAATAGTATAACATGGTTTTATACTGAAAATCATAGTTTTCTATTTATGATAAATCAATTGATTTTTATAAATTTATTTTAAAAGTCATATAAATAAAATAATGTTATGATTATTTGATAATATAAAATTATATTATACTGTCCATATTTCCTCGTAACATGTTTACAATTTTTTAATCTTTAAGTTTCATTATTTATATTCAAATTACAACATTATATCAGATTCTTTATAATCATTAAAAAAACTAAAATTGTCTATATATTTGATGGTTTTTTTTTTTTGGTCAGCTTTCAGTTTTTTAACCATTTTACATTGTGTTTGGTTTAAAGAATAGAAATATAGAAGATAAATATTTAAATTAAAATAGAAAGTAAAATTCGTGGAATCCACTTTAAATTAACATGATTTCTCTTCTTCTCCCCTAAAACAAACATAACCTTCAAAATTTTAGATAATAGAGGCAAGTTTAGACAACGTGACTTAAAAAAAATTTAAAATTTGTATCGATTAAATAGTTAAATTCATTATTAAAAATATAATGTACTGATAAATTTATTTTTGAAAGATGATAAATTAAAATTTAGTTTTTAAATATGTAAAAAGTGCAACATATTAGTTATTTGAATGACTGACTCACAAAAGATCCAACCAAGCTCAATACTTGTAAATTTATAAACATATTGACAAATAAGTCCCTGAACAATGTCCTTTAATGTCATTATAAACCCTAAATGATGTATTTACTATCAATATAATCCATGAATTAAAATAAAATCACCACAAACATTAAACATTGCTGTAAAAAAAAGTTTATAGGAATTAAAATGGATTATTTTAAACTATAGACTTAAAATGTGTTTGGGAGCATTCAGCTGTTTTAAAAAAATTTAAGTTGTTTTGGAAAAATTTAAATTGTTTAGGAATATAGATTAAATCTTAAAAAATATTTTTTTTAAAAAATTAGGGGTTTTTCCTAATATGAAATATTGTAATTTCAATTATTTTTCAACAGTTTATTTATTTATTTTTAGCTAATTTTACACTCTTATATAATGTAAAAGTTATTTTTTTTGTTATATTTAAACGAAATTAATTATTTTCAAATCATTTTTCAGTAAATTTATACAATAATTGTATCAAAATAATCTGAATTTTTTGACAATCTCAAACACACCTTAAGATGAAAGAATAATTAAATCTTTATGATAAAACACTAATTAAAAATAACTTTCTAATAAAATCAAGTGTTACTTCTTTTACATTTAAACGCAATTTATTAATTGTCAATTGATTCTATAAATTTGTAAATAAGAGTTAAACTCAGCATTAAATGAATTCAAATTACACCTACCAAAAACAATATAATTTATGAGCATTTTAAAATTACTCATGAAAGAAGAAAATATGAAAAAAAAATTAAATTAATTTTTTAAGTTAAAATTATTTTTTTTAATAATTAATATATACAAGCCTTATATCTTTAAAAATAAGACTGATCGATGAGCCTTCTCTCTTCTTGATTTGTCTAGTTCTATTTTTTTTTACTAATCCGAATCTGTGGACTGAGTGAGTAACTAAAATAGAATATTTGAGGATATAGGAGTAGGGCTATTCTTCGCACCGAGAAAATCTTTTGTTAATCTCGTTACCTCCATGGGCGCTGGGTTAAGGACAGAATCAGACCTTGGGGAATCGGTATGAAAGGAGAGTCACTTATTTCATTCCCTGTTGATTTTTAGGCAGCCTAATTCTCTCTCCCTAAACATATATAAAAAGAGGAGTAACGACAAGACAAGTCACGACTACATGTTTGACTCCGGTCAGAGAGTTATTTTGCCCAATTACTGCTCCAACTCTATAGAAAAGACAGTCATGACCCATTTTTGGGACGGGCCTCATTATTGCTTTTGGCTCAAGCTACTTTTTCCCTTTTTTTTCTTCCCGGTTTAATATATTTGTTCTCGAAAATATTCGTTTTATGTAGAAGCAAACTCTCCAAATTGTTAACCAACAAAAAGGATGCATGAGACTAGCGGGCATTGAAGCCAACGGAGTGACTTTCAAATAGAGAGCTTCTAATAATTAATTATTAAAAAAAAAAAAATTTAAAAAAATTAATTTCATTTTTTTTTCATATTTTTTTTAAAAAAATATTTATAAAATAGTATCTTCAAACATAATCATAATGTATAATGTTACGAAGGGTTCAGTGATAGACAACGAGTTTGCTCGTATTAACCAAACTAATAAGTTAAATCTTTCTCAATAAAAATAATATTATTATAATTAAAAAACTAAAAAAAAAAAAAAAAAAAAAACAACAGAGGGCAGAGAACTCTGAAACACCGTAAAATCTCTACCACTCATTCTACAAGTCTCTCGTACAATTCTAGCATCGATTGGATTGGATCCCATATTCTAGGTGTTAGATCTATTATTTTGATGCGGTCAAAGTTTGATTCTTCATATATAGAAAAGTTACACAAGATTAATTTTGAATTATTAATCTTACGAAAATGAATGATAAATATGAAGTATAACTCTCTTACCATTACTATGTAACTTAGATCTTAAATATAGGAGCTTTATTCTTGTGTATCAGAAAATTTTAGAAGCTCATAAAACTTAAGCTTCTGGTTGCTTTCCAATTGCGGCAATCTGATTGCTAATCTTCTTCTTCGGTGTCGTCATCATCGATGTTGTTGCGTCCAGAGCTTGAAAGACCTTTATTACCAGATCCTCCTAGGAAGAGAGGACCTTGCGGAGAGCCAGACTGTGATAAGTCATTACCCTTTGATTTGTTGTTGTCTCCACATTTGCCTTGTGCCATCTTGCATAAGACTCTATTAGTAGCATGGCCAATTGAAGAAATTACTTTGAGGTCTTCTAAAATGAAGCCTGTACTTCTGAATAAACCACTAGTTTGCATGAGTGATTGAGAAAAGTAAAAGAGGAAGAAAAAATTAGGTGTTTACAATAAATTCACCCACCACCATGCTCAATTAGTTGAGCGAGACTACCTTAATAATTAGACTTTTAATATTACCTTAATAATTAGACTTTTAATATAGAGTCTAAAGTAATATAAAAGTTAAAAGTATATAAATTATTTTTTTATCAAGAGAAAAATGATGAGGATCGTATAAAATAATTTTATATTTACTGTCAATAAATTTTTCGTTTACGATAAATAAATTAATTTTTATAAAATTATTTTAAAAATTATTTAAATAATAATTTACTTTTTTTTAATAATTGATATTTCTTATAAAACTTAATTGGCCCTTCTATTTTATGGTGTGTTTGTTGATAAAATAAAAATATAAGAAAAACATTTGAATTAAAATAGTGTACAAGGTGTATTAAGACAGGGTATACAAAGTTTGAAATCCACGAAAATTTATAATTTTTTTCCTTTACTTATCTCTTATTTCCCCTTATCTATTCTTTCCCCTCACCCAAACACAACATTAATAAAATATCTCTTCTTGAGTACCATGTTTCCATAAAAAAAAAACTCAGAACATGGGAGTTGGGACTTTATTTAAAAAATAAAATTCAATTTTACTCATCCCAAACAATAACTCATTAGTATATGCAAGTTGATTTTAACTTTAAAAAAATAAATTTATTTAACTTTTTTCTTATTTTATTTTTAATAAACACTTATGGAGAAAATGATCTGAACATAATCTAAATAAATAGACACTCACTTGCAAATGGCTTTTCACTTCATCATTTGTGAGACCTACCACCTGCATCAGTTCTCGAATCTGCTTTGGAGTGGCCACTGCAGTAAACAAACCAATAAGAAACAAGACCCACTTTTTTGTTTTTCAATTCTAGATGATACAATCTGAAATCAAAACAACACAAGGAAAAAGAAATAGAAAAAAAATTAACTACCGTTGATTATGCAGAGATAATGTCAAGAATTTGGGAGCCCACACCCTCATTTCCAAAAGAAGGAATCATTTCGGTTCTCCCTCTTAATTATGTTTAAAGGGTGGTATATTCGCGTAAGCTTATTTAGAAGTAATTCTACAAAAAAAAATTAATTAAATAAATTTTTATAAATTAAAATTAGTTTCTCTTTGATAACAAATTTATAAAATATAAAATTTATTTTATATTTTTTTATCTAAACAATACAAAATTTCTATAAATTAGCAGAGAAATTAATTTTAACTCAAAAAGAAATTCATTTAATTTTTTTTTATTTTTTTTGAAAGTATATATGTAAAAATTTAGGATATGTTTAAATACATTATTTTAGAAGTAATTTTTGGAGAAAAAAATATTGAAATTAATTTTTCTATAGGTTAATATTATTTTCAACGATAACTAATTTGTAAAAATTTTAATTCTTTTAAATGAAAGCCATATGACAAACAATTTTCACCAATTAACTATTAACTATTGAAAAATATAATTTTAATTTTAGAAAAATTAATTTTATATTTTTCTCTCATGAAATAGAAATACTTAAATAGTGTATCCAATGATGGACTATCCTCTAACTTTTCCAAAGTCTAACTCTAATCTACCTTGTGGTCCCCCTAATTGTTGAAGCGCATCAACAAATCGGTGATGAAGATCCGGTGACCAGCATCGTCTTTGTTTCCTCGGATTATTCGGCTGTGGTAGTGAATGATCCTTAATTTCAACCGAGGTTGTAATAATCATGGATGAACTGTGTCCATCACCACTTTCTGTTTTTCTATTATTCAATTCAAACACTGGACTCATCATCAAACTAGGAACCTGTGACACCTCCTTCTCGTCCTTCATCACTGTCTTTGAGACACGCTTGTTGTTTCCATTGAATCCTAGTGATGCTCCTCCACTCTTGTTGGTGTCGATTTTATGTTCAGTTTGATTGTTGGGCACACACCGATCACCTTCTTCATTTCTCTATCATTATCCAAAGAAAAAAGATAAGTTTAAGTCTTTTTTTTTCTGTGAAATTATATGTTTAGGTCTTAATTCTAGAGATAACCATGTTTAGTTAAATGTTTTTGAATGATTTGTAGGATAAAAAAATAAAATTATTTTTTTTATAAATTAAAATTAATTTCTTTAATAATTAATTGATAAAAATGAAATTATACGAATGAACGTTTACGAATTAGTTAATACATAAATAAATTTACATATTTTAAAATTGTATTTTAAAACCAACGTAAGGTTGAAAAATTGTAATCCTTGATTAAATATGAAAAATAATTAAATATATTTTTTTTAATTTTATATCATAAATTACTAATACATTAATAATGTGTGATTGTCCTCTATCAAAGAAAATTTTATACATTAAAAAAAATCAAACACATTATTTTATTAAATAGATTGTTCCGCTATCATGTCTATTAACTCTTTTCTTAAAATTAAAAATCTCTATCTATGTCCGCCATGAACACTTAGTGATCAAAGACCAAATATTATTTTTTACCCAAAGAAAAAATCTACTCTCTAAAGTTACCTGTTTGGTTTCAACGTTCCATAGCTGAACAGAGTTCATCCAATTCTTCATGTCACTGCTTTCCTTGCCCACAATCAACTCTTCAACCACGGGTTCATCTTTCATTCTCACACCCCCATTTATTTCCTCTTTCAATTTATCTATAGCTGCAGATTCCAAAAATCATATCAATCAACAGAACTATAACATGTACAATAATTACATGAAAAATCTTCGGGTCAGCAACAATAACAGTATCATAAGTGAAATTAGTACTTCGAGATACCGTGGTTGGATAAAAAAGAAATACATGAAAAAGGCTTAACTTACAGAAAAAAAAAATAGTAGCTAATTAACTCACCATCATTTACAAGGAGCATGCAAAGAGGAAGCTCACGTTTGAAGGCCTCGATCTTCTTCTTCTCATCTTCCAACCTTTTCACAAAGTCCTCAATCATGGCCATTCTCTGAGACCCATCTTTGCTATGATCAGTAACCTCACCAAGAATCTCATAAACGGTTCTTCCGGGGACAAAGGCCAAACTCAAATCCAAACTCAGCTCCATCTTCGGATAACAAAGTAACAAACTCACAAGCACAACAAGTAGCTAGGAACCAAAAACAAAGAAAAGTTTATATATTTAACACACTTCACTCTTTAGGTGCCACACCATTATTATTATTTGATAACATGGAAGGAAGCGGAAAGGGATAGAGATTCATTTTTATATAAAAGAAGGAATAAGTATAAGTGACTCAATTTTTAATTTTATCATTTTTTTCTTTTGAAATATAATGATGGTAATAAATAAATAATATTATAGATTTTAAAATAATGAATGATAGATAAAAAAAAAAAAAATTCTCTTTTGTAATTGTTTTTCACTTTTTTGAGTAAGTGTATCCGTTATATATATATATATTAGGAAAGTTTTGATTCGGGACATAAAGATTTAGTGATCGCATTCGGGTCGTCGCGTAACTCCACTAGTGGTAAATGTGTAATAATGTGACTCGAAACAAAAGCCAACGGTTGATAGCAATTTGCGACCAATTTGTCTTTTGGAAAAGAAAAATAAAACAATTGGTTTGTGGTTGATGTGGGAATCTTTTGATTCCGTAATATCGCGGCGTATATAATATAGTTGTGTGTATTAATTGGTTGGGTGAAATTAAATAGTTTTGGATTGGTGTGGTTTCTGGGAGATTCCTTGCTTTGTAGGCTGTGCCTGTGGTCACCCATGAGCCAATGCAACGTTGACCCACAAATGTAGAATGCACTTGCATAATAATTGAGACATCGTAGTTTCACACTTTCAAAAGTTTGGTTATTCCAAAAAAAACCTCTACTTAGTAATTGTATTTTTAAAATAGTTTTATATGACGTTTAATATTTATAAAATTATTTTATGTCGTAATTCATTTATGATAAATTTATTGATTTTTATAAGAATATCTTTCATGTTTATTGTTAATTGAGTTATTTATATTTAGGTATTATTTAATTTTTTTTTTCATTGTTGGAGATAATTTATGCGTTGGATGAGTTGTTTGATCTTAAATTTTAATGAATTAATTGTATAAACTTTGCTTATGAATAATTTTTTCTTCTTATTATTTAAGAGTCATTTAAGAGTTACTTCAAATTATATAATTAAAGTAAAATGTGTATAGAGGAGACCAATTAATATAAGATAAATTAATTTATGGAGACTAATTAACATTAGATAAATAAATATAGAATAATTTGCTTTTAAATTTCACTCATTAATAGGGATGACAATATAGATCCAAGCCTTACGAATACTCGTAAAAATATTTGTATACGGTAGGATAATAATTCGCATAATGGGGATGGGACGGGTATTTATCCGCAAAATCTCACGAGGATGGGTGCGGGTATGGGTACTATAGTATCCATCCCGCCGCGCATCTTATATATACACATATTAATTAATATAATTATAATTATAATTTTATTATATAAATTATTCAATTAAAATTGTTTAATTATCTATTTTTTATTTTAATTATTCTTTTTATATGCTAATTTTGATATTCTATTATGTTTTAATTTCTATATATATTAGTAGTTCAAAGCAATATGAAAACTATGGAGATAAATATTTGTAAAATATTAAGAAATTGATTTGGATGATGAATTCAAAATATTATATCTATTTGTGTTTTATTTTTAATTTTTAATATATAATTGTAAACTAATTATTTTTTAAAATATATTAATTTTTCCCATTTAATTAGAGTTTTTGTTTAAATTAGAATATTTATAATCTTTATGTTTTATGATTATTTTTGTAATGTTATTTATTTATAACCTAAGTTTTGTTAAATCAATGTTTGTTTGATTTTAATATTATATGAGTTTTTTTTTTTATGATTTTTAAGTTTATATATATGGAAAATGCGAGTCGTGGGTACAAATATGGATATATAGGTACGCAGAAGGTATGAGGATGCGAATTGAAATTGATATCCGGGTTTCAAATGCAAGTATGGAGACGGATACTATAATACCCTATTCATTGTTATCCCTACACATTACTCATTGACACTTTGATACTCTGATCTAATAACTTTCTTAAAAATCATACCATTAAAATTTTTAACAGTACGTTATTATTATTATTAAACTCTTTTATAATATTTTTTTTGGTGTTATTATTTTTTTTTTATCTACTTTTAAAAATTGAGTGTCCCTAGGTTACTATTTTGTGTATTAGCTTTATCTTCAAGTATTTATGATGGCTTTGGCATTGATTCCTATGAGTATGAGATTTCATATTATATTATTTTTATGTTATGCATACGTGTCATATGAGTACTATATTGGGTATTATTAATCTAGTTACTATCAATTTATCTATTATCTACTATCAATAAATAAATAAAATAAATGGACTAAATTGATAATTAAGTCTAAATTAAAAAAAAAATAGTTAGGATATGTACACGAATATCATTTTACAGGAAACAATCTTGTTTAAAATTATTATGGAGAAGAATGTTGTATAAAAATCTATAAAATATTTTATTTTTAATTTGAAATTCTATAAAATTATTTCTGACAAAATAATTTTAAATTACCATACCATAGTATCATAAATTAAATTAAATTTTATTTTTGTATAGTAGATATAATTGATATCAATCACCTAAGTATCACATTAGAAATCATTATGTGTAACAAAATTTAGAAAAATATTTGCGATATTATTTTTTATATTCTTTTCATTTTCCTCGTGTGATTGATTGAAATTAATTAGAAATAGTAAATTTTGATTTGTCAATTGTATTATTTAATGGTTATCTCTCCCAATTTAATTAGATATAAAATTCATTAAAATTAATAATTTTTAATAAATTTCAACAAATCATTAAATAGGATAAGGGAAAGAGTGTTAGGGGAGAATGTTGCTAAATATTTCTTGAATTTTTATACTAATTAAATAGTTTGTAGTTATGGTAGAGAGTAGAGATCATAACTATCATTCCATACAATCATACTTAAGGAACATTATAAATAACAATATTGTTTAATTAATTAACACAATTGTATGCCAAAACTAAACATTATTATTTTTGCTGTGAAATTTTATAAAAATCATTATGGGCAAACCATTATGGGGAAATCTAAATATTAAAATTAATTTATTAAATATATGTTTATTACAAAATAATTTAAAATTATTTACTAAATATTTTTTATAAATTAAATTAGTTTTAATTATTTTTATGACATAAACCACACCACAAATATGATATGAACAAATCATTATGGGAAAAACACTATTTTTGCAGGCAATAAACATAGTTTCATATATATATATTTTTTTTGTCCTTTAATTTACGCCTCAAACATAGTTTCATATTAAAACCTCGATAATATTCATTTTTAATTTGAAATTTTATAACATTATTTTTAATTAGAAATTAAATAATTCATAAATTAATATTTTAAATAATATTTATATTATGTGATTGAAATTTAATATAAAAAATAATTTAAATATAATTAATTAATATTTATATTAAGCACATGAACATTAGTTTCAGTTTTCAAATATCTTATATCAAACAATAATTTAACTAACCTAAATATCAAGAATGAGTTGAGTTATTTTCTCGTTCGAATAAACATATACATTTTGAACATGCATAAAAATGACTAATGAGGGCAATATTTTGCTAGTTTTGTTAAAAACTTACATAATTCAAATATATATTACATGTGCACAAATATGTAAACCAAATTAAAATATCTATACTTGATAGCTATTTTGCCATCTCTCAAAGGGTTTGGGCAGCGTGATATGCTTATCTCATGTGAGGATTCTTTTGACGTTATTCACCACCTTTCACCATGATAATGAATGGCCAATTGCTTTGTAGTTTCTTCATTTTGTTCTCTCCCCCACACCCATTATTTATGATTGTGGTCCTCCTTCTTTAACACACAGAACGTATCTTTTGTTTTTCTCTTTCTAACTAAAATAAGAGAGGAATGTTAACATGATTTTTTTAAAGGATAACTCTCCGGAACCTTTATATTTTGTTGGATCTTGAAATTCTTGTTTATGTAAACCAATAAAATAAAGATATCTAATAAATTTCCACTTCATACTAAATTAATAATTTTACCTTTATATATATTTTACCTGCAACTATATTTATTATGCTTATCTTTTTAGATTTGATTTTTTATTTTTTACAATTATAATCATCTTATTTCCTTTTATAATTTGGATTTTTTAATTTATATTTTTTTTCTTTTTTTATGTTCCTTCTCTCTCTTTATAATATTTTTTTTATATAAAAAAATATTTTATTATTTTATGTTTTACGTACGCTTATGTTATTTTTTTTCTTTTTATGTTTCTTCCTTGATTTTATTTAATACTTTATTTTTTTTAATTTAAACTTACATGACCGTGTTTATATAAAAAAAAAATTTACATGATTATTCTTTAAAAAAAAAACTTAAAACTTATATGACTATTAATAACTATATAAAATTTTTTAACTTAATATTATTTTTATTTATTTATATTAATGACACATAAATTTATTCATTTATAATAGTATTATAAATATAAGTATTTATAGTTAAATGTTGAAAATTTTGTATTAGAAAATAATTTAATATAACTAGTTAATAGTATTCTAACGATAAACATTTTTTACTATCTATTTAATAACTTTATATATAAGTTTTTTTTTATTGATTAATAGATATATATTAATGTTAATTTTTACTTTAAAATCGTATAAATTAAATTATTTAATATATTTATTACAAAATAATTTTTTGACTCTATGCTTAATAATTTCACATAATGATATTAATTTTTATGAAAGTAAGGAAACAAAAAATGCACTTAAACCAAACATAAATTATCTCGTTACATAAAAATGAGTAATATTGCTAAAGTGCGTATGAAGAAATTATATATTATATAAAAATATATATAATTTTACTGTCAGAAAAATAAATTGAAAATATTTTGCAATAGGAATATAATTAAAATTTATTTTACTGGTGTAAGTTTTAAGAAAAAAAATATTTGATTGTAAATATTAGATGGAGAAGATATTTTATTACAAGTATTTAAATTTAAAAATATTCTTAAAAAAATATTTTTAATTATTGAAGAAGTAACTTAATATTATTTGTAATAGAAATATATCTAATAAATCAGTTTTAATATTTTTATTATGTATTTATGTATTCTATGTTAAGATGATTGTATAAATATTATTCAACAAAATCTTCACATATAAAGTTATTAAACATAGAATCTAAAAATTATTTTGTAGTAAATATATTAATTGATTAATATAAATTTTATTTATTAAATTATTATTTTTTTATTAAGAAATTATATAAATTTATCATTTATTTAATATAGATAATAACACTTTTTTTTTAATAATAAAACAGTAATGTAATAGTAATATAAATATACAAAAGTATAAATCTGTAAAAATAAAAACTAAAGAAAAAGAAAACTTAAAAAAAACGTAAATGATAAAATAAAAAGCATAAAAAAAATAAAAAAAAATTATTGTAAAAAAAAGAAATAAAAAAATGAAAGGAAAAAGAGAAAAATGTAAGAGAAGAAAAGAAAGATTTTTTTTAATGAAAAAACATAAAGTATGAACGAACATTGGAAAAAGAAAAAAATAAAAAAGATAAGAGGAAAAGAGATGAAGAAATTTGTTTTAAAGAAAAATAAAACTTGAAAAAAGATTTATATTTTTTTTAGAATAAATTGATGATAAATTGATAAAGGACTAAATTAGTCACCTCCCCAATTACTCTAAATAAAGTGATTATAATATCAAATTAACATGTAATTAGTTAGATTATAATTATTGCGTTTAGACATATCTAATTATCGTAGTTTCAAAATTTTGATCTTAATTTATACTGTCTTATTTTTATTACTTCTTTCTCCTTCCACTTGTTAAGCCCACAAATTAATTGATAGCTAATGAATCAACTTATCAAACATTTGATGTGCATAAAAAAAAATCTATAAGCAAAAACATTGTCACATAACCCCAAGCTTATCCAAAGAAATAGTGAAAGATGTGCTCTATTAAACATATGTCATGTGTTATTTAATGAATATATATATTATAACCATTACATCACAAATAACATAATAACAACAATGATAATAATAAATACAAAATAAGAATATGAAATTCTAGTAGAAAACAAATAAGAGAATTGAGAGAGTATATATATTGATTATATTAAATTTCAATAAAATATAGATAAAACAAAGAAGTTGTGTGTTGGTAGAATTGTGAGTGACAGTGGATATAATTGCCGCGATAATGACACACGATAGTGAGAGACAGAAGGAGAATACATTGGTAAAGATGAGATGGTTATCGCAATGGGATGAATGGTTGATAAGTGCTTGACAGTGAAATCGAAAGCGTAAGGGAGAGACAGAAAGAATGAGAATAAACAAAATTTGAAAAAATAAAAAAATTATGTGAAGGATTATGTAAAATATTAAAATTTGAAAAGTAAAAAATAATATAACTTTATTAATTGAGATGTCAGTCAACCATTTGTCCACATATGGAGGGTTCCATCAACCTATGAAATATGAGGGTTTGGAAGAATTTCCCTTTTTTAAATATTTTTTTTGGGAAACTTTTTTTAATAAGTTGAAATTTATTGAAAATTATCAATTTTATTAGATTTTATGTAACATTTAAGTATCCTCTCACCTAATTTACATATGAGATTCATAAATTTTAACCAATATAGAATTTTCTAAAGATGATATTTCTGTAAACATATTTAAAATAAGATTCTCATTAGGGTTGACAGAGTGCTGACGAGTTTGCTAAAAAAATGGTGGACGGGGGGTGTCTGTACCCACAAACCCACCATTGGTATTATGTTTTACAATTTGTATCAAGTGCCTGTGTAACTACGTTGTTTTGATTAGCAATGAAAAACAAAAACTAAATAGGTACTACTATATAGTTATAATATGGTTTTGTAACTGTTGTTTTGCGCACGAATGACACAATAGTGGACATGACAAGTTTTATATATGATCTGGCAGACAAGAAAAAAAGTCATGTTATCACGTGAAGACTGGAAAAAAATTGAAATGTTAATTAGAAAAGAGAATCCTTTTATTTGACTTCATGAAGAATCCAACAATGATCAATTTAGTCATCATAAAAGTGCATGTTAATACTTAATTAATACTGTAATATCCCAAAACTTAGCAATAATTTTACAGATGCTTTTGTTTATTAGTTATAGTTAATTGAAATTTTTTCTCAATATTTTTATTAAAGAAACACAAAAAAAAATATCTATAAAATATTAAAATTTAATGGTTTTATTCTCTTATGAAAGAATAACAACGTGTTTCATTCAAAAAAATTATTTTATATTTATTATTTAGTCTTTATTATTGTTATATTAACTCTGTTAACTTAGATATTATTAAATTTAATAATTAAGAATGAAAAAAATACGTAAATACAAATATATTTAAAAAAAAAAAATCAAATTAAATAATGAAGAATAAAAAAAAATTTAAAGTTAAAGTGTCAATAAGAATCTAACTCGTGTGTCTAGGCAAGTCAACTCATCCCATCTCCATTTTATTGATAGATTGATTCATTTTGACATTTCTAATTTTCAAAATCTTCACCTTGAACCAAAGGGCATAACAACACGTGGCTACCAATACCGTATTTGACGAACGGTGAGATTCTTCTAATGCTTCGGATCCCCCTTTGCTTGCTTGCTACCGCTACCAGCGAATCGTGCGTTCCATTACTAGCTAATTTCTCAATTTGGATGATGAAACCAAACACTTCACACAGAGAAACTAACTTTTTATAAAGCACGAGCACGAGTAGTAGCACTTGTTGGATTTGATCTATTCCCGAGTCTTTTTTCTTTTTTTTTTTTATGTTTGCCTTTTTAATAAAAATTAGTGGATGAAAAGTTGTTTAAAAAAGAAGAAAAAAATCCGCCGATTCCTTCGTAGTGAAGGGTGTGAAGAGTTAAATTTAACTCGAATGCAAGTAGGAACTATGTTCCTCCGTCTGTAGCTCCTTTATTTTTCTAAATGATAAATTTTTTTTATAAATTTATAATTATTATTTTATTTTATTTTTTTCCTGTCAAATAACTTTTAAAATCATGTATTTTTTTCCTTTTTTCTTCTTTCACCATAAATTGAGAAATATGTTTTATATCTTTAAAATTATTAAAAATTAAATATTTAAATATATTTTTAGTCCTTTAATTATAGTGTTAATCTTTTTTTTAGTCCCTCAAATAAAAATAAAAAACATTTTTCTAATCCTTTTCCCAAATGCCTTTTAAGTGTATGCCAAACAAAACACTATGAATTCACTTGTGGCTGTTTAACTGCCAGAATCAATTAAAGAAAATAAAATGAAATGAAAAACATTACAACATCAATTATTCCACGCATGAACAACAACACGAAGACACCTCCTTCACTCATTACATTTCAAAAGCTAGAAACTCCAAGATTAATGAAGAAACACAAATTCACGATAAATAGCATGCAATAATTAAAGTAGTGCAACGCAGGAATAGGGTTTGAAGTAAGAAAAATTGCAAATCCAGATAAGAAAAAAAAACTATTGTAGATACAAAATCGCACTACAAGATAAGAATAAATTACAAATCGTTATTGGAGGATTCGGACTTAGGAACCCTCTCGTCATCGTCACTATGTTTTGCACCATCAATAATGAGTAGAGGGATGCAAGTTCGTTCATAGGGAAGGGAGGCAACGGACATTGCAAGAAAAATTTCTATTATCGACGGATGAAATCTATGGATAATTGTTAAAATTCATGGTTAATTTAGAATTATTGACATATTACCTACGAATAAAAATTCATCCGTAAATCACTCAAAGGAAACTTTATTGACTAATTGTGGTGTCTATCTATACCTTATCCACGGATTTATTCGTAAAAAATGAAATCACGTAGTGTTTGTTGATAAATTATCCACAGATTTATCTATATGAAACACTATCAAATACCCACAAATTAATTCGTAAATAATTAGTGGATAAATTATCCACGAATTAATACATGGATAAACTATCTACAAACATAGTTGTGGGAAACTATAAAGAAATTATCCACAACTAAATTCGTGGGAAACTATATAGTTAGTTTACTTACTTACAAAAATATCTATGGGAAACTATGTAGATAAAATCTACAGATTTATTCGTAGGAAACTAACTAGATATTTTACTCAACAATTTATCTATAAGTATAGATAGACTAATGTCATGCAATTATTTTTTAATTTCAACGTCATAAATTAATAAACTTAAAAAGTAATATTTTAACATAAAAACTTAATAGTCAACACTTAGACATGAATTAAAACTAAGATCCAACATTTGAATCTTGTAAGTTTAAACAAACCAATATACTAAAATATAAATGACAAAGAGTCTTCAAGTTTTATGCATAAAGTTTCTAATAATTTAAAATGTAGTTTGAATAGTCAAAGAGTCATGCTGGTGTTATTGCTAGCTACTCTTGTTGTTGTCGTTTTTAATCTTGTTGTTGAGATTGCTTTTGTTGATGTTCAAACATATCGTGTGCTTTAGTTGGTATGAACGGGAGGACAATATTAACAAGGGATTGAAACTGGTGATTCAATCGCTCATTCTCCTCCCTCGACTAGCAAACTTCCTCTTTCAACTGGATAATCTCCTCTGAATCATGAGAACAGTTAAAGAATATATGTTATGTTAAGTTATTCCCACATCTATAATCACGAGCAAGTTCTCCAGTCCCATTGATCTGCCCCTTTTTCAAACCACCAATAACAATAACAAAACTTTGAGTCCTAAGTCTCTCCTCCACAACAAGATCTAGGGGTAGGATTCTGAGGTGTCACCAAAAGATGCAGCTTCAGACTTAGTCTGAGAAAATCTAGTCTCAAATTCTTCTTATTATTCATAAATAGAGGTGTTATTTTATAATTATAGTTAACATTGTTCAAATGAAAGAAATATGCAAGATACAAAACTCACGTATGTCCGCTTAGATCTCTCATCCACAAATTAACTCGTTTCTTTTCGTATATGGATTTACTGACATATCTCATCAACATGTACAAAACGACCGTACTCCTCAACCTTCAATGAAAATTACTAACTAAAGTTATATTTTAAATAAAAGAAAGAATTATGTTATTTTTATTTACTTACCATGTGAATGGCGTGCTCATGCATGCCCAGGGAGCCACCTGTGTGTAGGCTCCCACCCTTTTCAGATGCTCGATTTACCCGAGCTTATGCACACTTTGTGTGAAATTCAGGTAGATTCCATTTCACTAACAAACTATTCCATTCTCTATCAAACATCCATTTAGGTTTTTTTCTAGCTTTTTGAGCTTCCATAAACATTTCAGAAAGTCTATGAGAGGCCTTTGAATGAAAATTCTTCCTTATTTGATTTTCATGCTCAGGTCTCCACCTCATCATTTTATGCATCAAGAGAAAATAAGTATAATCAGAATTCAGACATCATAGTATCATACCCAAGGTTGATTGCATCACATAGTAAAGGGAACAACATACAAGGTAAAAAGAAAAGGGCAAATATATAAAATAAGTCCACTAAGATTTAAAACAAGTCATCTGTAATTATTCACAAATGAAACTAGCTGTTAATCAATCTATTGAACAAATGTACATTTAGCTTTAAGTCACCAAACTTAGATTAGTTCCATATAAGAAAACATTGGTCATTAACCACATAAACATAATTTAATTTAACAGCACAATTCAAAAACAAAATAATAGTGTCAAACTATACTCTGCTTTACATTTGCATGCAAATTCAGAAAAGCAATTAAGCAAAGCAAGACCACGAGCATCTTAGTCAAAAGTGAATTAAATGTAAACTTAGTCTAGTAGAATCATTTTCAAAATTACTCTAATAGCAACTTAGTCTCGATAAATTTAAACTAGATCAATTTCTTCATGGGAAAAAAGGCCGCTCTGCTACAAAAATTAATCTATTTTTTACCTTAATGGAATTAAACTTACCTTAAAAAATTGGAAGAAGACTTTCCTTTCCGCATCTATCATCTTACCCCATAAAACCCATGGTTGGGAAAATTGTTGCTTAATAGACTTCATGATAGCCTTTGACACAACCTTACTTGGAAAAACCTAAAAAGAAAAAAAAAGTTATGCAAAAATATTAGATAATAAATTGATATAATATATATTGACAAATGTTTTAAATTCTAATAAAATCTTATGAAAAACCAAGAGGTTCAATCATTTCAAGAACTACACCAAGTGAGGGATCCTCCTCATTGTCTAGGTGTGCATCACCCTCATTAGTAAACAATGGTGATGGTATTAAGGGTGGTGAGGGTATTATAGGAAATAGAAAATGTATGGTTGCAGGAGCCGGGAATGTGGAAGATGTAGTTGTAGGTGGAGATCTAAGGATGGCTGCATCATTTGATAAGGTTTGGGATGGTATGGGTGCAACATTTGATGGGATTTGGAAAGGTATTGGTACAATATTTGGTGAAGTTTTAGAAGGTTTTGATGTGGCAGTTGAGGGTGGGGTAGATGATGATACTTTGTCTTTTGGTAATGGTATTTTAATCATATAACATGACCTCTTCGCCTTCATTGTCACTTTTCCCTTATTTTGATCAGAGGAAGAGTGTTGAGACATGTCACTAACACATGATGACATCTAAAAAATAGAAAATATTATTACCAAATAATTTCATTAATAATCATTATGTTTAACTAATATAATTCAAAAACAAAATTCAAATTTTCCTAACATCAATCCCAATTACCTAATCCTATTCAAAACTAGACTCTTTAATTTCATTTTCAAATAACTCATCTCCACTGTCTTCTTCAAAATCACTATCTTCAAATTTCTCTTCTTCATTTTCTAATTTCAAATCATTGTCTTCAAATTCCTCTTATTCATTATCAAAATAATTTGGTTATTCTTCATCTAATTTTTCAACATTAACTTGTGAATGTTGAAATCCATAAATATCTTCAACTTCAATAACCTCATTGGTATATAACATCTCATCTATTTGGTAAGGGACATCATTCACAACACCACATGATTTTATGTGACACTTAGGCTTTGTTTTGATTGCAACAAACCAACCACATTTGTTTTTTTGTGTTGCCAGATATGGGACATAATAAATTTATCTTATCTTATATGTAATGATAAACGGATCAAACAACTCATATCTTGTGTCCATTTTAATATCCACGAAACCATATTTAGTATCCCTTCTTGTACATTTGTGCATTGGATTAAACTAGTCACAATAAAACAATACTACCCTTTTATAAGAGCTTGAAGTGTTGTACTCTAGCTCTTATATATGTTGAATAACTTCATAAAAATTATTCTTGCCTCCTTTTATAAAGCCTTTTATATAAACCCCACCATTTTTTTCCTTCACTCCAATCATGAGTGTGAAATTTGTACCCGTTGACAAAGAATATATGCAATTCTTTAATGCAAATGAAAGGACTAATTGATAAATCTCTTAAGTGTTGGTTCCTCACACTTAAAGGCTCATTTTTAACCTACAAATGTAACACTTATTCAAGTTATATTTTATTTCATATATAATGTTATAATAAAATAAATTGTAATATACATCATACTTATTCCTTGAACCATTTAGGAAAATCAGCATGTATATGTCTTAAAGGATTTGATTCAATTATTTGGGAAAATTGTAAAAACAAAAATATATCAAGATAGTGCAATTTACTACAATAATGAAATCAATTTGTTCTCTAAAACTTACTTAAAATATGGTTTAACTTCGTTGCAATTGATCAACACATGCACATAAGTCGAGTCCCACTATTTTTGTGTTAATCAATGAATTGATTTCTTTCTAGAATAACGACTAGGCAAGTCAAAAATGAATAACATTGTTGAACTTCTTTCATTTTCAATTTCTATTTTATTTCTAGTATTCCAAGATGACAATATGAAATTGTTGAAATAATAAAAACAAAAATGAGTTGAAATATAATAACAATTTCTATTTCATTTTCAAGTAAAGTGCATATATTGATCCTTCAACCCTTGCCTTATTTTTCACTGATCATTTAGAATCACCCATGAATCTATAAAATTATGTGATGATTGGTAAGTATAAAACAAATGGAATTTGGATAAAATACTATGATAATTTTAGTACCTTTCAAATGGATACATCCACCTATATTGAACTGGTCCACCAAGTTTTTCTTCATATGCTAGATGAATTAGAAGATGTTCCATTGAATCAAAGAATCTAGGGGGAAATATGCTCTCCAACTTACAAAGAACAATTGGAATGTTTTGTTCCATCTTAACCAAGTTATCGTCTGTCAACATTGTAAAGCACAAGTCTTTGAAGAAATGATTGACTTCAATAATTGAATTTAAAGCATGTCCTGGCAATGAACTAAATGCAATATGAAGTAAAAACTCCATAAATACATGACAATCATGTCTTTTCATTCCATGAGTCCTTCCTTTGTCGACATCGGCATATCTTGCCAAATTGAAAAAATAATCATCAGGCATCCTAAGTTCTTCTACCCAACAACAAACTAGCTTTGCTTCCTTTATAGTTAAAGTGTAATTTGCTTTTGACTTTAACATTTTTTCTATTAGCTTGAGATTTCAACTCTAAGTCTTATCACCTACAATGCAAAGCTAAGTCCATCCTTGCCTTCTCATTGTCTTTCATCTTACCACTTATATTCATCACAGTGTTGAATATGTTTTCAAAAAAAAAAATTATCTATATGCATGACATCAAGATTGTGTCTTAATAAGTTATTTTTCCAATACAGAAGATCCCAAAAAATACTTCTTTTTCTCCAATTATGCAACACCTCATATCCTTGTAATTTAGAGACACAAGGATTTTTAGTAACTTTTGGTAGATCCATTACTTTATGTCAAACTTGCTCAAGTTTCAACCTAGTGATGGTCCATCCTTTACAACTTCCCTTTTTTGAAGGCATTCCTATCCATTTTAAATGTATGATTGTTGGGTAAGAACTTACGATGAGTCAAACCAAGAATTTTTTTCCCATTTGTCTAATCTAAAGGCCTTTGTATGCTCCATGCAATGCGGACAAGCCAATTTACCTTAAGTCCCCCAACCTGACAAGATGCCATATGTAGGAAAGTCATTAATATTCCACATCAAAGTTGCTCTCATGATAAAATTTTGCTTCCTCAAAATATTATATGCTTGAACACCACTCCACAATTGCCTAAGATCGTCAATCAGTGGTTGTAAGTAAATATCAATAAATGAGTTTGGATTGCGTGTATGAGATAGCTCAAAACATATGAGGTTTAGTCATGCACATTTTAGGAGGAAGATTGGATGGGGTCACAATTACTACCCAACAAGAATAAGGTTTACTTAATGCTTGAGTATATGGGTTAAACATTCGAGCATAAACCAAGTCGTACATTGCATGGACCAGCAGCAAAATTTGGATGTACCTGATCAAGATACTTCCAAGCTACACTGTTAGATGAATGACGTAACACCCCCAAATTTCTTTTGTTCTCATAATGTCACATCATATGACCTGCAATTTGCATTGATGCAAACATTCTCTACAACCTTGGAATTATAGGCAAATAAAACATAGTCTTAATTGAGACTAACTTTTTTGTACCAGTTCCATTCTTACGGTTACGATACCTTAGCTTATGACAAAATTTGCATTCAATCAACGCTCTATCATTTTTTCCATATTCATTGTCATAATGAAGCATGCAACCCTTCACACAACAATCAATCCTCTTAGCTTCCAATTCTAACTTTGACACTAACATCTTGGCATCATAGTAACTTTTAGGCAATCCATCTTTTATAGGTGTTACATCCCAAAACATTTTTGTAATAAAATATAAACACTGGTTAGGAACATTCCAATTGGACTTGCAAGTTAAAAGTCTTATACAAATTGACAATTTAGATTCTAATGCCCCTTCAAACAACAGTTTATTTGCCTTTATCAACATGTTATAAAATCATTGAGCTTCTTCATTTAGAGGCTCCTCCATATTATTTGATTCTAGTGCTTCAGACAATTCATGTTGCCTAAGATCATCACACACCATCTCCTGCATTAACATAAATAGTTCACCTTGGGTCACATCTACACCACTAATTGTAGCATCCATGCTATTATTATCAACATGTGGCATCTCTTCACCATGATTAGTCCAAATGAAGTAATTAGGCATGAAGCCATCTTTGTAAAGATGAAGTTTCACCTTTTCAATTGGGAAAATACTTGTGCAATCACATTTAGCACACAGATATTTAATCTTCCCTTCACTAAGATAAGAGTCCAGTTGACAAACTTTGCTTACAAACTCCTGAACCCCATTTACAAGGGTTTGTTTCAAACCTCTTATACCACTATATCACTTATCATATATCCAACCACAATTTAAATGAAATGAATCCATGTATTGTATATTTAAACAGTACAATATATTAAAACCTGAAGGTTGGAATAACTGACCTAGTTGAGTTAGCACACTGTAAGAGTAAGTTAGCTAATCACTATTATCTTACTCAAGAAATTGAAACACATACTTATTATAATTATCATGCTTCGTAATAACAAAGAGAGGAGATTTAAACAAAAACAAAGATCTAAAATAATTGAATGTTATATTTAAACAAAAACAAAGTAGAAAGTATGATTGAAATAGAAAAATACATAGATAGATGGATATTAAGCAGTGGGAAGAACCTAAAACTGATAAATGTAAAATGACAATCTCATTCTCTTATAAGCACTAAAATCGTAAACTCTACTAAGGAAACTCTAGAGGCAAAACAATGGAGGAGAGTTAACGATTACCACTTACCAGGGTTAAGCGACGACGAGCAACAGGAACGGCACGACGAGCCACAATCAATGTGAACGGAGTGATGGCTTCTCAATGAGAGGCAATTGTCATGTGAGCAACGATGAGCAACGGCGAGCGATGGCGTTGAAGCTGAGGTGCTTCTCGACAGTTAGAAGAAAAACTCGAACTAGCTTTGCATAAAGGTCACAAGAAGAGTAAATGCACAATGTGTCTTAATTTATTTTCATTCAAAATTTAACATTTTACTAACCAACACTTTAAAATTAGTAATTACACCCCTTTAACCATCATTTTTTTTTTCAAAATGCTGACAGATTATTTAAATTACCTACAGATTCAATTTCTGACAGCGGGATCCATGGGTAAATCCTCAAAATTTCCCACGAACCATATCCATAGGTAATATTTTAAAAGTTATTTATGGATTTTACTTAGTTATCTATGAATAATGTTACCTACGAATAAATCTGTCAATAAATACAATAATTACCCACGACTATTTTTTAGTTACTCACAGATTGTAATATCCATGGGTAATACATAAATTATCTACGGAATTAAATCCATATAAAATAATCCGTAGATAATACATAAATCACCCACTGATTTAAATCCGTGAAAAATAATCCATAGGTAATTAAGCTTTTTCTTATAGTGGGAGAGGAAGGACAATAGTGGTGATGTTGAGCTGTGACTTGTGACTTGTGATTGTGCATTTCAATGAGGGTGAGATACTAGTGGTGATGGTGGGGGAGAGTTGGGGAGAGGAGTAGAGGACACGACTTTGTGCAAATTCGATTCATGGAGGTGGTTAACATTGTATCACGAAAGACGTGGGGACCAAGTTTGGAGAAGAGACCATAGAAACTGTCAGCGATGACCTTGCCAGTGGGGGAGCATGGTGGCTGGGACAGTGACGGCATTGCTGCGTCGAGAGGGTTGGAGAGGGCGATTGGTCTCTGACTTGATGAAAGTGTATTTTAAAATTTAAATTAAAAATTAAATTTTCACAACCAAATGCAGTCACAAATTGTAAATTCTATAACCTTATTTGGCTTTCACAAATGCATATATATCAAAGGATTAAAAAAGACATTTTACGAATTTAGTGATTAAAAAAAATTAGTTTCAATTTTGAGGATTGAAACCTAAAAGACTATATATTTAATGGGTTAAAAACATATTTAAGCCGAAATCAAAGGATCATAATTTAAAGGACACGGATAGTCCTAAACGAATCTTAGAGGATATCAAAGAAGGGGTTTTTTTTTTATATAATTATTTTAATATTTATTTGTTATTATTAACTAGTGTAGTAATCCGTGCTAAGCACATGATGTTGTTTTAATGATTGTTATATAATTTTTTTATTTTTAAATAATATATGCCTAAAAAATATTTTTTATAATAAGTTTTTTTAAAGTTACAATTTTAATTTATAGAAAAATAGTGGTTATTAGAAAAGTGAGACAAAACTTTAATCATTATTTTTTTTAAAAATTAAAAGTGAAAATATGTAAAGTATAAGTTGGATAACATGTGCTTGAATATTATTTAAAAATATATGTTATTGAATTTTTAACAAAACAGAAATATTTATTTAAATATTTTAAAAAAAGAATGTATTAAAACAAATAGTTTAATGCTAATACATTGTTAGTGTAAAATAATTTTACACTACCAGTCAATTACAATCTATTGTTTTAAACTTTTAATGATTTTTGAATCAATTTTATGACTGGCTGACAGTGCGATCGGCGTGTGCATTCCACTCCTCGGCAATTTAATAATTTAGAGAATAAGATGTTGTATGCTCTAGTAATTTAGATTTATATGTTAAAAAAGTTATTTAAATTTAAATAAAATATTTAATAGATTCATTTACACAAATTAAAAAAAGAGAAAAATAGTGATACACCAGCGTAAAACTATTTTATACTGTCAATCAATTACAACTCTCCATTTATGATTAGACACTTGACTTTTGTAAAATTATTTCAAAAGTCATTAAAATGGTGGGTAATGTTTGCTTGATTATGTAAAATTATTTTACATTGATGGTGCATGAACATTAATCTCTTAAAAAAAATAAAAGATTATTTAAATTTAAACAAAAAGTTAAGTATAATCTCACATTATATAGAAGTCATGCTTAATTTTGTAGCACAATTTTTTTCTTATCTAAAGGAGTAAACTAAAATATATAATCATAAGATAATTACAATAATAATAACTTAAAAGCGTCATAAACTAATAATAATTGGACAATTTTGAAAATATTTTTTTTAAAAAAAAACTAGATGATAAAGTTTGTTAAAAATAATATAAAAGAAAAACTATAATCCTAAATGAAATGAAATCAAAATAATAAAATATCAAATATTATAATTATAATATAATTAAAATAATTTTAAGATAATAACAAATATTATAATTATAAGATAATTGCATTAATCAATTTAAAGGATTTAATTCATTTGTTAAACTTGTCCTATTACTTAATTATTTCAATATATAATTTAGAAATAACAATATTTATTTTAAAATTGAAAAAGCCCCATTGAAGTAACGTGGTTGTTAAAATTATTTAAACTTGCTTTAGTGTCAATGAGACAAAATTAAAAAAACAAACAAATTAAGAATTGTATTAATCTTAAGATAATAACAAATATTATAATTCTAAGATAATTGCATTAATCAATTTAAGAAATTCATTTATTAAAATTATCTTATTATTTAAATTTATTTCAATATATAATTTAAAAATAACAATGATTTATTTTAAAATTTAAAAAGCCATGTAGAAGTAATGTGATTGTTAAATATCTAAACTTGTTTTATTATCAATGAGACAAAATAAAAAAAAAAACATTAAAAATTGTATTAATCGTAAGGTAATAACAAACATTATAATTCGAAGATAATAACAAACTTAAACAAACTAAGAATTGTATTAATCCTTATATAATAACAAATTTAAACAAAAGATTTAAGATATTCATTTGTTAAAATTATTCTATTATTTAAATTTATTTCCATATATAATTTAGAAATAACAATGTTTTGTTTTAAAATTTTAAAAAACAAACAAACTAAGAATTACATTAATTCTAAAATAATAATAAATATTATAATTTTAAGATAATTGCATTAATCAATTTAAACTACTCATTACATTTTTTTTAGTTTTTTTTATTATTATATACAACTATGGTTTAAAAACAATCATTTCTTTTTTTAATTTTAAGCTTATTTTATTATTTATGACACTTAAAAATTAAAAAAAAATAGTTATTATTAATTATATCACGTAACATTTAGTAACTTGACAAAACTTTATTTTATAATATATAATAGATAGATTATATGTCTAAAACTAGAGATATAATATATTACTAATTAGTTATTTAAAAATGTATCCAAAATCTAACCTATTAAATTTAAAAATGTAATTCATCGTGGAATCCACGAATATTAAATTTAAAATGAGTGCTATCACTAAAATAAATTAAAAAGTGAGTTCTTATGATTTATTTGGCATTGTAAGACTAAAAAAAAATATAGCTTATGAAGCAAAAATGGATTCTACTAGTAAAAATAAAGATAGGTAAGTATGTAACTCTACCATTTGCCTAAGATGGCATTCTAATAACTCTTTGGATTTCATTATTTAAATATTGACACGTGTGAGTAGTATGAGTATCCCACCATATCCAAACATGGCATATTATATTATCTGGGTCCCTGTAGTCTATTCCATCTTGTTTGTGTAAGAGATACGGATTCGAGAGGGATAAGACTTTTGGCAGGGTTTGTTTATTTTTGTAGAATAATAACAAATCAAGATGAATATATGAAGATGCCTCTTCTTTTAACACACATTCATCAGAAAAAGGACAACTATTAAGAGCCATTGGTTCTGCCTTTACTTTTTTGGTTGCATATATAACACTATATGTTATATTTATATATATAGCAATATAAGATAGATTGTGCTTAACAATATTTCAATCGATATTTTTATTTTATCTAACTTTTTCTCAGTTTATATAAATATTAATATATTTTTTAATCAATAAAGACCTATTATTTTACTATCTTTATTTTTTATACATTTATATATAAATTGAGAGAAATTAATTGTATTTTTTATGTGGAAGTTATTAAATTAGAAGTATTTTATGAAATCAACTATTAGAGTAGTTGATATATAACACTTTTTTTTACTAAATAATATTATATATTTTGATTAAACAAATTTATAAATTAGTTAAATAAAATAAATTATCTAATATAACTAATGAAACACTCAATATATCTGAATGTAGTAGGTGATGCAAATGGGGGATAATGGGATATTCTGAGTTTTCTCATCTATTCTATAACTAATCTAAACCATTTGTTTGGTCTATAATGTAAATTTGTCGCTTTGGATATTTTGTTTGGTCGTACAATGATTATCTTTTGATCTATTAAGTAAAAAATTAACCTTATTTATAATAGTGTGATTATTATTAATTCAAAATAATTTTATATATGATAAAAATCGAACACAAAAATTATCGCTAAATAGATTGTTTGATAATGTGTGTGCATGTTACTTAATAGTTATATCAATTCTCATATTGCTGGTTGGATATTGATAGTTTAATTACCAATTTTTTTTTTTTTTTGTACAAATAAATTATAGATCGAATTATTTAACCCAGGTTATCAATTTCTATATTATATATTTAAATGATTAGTTTAAAATAAAATAATTTTTATAAATGGTATCTTTTATAATTACGTATTTTTCATAACGTATTCCCAATCCATATTATTTTAATACAATTAATCTTTAAATTTATTGGATCAAGATTATATAGAATAAAATATTTACTAATCATCCGTTAAGTAATCTCTTATTAATTAAAATAATTTTAAAGTTTTTAAAACTATTTTTTAATGGAGGCTAAATTTTTACATTTTAATTTACAATTTTTCTTATAATAAATTATATTTTATTTATTAATGAATATTTTCACCTTTTAGTTTTATTTTAATATTTTGTGTATATTTAAATCTCTTGCTGCTTTAAGAATTGATGACCGTTCCTGCCATTATTAGTGTTCGAGCGTTACTATGTTCACTAATTTTTGCCTGGTCCGTCCTTGAAGCACACCACTGAAAGAGATTTACTTTGATACACTGAAAAGTATATGCACCTTAGTGGTATAGGTAGTACCAATTAAATCCTTACGATATTTTTAATTATACAGTCTCATACTTTTATACTTGCACACCTCTATACACTGAAAATGTGTTAAAATATAATATAAATGAAATAAAACACAAAAATCAAAATTTTATTAATAATATTTTGGTTAATTTTTTTTTGACTAAAATAAATTGAGTACTTAAAATTTTTTTACGTTATGAGTTCCTAAAAAAATTTTAATTTTTCTTTAAGTCCCTGTCGATCACGTGACATCTTAAGATAATGTCACTTTATCAGTAGAAACTCAAAGCAAAATTAAATTTTTTTTTATAAACCCATAACAACATAAAAATATTTGAGGGACTCAAACTAAAAAAATGAGTATTTTTTAAAGATCTAAAACTTATTTAAACTTTTTTTATTAGTGAATTTTAAAAGTTGGGGAAGTGTAGATGCAACTTGACCACTAAACTGATCCGCCAATGAGTGCAACATATAAATGATTGAGGAGTGTAAATTGTAAACTTTAGTATATTTAAAATTAATTTTTTAAATTAAGGAGTGCATATATTCGATTTGTTCATGTATCTCTTCGTTGAAAACATGCTAACTAGGAGTTGCTCCTTGTCCATGTCTCTTCTCTTTTGCCTTGGTAAATCACATTCCACCACTGTCATTGCCTGAGATGTTACAATATAAGAATGAGAGATGATGTAACATTATAATTTTCATAATGTATGATTATCATAATGTATTAATGTATGATTATATGTTTGATTTAAAATATAAGAGAAACTAAATTTAAAAGTTATGTCATGGGATAATTAATAAAATATAAAGTTCTTGATCATGTGTATTGTTATTTGTTTTAATGGTCTCATGTTTTTTTAGTATGTAAGCGAGCGAGCGAGCGAGCGAGCTTATATATCTCTAGAGAAAAAAATGCATAGAAGGGGGTGTAGTTAAGGAAGGTGTGGAGACAAATAGCAAATCCTAAAACAATCACAAAAGCTTAAATGTTGAATACTTTTCCCATTCTTCTCATTTCCCTCATTTTCCTTCTTCCTTATCAAAAACCTCTATAGAAATAGGAGAAACTTCATATTCTTCTTAGAATCCAGTAATGAAATAAAATATAAATCAAAATACAAAATATATAATTATATAACATAATAATCTAATAAGTATATATTAATTATATAATATGGTTAAGATAAATTGAGCAACCAATTTCTTATTGCCGTGAATATCATGAAATTCAAAACAGAAGACAAACATGATGAATATTATAAGCAATTCATGTAATTTTAAAAATGAAACATAAATATAAAGACATAATTTTTTTCTAAATTTAAAAGTAAAAATAAAAAAGAGAATATATAAGAAGTGTTTATTTTTATAAATTTTTATAGAGTAAATTGTTAAAGATATATAGGATTATTATTTTTTAGAAAAATAAATTTAAAAATATAATTGGACAACTAATTTTGCAACAATTTTTTTATGCTTTCTATCTATGCACTTATCTCACTTTTAACCTACCATTACTTTAAAGTTCAAGCATTTTTCATTTATTTACACTATTTATTTATTTTTCGTTGATTTTCAATTCTCCACTACTCTCTTTACACTTTTTCTCTTACTTTTTCTTCAAACTCCTCCTCTATGTTGGCTCATTCCCAATAAAAGTTTGATGAAACTCGACCATGTCATAATATTTCAGATCTCAAGTGTGTAGTTGTGTTTTATCAGGCAATATAACTAGTTTGATTGCTATATTAGAAATACAAACTTATAACAATATTAAATAAATTGTTGCAAAGTATATTAACCAATGTTTTTAATGAATTTATAATATTCAAATTTTTTTAATAAAATTAGACATAGATTACGTAAGAGAAGCTGAGGGCATCCAACAATGTTGGCATCTCCACAACCACCCCATCACTAGAGTCAGGTTATGCAAAATAAATAGATAAAAGAAATAACAATTGTTGTTGGAGAGACTAAGCTAAAATCCAACCAAGTTTAATAAAATCGAAAGTTTGGAAGCCCATAGAAATCATGGGCAAAATTAGTTAAAAGAAAATTAGGGGGGTTATCCCACCAAATAAAATTAATTCTAGAATCTACTCAAAAGTTAGCAATTGTGTTAGGACATTGATTGTCTTCTCGAAAAATGTGAATGATGACTATATACAATCTATTAGAGTTGAATCTCATACGATTTCATCGTCCTCTAAGACATTAGGAATAAGTTTCGATTTGAAAAAGACATTCACCAACAATTGAGAATCGCATTAAATCTAGAGATTATACAAGCATAGAACGCACAAAGAGTTGCATATAATTCAGCATAGAACGCACTTTCGATACCCAAAAACATTGCAAAGCCACCAATAAAGGAACCAAGATGATTCTGAAATATTCCTCCCATCCCTGTCAACCCGGGGCTACCACGAGTAGCGCTGTCAATATTGCATTTGTAAAAGTCAACTGTGGGATGTGCCTAATCTTAAAAGCCCTCAGAAGATGAAGGGAGATCCCAAAAAACTGAAGGAGGGCAGAGTCCATAAACAATTGGATAAAGTTTGAGCTGAGAGCACGACACTAATTTGAATGGAGAATTACATATTGGAGAAATTCTCGAAGTTGACCTTTGTGATAGAACTGAAACACATTCAGGATCAAAAGCGGGAAGTTGAAGATCAATTTATAATGAAAAAGTGATTTGAAGCCAATTCTAAAGATCCCGAAGAAAATTATAGTATTCAAAGTTAATATATTATTAAAATGAAATATAAAAATTATAATATTACATTATTACTTTCAAGTCATTAAATTTGAAAGTGATTTAAGGAAAATTGTCATTTCTATAAGTTATGTTTAATTAAAATTTTCTTCATACTTCATGAAAAATATTTATTCATGTCTATTATATTTTATTCATATTTTTTATATTAAATAAAATAAATCATTCAATAAATTAGTTAAGTCCAAATAGAGAAAGAAAAAAATATTTATATTAAAATTATTATAATAATGAATTAAAAATTATATAATTTTACCATATTAATTTAAATAGTAATGTGTTTTTAGGTAAAATGCCCATCTTCCATGAATTAAATGTATGTTTTTCTACTTGTTTTCATAAAACAAAATGTTCCTTCCATGTTTTATTTTAAATTTTAAATATTCTCTTCCTCCTTTAATATAAGACTTTTTTCTCAATTTTGTTTGTGTCTGCGGTTCTGCCTTGATTAATTTTTTTTCCACCAAAATTCCCTTAATTACTCTAAAATAAATGTTATTCTTTTTAGGGTCCTCTAAAATAAATTTTACTTATTAAAAAGACTAACAGACATTAATTAATCAGGTGAGTATTGAATGGAAATGAAATTATGAGTTTTAATAATTGTAAGGATAATTTTAATCTATAAAAAAAGGAATAATTTTAACAAATTTAATTCTAATAATTAAATTAACCAACTTTCTTAAAATGTGTAAATTAACTAAAATGTATTAGACTAAGGGATGGAGGGAGAATCAAGACATAAACTTCAATGTCAAAATTTTGTTAATATAATTTAAAAATTTTAATGATTAAAACCATAATTAACTCATTTATTGAAATAAAAATTATACAAAAAACATTTAAAGACAGTTTCTATGAAAATAGAACGAACAAAAGAGAATGTGAAGCAAACAGGACATTGAAACCATGTGCTTGTATTGGTTTGAGGAAAATGGTGGGTGTTTTTGTAAATTAAGATATACAGACATACTTGCGCGTCACACACCTCAGAATGATATAAAAAAAATTAAGCAAATTCTCTGGATCCTTTGCATTTTTAAAGGGTATTAGAATCCTGGTATAAGTGGACAAATAATTTATAGATATGTTAATTAATGAGGTTTGTCATTTCTAATTTTTAAAATTCAATATTTTACAAGTTAATCCTTCTTTTAATTATTATTATTTTTTTCTTTTACTTAAGTCATGCTCCTTTAAAAGTGAAAATATTTTCTTTCTAGATTTTAGGAAATATATTTGTTTTTATTTGTTTTTACATTCATCGGGTTCAAAGAAAACTACAACAAGGATTCCTGCAAAAATACAGGTTTGACCAAAGCATCTGCCCATGAACAACACTAATTTCCATAAAATAATCCATTAAACTTCTTATAGCCCTTATCAACCTCCAACCATCAGAATTCCCCACCTAATTCCCTTTGATGCTCATAACAACAGCCTGAATCTATTTGCAATTGTACATAAGAGGAGCCTTTCCGTTTAGCTAACCGTAGCCCTTCGAGGTCCTAGCACCCTCCTCAACTTTGCAATATAAGAAGTAACTATATCAATCTTTCTAGTAAAACAACAATTCCAGTTGAATTAATAGTAACTCAAAGTACAAAATATTGAAAAATGTATTGAGACATTTCAACAAACAGTTTATCAACAACTATTGGACAAACTATATCTCATCAAAATCAAATCATAGTATCAACATAATTGAGAATCATTACTCATAGCAGTAGCAGGCACATCAAGTATTAAAAGTGTTTATTTGATTTTATTTTATGATTTCTTATTTTTAATCTTGTATGAAAAATAGTCCAAAGATTATTCATGTCCCATGTTCAAACCACATCTGCAATCAAACCCGTGAAGCTGTGAAACCATCATAGGAGATGCGTTTTTCACTCCAACAACACCTAGTCGCCTTTGCTCACTGCTATCCACTACCTTCGGTTTGAAACACCATTGAATCACATCCCGACTCCGACAGACCTGTGCACAAATGCACTTTGAGTCTGACGTTTCTATGCGCACTCATACTTCAACATATCTGTGCGACAAGAACTCAGACTCCGACGTTTCTCTGCGTGCTCGCACTCTGAACCTGATAGATCTCGCACTTGCACTCAGCAAGTCTCAACATGTTTTCAATCGTTTGATGAACTCGCACAGTGACGATCCAAACCGCAGGATGTAAGGGGATTGAAGAGCTAATACAGAAAATAGTGGTTGACAAGAGGAATGAATCACTTGCAAAACATTCAATTTTGAAAATTAAAAATAATGTGGCCTCATTAACATGTCTCTACATTGTTTGTCCACTTACATAGGATTCCAATACCCTTTAAAATGTAAAGGCTTGGGAGAGTTAAAAAAAAATAACTCCAAGGAGAAGCTCCAAACTTGAATTGCACAATTTATTTCATTGTTGTTAATTGATTAATATGGGTAACTGACACATATTCTAAAAAATGGCTTTAAAGTTACATTTATGGCACAATGAAAAGTGGCTGGAGCATCAGGTATCTCAAAGGGAATGGACCAGGAATTCAAAGTGTCATTGATGGTCTTAAAAGTTGTTTTAGGAATAACCTCCTCATACATCCTAATTTAGTGATAACCAACCCCTAGATCAACTTTAGAAGAAAAGCAACATGCAATTCAGAACTATTGTTATCATAGCTTCAGTTTCTTATCTCAACACTTTGTAACCTTTGTTAAACAATGAAATAAATCATTCTATCTATAAGAGCGATTGGCATAAGCTATTAAGCTTGTATTTTTATTTTGGGCTTTTTGACACACATAGATAAAATTAAAAAATAACTCGTCCAAATAGTATGACCATACACATGGTAAAGATGATTGTTAATTAAACTTAGTTGTACAATTGATCTCTTAATTGTTTTTAAAAGTTCAATTGAATTTGTTAGTTATTAAAAAGTTCAATCTAATTCTCAAATGGTTAAAAACGCTAAAATCCTACCATTTCCACTAGCTAGTTAGTTTGATTGAAAGAGTTTTATAAATAGACATTTTTATAATGATTGCCCACAGATCGTCCTTGTTAAGAGATACCACCAACACAAGACATTTGTAGTTGTACTGTTTTTTCTTAATTTATTATTATTTGTATATCCCGTACCGGGGCTGACATAAAGGGTATGACGGTACTGTTTTAAATAATTAAAAGACTTGATTGGAATTTTTGATAATTGAGGTATTGAATTAAACTTTTACAAATACTAAGGTATCAATTATATAATTAACTCATCTAGTTAATTAGTTGTTTGGACTTTTTCTTTTTTTTATCTAATAACAACATGAATTTATGGTTGATGATCAATCATGATATAAATATAACGGTAAATGATTAATTAGGTCCTTCAAAGCCTCAAATGCTAACAGTTTGATATTTGAAGATGAAAAATTTAAATTTAGTATTGAAAGTATAAAAAGTGTGATAAATTGATGATGTTGTTAACTTTTGTTAATTTTTATCTGTTAACATTTTTGTCTGCGTGGCATGTAGTTTCCTTACATGACAATCCATGCGTGTAGATAGGATGTCACATTATTAATAATTATCAATATTAAAAGTTAATATGTTAGTATATTTATCTAAACTAAATTGTTAATATTAAAAGTTAATTTTTTTTACAATACCATCTTTCCTTTTTAAAAAAAATACTAATAAATTATTCCATGAACATGACAATTTGCTGTTAATTTGATTTTTGAAAAATACAATTTCCTATCAATTTGGTTCTTCAAAGATATAACTTATTTACAAATTAATACACGTAAGATAAAAATTTTAAAATATAAAAGTTGTTCATTAACTTTTTTTTTTTTCTAAATTGATCACCAAATTTTTAAAAGTTTTAAAATGTCCTAACTTATTTATTTCACGACAAGTTTATATTTTGAAAAATTTATTGTTTTCTATTATGTTGTTCGTTTAACTTAATGATTTATCATTATAAAATAATAGTAATTTAACAATATAAAAAAAAATATAATAATATTTTTATTTTTGTCATAATATTTGATAGGCACTTAAATAAAACTAATTTAGAGACCATGCTAACTAAGAAGGAAGGAAGAAAAAAATGTGATGTTTTATTTTAGTTTAAATATGTTTTTAATTTCTTAAATAATGTGTTTATTTTTTTAGTTTCAAAAATAAAATATCTTTTTTTATTTTTTAAATGTAATAAATATTGATTTTAGTTTTTTTTTTTTAAATTTTCAAACAAGGTAAATAGATTTTATAATTTGTAGTGATTTTTTTACAATCACAAATTGACTTTGTGATAAAAAAAAAATCTTCACAGATTATAAAATTTATATACTTTTAGACAAATTGAAGAAAAAAAAAACATTTAATTTAAATAATTAAAAAAAAAACCTTATATTTAAAGTAACAAAAACATACATTAACCTTTTATTTTTGGTATTGGTAGGGGCCAAGAGCCCAATAATGTGATGTTTTTATAAGTGTTATTCCGTATGCTCTACCTCCATAAGTTGAATATTGAAAAATGTTCACCTAACCAAGATATGAAAATGTGTACAAGATACTCTTATCTCCCTATCTATCATCATCTATGTCTCCCATTACCCGTCAAAACCTTTGTCCCATACTCTTATTTCCCTTTTAGGACGGAATTAGCATGAGCGTAGTAGCATTATAATTACTCACTCGTTCAAGGTTGCAACCTTTTTTCTTGCTTTGCATTTCAAGTCTTTATTATTGTCGGTGGACCGAAAATGACTTTCCTTGCCGCACATTAAAGACATCCTCATCTCTTCATTGACCACACTCATCATCATCCATCCCCTTTCACATTCCACTTTTTTTTTTTTTTTTTTTCTCTTAAGAAGATATCATAACACATTCTTTAATACAGTTTTGATAACAAATTCTTTTATTGGTTGAAATTGATGGAAAAGTATTAAATCAGGAAAGAAACATTAAATAAATATGTTTTATAAAATTTTATAATTTTTAATAAATTTGAACTAATTAAAAAAAATATATCAATAGAGTGTTTGAAAGAATTTCGTCTATTCTCAATTATAAGAATTTTTTTTTGTTAAATATAAGAAAAAATTACTTTTTTCTTCATTTAATGATACTCTTTTTATAATAACCTTTTTTTTCTAGCAAATTTCAAGAAATTTTCAATAATCGAATAGTTTTTTTAGAATAATTTAGGAAAAATGTTTTAAATTTAAAACACTTGAGTGTTTTATTTAATAATTTAATGAATTATGATAAACTAATAATTGTTGCATCACTTTTAAATTATTTTTTTTAATAGGTTCAAAATATAATTTTTATTTTTTATAATAGAAAACATAGAAAAGTATGTTCTCAGCATATATGACAAAAGATTAATATGAATCTTTTAAATACTCTCTTGAATACTTTTTTTTTATTGGTCGAAAATCACAATTTCATATGAAAGAGTAATTAAATTTGATATAAAATTTACCTGAATTCATGATTTTAATAAATTTTGATTAAAAAAAGAAATTTTATATATATATTAGACTCATTCCATTCCTCTCCTAGCATTTCACTTTTTCTTTTCCTTCTATTCGCTAAATCACAATTAACTAACATTGACCATGAGATTCACACGTACATAATCCGCATCACACTGGATCATTGCTGAACAGTTCCATTTCCACTACGTTGACCAATTACTATCAAAATCCATTTTCAATCCAATCCCAATTCTTTGTTTCAAGTGGGGGACCATCCTCTCACCTTATTACCCTTAGAAGCCAAAACCCTTTTTTCATTTAAAGTGCTATTAGAAGCCAAATGCCAAATGAAAGTAACACACACCCAACCCTATCTAATCTAATCTAATCAACACAACTATTTACAAAGAAAATAAGAAGAAGAAGCTAGTTACTTGCAAATAAATCTTTTGAAGGGTTGAGAATGGACGTTTAAGGGTGAAGATAGAAATGAAAAGTAGAAATCACGAGTTCGGTTGAATTCTTATACGAACATTTTTAACAAAGAAATCTTTCAAACATAACTTTCCTTAACACTTAATTTTATTTTCTCACACATTTTTAAAAAATCAAATAGAAAAAAACTAAACTAGTCCCAACAATAATTAATTGACTATAGTTCCACTTAATAACATTAATTATCCTAATTTGGATAAACTCGAAAGGATTTGAAATTAAATTTTCCTCTTTTCACGAATGGAGGTTCGATACCCTATTAAAATCTTGTTTAGTAACTAGATCTCCAACACATAAAACTACTTGAAATTTAGGCCTATGTAGTAATTTTTTAAAGTGAATTTATGTCGAAAATCTCATCGTATCATTAACGCGGTGTTAGATAGATTAGAAAAAAAACTAAACTTAGATATACAGTTTCTTAAATATGTATCGTGTTATGTTATCAATCAAAATTAAAAAAGTTTTAACTTATAACCTAAATAATAAAAATTAAAGATTAAAGGTTATTTTTATTTTTTTATGTTTTAGTTTTTTTTCAGATGAATGAATTAAAATGATCCTTTTGAAATAATATTTATATTTACTTTTGACAAACAATTTTGAATTTCTTTTTGAAGAATTTAAGATATAAAATTTATTTTATTAAATCTACTTACATTAGAACTGTGGAACTCAATTAATATATAAATCAAAAGAGCATCAAATACAATAAAAATTGTCTAAAAAAATAAGTCTCATTTTTTTAGATGATTTTTCGTGAAATGAGTTAAAATGATTCTTTTGAAACAATGTTTATTTTCAATTTTGAGAAGCAATTTTGAATTTTTTTTAAAAAATTTAAGATATAAAAATTATTTTATTAGATCTATTTACATTAAAACTATGAAACTTAACTAATGTACGAATTAAAAAAAATCAAATATAATAAAAATTATCTTAAAAAAAAAGTCTCATAAACTATTAAAAATAAATTTAATATTATATTTTTTATTAATTTAATTGTTCGTTGGATTTTATAGTTCACATAATAAATATAATGAAATAGTTTTTACTTTTTACATCTTAAATTAGTAAAAAAATAATTTAATATTGCATCACAAAATTAAAAATCATATTTATTCTTAGAAGGATTATTTTGACTCATCTCTAAAACATAAAAAAAAATTAAATTGAATTATTTTAAAAATATAAAGGATGAATTGAGATTTTTAAAATATAAAAAAGTAAACTGAAAAAAAAATAAAAATAAAGGATTAAAAATCACATTTTCAAAATTAAATTAAATTACAAAACTATGTAAATTCTGGTATTAAAACTCTAATTCCAATTAAACAAAAACTCAACCAATTCTCGTCATCTTTTGTGACACTTTCTTTTTATTTACTAAAAAACAAACACCAACTACACTGGACATCCCGGTGGAACGTGGAAGATATTTTGGTGTGTGGCGATAGAAATATCTAAGAAAGAAGAAAAAAATAATACTAATGAGGAAGAATGAAAAAAGAGAAAGGCGACAACATTGCTTACGTGGCAACGAGCACAAGGTGCGTCATCTCGGAGAGAGAGAGGCGAAACGGCACCGTTTCGCTGTCTCGTTGTTGGTTCCACCAATTTTTGCTTGCTTGTAGTTGCTTGCTTCCGTTCCAACCCAATCCACACTTATATTTTATCCATCTATTCTCTTTTCCCTCACCAGCAAAGCAAAACAAACCATTTCTCACAACACAAAGTCTTCGTTTCTTTTTTCTTTCTCCTCTTCTTCTTCTTCAACCTCTCGAACGAACGACGGCGTCGTTTCCCGTTCTCTGATGTAAGTGCACGCAGTTCGAGAAAAGAAAAGAGAAGAAAATCCGTTGTTGTTGGTTTTTTTTTTTTTTTTGGTTCCGGTTTGTTTAGATGGATCGGGCGGCGTTGACGGTTGGACCGGGCATGGACATGCCGATCATGCACGACAGCGACCGTTACGATCTGGTCCGCGACATCGGGTCCGGAAATTTCGGCGTGGCGAGGCTGATGCAGGATAAACAGACCAAGGAACTCGTCGCTGTCAAATACATCGAAAGGGGTGATAAGGTTTTTTTTTAATTTTTATGTACAAATAAATAAATGTTAAGCTTTTGGAGTTCGAATCCGTGACTTAGGACATGTTTAGTTAACCGTTGAAATTACGATTTTACTGTAAAAAGAAGAGTGAAATCCTTTTGCAAGATGAATTTTGTCTAGAGTCCTTTTCTTCCTAACAACCAAAAATGTACTTAGTTGTTTTGTCTGAACCAATGAGCTAAACTATTATTTTTTTCTGTTTTCTTGGTTGGTGCTGTACCCTCTTGCTTTGGTAAATTTCTTGTTTTCACGCTTTTGATGAGGGCAAAGAGGGGGAAAGGGAAAATAATAACTAATTAGTGACTCACATGATCGAGTTGCTTAATGGTTTCTTTGATGTTGCTGACGTGTGATGCTATTTTTGTTGTTTTTCCGTGTTTCCATTTTTGTTTTTTGTTTTTTTAATTTTTTTACGGCATTGGTTAGCTGTTTCTTACTGGTAAAGAAGTGCTGGACTGATTTTTTTTTTTTTCTTTTTATGATGTTATTGTGTCTCGCAGATTGATGAAAATGTGAAGAGGGAAATCATCAATCACAGGTCTCTGAGGCATCCTAACATTGTTAGGTTTAAAGAGGTTAGTATATTTTTTCAAGGTTTTAAAAAAGGGTCTGCGACGGTGTTTGGAGTGTCCACAACCGCAATTGTTAAGGCTTTTTTTTTTTTTTTCTTTTAAGATAGCAATTGTTAAGGTTTTTGGAGTGTCTGCACTTATCCACAATTTTATGTGACCCTGTTTTTGGCCGCAACTTTAATGTTTTTGGAGTGTCTACGACCACAGTTGTGACTGCATTTATCTGCAGTTTAAAACTTTGATATTTTGAAATTGTACATTGGCTTAAATATGTTTGGCTTAATAAGTTTTGGTTCCTTAAAAAAATATCAATTTTTTAGTTTGAATTTCTGGATTTTTTTTTTGTGTTGTTTTGGGTCTTTGAATTTTTTTTAATTTTGGTAGGATTCAAAATAAAATTAAAATTTTTTCAGGACCCAAAACAATGCAAAAAAATTTCAGGGACTCAAGTTAAAAATAAATGAGTATTTTTTAAGAATCCAAAATGTTTTTAGTTATTCAAATATAAGATCTTTTTGATTTAGTCTCATAAATTAAAAGTTGTGTTTTTTAGTGTCTAAATTCTTAAAATAATTTCCCTAAAAATAAATAAATTGTTAAAATAATTATTTTAGTCCCTCTCCACGTATGTTTTTAGTTGTACCAAATAAAGAATATTAATTTTGTAATTTGTGACTATTTTTTACTAGTCAAAATATAATTGTGCCCGTTAAAAATCGCTATAAATTGCAAAATCAATATGCTTGACAACTTTGTGTGGAAAAACTTCAAAAATATTTATCAGACTTGAAAGATTAAAAAAAATATTTTTAAAATTTGAGGGACTAAAAGAATTAAATTTTAATTTCGGGGATTAAAAAAAATAGACTTCCAATTTGAAGGACTAGAAGCATATTCAAGCCTTGTATCTTCTAGGATGTTTCTGTACAGAGGAATTGCAGTCACATTTATTTTTAATGTTCTATATAATTTCACGCAGGTAATTTTAACACCTACTCATCTTGCTATTGTAATGGAATATGCATCTGGAGGAGAGCTCTTTGAGAAAATCTGCAATGCTGGGCATTTTAGAGAGGACGAGGTTCTTATTTAATTTGTTTACTTATTCTACAGCTGAACGTTATAAGTTTGTACTTCTAATTTGTTCTACTCAGTTTCTAACCGGTTATGATTCAGGCACGATTCTTCTTTCAGCAACTCATATCTGGGGTCAGCTATTGCCATGCTATGGTAATTGAACATTTTCCCCTTTCTGCTCTTTCCAATCTAAATTATGTGTACACTGCACTGAAAATGTTGTAGTATATCTAGGGCCTATTTGGATAAATGTCTTTAGAAGGATTTCTAGAAGAAAATATGAAATTAGTTTTTCAATTAGCTAAAATTGGTTTTTTCAATAGTCAATTTGTAGAAGTCTTGCATATTTTAGAAAAAGTTACATGAAAGAGCTTTTACAAATTAGTTATTGAAGAAGCCAATTTTAGCTTACAGATAAGTTAATTTCATTTTTTTTCATATTCGTTTTCCTCAAAGTCCTTTTAGAGTAGTGTATTACTCTTCTGAACATTATGTTTGATGTATCAGTCTTCTTTTTGTATTTTTTTTTTTTTTTATCGTATGTCTCTTCATGAAGCAAGTATGCCATCGGGACTTGAAGCTGGAAAACACTTTGCTGGATGGAAGCCAGGCACCTCGTTTAAAGATATGTGATTTTGGGTATTCCAAAGTAAGATTTTCATGGTGTGAGTTTCATGCTTACATATTTTAAATGTTACTGGGACTTGTTAGGTTCAGTAATATTTTTCTCCAATTATTACTACTTTCTGCTTCTCTCTGTGTGTGTGTTTGTGTGTTTCATTTGTCTGCAGTCATTTTTGTTCTTCAGATTTAGACCGTGGTGATGGAATTGAGTAGCTCCTGAAGTTACTAAAAGATGATTTCGGTATTATGGGATATTGGAAAAGAGACATTTCTACACAACTGTTGATGGTGAATTTTTGTAATCTAAATTCTTTAATAAGCTTGTTTGCCACTATGGATTGTTAAAATTACGAGCCTACAAGCTTGTCATGTATATCTTTGATTAAAAAACCAATGTTCCATTGATAAACAAGTCATTGGTGAGGTAATCCAATTCGGAGGGAGGCAACTTTGAATTTCTGATGAACACTGATATTTCCCTTTTCTGTTTCTAATTTTGAGTCTGCTTCTGCTTTTGTCTATGTTTCCCATATAAATGCATAAAAAACACTACACTTTTTCATGATGTTCTTGAGAAAATTGATAAGTTGGCCATTCCAGCATTATGGTATTTTCTTAGTTGTACATTTGAATTAAAATTCATGTTGAGTTCCTTGAATTTTGCTGTCATCCTTTTATTTCATTGATTCAGTTTCCTTTTGGCTGAACATTTTCATTTTTCAATATAATAGTAGATTTCACAATTATAGATGATCTCATGATCATTCTATTCTAGTTGTTTTTGTTTAATTTTTTTTCTCTCTCACTGTTATGCCTCACAAAATCTGATTGATGGTGTGATTTGCACTTTGCAGTCTTCAGTGCTTCATTCACAACCAAAGTCAACTGTGGGAACTCCTGCATATATTGCTCCAGAAGTATTGCTGAAACAAGAGTATGATGGCAAGGTAGAGTATTTTACTGTTTAGTTTATCGTTCTTTTTCTATAGTTTTATCAATGTCATGATTAAACGAATATCTGTGGGTATGTTTGGTTTAAAGTTGGAAATGCTGTGTGCATATTCCAATATAAATCTAACGGATAAAAGCAAAAGCAAGGATCCCATCCTTTTGTAAAATTACTTTTGCCTCAAGTATTTTTTTCACCTGAAAACCAAACATGCACTGTGTTGTTAACTTGTCATCATTTACGAGTTTGAGTTTGCAAATTCTTGACATTTTGTGATCTGAGGATCTGATGGGTTGCTTCTGTTATGTTTTCTTGCATTTAATATTAGCTTGCAGATGTCTGGTCATGTGGAGTAACCTTATATGTGATGCTAGTGGGAGCTTATCCTTTTGAAGATCCCAACGAACCAAAGGACTTTCGGAAGACAATTCAAGTACATCCGATCTTTGCATACGTGCTCGTTTTCTTCTTGAGTAGTTTCTGACTGCTTGATTACAACTTTTGGTTTCTGCTTGCTTTCTCTGCAGAGAATTCTTAGTGTCCAGTATTCCATTCCAGACAGTGTTCAAATATCTCCAGAGTGTTGCCACCTTATCTCAAGGATTTTTATTTTTGACCCAGCAGAGGTAAATTCTATTTCAAAGAACTACCCTACTACTGCAATACATGAATTTGACAATACACAATCCTCGTGTAATTTTGTTTGTTAGATTCATTTTTTATTTATTTTTTATATACTACTTAATGGATCTAGGATAAGCTCTTATATCATCTTAGCATATGGTTTTTAGACTTAACTCAACCCCAAAAATAGGTCCTATGTGGATGTATGTTCTATCATAATAAGAATATATTGTAGGCTTTCAAACATGAAGTGTGATCATATATAGAAAGCAGGGCAAAATGTTGAATGTGTTCATTGACTTGGTTGAGTCTGCCAACAATAAAATATAGGAACTAAGCTTCTACACTCGCTAGTCAAAATCATTTGTTTGAATCTCATGTCTTTGGATATTTATGTGATAGAGAATCACCATGTCTGAAATCTGGAACCATGCATGGTTTCTGAAGAATCTCCCGGCAGACCTGATGGACGAGAAGACAATGAGCAACCGATTCGAAGAGCCAGACCAGCCCATGCAGGGCATCGACACAATCATGCAGATAATTTCAGAAGCGACTGTGCCGGCAGCTGGGAGCTATCCTTTTGACCAGTTTATGGAGGAGCAAATTTATGACTTGGAATCGGAATCTGATGCTGAATCTGATCTTGACATAGATAGCAGTGGGGAGATAGTGTATGCCATATAATTTGATCTTTGGCTACACTTGAAAGACAGCAACATATTAAATTGGAGAGAGCAATATGTAGTGCCTGCATTTTCTGTAGATTAGCATTGATAAATACAAACACCATGTTAATATTTATGTATTAGTGTTGGTCACTGAGGGAAGAAATGATTGTTACCCTTTCCTCAGTTCCTGGGGAATGCTTGCTTTATAAATATACTAGTGAGTATACCCGTGCATTCGCACGTGAATTTTTTTTTTTTATTTGTATAATTTTTTATTTTTTTTACTGATGGGGTGGGCAAAAGTCTTAGTTTTATTTGTATAAATGTTTGACAATATAAAATATAATATGGTTTTCATTAAAAATAGTAATTCTTTTTTTACATCATGTAAAAAAAATTACTTAATAATTTAAATATTAATGTAATTTGAAGTAAATTTTTGTTTCTTGTGAAGGTAAATTTTATTACATATAATTTTTCTCGTGTATAATTTTTATAAAAACAATACTATGAATTATTTTAGTTTTTCTTATTGTTTTTCAATGCTATCTTGCAATTTTTTTTAGTCAAATACTTTAAACACTTTCATATATAAAAATTGAAGCATAATTTGTTGAAATCCATTAAGAAAAAAAAAGGTAAAAATACACAACCTACCTTACTAGAGAAGCTATATAAAAGCATAAAGAAAAGGAAATTCCTAAACAAATAACCCAATTTTTTATCGAAATTATCTTCTCTTACCATTTATAGTTTTAGAACACTTTACTTCTAATTTAATATGGTGCACTGATCCCCAATGATTCCACATTTAGATAGGAAACACTTTACACTCCATAATAAATCTAGAATATTTATTTCTTCTCTCTTCATTTAACCAAGCGAAACTATTTTTCAATCCTTAAATTATAATGTACCTCATTGTCCTTCAACTCTACTCAAATGCATTGCCTAGAGGCAATCGCAACTCCTCCACCTCCACACTGTCGAAGAGCATAGCCACGGTCTAATGGTGATGAGCAATGGGCGGTGAAAGCCTGAGGCACAACTTTCTTACACTTAATCATCTAACTAGGTACACATCTTTTACTTTCATCTTAAGCTTTTTGTGTTGTCTGGGTTGACTGAATGTTGATTGTTGATTTACTATTAATCTTCCCTTCATCATGTCCTAATCATCCTTCATCATTCAAAACCTATCTTAGAAAGACTTGCCTCCTTCCCTGCTAGTTAAACATTAGACAATATATAAGATGTTAGTATATATAAGATTTGTTTAAATTATATACATTATTCTTAAGTGACATACCCAGACATAAGTACTAAAAAGAGCACAATTGATTCATAGACATAAGTACTAAAAAGAGCACAATTGATCTTCTCACTATTCATTTGAATTTTCAGAAAAAAAGTGATTAGTTGACATAATGCAAAGTTTGAAGCAAAAATTAATTTAATGTAATTTTTTTTTTTTTTTTATCATAACTCACCCTTCATTCTCTAACTCAATAATATTCATCTTTGATTTTTTTACGGTCTTTCATATATTTTTCTCTGTGGCAACTCCAATGAGAATCTGAACAACATCTATAGGAAAAAAAAATTGATATAAAAAATACATAACAAATATCTAAAGAAAAATACAATTACAAACCAACTAAAAAAGATTTATTAAAATTATGATCCTTGATCGGAGAGAAAGAAGCAATGATATAAGGACTTTCATTAATGGTTGAATCTAAATAGATTGTGCATTAGTTTTATACAAAAAAAATTAGTTTGTATTTGTTAGATGTGGTCTTATAATTTTCCTTACTTGGTTCAACTTTAAAATCATTGATAACATAAACTTTTCCTTCTTTTAGTTGACTTTGAAATTTATAAGTCAATGATTATTGACTGATACATGCATTTTGTTCCCTTGACAATAATAATAATAAATTACTTATGTTAAAAATAGTAATAATAGGTTATGGAGAGAAAGATGACAAAAAAAAAAAAAATAGTAAAACATAATTCTTCATCTAGTAATACTATCTCCAAAAAGTTAGGAACTTTTGATTCATTCTTATTGGAAACTATAAAAAAAAAAAAAAACATATTATCTTAATTTTGATATTCTAGTTTTCTTTGTAGAATGGAGAGTTCATATGAAACATTTATTATAAAATAAAAAAAAGAAAAAGAGAGATAAATAGTTTTGATGAACTTGTACTATATACAACAACATAAATACTCAATTTATATACAATGTATTTTTTAAATATGTAAGATTTATTTATATCTTTTGTTAGTTATATATGTGAACAAAACAAATGCAAATATATTAAATGCATAATGTACTTTGGTAATTTTTTTTTAAGGATTGATTTCATAGTGTACACGTTAGTAGTTTATTTTTTTAATCCAAGATTAATTAACTTATATCTTATATTTTCATTTTCATTTTAATCATTTATCAACTAAATTTTAATATATATTAAATTCAAGTTTAATTAGCTTATATATAAGATTTTAATTTTAATAATTCATTAACCAGATTTTAATGTATATTAAATTTAAGTTTAATTAATTTATATCTTATATTTTAATTTTAATTATTTATCAACCAGATTTTAATATATATTGAATTCAAGTTAAATTAGCTTATAATTTTAAAAAAAAAGTATTCTTACGTGAAATGGTAAGTTTCTAGAATATTCTTAAACTAACTTTTAATGTGGTGATAACACATGTAAAACTTTCCTATGAGGGTTTGTTATATTAATATATAAAATTCAAGTTTAATTAGCTTATATCTTATATTTTAATTTTAATTTTAATCATTTATCAACCATAATTTAATATATATTAAATTCAAGTTTAATTAACTTATATATAAGATTTTAATTTTAATCATTTATCAACTAGATTTATATATATATATATATATATATATATATATATATATATATTTATATATTTATTGAATTCAAGCTTAATTAGCTTATAATTTGAAAAAAAAGTATTATTACCTAAAATAGTAAGTTTCTAGAATATTTTTGATGACATGTGTAAAATTTTCATTTGATGGGAGTTTGCTATATTAATATATAAGATTCAAGTTTAATTAGCTTATATTTTATATTTTAATTTTAATCATTTATCAATCATAATTTAATATATATTAAATTCAAGTTTAATTAACTTATATATAAGATTTTAATTTTAATCATTTATCAACTAGATTTTAATATATATTGAATTCAAGTTTAATTAAATTATATTTTAATTTTAATCATTTATCAACTAGATTTTAATATATATTAAATTTAAGTTTAATTAGCTTATAATTCAAAAAAAAGACCCGAATATTCTTACTTTAATAGGAACTTCCTATAATTGTTATGTTTTAATGTGGTGATGACACTTGTAGAACTTTCCTTCAATAAGAATTTGTTATATTAATTTATAAGATAAGGTATTATGGGTTAAATGAGTTTTTGATCCCAATAAAATATTTTTTTTTTTACTTTGGATTTTGATAAATTTTTACCTATGTTTTGGATCATTATAATATATAATATATTTTGTGACATCATTTCAACAACTGTTGATATATGTTAAGATAATATTACATCATCACTTAACCAACACTTGTGAAGATACCATGTCATTGGTAGGGACCCAAAAAAAAAATATATTATAGGACTCAAAACATAACAAATTTTTTATAAGAATATAAGGTAAAAAAAAAAAAATTATTTAGGAATCCAAAACTTATTTAAACCTTATATTATTTACTTTAGTTTTTGTTGTTTCTATATAGTTAAATTGGCTTATAGATTAATTATGTTTCATTCCCCTGCTGCGTATATATACACATACTTCATGTAAACATTATTTTTTTCACTAGGTATATTTGTCACAGTTGCTTTGGCTCGGCGGCCCTGGGATTTTTTAGGTCCTGGACAAATCGGAAAAAAATGATGTCCAATATTAATCATTTAAATATTATTTTTCTTTGATTTTTTTTTGTTGCAAAATCATAATCATCAATAATTCTTTCGCGATCAAGATTCAACGATGGAAGGAGATTCAATGATAAAAAAAAAAGCAAATTATGTATCAGTGTAAGTTTTCCAAGAAAGCAAGGGATGACAATATGGACCCAGACCCTACGGGTACCTGCAAAAATATCCATACGCGGGTGGGATAATAACCCACATATTTGGGGATGGGGATGGGACGGGTGCAAAATTTCACGGGGATGGGTGCGGGTACAAGTACTGTAGTACCCACCCCGCCCCGCCTCGCACCTTATATATATACATATTAATTAATATATTATAATTTTATTATTTAAATTATTCAATTAAAATTATTTAATTATCTATTTATTATTTTAATTATTCTTTTTATATGTTAATTTTGATATTCTATTATGATTTAATTTTTATTTGTATTAGTAATTCAAAGCAATATAGAAACTATGGAAATAAGTATTTGTAAAATATTGAGAAATTAATTCGGATGATGAAGTTAAAATATTATACCTATTTGTGTTTTATTTTTAATATATAATTATAAACTAATTAGTTTTAAAAAATATTAGTTTTTCCCGTTTAATTAGAGTTTTTGTTTAGATTTATGTTGAATGATTATTTTTGTAATGTTATTTATTTATATAAATCAATATTCGTTTGATTTTAATATTATATAAAGGTGTATTGGATTAAGATTTTAAAAGACTTTTTTGGCATAAAAAAGTCTTGAAGATTTTTAAGATTTTGTAGGAAACTAAAAATTGTTAAGATTTTTTTAAGAAGACTTTTGTGATTAGAATTTTATAATTTGGATTTAATGGATTTAGAATATAGGATTTCACATATTTATAAGATAAGATTTGAAAAGATTTTATGGATTTTTAGAAAAAAAAATATTCAAAACTATTAAACACAAGCCAACAAGAGTGTGCTTGAAAATATTATTGAACACACACTAATCACAAATTATCATAAGCTGAACCATCTCACCTACTAATAATGTAGGTGAACTCAAAATCAAAGTTACAAGCTATTAATGCATTTTGAGATATATTTTTCACAAATTTTCATAAAGTAATAGTGAAAAATAATAACAAAATATTAGTCAAAAATATAAAATATTTCATTTAACTCATAAAATCAATAATGTCATTAAAATACAAATCAAATAATTCAATAAAAAATACATGATGATCAAAACATTAATCATCTGCCTAACTTGAAGAATATCCAAAGTTATCTATGTTTTATAACATCCCAAACATTACTCTTTGTTTCCTATGTTAAATTGTATATTTTTTCAAAATTGACTGTAATAGTTTAGAAAGGTCTTTTAAAATTTTAACTTTTGCCCCGAGTTAAAACTTCCTCTAAACTCATATATACTTTTCTTATGAAAATTTTCATTTCATTAAGAATTTATGAACTTAAAATGAATGAGACAGTGGACTACATTGTAGGCTTGTAAATTGATTCATAGTGATTTTAAGGTATGAACACATCACTATTAAATCATATGAAAAGTCTCACCTTGAAACAAAAAAATGTGTGGGGGAGAGATTATGTCACTGTCTTCAAAGCAAAGAGAATGAAATAAATAAAAAAGTTTGTTGTGATGAAAAAGAAAAGTCTCTCGTAGTTGAATGTGATTGTTTGCTGAGTTTGGTATTTATATGATCAACTAAAAAGTCTATAAAATCTACCAAAATTCAATTAAAAAAAAATGTCCATAAAATCTTTATAATTTTGAATAACAGATGACTTTTTTTTTGCGTTATTCAAAATCTTAATTGAATACCACAAGATTTCGTTGCCCTCTGAAAAAAATCTTGATAATCTTGATTGAATACCATCAAATTATTTTTTATCATTTAACAATCCTAATTAAATACCCAAGACATTTTTACAAAAAAAAAAAGTCATTTAAATCTTAAACAATTCTAATCCACTACATCTCCTAAGTTTTTTTTTTTTTTTTTTTTTATAATTTTTAATTTTATATATATGAAAAGTGCAGGTCGCAGGTGCGGGTATGAGTATATAGGTACCCAGAGGGTATGGGGATAGGGATTGAAATTGTTACCCGCACGGGTATGGGGCCGAAGACGGGTACTTTTTTCAAACACGGGTATGTGGACGGGTAATATAGTACCCTACCTATTACCATCCCTAAAGCAGAGACGTACCGAGGTTGAGTCTTTCGGTGGGGAGCATTTAGTAATTTTTTAACAATTTTGAATTATATTTAATAATTTAATTTTCTTTCTAAAGCCTATGAAACTTGCGAATTGCGTTATGTGATATATTCATTATTTTTTAATTTTTTAAAAAATTATATAAATATTATTTTTGTATTATTAATATTATATGATTTGTTTTTATTTCTTGATTATTTTTCTTCTAAATTATCAAATCAATATCAATATTTTTTAAAAAAATCTTATTTAAATATTAAATTTTAATTATTGTACAATCAGTTTCATCTTTAATTTTTTTAATTGATAAAATTAATTTTTTTTTCAGAAATATATGAAGATAATATTTTATTAACTTTAGTTATTATATAATTATTTTTATCTTTTATTTTTTTTTCTAAACTATAAAATTAATACCAATGTTATCTTTTTTTTAATACTATAATTTATCAAATTTTAGTTATTATATAACCAATTTTTAATTCACTTTTTCCATTATAAAATCAATAGTAATTTATTTTATTTTGTAAATAAATATTATTTAAATATTATATTTGATAAATTTTGTTATTATATATAATTAGTTTTTTCTTGAGCTAATATTATCTTCAAGAAAGATTTTTTGTATTTAATTATGGATAATTCTTGTGACATGCAAAAAAAAATTTCACATTTTGATAGATTATTCCTGTAATTAACCTTTTAGATCAATTTAAAAAAATTTTATATACAATTGGCTATATATTTTTTTTGTTAGATATATTCTTCATTTGATAATTGGTCTCCCGTCTTCCATTTTTGGATTTGCTTCTATCAGAAGGAAAGTTAGAAGAAAAATTAGAGAAGGGATTAAAAAGAAAGATATACAAGAGATAAATTCCTATAAAGAGAGGAGACAAAAATTTCAAAATTACTTCATATTTCTTTTAACATTAAATATAATTAAATCTTGCTTAGATTATCTCTTTTAACATTAATATTAATTAGATATAAACTTCATTATTTGTTTATTTTCTAAAATTATGACTTGAGTAATGAAAATATTACTAATTATTGTCTTGTGAATAATTATTTTATTTTTTAAAATAAAATTATACAATACTAATTATAATTATATAATTTTTATTTTTATTATTTATATACACTAAAAGGAAAAAATCTGATGCTGCTCTAAAAATGGAACCTCGGCAGTCGCCCACATCAACCATGCTCGGTTCACCGCTGTAGTTGCTATAATTTTATGTACTCTAGTGCATGTGTATGTGTATAACTTCCCTCTGTTTCACAGCATAACCTCTTTGCTTCGATGCTATTTATCTAGTAATCTAGATTTCTAGTTAATGTTATTAATACAAGCATGTACGGGAGTCATAAATAGTATTGACTCAAGTCTTGGGATTTAACATTTTTATGCATTTAGTCTTTTATCGTCAAACATTATTCTAAAAATATTTATAGGAAGCAAAAATAATAAAATTAACTTCGGTAGAAATTAATACTGTCTTAATTTATAAAAATTCTACATCTTTTAAATAAAGTTATATAAAAAAAAACTTCACCCAATCAATTATTGAAAAAAAAAATTTTAACTTCTAAATAAATTTGTTTCATTTTTCTTTTTATGTGTTTCCCTTCTAAAAATCGTCCAAATAAACACACAACATGTATCAAAGAGATTTTAACCACTCCCACTGAGAATAAGACGAGGAAAAGTGTATAAACTCCTAGTGAGTCCAACATATCAAAGATGATTTTAACCACTCCCACTGAGTCCAAACAAACTTTCAGTTTTCACATATCAAAGAGATGTACCAGAGCATATTAAGGTATTAAGGTGTTACGGTTAAAAGATAACAGAATGTACAACAAAATAAGATGATTTTAACTACTCATGTATTAATTTGAACAACGATAAACATAATATATCAAAGCATAGAGTAGACATTTGTATTAGAGCATAAAAAACAGAAAGTTAAACATCAAAGCTCTTATCCCCTAACTATCAAAATTACAATTTTCCCTCTTTTTGAATCAATAAACAAAGGTTTGAAAGTGGAAAAAAAATGAATGCACATCATTGCATGACATGTCATTGAAGAAACTACAACACCAACAAACATATTATCATATCATATATTACATATCATAAAATAAGAACAAGTTATGATCGTTAGCCTCCTCTATTCTTAGATTGGGAAGGCTAGGCTTGACATCTTCCTTCCAATTTATAGCAGTCTCTTCGTCACAAACTAAAGTCTTCAAATTCTCAAGTTTTGTAACCATTGAAGGCGGCGTTTTGCACGAGCAACCAGTCATGTGAAACCTTTCCAGTTTAATCAAGTCACCAACTTCTTCTGGTAAATTGTGCAGACTCACACAGCCTGATATGTCAAGAAAACGCAGCTTGATAAGGTTTCCAATTGAAGTTGGTATCTCTTCAAACACAGCACAAGAACTAAGTCTTAGTATTTTCAGGTTGTTGAGCTTTCCTATGTCTTTAGGCAACTCAATAAAACCCATGCACCAGGTGATACTAAGTTTCTTGATTGAAGTAACATCACAGAATCCAGCGGGCAGTTTCACTAAATCTATGCAATAATCAATACACAATTCCACCAGATTTGGCATTGCTTCTGAAATTGGGATGCTGTCACTTTCAAAAGCCTCTTTTGTGTTACAATTATAAAGGGACAATTTTTGCAGATTGTGCCATTTCCCAAAGGTAGTAACTGAAACTCGTTCGAATCTTATTCTTTTCAAGCTGGATAAAGAATGAAGTAGCTCAAAATTGTTTAACTCAGAATAATAGAAATGATCATAATTGGTGACTATGAGAACTTTTAGTTGATTCATTTCTCCAATGAAATCTGGAATGCTGTACTTATTAGTACGAAGATTCAAGACCAAAACCTCCACTGCTTCAGCTTTTACAGTATTGCTCAATTCTGGAGTCAACATTTTGCCTGCAAAAACCCTTTTAATTATTAGGTGTGATATGTAAAAATGGTTCAAGAGTTAAGACTCATACTTTGAACCTGTTTTGGTAAAATTTTTTAGAAGGAATTTTGAGAGAAAAAAAAGCAAAAACATAAATTAAAAGACTTAAATAAATTTTGGGTTCCAAAAAATACTCATTCTTTAATTTGAGTTGTTGGAATTTTTTTTCTTTGTTTTGGGTCATTCGAATTTTTTAAATTTTATTTTGAGTCCTTACTGATAACGTGATATCATTTCAATCGTTGATATATGCTAAGATGGTGTTACGTCATTACTTTACGGTTGAGATAATGTCATGTTGTTAACTCAAACAAAATTAAAAAAATTTCAAGAAATCCCAGACAAAATAAAAAAAATTGTAGAGACTCAAACTAAAAAATGAGTATTTTTCGAAGAATCAAAACTTATTTAAGCTAAAGTGAAATTAATTTTTTCATAAAGTAAAATTAATTTCTTCAATATTTAATTTATAAAAATCTCATATTTTTAAAAATAAGTTATATGAAAGAAATTCTACAAATTAATTATCAAATAAACTAATTTTAATTTATGAAAAAAATGATTTTTTTTTACTAAAAGTTCTTTTTGATAAATTTACCCGAAAAACCTTTGTTGCTAGCATTTGGTGAGAGAGTGCAACATTCATTTTGGAGAGGAGAGATAACTAATTGACTTACCGGTTGATATAGACAATGTGTGTGCAACAGTATTTTGCTGCCTCTCTTGAGACGAATTATTTTCATTTATGTCATCAAACATCAATCTTTTCCTTAGTTTATATGGTTCTTCACTGGCTTCAAAGATGATCATCTCTCTATAAAGATCATGTTGCATTAAGAAATGGTGGTTGTAGTATTCACGTAGGTCACTTGCACCTTCCCTGGTTGATGAGCAAAAGTAATTAACTAGGGCCAAAGAAAAACATAGACCTAACCCATTTTCTATTAATAGTAATCTTATTTGTTTAGTAAGGATTTGTTTGGATACAATTTTCTTTAATGACTTCAAGGAAAAAAATATGAAAAAAATATATTTAGGCCGGTTTGATTTCAATTTTTAAAAATCGTTTTCAATTTTTAAAAATTATAAAATTATAAAACTTATTTGTTTAATCAATTTTTAAAAACTGTTTTCTATTTTAGATTTTAAAACTAAAAAACCAAAATAGTTTTTTTATTTTTTGCTTTTCTTTTTTCTGTTTTCATAAAGTTTCGTATCTTTTTTTTCCATAGAATCTCACATCTTTTACTAATAATCTTATACACAAGTCCCATATATTTTATTTTATCTTTTTCACATAACTCTCAAAGTCCCATATCTTCTAAATTTATTATCTCTACTAGTAATTTTTAAATACCAAACGAATTTTCACTTTTTAAAAACTATTCTAAAAAATAGTTTTAAAAATAATTTTTAAAAACAAAAACAGAAAAACCTTTTAAATAGACTCTTACTTCTCTTTAAGTTAAAATTAACTTCTTCAATATCTCATTTATAAAAGTTCTCACATATTTTTTTTAAAAGATGTGAGACTTTTAGAAACTAACTATTAGATAATATAGTTCTAGAGAAGTTCTACTAAAATATGAGAATAAGGTAGTGCGCACAAACATTATAACATAATTTTACACTCTTAGAGAATCACAACTCTTAATCAATTTATAAGTTAATTTATTTTTATAAAAAAAATTTAAAGTCATAAAAAATGAAGGGTCATAATTTTCTGAAAATGTAAAATTATTCTCCTACAATATAAAGGAGATTTCCATTACTCTTTCTTCTTAAATGATATTATTTCCAAAATGTCTTTCATTTTTTCATCTTATCTTGACTTATGCAATTAAGTGGAAGGGATACATTACTAAATAAATCATTTAATTTATTGTGACTATCAAAATTAAATCTATCAAAATTAAATGATGTTAACTACTTTTATTAAAAAGAGATTTTGCTTATAATCCAGTCCAGACTATAATGGAGTATAATGATATAGGAGCAAAAGTAATCTACATTTCACCTGTTTGAGAGAATTTAAGTTGTTTAGGAAATAGTCCATGTTTGGGGGTGTAGATTTAATATGAAAAAATATTATTTTAAAAAAAAATAAGTTATTTTGATAAAACTGAAAACTTATGATTATTTTTAAATGTTTATATTTTTTGTTTTATTTTAATTATTTTTACACTCTCTTACTAAATAATTTTTTTTTCGTCCAAACAAAATTAATTATTTTCAAATTACCTTTTTAGCAAATTTATCTAAACAAAAATAAATTTTGATTATAATCTATTATAACAATAATAATAGGTTATAACCAATCCATTATTTGATTATCGAAATAATCTAATTTTTTTCTATCCAAATCACACTCTAAATTTAAGTATAAAGATAAAGTAGTCATCGGTTTACCTTCTAACGACTAGATTAGCCAAATGTCTGTCAATTAAGTCACTGACAATGCTTACTGCGTAGATATCATCAGGTTTTTTTCGTCGTTCTGTCCAAATGTCGACGAGGGCAGCAACGGGTATCTTTTGGTCTTCAGGAAATAAGCCTAAGTCCATGAGGCACTCTTTGATAGTCTCATCTTCCAACACTTGATCCATAAATTTTTTGAACCTGGTATGCAATTCAGGATGACGGGGTAGACTCTTGAACAAGTTTTTCTTCATTTTTCTCCACACAATAGCATCTTTTCTTTTGAGAAATCCACCAATCATTTAAATTAAAAGTGGTAAACCGTATGAAGATTCAGCTATCTGAATTTAAGTTCAAGCAAATAAAATTAGGTTTCAATATAAGTGCATATATATAATTTAATAATGTCAAAATTCATACTTTTTTAAATATACTTTCTTAAATTGGTTGAGATTCATTAAAAATTACAAAATCATAAAAAAATTATTAAATAAGATATAGAATTCATCTCATTTAATATAAGAATCATCAAATTTTATAATTTTTATAAATTTTAACAAATTAGAGAAAATATATTCAAAAGAGTATATTAATAACATTTTTCTTCTTTTTATCCTCTCATTCTCTTTTTATTGTATAATTTATTACTTTCTCTCATTTCATTTTTTTCTCTTCAATCTTTCTTTATTTCTCCATCCAAATCCACCCCCAAAATGGGGAGGATAAATATGATACTCAAAAAAAATCAAGATAAACTATGTCTTATCTTCCAACACTTTATCCATAAATTTTATGAAGCTTTTATGCAATTCAAGCTGAAGGGGTAGACTCTTGAACAAGTTTTTCTTCATTTTTCTCCAAACAATCACATCTTTTCTTTTGAGAAATCCACCAATCATTTCAAGTAAAAGTGATGAAACATAAGAAGACTAGGCTATCTGAATTTTAGTGCAAGCAAATAAAATTAGTATTATATAGAGGTTTTAATGTAAGTGCATACATATAATTTCTTTTACCCTTTTTTTTTTTTCTCCTACGATATTGTCATACTTTTAAAACACACTTTTTTATATATATATATATATATATATATATATATATATATATATTTTTTTTTTTTTTATTGATTAACATTAATTAAAAACTACATAATTAAGAGAAAGAATAATTGAATAGGATGTGATGTCTATTAATTTGATGTGAAAAAATAATTAAATTTTATGATTTTTGATACATTTTAATCAATAAAAAAATATAAAAAAAAATAGGTTAGGAAATGCATTCCTAGCATATTTTTTTTTTATAATTTATTACTTTCTCTCATTACTGTTTTCTTTTCTCTTCCATCTCTCTTTATTTTCCATCCCAATCCACCCCATTTGGGGTGATAAATATCATACTAAAAAAAAAATGTCAAAGTAAATTATGTTTTTAGTACCCAAATTTTTTGATGTTTTTTGTTTTAGTATATGAATTTTTAGTTGACCGCTTTTATCTTCAAACTTTTTTCCCATCGGCTGTTTGATCCCCTTATCTATTTTGGTTGTCAAATGAGTATTAAATCATTTTTAATGATTTAAAAAATCGTAAAAAAAATGCTTCCTACTGAAACCAAAAACCAAACAAAAAATATATTAAAAGGCTAAAATCAATCAACAACACATTCAGGACTAAAACCAAAAATTATAAAATGTTCATAAACTAAAAAGTAAAACATAATTTATCCAAAAATATTAAGACTTTGAAAAACCGAAAGACACAAGAAATAGATGATAATTGGCGTGTGTGCATATGAAATTGTAGGAGAAAGAACAGAACCTGTGGAATCAATTCACGTTTTTCTTCATAATCATTATTAGAATGGGTTAATTAATCTTCCGTCATTTGGGAGTGCAAAGTGATGCAAAAGGGCAATCTTATCATCACGATTAAGTGGTTCCATGCGGCATACGAATCCAAATCCTGAAATACTAAATCTAGAAGTCACTAAAATTTTAAAATTTGACTTCAAATCCTTGAATTCTTCAATAAGGGATTTTGACCAATTTCGTCAGTTCTATATCGATTTGATGTAGGACTGGTTTAGGAAGTGAGACAGATTGAACATGTCAATAGTTCTCGATTCAAATGTTGAATCGATTGGTTCGATCTGGTTCTAACAACACAAGTTTTAACTTTGAGAGTTCATCCTTCCTTTTCATTTCCTTCCATTCTCCAAGACCACTCCTCCTTCTTGAGCTTGAGGGTTGAGATCCTACACCATGAAAGATTTGTTTACTCCCTCTCAAGAGTTTCTTTGATGGATTATATGTTGGTAAGCACCTATCCTTTCCCCCTTTGGTCTCTTTGTTTTTCCTTTTCTCCTCCTTCCTTAAGATGACCCAAGATGGGTATTTGATTCAAAAACCCTCATGAATATTGTATTTTGGGTTGTGTTTTCATGGGTATGTTGAGGTGGTGATGTTGATTTAAGGAAGTCCTTTGTGTGAGCTCAATATCTCCTTCTTCTCCTAAAAAAAACCTAGCTTGGAGGTGCCTTGGTAGGGGAAGCTTTAAATTGGTTTGGATGATTTGATTGTGTTTTATGCTTGGAATGATTATGTTTTTGGTGATTGTTGAGGTTGATGAGCTTAGATGAGGTAAGAGGTTGGGATGAGTGAGTGATGAGATATTTTGGCAAGCGTACCAAATATCACACAAGTAGTATAAAAGGGAAGATCCCAGTATTGAATCCATAGAAAATTGTCTGTATTTGACTATTAGTAAGGTTATCAATTCCTAAACACTAGTTTGGTTTTTAAAATGGTTTGTATTGTAGAACATAAGTAACGAAAGAAAAATAAGCTAAATACTAACAGATAACAAGTAAAATAAATCACAAACTAAGAATGTTGATTCAAGACGATGATCGAACAGTTGGCATGTGTGAATGTGAAACGATAATGATGGATATGTTGAGGATTTGGTTCAACCAGTTTGCTTCCTATGTAAACATAAAAAATATATTCTCCATTCAAAGCAATATTTTAGATTAACTTCCATCTAGAAGTGTTCAAAATGTGATGTCTCATCAAATCAAGTCTAAACTGCTCAACCTCACTTCCGATGATGTCTCGGTAAGTTCAGTTGAGTGATTTAGTGAAACTCGGAGATCTTTACAAAGCTAATGAAGTTTATCCTATGTCTAGAAATACACTCCATTATAATCCAAACTCAATTCCAAGTTCAAAAGCATTTGTTAATGACATTTAAACTCTAAAACATGCACATACAACTAATCAAATCATATAACAAGAGTAAAGATAGAGAAGTGGACTTTAAATTGAATATTCAATGAGTAAATATGAAGGAAAGCGTTTACATGTTAAACACCTAGTTCCAAGCCCCTCAACACTAATGGACTAGTCTCTTATTGTCATGAGAAGCTTTAAAAAGGGTTACAAAATGGAAGAGAAGAACAGAGGATGAAGAAGCAGCTCAATCTATTATAAAGTTTGAATGTCTTAAAAAACTTATAAAGTAAAGCTTATATATTATAAGTGGACTTTCGCTTAGCACGCATTTTTGCTAAGCGTAAGTTCGTGATTCTGCAGATCTTCATCTTAGATATAGGGCTTCCGCTAAGTGAATCTTTAGTTCGAAAGAATACTTCACTTAGTGCAATCTTGCACTCAGCGCTGCATAAACTACTTGTCTCGCTCAGCGCAAGGTGCGCTAAGCGCTATGTGGTGCTAAGCATGAGTTGTCTCAATGCTTTGTCTTCTCTTGTTGAACATAGGCCTGTAAACATGAATTTGAATATATTTCTTACAAATAGCTTCCTATGGTTAGAATTAGCAAAACTATAAGAATCTAGATTAAATGAATTCAAACTAAGCTAAAAATCTTGAGAACATTGAATAATCGTTACAGAATATGATGTAATATTTACGTACATAAAGCAATTATCAAACTCCCCCAAATTAAAGCTTTGCTTGTCCTCAAGCAAAAGAATTTCTACATAGCAACAAAGTGGATGTAGAGGAACAATTGACAGGATCGAAATCAAGTTTAAAAGACCAATGAAGCAAAAGGTGTTCTCAATTGAGATCAAATGCATTAAGGTCACAAAGAGAGTTTTCAACATGCACACAAATTCAGCAAACCAACAAAGGAGCATTTAGTAATTGAAGTTCAAGTGAACACCATGACCTTCACAAGGCTAGTGTTTCACTCAGCACTCAGTGTATAAATAGTATGAGATGTTCAAATTATTCCAATTGAAATTGTGCACTTAGATTTTTGAATTTCTTCTCAATTCATTACACATGTACAAACAATGTGGATCACTAAGATCTTAATCAGGTTTGAATTGTGGCTGGGCTACAAAGAACATTGGTTTTTCTTGAATTAAAATTCCTAAGGGTTAAAGAAAGCATATCTTTATCTCCCTTCTTGCTTACCAATTTCCCTCATATGCCTCATAGTTATTGCCACAGTTGGACAACAACTACTTCTGCTTGAATCATAATTTTGATTGAATTTTCAATTATTCAATTTTTTTTTTTGGTGGAGGCTTTGCTTCTTGTGATTCACATTACAGTAGGTGTGTTATTGTCATTTCTTCTCTTTAGTATGGATCTTCACCTGACTCCCCTAAATTTGGAACAAATTTGCCTCAAACCATAAAGTAATGTTCTCCTATTCCCTAAGGTAAGGTGGGCAATTCTTTCTCGTTTAGGTTCCAGGTTCATAAGACAAAATAGTTATCTATTAGGCTTAAGGGTTTAGCAGAAGATTCTCTCAACCTTACTGGTTTGGCTTTTTGGCTTTGGAAATCACTATAAGGAAACAAGGCCTTGATCACTTCCATATTAATCATGCACACAACAATGTAAAGAATCATTCAAAAATTAATACAGCAACTCAATGGTTCTCTCACAGTATAATTTTCACATTGATCGGTTTATTTTCACAATGTTCACAAGTCCTTTAAAAGTCAAATGCTCACAATTTTTTATTCCCCAAACTCACATGCATACATCGCCCTCAAGACTAAGCAACCTAAAAACATGCTCTCACTTAGTTTGAAAACAAAAGGTTTGTGCCAAAGGTTCAAAACAAACAATATTTTAAACATAGAAACTGAACCAAATGTTCACAAGACATCTAACATTGCACAAAAAGATTAATTATCACAGAAATGCTAAATTATAAAATTTTCAAATATGTAAAGTAGAAATAAATAGAAACAGTAAAAATTGTTCAAATGAAAAAATATTTAAAATACTTGGCCTTTTGTAGACGACCATAATTCATATCCAGGTTAGTCCTCCTTTAGGTTGTCATTTCCTGCAGCATCCTCCTGATTCTCCTCTTCATTACCTTCATGATTCCCCCCTTCCTCAACTCCTTGGTGACTACTACCACCCCCTTGTGAAAAAGAAGACCTATTTGCAGGCCATTGCATATGGGCCTGGAAGGCATCTAAAGACATGACTGGTTGTTGAAGGGAAAGGTGGTGCAGATTTTCAATTATTGTACATTGACCTCGGTATAGTGCATTGGTGTGCTCTTCTATCTGCTGACTGAGTGAAAGTTGTAGACCATTGAGAGCAATCTGAAGCATGTCTTCAGTGACAACTAAAGTAGCAGATAAAGAACTTTTAGAAACTGTCTTGGTGCGGGGTCACTTTCTAGTGTTGGAAGGAAGCTTGGGTCTGTTGGGATCAACTTCGTTGTAGCAAAAAGTATAGATGTACTTGAAGGTGATTAGGGGGATCAACTTTAAGAGGACCGAGGTACTAGAGTTGGCCCCTTTTGCATTGCACAACACAAAAATGACAGTTGGAAAACCCAATCGGCTAAAGTTGAAGTGGGCTATGGAGGAAATCTAATTGGATATGAAATTACCCACATTCATATCCATCTTCATAATGAGGGCATATATCCATTCGGCCCTCTCCATTATAACATCAGAAGTGTGTGTGGTGGATGCCAGTGTGTAGTAGGAGAAAGTAGACCACGCTTGAGTCAAGGTAGTCATATCCAGCCACACAATCTTTATGATGACTCCATCCGTGTTCTTGACATATCCCTTGCCCAGTATGCACAACAACATTGTGATAACCTTGGGATCCTTGTATTGACTGAGGAAAATATCAAATTGAGTCTTCTTAATGTCGCCTACAAGGATAGGAGGGGTTTGTAGAAAGCGATTGATAGTTACACCATCCCAGCAGATGGTCTTCCCTCGAACCTTGCATTGTCGATTGGCTACCTTATATTTTCCCTCCGGGTCATAAATGTTGGCATAGAATTCCTTGACCAGGGGTTCATCAATGGACTTATCCAGCAAAGAACACAACTTTTTGAGCCAACCACGACACTCCAACTCATTGCGGAATACATCATAGTCACTCAAAGCAATTTTTACAGGACGCTCTAGAATCCCTGACCCATGAGTTCATTCTCAAATCATTCTTGGGCCTCAAAGGAGGAGAAATGGTCGGCATCTTATGGATAGATGACCCTCGTGTGGGAATTGTGTGTTGCATCAGGTGTAGGAGGTGCAACACTAAAAGAAGATGCGTTACTGGTGTTGCGAGATTTAAGAGCCATCTGTACTCAAAATGAAAGTTAAGACAACAAAGCAAATAAGTGAGAAATAGAGGTGTTTGCTAAGCACTAGATCATGCTAAGTGAACACCAAAGAAACACCAAAAAATATAGAGCAGAAAAGGAAAGAATACAAAGTAAAATAGAGTATAGAAGGAAAGAAAAATAGAGCAAAACAGAACACACGCGCTAAGTGCAACCTTGCGCTTAGCGGGTGACCAAAATGACTAAGTTCGAGGAAAACTTTTGCTCAGTGTGAGGTTCCATTGAGCGAGCTAAAGACACTAAGTGCGCTTAGCGAGAGGTCTCGCTTAGCAACGCTGAAGTTGAAAATAAGCATTAAAGAAAAAAAAAACAAAGTATGCTCGCTGAGCGCAATCTCATGCTTAGTGAATACCCTTAACTATTGGTGTTTAAGGTAAATATTCGCTCAGCGCGACTCTTCGCTGAGCAGGACAAAATAGCAAGCATGCTTAGCGAGAGGACTCGCTTAGCGGCACTTGGATCTGGAGATTTTCTAGATCCATGAACACAACAGCATCACACAAATGCACACTTAGCATGAGGACATGCTTAGTGGCGCTTGAATCTGAAACCCAAATTCAGGAACATGAAGAACAAAAACCCAAAAATTGCATATGCACGCTTAGTGCAAAGACGTGCTTAGTGCATATACAAAATCCAAAACACAAGAATAGAGAAAACGCTAAACCCAAAAAAAAAAATCAAAACGAAAACGAAACAAAACAAAACCGAAATCGAAAACCTAATTTAATCAACAAGCAACCTAGATTCAATAACACACTAAAGTGAACAACAATGCCAAAATAGAAAACAAAAATGAAATTAAAACAAACAAAAGGGTGTGTGAGACTTACCTGGTTGCAGAGTGAAGAAGAAGACCGAGAAGGAGAAAATCCAGTGTGCGAGGAAGAAGAAGAATGTAATGAGTAAGTGGGTGTGTGAAAGAAGAATGTAATGAGTGCAAGTGAGGAGTGATGGCGTGAGCAATGGAAGGAAAATTAGGAAGAGGGAAGTTAGGGTTGAGTGTGTGTATGAGTGAGAATAAAAAAATTAAAACATAAGGTGGGAGAGAGGGAAAGTGGGCAGTTTCGCAACTGCTTTTATGATGACCGCATTTAGTGCACCTTCTCTCTTTCTCTCTCTCTCTTTATATTTTTGCTTAGTGAAGATTCATGCTTAGCAGTGCAACAATTTGAACTAAAATGTCGCTTAGCAAAAAAATGCGCTTAGTGTGCTCTATAGAATGTTGTAGAGCCAGCTTAGCGCGATCTTTAAAGAGATGCCAATTCGAGTCAAAAGGTTGCTAAGCGCTAAGTTGCACTTAGCGCGACAGCACTTCGAGCCAAACACGCTGAGCAAAGAAACGGGCTTAGAGCGCTCTGTAGAATGTTGCAGAGCCAACTTAGAGTGATCTTGTACTTAGCGAGTTATTTGAATTTATTTAGAGAATGCCAAATTTTTGTCATAAGCTCGCTAAGCCCAAGTGAGCGCTTAACAAGAGATGCAGAGACTTGAAACTCTCCAAATTTGTTTTCAAACTCTAGCTCTTATTCTTGTCAAAATGATAAAATGAAAGAGAATAAACCTGGGTTGCCTCCCAGCAAGCGCTTCTTTAATGTTACTAGCTTGACGGTTGACAAGATTGAGGATCTTGTAGATGAATGATTGTTGTAAGCCTATCAATTTCTCCACCATGATAGCCTTTGAGTCTTTGCCCATTCATTACCCAACTTGCTTGTGGGTCTTCCGTTAATGGATCCATGATCTCTATTGCTCCATATGATTCGACATCTTTGATTGTGAAGAGCCCGGACCACTTGGATTTCAACTTCCTAGGGAAAAGTCAAAGTCTTGAGTTGAACAGGAGCACTTGCTGCCCTACATGAAATTCCCTCTTCGGCAGCTTCTTATCATGATATCTCTTGGTCTTCTCTTTGTAGAGCTTTGAGGACTCATAGGCCTAAGTCCTCATTTCCTTTAATTCTAATAGTTGAAGCTTTCTGTTGTTGGCCGCCAATGTTGGATCAAAATTTAGCAACTTAATTGCCTACCAAGCTTTGTGAGCCATTTCCACTAGAAGGTGATAGGCCTTGCCATATACCATCTGGAATGGTGTGAGACCAATTGAAGTCTTCATTGCAATCCTATAGGCACAAAAGGAATCATCTAGTTTGTGTGTCCAATCCTTCCTTGATGCTGCCATTGTCTTTTCCAATATTTTCTTGATTTCTTTATTGGAAACTTTTGCTTGGCCATTGGTTTGCGGATGATAAGGTGATGCTACATTGTGTTGAACTTCATAATGTTGGAGGACTTTTGAAAGGGCTTCATTATAAAAATGTGTTCCTCTATCACTTATCAACACACGAGGTACTTCAAACCTTGTGAAAATTTGCTACTTTGGGAATTTGATGATAGTTTTGGCATCACGTAATCCACGACTGCCAAGATGTATTCATTTGAGTACAAAGGAGGGAGAAGGCCAACAAAGTCAATGGCCCAACAATGAAAGACCTCTACTTCAAGGATATTTTGGAGAGGCATTTCATGCCTTTTTTATATGCTCCTTGTCCTTTGGCATTTATTACACGCTTGAGCATGTTCAAAAGCATCCTTGAACAACATCAACTAGTAGAAGCATGATTAAAGTACCTTGGCAGCTATGTGTCCACCATTATAGTGACCTTCATAAGGTGAGTTATGGCAATGCCACAAAATATTCTTGGCTTCTTCTTGTGGGACACATCGCCTTAAAAAAGTTGATTGGCACCAATCCTAAACAAGAAAGGATCATCCCAGACATAATAAGTGTAGTCTCTCAAGAATTTCTTCTTTTGATGCCAATTCAACCCTTTTAGCATCGCATGGGCAGCTCTATAATTGGCGATGTCCGTGAACCAAGGTCTCTCTTACACCATCATGAGGAATTCATTAGGAAACTCATATCTAATCCCTAGCTCTTTATTGGTAACTTCTTCATTTATTAGGCAAAATAGATGGTTTGCAACCGAATTTTTGCTCCCCTTCTTATCTTTGATCTCAATATCAAATTCTTGAAGAAGTAGCACCCATCAAATCAGTTTGGGTTTAGAGTTTGACTTGGTAAAGAGATACTTTATGGATGCATGGTTAGTGTAAATAACCACTTTAGATCCTAATAAATAAGATCTAAACTTTTCCAGAGCGTATACTATGGCTAGCAGTTTCTTTTTTGTAGTGGCATAGTTGAGTTGAGCATCATTAAGCACCTTGGAGGCATAGTGAAAGACTTTGTTCCTTCGCTGTCCTAGAACAACTCTCACTGCGTAGTCACTGACATTGCACATCAACTCAAAGTCTTGATTCCAATCAACAGCAATTATCACTGGTGCAAAAATAAGCTTGTCCTTCAAGGTGTAAAAGGAAGTTAAGCATTATTCGCTCATGCTGAATTTGATGTCTTTTACCAACAAGGAACTAAACGGTTTGGCTATCTTAGAGAAATCCTTGATGAACCTTTTATGGAACTCGACATGACCAAGAAAACTCCTTACCCCTTCACATTTATTGGTGATGGTAGCTTGGAAATCACATCAATCTTCACCTTGTCCACTTCAATCCCTTTTATTGAAATTTTGTGCCCAAACACAATTCTCTCTTGCACCATAAAGTGACACTTCTCTCAATTCAGCACCAAGTTACTCTCCTTATATTTATTCAATACCAACTCAAGGTTGGAGAGACATAAGCCGAATGAATCCCCAAAGACAAAAAATTCGTCCATAAATACTTTAATGCATTTATCTACCAAGTCGACAAAGATAGTAAGCATGCAGCGCTGGAACATGGTCGGAGCATTACATAATCCGAATGGCATCCTTTGGTAAGCAAAAACTTCAAAAGGGCAAGTGAAGGCGATCTTCTCTTGATCCTCTGGGTCCACTGCTATCAGATTATATCTAGAGTAGCCATCAAGAAAGCAGTAGTAAGCTTTCCTAGCTAACCTTTCTAGCATTTGGTCCATGAAGGGCAAAGGGAAATGGTCTTTTCTTGTGGTGTCATTCAGTTTCCTATAGTCTATACACATTCTCTAGCTTGTGACAGTCCGAGTAGGTATTAACTTGTTGTCATCATTGTGGATCACCGTCATTCTGCCTTTCTTTGGTACTACTTGGATTGGACTCACCCAGCTACTATCGAAGATGGGGTAAATCATTCCAGCTTCCAAAAGTTTTAGCACTTCTTTCCTCGCTTCTTCCTTCATGGTGGGATTAAGTTGCTTTTGTGGTTGTCACACTGGCTTGTAGTCAGCTTCCATCATGATCTTATGCATGCAATAAGATGGATTGATTGCCTTGAGATCAGAGATATGCCAACCTACAGCTTCTTGATAACGCTTGAGAAGTTTCACTAGCTATGTTTCTTCCTCAAAAGACAAAGAATTGCTAATAATTATTGGTTTACCTTCCTTTTCTTCCAAAAAAATGTATTTAAGATGAGAATGTAAGGTCTTCAACTTAAGCTTAGGCCTCTCTGCCTTGTTATTCTTTAACTTTTCATAGATATTCTCACTTGGAGGAATTTCTTTCAACTTCTCCAAATGATGTTTGTACTCTTAGACTTCATTTTCCTCCTCTACAGTAAGGCAATCCATGGAATTGACTAGGACTCACTTAAGTGGGGAGTGTAAAGTCAACTGTTGAGTAGCTTCCACCACTTCTTCTTCAAATGAATCAATGCGGAAGCAATCCTTGGTATCACTTTAATGGTGCATGGTGTCGCAATCGGAATCGCGGCGGGACGGCGATAAAAATCGAAAGTATGGATCAGAGGAGTCGCCACCAATGTTTATTAAGGAAAACATCAGAAAAATCTTTTTTAGAAAAAATGGTCTTTGAAACCAGATTTTGAGTTCGGGAGTCTATTACATGTAGGGAAGGTATTAGCATCCTACAACGTCCGTCACAAAGACGGTTACCTTTAATTAATTAAGCAAAATCTTTTATAATTTCTAGACATTTATCTCACCAAAATATTACTAGAAAATAATAATTAATTTTACTAAAGGAAAGAAATAGATATTTTATTTTTATTTTTTTATTATTTTTTTTTAATTTAGGACTCTTGAGTTGTCGCAACTCATTCATCCTAAAAACACTTGAAAAATTGACAGAGGTGTACACCCAAGTCAATTCATCTTTATTATTATTTTTTAAAATGATTTTAATTAAAACAACTATTGGTAATTAAGGAAAAGTGAAACTTAGTAAAACGGGGGGTGTAGACAGAAATATGACCCCAAAACGAGAAGCTGTAATTTAGTAAAGCAGAAGTGTAAATAGAAATATGGCCTGAGACAAATGCGTTATAGTTAGTAATACAGGAGTGTGTAACTAGAAAAATGGCCCAAGAAAAATACGTTGTAGTTTAGTAAGATAGGGGGTGTAAGCAGAGAAATGGCCCAAGACAAATATGTTGTAGTTTAGTAATACTAGGGGTGTAAATAGCAGGCTTGGCCCAAAACGAAAAATAAAAACTTTAGGGGTTCTCATCTCCCCATTCGATTCTTTGTTTGAGCTTAGGGTTTACGAGAGAGAGGGGAAAAGGGCGAGGCGGCGAGGGGGTCGCGGGTAGCTACGCGAGGGTGGGCGAGTGAGGTGAGTGAGATTACGAGGAGGGGCGACGACGGCGCGAGGGTGCTTGGCGGAGGGAGAGGGCAGCGCAAAAGTATTTGGCGAGAGGGAGAGGGAGAGGGGAAGGAGGTCGCGATGACGGAGGAAATCGCGGGTATGGCGGCACGATCTTGGCCGTGGGTGAGCTGGTAACGCTTGGGTGGTATGTGGAAAAGGTCGCGGGGTCTAAGTAAGGTGGCGCGGCTGGGCGAGGGGGTCGCGATGAGCGGCGAGGGCGATGGCGGTCATGGGGTGAGGTTTGGTGGTCTCGATGGCTCCGGTGGTGGTTCTCGGTGGTTTCTCTTCCTCTCACTTTTCTTTCTTTCCTTTCCCTATTTTTGTTTCTCTTTGGTTTGAATTAATTTCTCTGTTTGATTGGTTTATCTGTTTGGTTGGATTTATGTTTGGTATTGAGGTATTGAGCTCAATGATTTTTGGTGTTCTTTGGTGTTTTAAATCTGTCTCTTGTCTCTGTTTATGTTCCTGATCACGTTTTTTTTTGTCTATCTGTCTTTGCTTATGATCCTAATTTATCTTTGATAGATTTGATTAACTTAAATTTCTCGAGTCATATCTTATTTATCATTATGAGCAAATAGATTGCAAGATATTTCATTGCTTACAATCAAACATAGAAAAAAAAGTTAATACATGATGAAGATTACATGAAGATTGAAAGGAAAGAAACTCATTTCTTTGTATTGCTTTGCTTTCCGATATTTTCTTTTCTCTGTTCTTGTTCTTGCTGTTCAGTCTTTCTTTGTATATGTTTTCTCCGAACTTCTTTCTTTCTTTTGTGTTTGTGGTCCCTCCTTTTTTCTGTTTTTCTTTTTGATACCGATCTGTCTCCTCCCCCCTTTCTCTTTCTTTTCTTTTGCTATATATAGTGAAATTTTCTGAACCCTTTTTTCTTCTTTTTCTTCCCTGGCAGCTCAATCTTTGACCAAATCCCCTCTCCCTTAGTGCTCTGCCTTCTCCCGATCAAGTGGTTGAATGTTTGTGGCTTTCATGATGAAGAAGCGGTGACGATGATGATGGAGCCGCTTAGGAATTTGCTAGTGGATTGATGAAGCTGCTGGGTGCCCTCTCGATGATGGAGCTGCTTAGCTACTTGTTTCTTCTTTTTTTCTCGGCAGCTCAATCTTTGACCAAATCCCCTCTCCCTTAGTGCTCTGCCTTCTCCGATGAAGCGGTTGAATGCTGTGGCTTTCATGATGAAGAAGCGGCTGACTCGATGATGGAGCTGCTTAGGAATTTGCTAGTGGATTGATGAAGTTGCTTTGGGTGCTATCTCGATGATGGAGCTGCTTAAGGATTTATTAGTGGATTGATGAAGCTGCTGATAAAAATCTCCAACCTTCTTCTCTTCTTTTTCCTGTTTCTTCTTCCCTTTTTTTTTCGCTGCTTTTTTTTTCTTTTTCTTCTTCTTGTGCTTGATTTGGGCACTTACTGTAAGCTATACTTCAATTTTTAAAGAAACTTGTAACATTGTAGCAGGAAAATGAGAAAAAAAAAATGGGTTTCTTGCTTATTATATTATTATGTGTTCCCTTTCATTCTTTCATTGTTTTTTATGTAACAAGATAAACTTGTGGGATAATAATAATAATACTAATAATAATACCAATAATAATAACAATAATAATAATAATAATTATGAAAGATAATTAGACGGACAAAATTGGGTGTTGTGATTTGCCCTCTCTTATTTTATATTTTACCAAATAAGATGAATAACCTTAGTTTTCATTTTATTGTAGTAAAAATAAATAAATAAAAAGAAACTTCAATTTTGTTCGATGATGATAGAAAAAGGTGCAGAGACCTAACAAAATGTAAAACCAATGGACGTGGATACCCGAAATGTAAAGCGGTGTGGGTGTAGATACTCGTGGTATAAGGACAGTGGGCGTGGATGCCCGAAATGTAAAGCGGTGGGTGTGGATACCCGTGATGTAAAAAGCTGTGGGTGTGGATACCCGTGGTATAAAGACAGTAGGCGTGGATGCCCGAAATGTAAAGCAGTGGGTGTGGATACCCGTGATGTAAAAAGCTATGGGTGTGGATACCCGTGGTATAAAGACAGTGGGCGTGGATGCCCGAAATGTAAAGCAGTGGACGTGGATGCCCGTGATGTAAAAAGTTGTGGGTGTGGATACCCGTGGTATAAAGACAGTGGGCGTGGATGCCCGAAATGTAAAGCAGTGGACGTGGATGCCCGTGATGTAAAAAGTTGTGGGTGTGGATACCCATGATGTAAAAAGCTGTGGGTGTGGATACCCGTGGTAAAAGTAGTGGGCGCGGAGACCCATATTGTAAAGCAGTGGGCGTGGATGCCCAAAACAAGTTCCAAGTAAAAGGTAAATGTTGGAATGTATGCATGATGCAACCTGAGATGTTGTGGACATTCTGTTTAATTTTGTGTTTTGTGTGTGTGTGTGTGTTTTTTTTTTTTTTTTTTATCTTTTCGATCCTTTGACACCCTTAAGGTTGCGAGTTCTTCAATCTTCGATGAGGAAACAAAAATCAGATTTTGGTTGAAGTTTTCAAATTGGGCTCTGGCTATGACATGTGGCACGTTGAATCTTATGACAATTTTCCAATACTCGTTTGTAGAGCTAGTTGAGGAATTACCATATTTCCCATGAAATTCAAACCTATTTCAAATAATTGTAACACATTTTCAACACAACAGCATACTTCATTTAACATATCACATAATGAAAATAGCATAGTTGAACTGTGACAAGGAATTCAGGATGAAGATATCTTATTGCTTTTAGAAAGAAATTGCAGATGTTAGAACAAGTTTGGGGAAAAACAAAATGGTGGATATATCAAAATCATCACACAAGTGACCAAACAAAGGTGGCAAATGTAATGTCTAGAGTAATAGTGTAAATTCTCATGCTTGCAACTTTGAAGAGCCCTTCACTAGCTTTTGAGAACATCAGATACTTATAACTGTTTGAGTTGAAATGTATTTTAGCCTTCAAGGATTTGCCCCACTATTGAATACTTCAATGCGTTCAGCTTGCCCTGAGTCTCAAATCTTTTGTTGTAGTCATACTGAGTTGCTTTAACTTCTACCTAGACTACCCCTTTGTTCTTGTTTTTTTTTTTTTTTTTTTTTTTTTATATATATCTTTTGCCTAGACTGCTCTTTTGCGAGTTTTCAGCCTACCGGGTTACTCTAATTTTTGCCTAAGCCGCCCTTTCGGGTTTTCAGCTTAGCGAGCTTCTTTTTTTTTTTTTTTTTTTTTTTTTTTTAACCCTATCTTTTGCCTAGACTGCTCTTTGCGAGTTTTCAGCCTACCGGGTTGCTCTAATTTTTGCCTAAACTGCCCTTTCGGGTTTTCAGCTTAGCTTTTTTTTTTTTTTTTTTTTTTAACCCTATCTTTTGCCTAGACTGCTCTTTCGAGTTTTCACCCTCTCTGGGTTACTCTAATTTTTTGCCTAAGCCGCCCTTTCAGGTTTTCAGCTTAGCGAGCTTCTTCTTCTTTTTTTTTTTTTTTTTTTTTTAACCCTATCTTTTGCCTAGACTGCTCTTTGCGAGTTTTCAGCCCTCCGGGTTGCTCTAATTTTTGCCTAAAACTGCCCTTTCTGGGTTTTCAGCTTAGCGAGCTTTTTTTTTTTTTTTTTTTTTTTTTTTTTTTTAAGCATAATATTTCTTGACTGCATCAGAGTTGATAGGAAGGGACAAGTCTTCCCCATCCATATTTGTAAGGATCAGTGCTCCTCCTGAGAATGCCTTTTTTACCATATAAGGTCCTTCATAATTTGGAATCCATTTCCCTCTATGATCCTTTTGGATTGATAAGATTTTCTTAAGCACCAGCTCTCCTTCTTGGAACTCTCGAGGACGAACTTTTTTATCATGAGCTCTTTTCATTCTCTTTTGGTATAACTGACCATGACATAAGGCAATCAACCTTTTTTCTTCAATGAGATTCAATTGGTCATAGCGAGCTTGAACCCACTCAGCCTCTTCAAGTTTGGTTTCTGTTAGTACTCTCAATGAAGGAATTTCCACTTCAATAGGGAGCACGGCTTCCATCCCATACACCAAAGAATATGGAGTTGCCCCAATCGAGGTGTACTGAGGTGCGATAACCATGCAAAGCAAAAGGAAGCATATCATGCCAATCCTTATATGTTACCACCATCTTTTGGATAATTTTCTTGATATTCTTGTTTGCTGCTTCTACTGCGCCATTCATTTTCGGGCGATATGGAGAAGAATTGTGATGCTGAATCTTAAAGTCATTGCACAACTCTGACATCAGTTTGTTGTTCAAGTTTGTCCCGTTATCAGTAATGATGTGACTTGGCAAACCATATCGACAGATTATGTCTCTCTTGATGAACTTGACTACTACATGTCTTGTTACACTAGCATATGATGCTGCTTCAACCCATTTGGTGAAATAATCAATCGCGACTAAGATGAAACGATGTCCATTTGATGCCTTTGGTTCAATCGAACCAATCATATCTATTCCCCACATTGAAAATGGCCACGGTGCGGCTAAGACATTTAAGGATGTCGGGGACACAAGGATATTATCAGCATAGGTTTGACACTTATGGCACTTCCTCACATAGTTGCAACAATCAGCTTCCATGGTTGACCAATAATAGCCAGCTCTTAGAACCTTTCTTGACATTGCATGCCCATTTGCATGTGTTCCAAATGAACCTTCATGGACTTCTTCCATTATCTTGACAGCCTCAATTGCATCAACACATCTAAGCAACATCATGTCATGATTTCTCTTATATAACACATCATCATTCAAAAAGAAACCCATTGCAAGTCTCCTCAAGGTTCTTTTGTCATTATCTGAAACACCAGGAGGATATTCTCTACTTTTCATGTAGCGCTTGATGTCATAAAACCATGGCTTCTCATTTGGTTCTTCTTCAATTGCTTGACAATAAGCCGGTTGATCCCAATTCTGGATCCTTATCAATGGCACTTCATTCTTTTGACTTATTTCGAACATTGAAGATAGAGTAGCTAAAGCATCAGCCAACTGATTATCCTCACGAGGAATATGACAGAAAGTAATTCTATCAAAGTGTTCCATTAACCCCTTGACGTAAGAGTTGTATGGGATTAACTTCTCATCTCGAGTCTCCCACTCATCTTTTAGCTGGTGAATCACTAGTGCTTTGAGTCTCCATACACCTCTAAAGTCTTGGCACCAAATTCAATGGCTGCTAGAATCCCCATTGCACATGCTTCATATTCCACTATATTATTGGTACAATCAAAACCCAACTTTGCAGTGAATGGGATGAATTGATTCTTTGGAGAAATTAACACTGCCCCAATTCCATATCCCAATGCATTGGAAGCCCCGTCGAACAATAATGTCCATTTTTCATCTGTGGATTCTTCCTCTTCAAATAATGCCATTATGTCTTCATCCTGGGAACTCGTATTGCATCGATTGATAATCTTCTATAGGATGATGAGCTAAGTACTCTGCTAAAGCACTACCTTTGATTGCCTTTTGGGTGACATACAGAATATCATATTCTGTTAATAACACTTGCCAACGAGCAATTCGGCCAGTAAGAGCAGGCTTTTCAAATACATACTTGATCGGATCCATTTTCGAGATCAACCAAGTAGTTTGGCACAACATGTATTGCCTTAATCTACGAGCAGCCCAAGCCAAAGCACAACAAGTTCGCTCCAACAAGGAGTATCTCGTCTCACAATCCGTGAATTTCTTGCTTAGATAATAAATCGCATGCTCCTTTTTCCCAGACGCATCATGTTGACCTAGTACACAACCCATGGATTCTTCAAGCACTGTCAAGTACATGATTAAGGGTCTTCCTATTACTGGTGGTACCAAGACTGGAGGCTGTCGCAAGTATTGCTTGATCTTTTCAAAAGCATTTTGACAATCGTCATTCCACACCATAGTTCGATTCTTACGCAACAATTTGAAAATCGGGCTGCATGTAGATCCAATCGAGATATGAATCGGCAATGTAGTTCAACCTCCCTAGGAATCCACGAACTTCCTTCTCAGTACTAGGGACTGGCATTTCCTCAATCGCTCGCACTTTGTCAGGATCAACCTCTATACCTCTTTCGCTGACTATAAAGCCCAGCAATTTGCCTGACTTTACGCCAAAGGTACATTTAGCAGGGTTTAATCGAAGTTTGTACATCCTCAGTCGCTTAAACAACTTGTGCAAGTTGACAAGATGTTCTTCTTCTGTGTTTGACTTGGCGATAATGTCATCCACATACACTTCAATTTCCTTGTGCATCATGTCATGGAACAAAGTAACCATTGCCCTTTGATATGCTGCCCCAGCATTTTTTAATCCGAATGACATTACTTTGTAGCAAAATGTTCCCCACAACGTGATGAATGTGGTTTTCTCCCTATCTTCTGGTGCCATCTTGATTTGATTGTACCCAGAGAAACCATCCATGAATGAAAAGAAAGAATGTTGGGCTGTGTTATCCACCAAGTACATCAATGTGAGGCAATGGGAAGTCATCCTTAGGGCTGGCTCTATTCAAGTCACGATAGTCAACACACATCCCGACTTTCCCATCTTTCTTTGGAACAGGCACTACATTAGCAACCCACTGGGGTATTTAGCCACTGCAAGGAAACCCGCATCAAACTGCTTCTTAACTTCTTCTTTGATTTTTAACGACAACTCGGGTTTCATTCGTCTCAACTTCACGCTTTTCTTGGAGGACACCTGGATTCAATGGCAATTTGTGCTTGACAATACTAGGGTCTAGTCCAGGCATATCTTGGTACGACCATGCAAAAATATCAACATAATCAGCTAAAAGCTTGAGCAATTGGTCTCGCGCATTCCCCTTTATGGCAGATCTGACTTTAATTTCTTTTTTATCAATTTCATTTCCCAAATTGAATGTTTCAATTTCCTCCTCATGGGGCTGAATTATTTGATCCTCTTGTTCCACCAATCTCTCAAGTTCAAACGAGGTTTCTAAGTCATCAGTGCTCTCATCCACTTGATGAACGGGATGATCAAAATCATAGCATGAGATACTAACACTATTATTTTCGGGGTGAATATTTTCAGATCTGCAATTTCGGGGTTAACATGGAAACAAAGGAAAATAAATAGAAGTTGAGCTTATGAAAGAGAAAAGATGAGAAACAAAGGGAATAACTAGAAAGTTGCAACATGCATTTCATTTATATGATATATCAAAATTAACATGCAAACCCATTTTAACAAAAAAGGTCATACTAAAGACATGGGCATAATTGTCAAATTAGCATTACAATTACTTTGAAAGAGAATTAAAGACCACAGGAAATTCTTGGATCTTCCAGTTGTGAAGCTCTTGATGAGGGTCGCATGGGTACACAAAGTTGACATGATCATCTACATCCTGATCTTCCTTAGTCATAGCCACTTGATCTGCATATACTAGTCCTCCACTACGAAAGCTTCGATAAAGGTCACAAATGGGAATTCTTTCAGTTTTCGACTCCCTATTCTCAAGGCGAGCCAACCTCTTCTCTTTCTTTTCTTCTGCCAACCTTCTCTTGTCGGCTTGTGTGAGTTTATACCCCAATCCACGTCGATCCTTATTTTCAGGGAGCTCCACCAACTCTACAATTCCCTCTAAGTTTTTTCCTAAACCAAACCCTGGTTGATATCCTCCATTCAACATGACTTTTGCCACCATCATAATTGCATTTGACATTCGTGGATTCATAGGAACAGGCTCGACATAAGCAAGTGTTGATTATTTCCAAAGACTGAAAAGAAGTCTCAATAGCTTCCTCGGTCGCTTCAATATAACGAGCAGGAGTTGGGCTACTCACCAACATGTCTTCTTCACCGGAAATGATCACAAGCTTATCATCCACCACAAACTTCAACTTTTGATGCAGCGTGGAAGGAACTACTCCAGCCGAATGGATCCATGGCCTACCCAACAAACAACTATATTGCTGGCTTGATGTCCATGACTTGGAAAGTGATCCCAAAAGTGAAAGGACCAATTAGGACAGGGATATCAATCTCTCCCATAACTTCTCTACGTGATCCATCAAAAGCCCTTACAATCATAGAACTTGGCTTCATGTAGGTCTCATCACAAGGTAGTCGATCCAAAGTGGATTTAGGCATCACATTCAATGAAGATCCATTGTCAATTAAAACCCTGGCTATGATATGATCCATACATTTCACCGAGATGTGCAAAGCCTTATTATGCCCCCTCCCTTCAACTGGAACTTCATGATCTGTGAAAGTGAGGTAATTATTAGCAGCAATGTTGCCAATAATGCCCCCAAACTTGTCTAGTGTGATGTCATGAGCCACATGTGCTTCATTCAGAATCTTCATCAACAACCCCCTATGGCTCTCTGAATTCATTAATAAAGACAAAAGGGACACCCTAGCCGGGGTACGATTCAATTGATCAATGAGTTTATACTCGCTTTGCGAATGAACTTGAGGAATTCCCGAGGCTTCCTCATGAGATACTTCTTTTTTCTTTTCTTCTTCATCATTTTTCTTTTCTTTTTCATTAACAACTTCTACCCCCATAGGCCTTTTACATTCCTCAGAGTCTTCAACAAACTCTTTTTCTTTTATTCTAGAGTTCTTCGCCATGTCTTCCTTCCTTAAGTCCTCAGGAGCATAGGCTCTACCACTACGTGTCATTCCACCTAGCCCCGCAATATTTGTGACAATGGATTTCTCAGACCGAGACTCATCCATCTGTTGTTTATTTGCCTGTACTTCCACACCATATTTCCATGGCACTGCCTTAGTATCCTTGTAAGGGAAAGAAGTTGGAATTTTTATGACAATGGGCTTAGGAGCTTGAGCTGGTGAAGAAGATGCATTCCTGGTGAAATGAATCACCAATGGTCTTGGTTCTCCTTGCTTCTCTTCTGATTGAGACATGAACACATCATCCTCCTTATACGACTGGCTTATCTGGACTAGATTTGAGTCCATTAGACCTTGTAGAAATTGCTTGAATTCATTGCACTCCTCAATGGAATGTTCAGCTCCTGGATGAAGTCCGCACACCTCTGAATTGAGGACTTGACTTTTAATCATCTTGAATTTGCATAACTCTGAAAAGATCACTCTCATGGAGGTTTTAACTTTCCAAACATCCCTTACTGGTCGATTGGGTTGTTCTTCGATGGCATTCACTGAGGTCTTTCCATGGCCAGGAAGTGGATTATTCCCAACGTTTGGCCCTTCTTCTTTAAAGCTCAAAAGCCCTTTTTCTATTAAATCTTGCACTTTATGTTTCAATCCCCAACATTTTTCAGTAGAATGTCCTATCGTACTCGCATGGTAATCACACTTAGCATTTGGATCATAGCTTTTAGGATAAGGTGGTTGGATAGGTTTTAAAGCGAAAGGAACAATGAGAGAATTGGTTACCAAATGCGGTAAAAGCTCAGAGTATGTCATGGGAATTGAATCAAATGTTCTTTGTTGGTTATTTCCTCTTTTTGTAGGATCATTGGTATTAGGGTATGGGGTTTTGGCTGATTTGTTTGAGGTATTGTCGGAGATAAAGCTTGTGGCGGTGGGGGAAAGTAAGTCATTCTAGGTTGGTAAGGTTGTGGGTATGGAAATTGGGAAGTTGTTGCTATTTGTGGGTTGTACATGGGTTGAGTTTGGTATTTAGGAATGAAAGAGATAGGATTGTAGCTAGGCATGACGGGTGTAGGTACTATTGCATTTGTTTCACCTCCTTTTTTCTTGTCAGTGGTTGTTAAGGGTTTTCTCATGCTTGTTGGTCCTGTTGGCATATGAGCGATCTTCCCATTCCTTACACCCATTTCGACCCTCTCTCCAATGACAACTAGGTCGAGAAATTCGATGATACATTTCCAATCATCCTGTCATAGAAAGGAGATTGGAGTGTATCAATGAACATCGTGACCATTTCCCTTTCCGATAAAGGAGGTTGTACTGAGCAGCCACCCCCTCCAACTTTGGGCATACTCTTTAAAAGTCTCATTCTCCCTTTTTGCCATATTTTGCAGTCGTGTTCTATCCGGAGCCATATCTACATTGTACTTGTCTTTGCTTCAGAAAGCTTCGCCAAGTCTTTCCAAGTATGTATGCGTCCTCGCTCTAAGTTCATGTACCAACCCAGAGCAGCCCCTTTGAGACTTTCTTGAAAGAAATGGATAAGGAGCTTGTCATCATAAGTGCATGAGGCCATTTTCCTACAGTACATTGTGAGATGATTCTTCGGGCAAGTGTCTCCTTTATACTTATCAAAATCAGGGACCTTGAACTTATGAGGGATCACAACATCTGAGACTAGACATAAGTCAGCAGCATTGAAGGCATAATGATCAAATCCTTCAATGGCTCTCATTCTTTCTTCCAAAATCTGCAACTTCATTGGATTGGGTATCTTCAGATTGTTTAGGGTGGATGACAATGGTTGGCGTCGGATTAGTGGTTTGGTGATTTGGTAGGCCTTCAAGTGGATTAGCACAGGGTACATAGGTGAAAGTTTGTGGCAAAGTTTGCGGATCATTAGTTTCAAAGCTTGGATCTTGGTTTAGTGTTTGGTTTAGAGCATTTGAGGTAGAGGTATGGGGGTTGATTTCGAGGATTAATGGTCACGGGTGGCATGTAACCACGGGATATGACATATGGTGGATTTACAATAGAAACATCATGATTAGCCTCGAGAGTACTTGGTGGCCAACGGTGGTGTATAGCCAAAAGGGAGACCATATGGAGGAAATGATGTATGAACATTTGGATTGGCTTGTGGCGTAAATCCGGGAGGATGCAAAGGATTACTTTGAGATCCTTCTATAGGATTCCCACTTGTACTTTTCATTGATTCTAACATTAACAAAATCTTGTTCATTTGTTCTTTCATCTGACTCATTTCCTCTTTCAACTCTTCGTGTTCATCTACGATTCCTTCCATGATCTTTGTCTTGGCACGTGTCCCGTAAGGGTGTCGCAGGGGTGCTTTATTTGCTTCAATATTTGTCTTTCTTATTTCCCGTCCTGTTATTATTTTATGAGTTCTTGATTAACATAATTGAAGTTAGGATGCAATTACCCTATTTTTAGGAATGCAAGGTTATTTGGAAAATCATAAGTGGCATGACTCGTATTTGAACATCATTTTCTCGACCATTCCTTAAGACGTCACGTCTCAAGTACCAAGTCTCATAGAACATAGGATCAAGAGTTGTATGAGTATTTCCAATTAGACTTTCCTCTAGAACGTCGCGTTCTAAGTACTAAGTCTAAAAGCAAAAAAAAGTAGTATGCCGAGACCATGATAAAGAGCAAAACGTCACCATAATCTTTATTGATAAGCAAAACAAAAGTACAAAGTACAAGTGACACTTTACACAACACATCATTTATGTCTGCTAGCCATATTCTTTATTTGGCTTATCATTCCTTTACAACATTCAAAGAATTCATGGATCTCAATTGGTGTTGTAAGTGGGTTTATCGTCCATTCAGCTTTGCGTAAATAATATGAGGCATTATCAAGCATTTGTTTAATTTCTAAAGCTCGACTCACAAAGTTATGTGCCCAAAACTCTTGTCGCCCTTGATAATCTTCAATGACTTCTTTCAATTGTTCTATTTGGTCATTCAATTCCCTTTGCTCTTCTGACATAACCTCATGTGATGAAACTAGGTCTTCATTTAATTGTTTCTCACTTTGGACTCTACTTTCATATTCAGCCACCACCCCTTTCAATTGTTGCTTCAAGTCATCAAGTTGTTTCCGAGTACCTTTCTTAGTTATCTTCGATTCTTCATATGCTCTCCTCCATTGAAAAGCATCAGCCCTAGCTTCATCTCGCTCTTTTCTTCGCATTGCTAGCTCAATGTTGGCAGCCTCTAAACAACTTTTTGTGTTGATTTTCTTCTCTTCTTCTATCTTGGTCCTCTTATTGGCTTGTATAGCAGACTGCCTTCCTTGCATACTTTCTCTTTTTGCCACCTGGCATTCTTGATGGGATTTGGCCAATTCCTTCTTCAAACTTTCTTTCTCTTCTTTAAATTGTGCCAATGCTATCTCTAATCCTTGTATTTCCTCTCCGAACTCATAGGGGGTTCCTTCGACATGTCTTCAATGACCAGAGCTGAAACCTTAAAGGGTAACTTGATCTCTTGAACCTTTTCCTTCAACCATTGGCTATAGCTTTTGTCTGTCACCCAACTTCCATTGCTTAGCCACTCTTTTTTTTCGAACAACTTGATTCCAAGCCCTGCTGACCTTATGAAGCACCCCTAAATCTTGATTTAATTCATAGACAATAAAAGGAGTCACTTTGCTTCTTCAGTTGGAGGATTTTTTATTGGATAACCAAATTGTCTTAAAGCTAGGATTGGATTATAATTGATGCAACCTTTAGTTCCCATAAGTGGTACATTAAGGAATTCCCCACAACGAAGGATTATATCAATTCTTTCTAAACCTTTTAAGCACCAAGATATTGTCCTCCCACTGAGATTTACAATGTCACGGGCCCAATCATGTTTGTTTTTAATCCCTACCCAACCGACCTTCATGTGCCTAATGAACCATATGTACAATACGTGCAGGCAACAAATGATGGTTCCACCCTTCTTTTCGTGGCGTAGGTTAAGAGTATAATATGTATCTGCCAAAACAGTTGACACTGGATTTTTACCTCTATGCTTGTAGGCTAAGAAGACATCAATCGCTGCAAAATCTATAAAATCTTCAATGTTGGGGAAGAGAACAATCCCGTAAATGATGAGAGCGAGTATATCCATAAATGCATCCCACTGATCATTTTTTACCAAATGTTGTGCATATTCTTCTAAAAACTTCCTTGAGAAACCATCAATGCCCCCTTTTATTTCTTTCTTTCTTGCTAACGTCCTTACATCAAGCTTCAAAGTTGTAGCAATTGTATCTAGTGAAGGATAATGTCCCATGTATAAATAGGGCCCTTCACCCCCTAAAGGATACCCCAAGATTTGCCCAAATTCTTCTAACGTTGGGGCTAATTGAAAATCTTGAAAAGTAAAGCACCTTAAAGGAGGATCATAGAATTGTGCCAAGGCAGAAAGGGCCCATTCTTGCACATTTACTTCTAACAAGTCAAGAATGTTCCCATATTTCTTAACAAAAGTTCGACGCCGAATGACTTTTAAGGTATTGCTGAGGTCTTTCAAACTCTTCATATCAAGTATTTTAACCTTCAACTGCAAGGTCTTCCTTAAGTCTGATCCCATGTTCCTTAAAAATGTTCAAATGAGTTTTATGCACTTATGACTTCTTCTAACCTGAAAAAATTAATGCCAAGATGATTTCCCCTCTTTTGGCAAAATAAAATGCATTAATTTTTTCTATGTGTAAAGTGCTTCCTATCATGCCACAATTTCTCTATTCTTTTTTTTTTTTTTTTTTTTTTACAAGTGGAATGTATGATGTCTAGTATGAGATGAAATGATGGATAACATAACAGAAAAATAACAATAAAATTGCAGTACACCCTTTTCCACACATATGTTATGTCATTTACAATGTTGAGATAAGATGTTGCTCATGGTGTGCCTTATAAGGGTATTCTTAATTGTTGGAGCTTTATAACATGTGATCCTCCCTTTGTGGTAGGTCTATGATTCTAAAAATGGGTTCCTAGAGCCAAGGACCATATCTCGGAATATTGATCACAACAATAGGTAAACTATCGAAGTGATAATATCCTTGAAATAGCCGAACTCTAGGCGAGGCCTTCATGATATCCAAGCGGGATGTACATCCAGGAAGGATACCACTACTCAACCTCTTGCTTATCATAAGATGCACTCGGGCCGGGTATAGGACCTCACTCATAAGTGTGTGGAGGTTGTGTAAGTGAAGTGTGTGAAGGAAGCAATTCTTAAACTACCCAATCTGCAAAACAAACAACTTACACATAATATAACAAAGGGTTATCTATCCTATGGCATACACAATTACAAACATTAAGTAACCAACACATAATAAAAGACATGACAAACAAGCAAGGTGAGATAAAGTATACTAAAAATTTAAAATATTTGCTTAATTAATTATGATAGGCTTGACTCTCTAAAAATCCCCAGTGGAGTCGCCATCTGTCGCAACCGGAATCGCGGCGGGACGGCGATAAAAATCGAAAGTATGGATCAGAGGAGTCGCCACCAATGTTTATTAAGGAAAACATCAGAAAAATCTTTTTTAGAAAAAATGGTCTTTGAAACCAGATTTTGAGTTCGGGAGTCTATTACATGTAGGGAAGGTATTAGCATCCTACAACGTCCGTCACAAAGACGGTTACCTTTAATTAATTAAGCAAAATCTTTTATAATTTCTAGACATTTATCTCACCAAAATATTACTAGAAAATAATAATTAATTTTACTAAAGGAAAGAAATAGATATTTTATTTTTATTTTTTTATTATTTTTTTTTAATTTAGGACTCTTGAGTTGTCGCAACTCATTCATCCTAAAAACACTTGAAAAATTGACAGAGGTGTACACCCAAGTCAATTCATCTTTATTATTATTTTTTAAAATGATTTTAATTAAAACAACTATTGGTAATTAAGGAAAAGTGAAACTTAGTAAAACGGGAGGTGTAGACAGAAATATGACCCCAAAACGAGAAGCTGTAATTTAGTAAAGCAGAAGTGTAAATAGAAATATGGCCTGAGACAAATGCGTTATAGTTAGTAATACAGGGGTGTGTAACTAGAAAAATGGCCCAAGAAAAATACGTTGTAGTTTAGTAAGATAGGGGGTGTAAGCAGAGAAATGGCCCAAGACAAATATGTTGTAGTTTAGTAATACTAGGGGTGTAAATAGCAGGCTTGGCCCAAAACGAAAAATAAAAACTTTAGGGGTTCTCATCTCCCCATTCGATTCTTTGTTTGAGCTTAGGGTTTACGAGAGAGAGGGGAAAAGGGCGAGGCGGCGCGAGGGGGTCGCGGGTAGCTACGCGAGGCTCGGGCGAGTGAGGTGAGTGAGATTACGAGGAGGGGCGACGACGGCGCGAGGGTGCTTGGCGGAGGGAGAGGGGCGCAAAAGTATTTGGGAGAGGGAGAGGGAGAGGGGAAGGAGGTCGCGATGACGGAGGAAATCGCGGGTATGGCGGCACGATCTTGGCCGTGGGTGGAGCGTAACGCTTGGGTGGTATGTGGAAAAGGTCGCGGGGTCTAAGTAAGGTGGCGCGGCTGGGCGAGGGGTCGCGTGAGAGCGGCGAGGGCGATGGCGGTCATGGGGTGAGGTTTGGTGGTCTCGATGGCTCCGGTGGTGGTTCTCGGTGGTTTCTCTTCCTCTCACTTTTCTTTCTTTCCTTTCCCTATTTTTGTTTCTCTTTGGTTTGAATTAATTTCTCTGTTTGATTGGTTTATCTGTTTGGTTGGATTTATGTTTGGTATTGAGGTATTGAGCTCAATGATTTTTGGTGTTCTTTGGTGTTTTAAATCTGTCTCTTGTCTCTGTTTATGTTCCTGATCACGTTTTTTTTTTGTCTATCTGTCTTTGCTTATGATCCTAATTTATCTTTGATAGATTTGATTAACTTAAATTTCTCGAGTCATATCTTATTTATCATTATGAGCAAATAGATTGCAAGATATTTCATTGCTTACAATCAAACATAGAAAAAAAAGTTAATACATGATGAAGATTACATGAAGATTGAAAGGAAAGAAACACATTTCTTTGTATTGCTTTGCTTTCCCGATATTTTCTTTTCTCTGTTCTTGTTCTTGCTTTGTTCGAGTCTTTCTTTGTATATGTTTTCTCTGAACTTCTTTCTTTCTTTTGTGTTTGTGGTCCCTCCTTTTTTTCTGTTTTTCTTTTTGATACTGATCTGTCTCCTCCCCCCCTTTCTCTTTCTTTTCTTTTGCTATATATAGTGAAATTTTCTGAACCCTTTTTTCTTCTTTTCTTCCTGGCAGCTCAATCTTTGACCAAATCCCCTCTCCCTTAGTGCTCTGCCTTCTCCCGATCAAGCGGTTGAATGTTGTGGCTTTCATGATGAAGAAGCGGTGTGACTGATGATGGAGCCGCTTAGGAATTTGCTAGTGGATTGATGAAGCTGCTGGGTGCCCTCGATGATGGAGCTGCTTAGCTACTTGTTTCTTCTTTTTTTTTCGGCAGCTCAATCTTTGACCAAATCCCCTCTCCCTTAGTGCTCTGCCTTCTCCCGATGAAGCGGTTGAATGCTTTGTGGCTTTCATGATGAAGAAGCGGTGACACGATGATGGAGCTGCTTAGGAATTTGCTAGTGGATTGATGAAGTTCTTTGGGTGCTATCGATGATGGAGCTGCTTAAGGATTTATTAGTGGATTGATGAAGTCTTTGATAAAAATCTCCAACCTTCTTCTCTTCTTTTTCCTGTTTCTTCTTCCCTTTTTTTTTCGTTGCTTTTTTTTTCTTTTTCTTCTTCTTGTGCTTGATTTGGGCACTTACTGTAAGCTATACTTCAATTTTTAAATAAACTTGTAACATTGTAGCAGGAAAATGAGAAAAAAAAAATGGGTTTCTTGCTTATTATATTATTATGTGTTCCCTTTCATTCTTTCATTTTTTTTTTATGTAACAAGATAAACTTGTGGGATAATAATAATAATACTAATAATAATACCAATAATAATAACAATAATAATAATAATAATTATGAAAGATAATTAGACGGACAAAATTGGGTGTTGACACATGGCTTCAAAAATGTTGAAGGTAACCTTTTGATTGGCCACACTCAGTTGGAGATGTCCTTTGCCTATATCTACCCCCACATTAGCCGTCATCATAATATGTCTTCCTAGAATTAAGGGCACCTCCTTGTCCTTCTCCATGCCCATAATGACAAAATCGACTAGGAAGGTGAATTCTCCTACCTTAACTATGACATCCTCTTTGACACCATGAGGATATTTGATGGAGCGATATGTAAGTTGGAGAGTCATCTGGGTTGGCTTCAATTCCAAATCTCCAATTATTCGAAGCACTAAAAGCGGCATTAAGTTGATGCTAGCACCTAAGTCAATTAGGGCTTTCCCTATGGAAACCTTTCCAATGGTGCAAGGAATTTTGAAACTGCTCAGATCTTTGAGCTTTGGTGGTAGGGCCCACTAGATGATGGCACTACAGTTACCCTAAACATTGATGGTCTCTTCTTCAATGTATTTCCTCTTTGTCGCAACCAGGGTCACGGTGAGACGGCGATTTAAAAATCGAAAATATGGATCAGAGGAGTCGCCACCAATGTTTATTAAGGAAAACATTAGAAAAACCTTTTTTAGAAAAAAATGGTCTTTGAAACCAGATTTGAGTTCGGGAGTTCATTACGTGTAGGGAAGGTATTAGCACCCTACAACGTCCGTCACAAAGACGATTTTCCTTTAATTAATTAAGCAAAATCTTTTATAATTTCTAGACATTTATCTCACCGAAACATTACTAGAAAAGAATAATTAGTTTTATTAAAGGAAAGAATGAGATATACTATTTTATTCTTTTTATTTTTTAATTTAGGACTCTTAAGTTGTCGCAACTCATTTATCCTAAAAAAAACAACTTTGAAAAATTGACAGAGGTGTACACCCAAGTCAATTCATCTTTATTACTATTGTTAATATATATTTTTTTAATGATTTTGATTTTAAACAACTATTGATAATTAAAGAAATAAAGTGCAACTTAGTAAAACGAGGGGGTGTAGACAAAAATATGGCCCAAATACGAGAAGCCGTAATTTAGTAAAATAGAGGTGTAAATAGAAATCTGGCCCAAAAACGAGAAGCCGTAATTTAGTAAAATGGAGGTGTAAATAGAAATATGGCCCAAAAAACGAGAAGTTGTAATTTAGTAAAATGGAGGTGTAAATATAAATATGGCCCAAAAACGAGAAGCCCAAAAACGAGAAGCCGTAATTTAGTAAAATGGAGGTGTAAAAAGAAATATGGCCGAAAACGAGAAGCTATAGTTTAGTAATCTAGAGGGTGTAAATAGCAAACCGGCCTAAAACGTGAGGGTTGTAATTTAGTAATCTAGAGGGGGTAAATAGCAAACTAGCCTAAAACGTAAAATTAAAATTTAGGGTTTCTCTTTTCCTCATTCATTCAGCTGCTTGGGCTCTAGGGTTCGCGAGAGAGGAAGGGGCGAGATTAGGAGTGTTCGCGGATGAGGGAGGTCGCGGTGGCGACGCGAGGATGGTGGTTGGGTGTTTGGCGGAGGGCTTGGTGAGGACGAGGCCTTGGTCGTGGTCATGTGGAGCGAGGGCGGAGGGTGTTTGGCGAAGTTGGTGCGGGCCTTGGCGCCACGCATGGCGCGGGCGGCGCAATCGTAGGTGCACGCGGCCTCCTCTGCCGTGTCGAAGGTGCCGAGCCAGCGCCGCTCCTTCGACTAGGGGTCGCGGATCTCGGCGGCGTAGCGGCCCCAGGGGAGGCGCGGGAGTTGGCGGTGTCGTGTAGGGAGCGCTTGGTGGCCCAATTCTTGGGGGGGTTTGGCGCGGAAGGGCGTGGCTGTGGCTGGCGCGGAAGGGCGTGGTGGCGGCGAGTGCGATGGTGGCCATGGGGTGAGGTTTGGTGGTCGCGGTGGCTCCTGGTGGTTTCTCTTTCTCTCTCTTTCCTAAATTTCCTTTCCCTATTTCTGTTTCGCTTTGGTTTGGATTCATTTCTCTGTTTGATTGGTTCATCTGATTTGCTCATGCTTTGCTCTATGGCTCCGTTTGTGTTGAGTCTGTTTGTGTTGGGTCTCTGTTTGGGATTGGGCTCAATGATTCTGGTGTTCTTGGCGTTCTGAATCTGTCCCTGTTTATGTTCTTGGCTCTGTTTGTGCTGGGTCTATGTTTAGGATTTTTACCATGAACGTCTGATTCTGATTCTGATTCTAAGGCGGCCAGGCTTATATCTTTGATAGGTTTGATTAATTTAAACATAGCATAGCATTTTCTTTTCTGATTCATATATTTAGAGCAAATAGATTTGAGCACATAGATTGCAAAATAACATATTGCTTACAAGAAAAAGCTTATACATGGAGATTACATAAAGATTGAAAGAGACCTGTTAGCCTTTGTTCTTGTTGTTCTTCCCTCTGTACTCTGCTTTCTAATCCTGATTTCTTCTTCCCTTTTTTGCTTTGGTTTCTGATTTTTTTCTTGCTCTCTGATCCTCTGTATTACTGTGTTTTTTTTTTGGTTGTGTCTGTTCCCCCCCCCCCCCCTCCCCCTCCTCTTTTCTCTGATCTCTGATCTTATATATAGCTGAGATTTCCTTCCTAGGAGGGTTTGCTCTTAGCTTTCCTTCCTAGGAAGGTTTTTCTCCTTTCATCATTATTTTTTCCTTTTGCAGCTGCCATGTTTGAAAAATGAACACCTAGTGCTGTGCCTACATGATGATGGAGCTGTTGATGGAGGAGCCACTAGATTGCTGAAGCTGCTTGTTGCTTCTTTTTTCTTTCTTTTATTTCTTGCTGCTTCCTTATTTCCTTTTGCCTTGAATGTACTTGGCTTGTACCATTTTTTAGATTTTTAAGCCTGTTGAAGCTTCATTGCAACGTTGTAGTATTCCAAAATTTGTACTGTTCATGTAATGGAGGAACACGAGAGAAATGACACAAGATTGGGTTTATATTTTTCTGTGCATCTTTCTTCCCTTTCTTCTTCTCTTTTTTTTTTTTGGCAAGATACTACTTGTGAAACGAATAATGATAATGATAATAATAATAACAATCATAAAGATAATAATAGTAGCAACAACAATAACAATAATAACTATAATAGTGTAATTAAACGGATAAAATTGGGTGATGACACTTTTCTTAGTAACCAAATCCTTCATGAACTTGGCATATAAAGGCATTTGTTGTAACGCTTAACTAAAAGGAATGGTGATCTCCAACTTCTTAAAGACTTCAAGGAATCTAGTAAAATACCTTTCCTTGTCTTTCCTTGAAGGAATAAGAGGATAAGGTAAATTCTTTGTGACCTCTTGCTCTAGAGCTTCCTTTACTTTCCTCACCAATTGGTGCTTAGGCTCGTGCATTGGTGGAGCCTTTTCATTCCACCATCTTTGCATGAATCATCTCCTTGGTCAACCGTTATTCTTTCTTCTTGACCTTTGTTAGCTTCCTCCTCACTTAACACATCTTCTATCACTCCATCTAGGACATTATCTCCTATTGCTTTTGGTTTTAGTGCTTCAAGGGCAGTGTCTTCCATGCATCTGCTTCTAGTCATTATGGCATTGCATTGCTCTTTTGGGTTCACTTCCCTATTGGCAATGAATTTCCCATTGAATTTTTCCGCCACTTGATTGGTCAGTTGTCCCAATTGGACTTCTAAGTTCTTGATGGAGGCTTGAGTGCTCTTGTGGTTGGAGGCGGCCACATCCAAGAATTGAGTGAAAGAATCTTTCAACTTGTTTTGCCTCTCATACATAGTGGGTCCTTGATGTTGAGGTCTATTTGATGGACCTCCTGGATCCTTATTATAGTTGTTCCCGGAATGTGATTGTCACTCTCGGTTGTAGCTTCCGCCTTGGTTTTCCCCTTGGCCCTGATTGTAACCATTGTAATTACCTCCATGAATATTGTTGTTGTTGGCCATGTAGTTCATTTCTTCATGTGACCCTTCTGAGGTCATACACACACCATTTTCATGGTCTTCTCCACAACTTGACAGTAGAAATTCCTTTGAGGAGGGGTTTAGGTGTGAAGACTCTTAAGTTGTTGTGGAAGGTTGCTTAGTTGCTTTGTAAGAGCCTCGATTTGTTAAGTTAGGATTTTGTTCTGAGCTAGAACGACATCTTGAGAATGCAGCTCCAAAATGTATTTTCGTGGGGGAATATGGGTCCTATCATGAGTGATAGCATGATCACCTACAGCCATATTTTCAATCATCTCTATGGTGTCCTTCACGGTCTTCATTTTGACCTTTCCCCAAGCTGAAGCATCCAACAGTTGCTTGGTATGGTTCTTTAACCCATCAATGAACATAATAATCTAAATTGGCTCCTTAAAGCCATGGGTTGGTGTTTTTCTCAATAGTCCTTTAAAGCGATCCCATGCTTCACTTAAAGATTCCTCGGCCCTTTGAGTGAAAGAGGAAATCTCTGTCTTCCCTTGAGCAGTCTTGGACTCTGGAAAATACTTGAGGAATTTGACTATAATATCATCTCAAGTCTGGAATGTGTTACCTTTGAAGGAATTGAGCCGCTGCTTAGCATTACTAGCTAGAGAGAATGAGAATAAGTTGAGGTGGATTGCATGATCGGGAACCCCGACCAATTTCACCGTGTTGCAAATCTCCATGTAGGTGTCCAAATGAGCATATGGGTCCTCATTAGGCAAACCATGGAACACATTGGCTTGTATGAGCTGGATGAGCGAAGATGGATATGAGACACTCGTAGTTTGTACCTCCAGCCTCATTATACTTATGAAGTGAGTCGGAATGGTAGGAGCCACATAGTCTTCCAGAGTGCATTTTGGTTCATTGTCTTCCATGATTGGTTCTTCATCACTAGAAGGGATCTCAATCTGTGGTTGTGAAGAAGAAGAAGCTTCTCGAACTGTTTGTCTTTCTCGTTTTCTTATTACGACGTTGTTCTTCTGAAAAATGCTTTCTACCTCTAAATCCAATGGGATTAGATAAGCTTTTAGGATCCTACCTCACATACACTTCAAGTACTCGAAAGTAGGTTAGCAAGTACTCAAGAATGTAGTTATGCAGAAAATAAAGAGACAAAATGTAAAGCAAGTTATATAGAAATTGTGCAACCAATTATGCAGAATTTGTGCTACAAACTTATGCAGAAAGATGCAAAATTATGCAATAGAATTATGCAGAAGAAAGATGCAAAATTATGCAAGAGAAAACTCCTCTCTTGCTGTAGAATTATGCAGTAGAAAACATGCAAAACAGAGGCAGTTTCTTTGCTACAGCAAAATGTAAAACAAATTTAAACTCAATGAAATTTTATACAATAGACAAAATTGAACTAATGACTAAGAGTTGAGAAAAATACTAATTGCCTAATACTATGAACAAGTCCTCGACAACGACGTCAAATAACTTGATGAGATATTTTGGCAAGTGTATCAAATATCGCACAAGTAGTATAAAAGGGAAGATCCCAATATCGAATCCACAAGGAATTGTCTGTATTTGACTATTAATAAGGTTACTAATTCCTAAACACTAGTTTGGTTTTTAAAATGGTTTGTGTTGCAGTACATAAGTAACATTAGAAAAATAAGTTAAACACTAACAGATAACAAGTAAAATAAATCACAAAACAAGAATGTTGATTCAGGACGATGATCAAACGATTGGTGTGCATGAATGTGAAATGATAATGATGGATATGTTGAGGATTTGGTTCAATCGGTTTGCTTCCCATGTAAACATACAAAATATATTTTCCATTCAAAACAATATTTCAGATTAGCTTCGATCTAAAAGTGCTCAAAACGTGATGTCTCATCAAATCAAGTCTAAACTGCTCAACCTTACTTCTGATGTCTCGGTAAGTTCAATTGAGTGGTTTGATGAAGCTCGGAAATCTTTACGAAACTAATGAAGTCTATCTTATATCTAGAAATACACTCCATTAGAATCCAAACTCAGTTCCAAGTTTAAAGGCATTTGTCAATGACATTTAAACTCTAAAACATGCACATACAATTTATCAAATCATATAACAAGAGTAAAGATAAAGAAATGAACTTTAAACTGAACATTCAATTAATAGATGTGAAGGAAAATGTTTACATGTTAAGCACCTAGTTCCAAGCCCTCAACACTAATGGACTAAACTCTCATTGTCATGAGAAACTTTAAAAAGGGTTACAAAATGAAAAAGAAGAATAGAGGATGAAGAAGCAGCTCAATCTATTATAAAGTGTGAATGTCTTAAAAAAATTATAAAGTGAATCTTATATACTATAAGTGAATTTTCACTTAGCGTGTATTTCCGCTAAGCGCAAGTTCGCGATTCTACAGATCTTCATCTTAGATACAGGACTTTCGCTAAGCGAGCTTGTCCGTTAAGCGAATCTTCAATTTGAAAAAATACTTCACTTAGTGCAATCTTGCGCTCAGTGCTGCATAAATCGCTTGTCTCGCTCAGCGCGATGTGGCACTCAACGCTATGTGGCACTAAGCGCAAGTTGTCTCAATGTTTTGTCTTTCCTTGTTGTTGAACATAAGCTTGTAAACATGAATTTGAATATATTTCTTACAAATAGCTTCCTATGATGGTTAGAATTAACAAAACTATAAGAATCTGGATTAAATGAATTCAAACTAAGTAAAAAATCTTGAGAATATTAAATAATCGCTACAAAATATGATGTAATATTTACGTAAATAAAGTGATTATTAGTGAGTATGAGCTTTTTTTTATTATTATTTTAAAATCATTTTAATTATTTCTCACTCTAAGAAAATTGATCAATTTAGTTAATATCATTAAACTTGATTATTTTGTTTTTCTTTGCAAATTTAAATCTTAATAGAAACATTGAATCTAGATTTTATACTCATTCACACTATTGAGTTGTATGTTACTCACGGTCAACTTTATAGAATTGAGGCTAAATATATTTTTGATCTTTTATATTTTACTTTTTATTCAATTTGTTCTTTATTTTTTAAAAAAATAAGTTAGAATGGTCTTTTGAAAACAAAAATAATTTTTTGATTTTGTGACATAATTTTGAATATTTTTTTACTAATAAAAGAGGTAAAAACTATTTAATTATATCCATGAAAATTATAAAAATTCAACTAATGTTTGAATAAAAAAAAACGATAAATATAGTGAAAATTGCATTAAAAAATGTATTCAATAAACTACTAAATTAATAAAAAAAAAAGTTAATATTAAATTCATTTTCAATTGTTGACAAGACTTATTTTTTCACACGATTTTCATAATTTCTTGTTCCCTTTTGATTGGTATATTAGTTGGATTTCATAGTTGGTATGAAAATTAATATAAAATTGTGTCCCAAATTTTGTTTTAAAATGACTATTATGATCTATTTTAAAAATATAAATGACTAAACTAAAGTTTGTAAAACATAAAAGATAAAATTAAATAAAAACTAAAATATAAAGTATCAAAAAAAAGTTTTATTTAGCCTGGAATTCAAAGTGAATTTTGATTCCAAGTCTCAAATATACTTCAAATTATTTAGAATCAAACAGTAGTAGAAAAGTCTAAGACTTCAAATTCAAATACATCTCAAAACCACGTTAAAATTCTCAAACAAATTTCACAACCAACACTCATATATCATATATTATCATAAGATATGAACAAGCTATGATCATTAGCCTCCTCTATTTTCAGATTGGGAAGGCTAGTCTCGAAATCTTTCCAATACATGGCACTCTCTTCGTCACATATTACATTCCTTAACTCCTTAAGTTTCTCAACTGAAAAAGGTGGTTTTTTGCACGAGCAACCAGTCATGTGAAGCCTTTTCAGATTAACCAAGTCACCAATTTCATCTGGTAAATTGTCAAGACTCACGCAGCCTGAAATGTCAAGAAAATGAAGCTGACGAAGCTTTCCAATTGAAGCCGGTAACTCTCTAAACTCGGCACAAGAACTGAGTCTTAGTATTTTCAGGTTCTTGAGTTTTCCAATTTCTTGAGGCAAGTCAATAAAAACCATGCACCTTGTGATACTAAGCTTCTCGATGGAAGCTATATCAAATAATTTAGCAGGGAGTTGAACTAAATCTCTGCAATAATCCATACACAATTCCACTAGATTTGGCATTGCTTCTGAAATTGAGATTTTGTTGTGATTACTCTCAAAAGCCTCTTTCGTATAACAATTATAAAGGGACAACTTTCGCAGATTGTGCCATTTGCAAAAGGTAGTAACTAAAACCCTTTCCAATCTGATTCTCTTCAGTTCGGATAGAAAATCAAGTATCCCAAAATTGTTTAATTCAGAGTAGTGGAAATCATCATAGTTGGTGACTATGAGAACTTTTAATTTTTTGTTCATCTTCTTTATGAACTCTGGAAAAGTGTACAGATTAGTACAAAGGTTTAAGACCAGAACTTCAACGACTTCAACTTTTACAATATTGTCCAATTTTGGTGTTGACATCTCGCCTGCAAAAACATTTCATTTGGTGTCATGAGTAAAAATGGTTGAGAAATATTAGATCTAACACTTTCTCTGAGATACTCTTTTCATGATTGTTTAAAATTTAATCAAAATTATTCATTTTAGTTGATTCTACATATCATTTAAGGATATACTTTTCTACTTTAGCTTAGCTGATATCTAAAAAGAAAATGATAATTTTTAATAAATTTCAACTAATCATGTACATAATATAAAAAAGAGTGTTAGAGAGTGTGGTTAGCACTTCTTAAGGTTTAGTTAAGATCCATATTTGGTTGCTAGCATTTTGTGTATACGTGCATTTTGGAGAAGAGCGATTGACTTACAGTTTGATATAGACAATGTGTGTGAGATGGTATTTGGTGAGTTCTGTTGAGACCAATTATCTTCATTCATGTCAAACATCAACCTTTCCCTTTCTTTATATGGTTCTTGATTGACTTCGATCATCTCTCTATGAAGATTATGCTGCATTAAGAAATGGTGGTTGTAGTAATCATCTAGGTCACTTGCAGCTTCCCTATGTTGATGAGCAAAAGTTAGGTGCCAAAAGAGTAACATAGCCCTAAACCATTTTCTACTAAATTGACCATTTACTCAAATTTAAAATTGTAATATAAACCTACATAATTAGTTGGCTTATATAACTTTTAGCTCTACGGTAAATATATAAAAAAAAAAAATTATTTTGAGTTTCCAATATTTATTCTCTAAGTCTTTAATAAATTTTTATTTTTGTTTTAAGTCCTTCTTAAATCTCTTTATGAAATGATTACTCTGTTAAATTTTGTAAAAGACAATTAGTGACAATTTTTTAAAAAAATCACAAATCTTTTTTTAAAATAAATTTTTGTAGCTTTAAAACAAACACATCATCACTTGACTTAAAAATAAAAAGCTTTAATTGTAATTTTTATCCCTCTAATTTCGTGAAATGACAATCTTTATCCCTTTATTATTTAATTGTAAAATTAAGTTTCCTAATTTCAAAAACATGTGAATTTAGTCCCTTCGCTATTTCCTAAAGTTGATCGTTTTTATTTTAACGTTGACCAATTTAATTACTAAATATTTCCAAAAATTCATGCTTATGTAAAAGGTATACAAATGAAATTGCCATTTTTGATACTATTTTCAAACCTAAAATTATAAAATTATAAACTAAAAAACTATGAAACTATAAAATATAAATTAAAAATTAAAAATGTGGATGTGTAAAAAAGCAAAATGAGAGATGTAATAAATAAAGTAGATGTATAAGAAATGAATTGAAAAGTGTTGAAAGAAAAACAAATCAATCACGTGAATGTTATTTTTTTAGAATCTATTTAGAAGTTAGAAAAATATAAATATTTTTTTTCAGGATCTATTTAGAAATTAAAAAAATATAAATAATAATTAAATTAATCAGCATTAAAAAAAAAACTCTCAACATAACAAATAAAACTATAGACTAAATTTCACATTTATAAAACTAAAGAACTCACTTTTATAATTAAAAACTAGATAAATAAAAATTATTCCTGGAATGAAAATTATAATTAAACTTAATAAAAACATACCTTTTCACGACAAGGTTTGCCAAATAGCGATCGATTAAGTCATAGACAAAGTTCACTGCATCGCCTTGCCTTACATCAAAATTCTCAGCAGATTTGATTTTTCGTTCTGTCCAAATGTCGATGAGGGCAGCAACGGGTATCTTTTGGTTTTTAGGAAATAAACCTAAGTCCATGAAGCACTCTTTGATCATAGGCTTATCTTCCAATCCCACATCGAAATATTTTTTGAATAAGTTACGCATTTCAATATGAGACTTAACAATTGGACTACCCTCGGATAGTTTTTCGGTCATCTGTCTCCACACTCTGACATGCTTTTTCTTGAGAAACCCACCAACCAGTTCAAGTAAAAGCGGTGAACCACAACAAGCTTTCACAATCTGCATTTCAGTGCAATTGATTCAGATTTGTGGTAGTATAACTAAACTAAAGAAAAATGTGTATATTGAATTTTGAAAAACTGTGTGAAATATTGTATACAAAGACTTAACAAAAGACATAAACGAAGAGACCCAAAAAAAACAACTATATAAGCAGAGATATAAAAGTTGCAAAGCATAAATCAAGAACTTAAACTTACGAGAAGAAAGGAAACAAAAACTGATTTGATATATTTGAAATTTATAACTGAGTTTTGCATAATTAAAACTGTTAACCTATTTAAATAGAAATTTTATGAAGTCCTTGGGTAAAGAAAACAATAAATGATAATATCTAAGCTACATAAGTCTGTCATCATTAAACTATAGTTATTGAGAGCATTTTTTTGAAAAGCAATATCTTAACCAAAACATAAGCAACTCAGACGGAAATCACATTATAATATTAAAAATAAGATAAAATCTCAAATTCCAACAAACTGAAAAGATGGAACAAATAATAATATATAATAATAATTCACTACAAAATAATTTATATGTAATTTAAAAATCATCACTAAGATATCAATAATACAAGTATTAATGCCAAAAATTGTCATTACCATCAACAAAATCTTTGTAAGTGGTTTTTAGTTTCGTGCGTGTAGTGATTCTTGGGTGTGTTCATATTGAAATGTAGAAAAATGTACCTGTTTAGTCAAATTAAGTTTTTCTGTATGATCCTTAGAAAGGCTTGATCCTCCTTCATTCTGAAGAGCTAAGTGATGGAAAAGGGTAACCGAATCTTCAAGACAAAGCGATTTTGGACGATATACATGTTCAAATTCTGAAATATTAATGGAACTAGAAGTCACCAAAATTTTATAATCCAACAATTGTTGAACCTTGAATGCTTCGATAAGGGGTTCTGAACCACACGAAACATCATCGAGGACTAACAACATTGGACTTTTCATAATCTCCTTTGGCAAATTTTTCAAGTGTGAAATGGTGCGTAGATCATCATCCTTAGGATGAATGTAAGGCACGTGACACCTATGGTGTTGAAACAATGACCGTACAATTGACTTCAAATTGCGAGTTTGGGACACATCGAGAAACAGGATATTTTCCCCAAATTTTCCTGGTCCAAACAAATTACAAAACACAGGACATGAACATTACTAATAATTTTCTTGTAAAAAAAACATTATTAATGATTTATGGGTAAAACTATAAAATATTAACTCGACGAAACACAAAAACTATAGATAGAAAGCTACATTAACACTTCTTCAAAAATTGGTTAGTTTTGTTAATTTCATTAAATTTATAAATATTTTTTTGCTAAAAATATGTTTCTGTCTTGGTATACCCAATTTATCGAGAATTAAAACAAAATATCAAGAATTAAAAATAAATATTTTGATATATTAGAGAGCAATCACAAATAAAAAATTTATCAAGAAACAAATGCAAAATTGGAGGATACATGAGAGACTAAAGATATATTTTAACCAATATTTTTATATTTCAAAATTACTCTTAATTTTTTAAAACTAATTATCTCTCTTTTCACTTAATTGTTTCTTACCAGGGTTACTTGTCTTTTTTTATCCTAATGAGAAAATTAAATGTAGATCATTAATTTCTAGCATTTATTATTTTTTGCTAAAACTTTGTTAAATAATTAAGGTACTTTTTCCCTGAAAAAAATTAAAAAATTAAGGTACTTTAAAAATAATAATAATTAATGCAATTTTTCTTTTGTAAAAGAGTGTTATAAGAAAGAACAATTTTTTTTAAAAAAAAATCCTGTAAAAATAAAAATTGATAGTATATTTGTTTTTTTTAGTTTAATTACTGATTTCATTCTTAGACGTGCACGTACAATTATCCCATTTGATGATTGTTATAACAACACAAGTTCACTTATGCAGTTAAAAAAAAAAAAAAAACTAACAATATTAACTATTAAAATTAAAAAAAAAAATTCATTGAAAATTGACAATGAGAAGAGAAATGCTATATTTAGATGTTACCTTTAACATCATCATCCAAGCATAGCAGTGTTGCCAATGTTGTCTTCCCAGAGCCAGTGATACCAGCCAATACATGCACCGAATTCCCCGTTTGCAGCAATCGCATCTTCACCTTGTTAAAAGGGGAAGAAGGGTTGTCCAGTCCCACTCCCACCACAAGATCGGGTTTCGTAGGAGCCTTGAACGGATCCTTCAGCTGCGTCCCGCGAAAACCTTCCCTCACTTCCAGTCGGGTCTCTTTCGTCTCCCTCAACACCGTCGGGATCAAATGATTGTTCGCACTCTCCACGCCCCTCAGAGCTTCTTCAGCCTTTAACTGTTTCCAGGGGAAGCAACAGAACTTCCACCAGGGGACGTCGGAGTCTGTGGCGTAGACGTTTTCCGCCCCTCGGAGATTTTTCAACAGCGGAGCCATCTCTTCCTCGGGACGGTCCAGTTCCTGGTTTAGGCGTGAAATTTCTTGGACCTTCGGGATCGCGCCATGCACGGCGGAGCCGAGGTTGTCGTGTGTCCGTCTGAATTTGAGACCCCTGTAGACCAGCCCTACGGCATGCTTCATCCCTTCTTGAAACCCCGCTCCAATAGCAGCATTTTCCACCATATCCATATTCATGACTTTGAATCAATTGCCTCAAAAGCCACCTACACACACTGAAAAACTTCAATCGGAGATATAAAATTGTCTCGGTGGTTAAGAAAAAAAAATGAAGGAAAAGAGAGAATTAATTAACCCACACTCTTTCGCTCTGACCCGTTTCTCTTGTTGCTCTCTGAGTGAAAGAAAGTATCAGTTAAATAGTAAATAGCACTCGCACCCGTAAACTACGCAACCTTTCTACTGCAATGGAGTCCACAGCTTCCAAGAAGTTTCGGGGTTAACTTTACTTATTTTCTAGCTGCAATTTTACTTATCCCTTCTTGAAACCGCGTAAGTCAGCACACTTTTCCTACGCGTAACCAGTGTTTTAAAAATGTACTAGGACAATGGATGAATGACAGAATTAGTGGGTCAACATAGTCTATTAAGAAAATATATAATTTTATATTTATTTTCAGATTTAAAAATATTTTTAAAAAAATACTTTATTAAAAATTTATAATAACATAAATTTCAAATAACTTTAAATTTCAAATATTATTTAGAAAGCATAAATTAATTTTAAATATAAGTTTTTAATAAACATAAATAAATAAATAAATTTTCAACATAAATTCCTAATAAATTCATTTTTCTATATAAGAAAAATAAGAATTTTTTAGCTTCCTCTCTTTCCCCCACCTTTCCAATTTTCTCAAGCTTTAAAACCTCACTATTAGAATCCCAACATCACAAATCTCAATACCACTTTCTCCTCTTTTTTTATTATTATTATTCTACCCTCATTTCTTTCTTTTTTTTTTTAATTAAAAATCTTTCCAAAATCTTCTTGTTCCTCTTGTTGTATGAGTTACGTTTGCTTCTCTCACTTGTTTCTCTTATCCAAAGAATGTAAAGAAGAAGAATAACAAGTCACACAACACCTTCTTTGCGAGCATGGCAGAGGGAGTGTGGTGGAGGGCGTGTGAGCAAGCGGAGACGAGCAGCGAAGGGCATGCGAGTAACAATAGAATGTGAGCCTAGGGGCGACCATGGCGAGTAACACGACGACAAGCAGAGTGAACAAGACAAAGATGAAGCTGGTTAGTGGTTTAACTGTAAATCCGACCAAGTCATATCGGAGGAAACTGATTGAACAATATGATCGATCTAATATCGAAACCGACCTAGACCAATCATCAAGTCCCAATCCAACCGGTCCTACTGACTGGGTCGATTTGAATTTTTAAACTGTATATGTAAGAAGTGATGTGATCCTTCTATGTATTTTTTTTAAGGTTAAATTTTTATTTTGGTTTCTCTCTTTAATACATCATAAACGGAAAGCAATGACTTCTTTATTATCAAAACCTAGGAAAATTCAAATTTTATGAGGAATCTAAAATTTGTTTAGTCATTTTTTTAAATTGATACATTTTCTGCTTCACTGTTTAAAAAAATTGCGATTTTAGTTTCTCTCTTCTTAATTAAGATACCTTGTCATTCTGTTTTCAATGATTCATAATTTTAATCTCTATAACAAATTTTAATGAATTTCTTGAATAAAATTGTGATTTTTTGTAAAGTGAGGAAGAAATGTCTCAAATAAAAAATTAAAAATTAAAATAACATATTAGAAAATATAGTTAAAAATATGTTTGTTTTAATTTTAAAAATATTTTCAAAGAAAATATTCTCTAAAAAAGAATGAAAATCGAAAATAAAGATATGACGTTTTCATTTTATAAACATCTTTCCTAATCATGACAACATTATTTATCCATTTCCTAAAAATCTATTGGGTTCTCCTTGGCCCTTTGATGGAAAAATCACTAGTTTGGTTCAATTTGGATCTTCTAGGTTGGAATTTGTACACAAAAAAGAAACCCAGAACAAGTTTTTAATTTTGAATTGTATCTCAGTCTATAAAACTTGGATTGGAGCGATTCCAAATTGAGAAGAAAGCTAACGTTCTGAACTGTAATTTAGGGTCAAGAAACACCGAGAATGGATAAGAAAAGCATACAAAGAAAACTTGAGAAAATCAGGTTGCAGACACAATTTGGCCATGCGAAAAGAACAAGGAAATAGGAAAACGTGAAACAAAGAAAATCAATTAGGCACAAAAAACAACGATGTTTAATAAGTCCAGAGGATCGCCACAAGAATTGAGTAAATTCTTGATAAGAATAATTGGTCCAAAGAAGAACCCTAGCAAAGACAATTCTTATGCTTATGATAAACCAACAATGTTCTACATTTTCATTCATTTACAAATGATTTATACAAATTAATTCTCAATCACTTGAAAAAAAAAAGTAAAATTTCAACATATTGCAAGCATAACTAATATGCCTTAGTGGTTAAGTGAGGCATAGTTAAGTTTGAGGTCAAGGCCTCAAAATTAATTGCAAACACTTTATTATTATTATTATTATTTTATTAAATGACTAAGTTAGTAATTGGGCCTTCATTCCAAGCAATCAACACACAAGATTAGCAACTCTCCCCTGTGGGCCTCCAAGTGATGGGCCCCTTCATGCATTTGGACTGTCCTCAGATTAGTCACCATATGTTCCAAAGCTTCTCGGGCCTTTTTTTAGCTCTTACTCTTGTCATGGGCTCTCCTATGCCTTGTATTGGGTTTTAGGCTTCCTTGTGGTCATGGGCCTGGGTCTGGTGGTTGTCATGGGCTTGGACCTAGCCTTTGACGTCTGCATCACCCTTCTCCCAAATTATTGGTAGACTGAACTTCTAGTAAAATTTTATAAACATCTTTATTCTTCAATAATTTTATTTTCAACGATTTCAATTTTATAAACAATTGTTTTAATATTTAAAAATATTTATTTTAAAATTTTTTTTATAATCTTTTATTTCTTAATTACTATAACAGATTGTTAATTAGTTTATCTATTGATTAATTTGGTTAGGTCAAATGACATATTTGGTCCTTTATATTATTTTTTTTCATTTAGTTTAGTTCTTTTATTTTTTAAAAAGTTCATTCTAGTCATTTATCTTTTTTAAATGGTTCAAAATTATCATTTTATCAATTTAAAGTTAACATCTCTTATTTACAAATCATTTTACTTCTCCAACATTTCATTCTAGTCATGTTTTTTGTCTTTTCATATTCCACTCTCAACTTACCAAATTTATGACTCCACGATTTCCTTGCATATATAAATATTTTTGTTCTAATTTTTTTTTTATTAATGATCATTGCAAAACATGTTTGTCTTTCCATATTCAACCTTCTTCAATAAGCATGCAGAAACTTTTACTTAATGATATATATCATGCTATAAAAAAAAGTCTTCCTTTATTCAAAATTTTAAAGGATTGTCTTCTTGATTGAATTTTGGTAGATTTTATAGACTTTTTAGTTGATTATATAAATATCAAATCCAAAAAACAATCCCATCTAACCTCAAGAGGCTTTTTCTTCTCAAAGACTTTTTTATTTCATTATTTCTCCTTTAGAGGTGGTGACATAATCTCTCACTTTCTGTTTCAAGGTAAAACTTTTTGTATCTATAACAATATATAATGATGATACCATTTTTGGTAATCTCTTTTTCATCTCTACTTTTATTAGATAGTTTTATCTCTAAATAATATTAAACTCATTTTATTTGATATTTTCATAGAAGAATAAAATAGAAAAAAAAATTAAAAATACACACATAAAAAGTTAACCTAGTAATGAAATAACCACCACTAAATATAAATAACTATTTTTTTTTATAACTACTCACTATCTAATAATATAAAGAGGCACGAAGTGCCTCTCTCACCATCCACTAGTGATCATAATAGTGATGCGTTCATACCCCTAAATCACTATGAATCCCCTTACAAACCTAATAAAATGAAAGTCGTCATAAGAGATAGATTTTAGTATAAAGGAAGTTCTAACTCAGCCGAGGCAAACAACAAGTCAAAGTTTTGAAAGACATTTTTAAACTATTGCAGTCAATTTTGAAAAGATACATAACTGAATAGAGAAAACAGAAAGCAATGTTTGGGATATTATAAACGAAATCTCAGATGTATACTTATTTGTTTAGATGTCATCGGAAGAACATTTATCTTGAATATTCTTCCAAGTTATACAAATGATTAATGTTTTGATCATCTCTTAATAAACTTTCTAATTCTATTTAACTATATTTTTTAAATGTCTTTTTTGTCGAATTATTTGGTTTATATTTTGATGATATTATTGATTTTATGGGTTAAATGAAGCATTTTATATTTTTGAACTAATGTTTTGTTATTATTTTTCACTATCACTTTATAAAATTTGTGATTAGAAGTCATTATTGTAATCGCTGTGAAAAATATATCTCAAAATATATTAACAGCTTGTAACTTTGATTTGGAATCTATGTACATTCTTAACAAGTAAGAGGGTTCAACTCATAATGACTTGTGACTAGGTTGTGTTCAATGATATTTTCAAGCACACTATTTTTGGTTTGTGTTCAATAGTTTTGATAATATGCGATAAGTACCACTGTTGAATAATTCTATTTTGAGGCTCTTGATCGTACCTTGAGAGATTTGAATTTGAGGACAATATTGATAAACAATTTGGAGGAAAAACTATTGTATTGGGAGATGATTTTAGACAAATATTGCTTGTGATTAGGAAAGGTTTGAGGCATGATATTGTTGGAGCAACAATTAATTCATCATCAATATGGAAGCAATGTAAAGTTTTCAGACTTAATACAAAGATGAGATTAGGTACTTTAGGTTCCCTGAAAGATTCTAATGAAATCAAACAATTTGCAGATTGGATCCTTCAAATTTGAGATGGTAATATATATGTAAATGAAGATGGTGAAAGTGATATTGATTACAAATTATGAGGATCTTTTACTTTCATTGGTAGATTTTGTATATCCTAAGATTATAGAGAACATGAACAATTCTTATTTCTTTGAAAAAAGGGCAATTTTTGCTCCGACTCTTAGAATGTGTTGAATCTGCTAATGATTTTGTTCTTTCTCTAATTCCTAAAGAAGTAAAAGAATATTTAAGTTCTAATACAGTTTGCTAGTTAGATGAAGATTGTGGAATACAACGAGAATGGTTTACAATTGAGTTTTTAAATGACATTAAATGCTCAAGAATTCCTAATCATATATTAAAAGTAAAGGTTGGAACCCTAGTAATGCTTATGAGGAACATTGATTAAGCAAGAGGTTTGTACAATGGAACTAGACTAATGGTCAATGAATTGGGAAAAATGATCATAGCAACTACTGTTATCATTGAAAAGAATATTGGTGATAAGGTATTTATTCCAATGATGAATATGGTTCCATCCGACCAAGGATTTCCTTTCAAGATTCGACAAAGATAATTTCCTTTGTGTTTGTGTTTTGCAATGACTATCAACAAAAGTCAATGACAATCATTGTCTAATGTTGGCTTGTATCTTCTAAGACCAGTATTTACTCATTGTCAATTATATGTTGTTGTATCTAGGGTGAAATCAAGATGTTTGAAATTCTTGATTTTGGTTAACAATGGAACTTTTTGTACATCAATTAAAAAATGTTGTATACACAAAAATCTTTCATAATTTGTAAATAAAATGTTTAAGAATCTTATCATGTACTCTTTAATTATGTATTTTCTTTTCTTTTCTTTTTTTGTCTTGGAAATCAATGACATTGTTGTTGTCAAATATATTAGGCATGATCAAGGTTAAATAAATCTTAAGTTAATACTACTGTTGAATTTCTATAGTCTTCTTGCTTATAGGCTAGTCCATGCTATATAAATTTAGAAACTTTCCTTGGACAATTGTCAACTTCTCATGCATTTAATTTATTTATTTATTTTTTAGTTGGCTTTTAATATTTTGAATTAGGCTGTGTCTATTATGTTCCCTATTCTTTAGCCTATATTGTATTTTATTTGTTTTTTTTTTTTTTTACTATTTTCAATCAGCCTAGCCATTTCTCCTATATTAGACAAAAAAAAATCTTTTTAGTTTCAATTGATTCTTATCTTTTGCATAGGTGAACTAAAAAGAGCCAAGTTTCTTTCTTTTTACTTTGCTCTCTCGCTCTCTAAATCTCTCACTCCAACTCTCCTTTTATGGATGCACCTGGCCAGTTAGCTTGCAATCTATAATTATTAAGGTAACTATTCTATTTGAGGATTTAACAACAATATTGTCAACATCCAATTTTGTCTATTTAATTACACCACCACCACCACCACCCGGTCAAGGTTAATACTAAGCTTTATTTAATGTCAAAATTAATTAGAATGTTATCTCTAAAGGGAAAAGAAAAGGTAGAAGATTTGGAATTACAACAGGAAGAAGCTAAATCTCACGTAATACACTATGAATTAAGAATCCCAGAAATAGAAGAACAAATCCAGAAATGGAGCATACCCAAACTTGAAATATCATCATTATATAAAACCTCGTTAAAAGACATGTTCACAAGAGAATATGTCATTAAGACAGTGGAAAAAGAAATTGATCTTAAAAATAGTCATTAGACTATACCATTAATATCAAAACAATTAATTGCCAACCACATTAAGAACTATAGGTACCTTCATATAGGGTCTATACAGATAGCAATCAAACCATTTTTTAGATTAGGTCTAGACACACCCATGTTTGCATCCTTAAGAGATAATAGACCAATAAAGCTTGAAGATCAAATACTAGCATTATTCGAAACCAACTTGCATAATGGTCCAGTTTATATTAATAACTATCCCAATTACTCAATAGCATTATCAAGTTTCCATAATACTCCTTACAATCTCATGTTAGATGTAAAGATGTTAGAAAAAACCTAGAATCCTAATGCAATACCCATAACTATAATTTATAGAATATACTATAAAGTAATGAAAACCCAACTAGCCCTTGGGGCATTGCAATTATCCCCTACTGATGAGACGACTTTCCTATTAGTAAACCCAGAAAAGGTAAGTGCATCAGTTCCAAAGACCTTAAAACATAAGGAAATAACCAGTGGGTTAAAATGGAGATTGGAAGATCTCTTAGACCCAGAAAATCCTGTACCTACCATGCTGGACAGCATAGTAGAATATAACTCAGGGGCAGTAGAATTTAGTTTCATACCTTTAATAAGAATTAATTCTTTAAGAATACCAGAATCACCTATTCCTAGTATGGCTAAACGATTGGTGGATCGATCTAACTTTTTCATACCAAAAAGCCTAAATTTCAGAGGGATAAGGACAAATCCAACTATACCTGTCCCAAAATATGAAGAAGAACAACCTCCCCCTTAATACAATTTGAGTTAGCTAAAACTCACAATTCACCAACTTCGTTAGAATTTAGTCAATTAAATATAATAAGAACTTTCCAAATAGATAAAGAATTATTGAGAAAAGAATTCCTCAATAAAGAAAACAAGAAAAGGAGAGACTGGTTCTTTGTAACCTTTTCGCAACAAGAGTTAGCAAATTATAGAGAAGATTACTATAGAAACTTAGAAGAACTTCAGACTCAAATACCTTTCTTTGAGTGGTTTAAACAAAATTGTCTAGATAAACTCTATAAAAATGATTAAAAGTGCTAAAAGAAGTTGGAAAACTATTAAAGGAACCGTTGATGGAGAAATTCCTCCTTTAGAAGAAATTAGCTTTACTAACATTGAAAATAATGAGGTAACTGCTTCTCCCTTGAAAATGATTAGTGTAGATAGAATCAAAAACAAAAATCCAACTTTAAAAGATATTAAAAATTTGCACCAACAACTAAATTATACAAATCAAATATTACATCAAGTAGCCTCAAAAGTAATAATTGGGTCAAGAAAACCTGATAAAAGCTCTTTTAATGGTATAACATCCACCTCAAACCTAGAGCAATCATTAACCAAACCATTTAAATTTTCAGAAGCTGAGCTTAAAGAATTAAAAATAGGAAAAGAAACCGACTTAGCTCTATAAGAGATAAATAGAAAATTAGATCAGTTAAAATTATTTAAAATCAGCACTTTAACTAAAAAACCTAAGAAGATTGCACAAGAAAATAAAACTGCTATACCTTTAACAGAAGATAAGATTCTAACTATAGTAAAAGAAGATGAACATAAATTAATACCCCATTCAGATAAAATTTTAAAGTTAAAAGGAAAAAATAAGGTAAAACGCTTTACCCCAGCGCCAACAACTAGAAATTTCTATCAAAGGCCAACTCTCTTAGACATTCAATTTGAAGAATGGGAATTGGATACTCCTTCAGCCTTTGATGGATCGGGTATCACTGAGTGGAATATTGATGGTATGACCGACCATCAAATTCTATGAAAAACCAATGAAATGACAATGGCCGCCTTAACTTATAGGGTAAAAAATACCGAGAAACAAACTATAAAATTAATAATAGTTGGTTTTACAAGAATTTTGGATTAATTCCTACTAAATATTATGAAAAAAACACAGCAAAAACTATTCACGGCTAATAACTTTAATTTACAAGTCTAGTTTAAATTACCAACTGCAAGTATTTGTAATAAGGGAAGATGTTTCAAAAATACATTTATTCTATCAAAAGATATATCAGAGGAAATGATTTTAGGAACTCCATTCCTTACACAAATTTACCCCTTTGAAGTATCCAAGGAAGGAATTAAAACAAATGAACTAATGTTTGAATTCATAAAACCACCCAAGAGAAAAAGCATCTTAAAAATAAATGAAACGGATTTTCTTAATAAAATTGAAAATAAATCAAATCAAATAATCTTCTTAAAGCAAGAAATTCTCTATAAACGAATAGAGGAACAATTAAAGATAGAAAAGGTAAAAATCCAATTTAAAGAATTAACTGAAATCTTTTCCAAAGAAGTCTATGCGGAGGTCCCAACCGCCTTCTGGAAAAGAAACTCGTTTATGGTAAGTTTACCTTATGAGGAAGACTTTCATGAAAGTAAAATTCCTACAAAAGCTCATCCAGTTCAAATGAACAAAGAAACCCTTGAATACTGTAAGAAAGAAATCCAAGGTTTCCTTGATAAAGGACTTATTAGGCCTAGTAAGTCCTCATGGAGTTGTGCAGCGTTTTATGTACAAAATGCTTCAAAATTAGAAAGAGGCGAGCCTAGGATGGTTATTAATTATAAACCACTCAATAACGCGCTAAAATGGATTAGGTACCCCTTACCCAATAAAAGAGATTTAATTGGAAGACGTCATCAAGCCACTATCTTCTCTAAATTCAATATGAAATCCGAGTACTATCAAATCAAGGTTAAAGAAGAAGATAAATATAAGACCGCATTTATAGTTCCATTTGGTCACTACAAATGGAATGTGATGCCTGTGGGACTTAAAAATGCCCCATCAAAATTTCAAAACATAATGAACTTAATCATAAATCCCTATTTAGACTTTGCTTTAGTCTATTTAGATGATGTGTTAATCTACTCCTCTTCGGTGGAACAACATGTAAAAAACTTAAATACCTTTTAAAAATATAATTAAAGCAAATAGAATTGTGTTATCTGAAAAGAAAATGAAAATAGCTTAAATTAAGATAAGATTTCTAGGGCATGCAATAAATCAAGGCACAATAACTCCAATAGCTAGAAGCATTGAGTTTGCTAGTAAATTTCCAAATGAAATAAGAGATAAAACTCAATTACAAAGGTTCTTAGGATGCCTAAACTATGTAATTGATTTCATTTCCCATATTAGAATTATTTGTAAACCTTTATTTAATAGGCTTAAGAAAAACCTTAAGCCTTAAACCCCTGAATTGACTAAGACAGTTATCAAGGTAAAATCTCTAGTAAAAACCCTTTCTTGTCTAAGAATACCCCAACCAGATGCCTTTATGATAGTCGAAATCGATGCCTTAGAGGTCGGATTCGAAGGAATCCTTAAACAAAAATACCCAAAATCTAAAGAACAAATAATTCATTTTCATTTGAGGGCGTGGAGTGAAACCCAGATTAAATATAACACGGTAAAAAAGGAAATTTTATCTATAGTGCTGTGTATCACAAAATTTCAAAGTGACTTAGTCAATAAATAATTTTTATTAAGGGTAGACTGTAAGTTTGTAAAATAAATTTTGGAAAAAGATGTTCAAAACATCGTTTCAAAACAGATATTTGCTAGATGGCAAAGTCTTTTATCTTATTTTGATTTCAAAGTTGAATTTATAAAAGGAAAACATAATTATATCCTAATTTTCTAACACGAGAATTTTTACAAGATCAGACCCCCAAACATGAGGCCTTCGGCCCCTTTGTCTGCCCTATCCCTTGATGATTTGGCCCTTTCCTTCTCCAAGGTGATAGCCAATAAATCCTTAAATAACCTAAGAGTCTTTCCTAAATCCCTAAATACTCCTTCCTCTTCCAATAGGTTTTCTCCAATTAATTCCTTCTCAGAAAAACTAAATTATTGATAATCCTCAAAAAATCGAAATTCATAAACCTTTAGATCAACACATAAAAGAGTCATGTCAAAAGATAATTTCTATAGAGCCTGAATTTGATCAAATGACACCTACAAATATTCTGGTTGAATTCTCTCTTGAAGGATAGGGATGGATGCCAAAAGACCAAGATCTAATGAAGAACAAAAGATTTTAAGTTCTTTAATTCTGATTTTTTTTTCCTGTACTAACACTTCACATTGATCAACTAGAATCAAATAGGTTGTTTTTCGGATTAACAAGATTATACTTTACTTACATGTTTTTTCCTTTGTATTCTCTCACATACCTTCATATTTAAAATATATATATATATATATATATATATATATATATATATATATATATATATATATGACAATTAATGACAAAGACTATTTTAATATAAAAAAAATGTGCTTATGAAAATTGGCTGCAAATGTCATAAGCTTTTTACACAAAGTTGTCATAAACTTTTTGCATAAAATAAAGAAAAGTCAACAACTATATAGTTGTCATAAACTTTTGCATAAAATAAACAAATATGGGCATAATAAATTGCACACTAAAAAATAAAATTAGATAATATATATATAAATTTTAAGATACTATTAGATCCTTATTTGATATTTGATATTTGACATTTGATATTTGGTCTTTTCTTTTCTTACAATTTTTTTTAAGTTCCATTCTTTTTTTTTTAATTTGAATTAATTAGTTTGTTTTTATTGATTAATTAATGTCAAAGATTTGTTTGGCTTTTGTTTTTTCTTTTTTTTCTTTAGTTCGAATTGTCTCAATTGATTTGAAAGATTTGAGCAAGTGGGGTAATTGATTACCAATTAATTAAGTAGCAACTTGCAACATAAAACAAGGAACTCTAAAGCACAAAATTGATAATATGGGATGAAACACAATGTTGAATAAATTTTGTTTTGAGGTTCTTGATCATACCTTTAGATATTTGAATTTGAGGACAATATCGATAAATCATTTGGAGGAAAAGCTATTGTATTGGGGGGTGATTTTAGACAAATATTATCTGAGATTAGAAAAGGTTTGAGGCATGATATTGTTGGAACAACAACTAATTCATCATCGATATGAAAGCAATGTAAAGTTTTCGCACTTAACACAAAACAATTTACAGATTGAATCCTTCAAATCAGAGATGGTAATATATATGCAAATGAAGATGGTGAAAGTGATATTAAAATACCAAAAGACCTATTGATTACAAATGCTGAGGATCCCTTACTCTCATAAGTAGAGTTTGTATATCCTAGGATTATAGAAAATATGAAAAATTCTTATTTCTTTGAAAAAAAGAGCAATTCAATGGTGTTTCAAATTGAAGTACTACTGTGACGGGGATTACAGGGACAATAGGGGCTTTACCCTCGTTGTCCCTCTCCTCCCCTTCCCTTACATACCTACATATATATATATATATATATGAAATAAAAATATTAATAAAGAAAAAATTATTAAAAATAATAGGTTTTTAAATTAGTATTCATTTAATTTTATTTCATTAATAGATCATATCTTAGTTTTATACATATATTTAGCAATAAATATTTGGCTTAATTGTATACTTATTTATTTATTTTATTTTATTTTGTTTTGTTTTTTTATGAGTTTTACACTTAACAAATTAATTTGATATTTTTATCTTTAATTTTTTTTAAATCTTACAAATTTTATTCTATCATTTTATCCTTACATCACATGATTGTACATTTTACTTCCCAATTTTTTAAAAAATTGACAAATTTTATATCCATTTTTTCATATTTTTTTAATAAATTTTATATTTATTTTTTTTCAAAAATTTTGATTCTTAATTTTTGTAAAAAAAATTCTTGCCCCTTTAACCTTAACTTCTAGATTCATCCCTGGCTAGTGATGTTTGATCAGCCACCTATATTTTTGCAGCAATCATTGTTGTAGTTTTCTTTGACCCTGATGAATCTAAAAACAAATCAAAACAAATGTATTTTCTAAAATCCGGAAAGAAAATATCTTCTTTTAAATGAGTAGGACTTATGTGAAAGAAAAAAAATAATAATTAAAGGAAGAACTAACTTGTAAAACATTCAATTTTGAAAATTAGAAATGACTTGGCCTCATTGACATATCTATAAATTATTTGTCCACTTACACTAGGGTTTTAATACCCTCTAAAATGCAGAGGCTCCCGAGAATTTACCTATATATAAATGCAAATGACATTCATTTAAGAAAACCACGTTTTGGCTACTCTGAACTGAAACCAAGACGGTTTCCCCTAGAGCTTGAGGTATTCTCTTTGCCTTTATGAGACTGCATGTTCTGTTGTTCTATTAAGCTTTAAAAATTGTTACTTTGTTTTTGTTTTTCTTTCTACGGTTCATTTTCATTTTCATTGAAATCTAAAGAGTTTTTTTAAGGTATTTTTCATCCAAATGCATATGTAAGATTGCTTCCGTATTGTTAATTATTTATAAAAGTTTTATACTTTTTGCATAATTTTTTTCATGATCTATAGTACACAATATTTGTTAGGGGTGTTCATGAGTATAAGTAACCTGTGGATCCAACCCAACCCGATTTAAACAGGTTGATAAAGTGTTTAGGTCAAACCCAACCCAACCCAACCCAATCTCAACCCGATGACTTACGAGTTGGATAATGGGTTCTATTGTATGAACCAATAACTCATCCAACCTAACCTGAACTACATATAATAATAATAATAAATAAATAAATAAAAACCTACTCTCACTCACTCAACACTTTCAACCTCTCGATGTACCTTCTCACTTTCACAAAACCTTCAAAATAGAAGCATTCTCTATATGAGTCAATGTCGCCCTCCACCGCTACATCATCGCAAGTCATCATCGCCCTCCGCTATTGGATCACTCCTGCGGCTCTTTATGCGTCACTAAAGCTCTTCGCATGACCCTCCGCTACTCTTGCCCTTCACTGTGCGTCGCCTCTTCGAGGCTACTAGTGTTGCAAGTTGAGGTAATTTCTAATATGGTAATATACTAATATTTACAAATTTGTTTATAATGTACTTTTTAGTTCACTTCTTTAGCGACTTTAGGCATATTTCTTCTTTCTACACTATTTATAATAGACTAATGAATCTCTTATCATTCGGCTTGCAGTGCTTCAACAATGGAGTTTATTACTGTCCAACAATAGAGTTTACAACTAGTCAATTATCCAAGAAAATGTAAATTTATTTTTAGTTCATTTTGTATCAATGTTACAATGTTATTTAAATTTTCTCAATTATATTAAGTGAACTTTGCTATTTAGGTTGATAATCATTTTATTTTGAACTTTTCGAATTAAGTGAATTAAAGTCGAAAGGATCAGCAATTAAGTTTGAAAGTATTATTATATCTAACTTTATTTTGTGCATGAATATATAATTATATTCATTTATGATTAAAAATAATTTTTATTCTTAAAAAATTGCAAAATTTGAAAATCTATTCTAATTTTTTAGAAAATTTTAATTTATTTTAAAAAAATAATATATCACTGAACCGTTGACTCAACCCAATCCAACCCGTTTATGATTGGGTTGGGTTGGGTTTGAAAATAAAATCATGCAAACCCAACCCAACTCAACCCACGAGCACACCTACTATTTATTCACAATTTTATTTATACATTATATTTTTTGCTTTCTTATGTAGTTTTCTCATTTGTTTAATGTGCAGATAAAAAATTATTGTTACTTTCATAGAGAATGCATGCCTAATCTCAAATGACAAACTTATTACTATAATTTTTTTCCCCAGTATATGTAAATTATTTAACTCTATTTTTTACTATTTTTTAATTTTTTAAAATGTTTCTAGTATATATATATATATATATATATATATATATATATATTATTTTATTTTTGACAAATCAAATTTAAATATTTAGACTTGTGTTTGTCGGATTCAACTTCCTTGAAATATCAGGAAAAAATCATCTTCAAGTAGAAAGTAATCATATTATTAAAGACTCATAAGAATTCAATAGCAAGTCCATATAAATATAAATTTTGTTAATAATATTGCTTAATAAATTCTCAAGAATTCAATTTTTAATATTATTGAAGAAGATTCATAATAATATATTTTTTTTATTTCGTTTAAAGTTTGTTTTTTTATATTAGCATGCTACTGTAATTAATTTTGTTTATATTTATATTAACCTAAAAATTGGAATTTACGTATAAAATTTTTGTTTTATTACTTTATATTATATTAAAAATTATTGTAACAATCCATGCATCCCAGGACGCAAATCTAGTTGTTAATAATGTTTAGATGCTGACATATAAAATAGCCAAGTTATCACATGACCAACCCCTCCCTCTAAATCATCTGTATCCACTCGAGCATTTGGATGATGATATAGATCCAGATTTGATAGATAGTCACAAAAATATCAATACATGGTAGGTAATTATCCACAAATTTGGGATGAAGATGAGGTGGGTGTTTTACTTGTATCTACTTATTCAATTTCGCACTTTATATATATACATATTAATTAATATAATTATGATTTTATTATTTAAATTATTTTATTAAAGTTGTTTAATTATCTATTTGTTATTTTAATTATTTTTTTTATATGTTAATTTTAATATTTCTGTCGTGTTTTAATTTCTATTTGTATTAGTGAATTAAAATAATATAGAAATTAAGGTAATAAACATTTACAAAATATGAAAAAAAAATTTATTTGAATGATGAACCACGTGTTTAGTTCTGCATTAAATCCAGATTTTGACGTGAATTTTATAAAAACAAAATATTATATCTATTATCAAACACGTGTGTAGGGATGGCAATATGGACCCAGACCCTACGGGTACCCGCAAAAATACCCATACGCGGGTAGGGTAATTACCCGCATATTGGGGATGGGGATGGGGATGGGTCTTTACCCGCAAAATCTCATGGGGATGGGTGCGGGTATGGGTACTATAGTACCCACCCCGCCCCGCCCCGCACCTTTTATAATTATAATAATTAATTTATATATATATATATAAAATTTAAATATCATTTAACCATAAAATATTTAAAAGATCATAACTCTTATAATTATAATAATTAATATATATATATATATACACTTTAAATTCAAATTTAAATATCATTTAATCATAAAATATTTAAAAGATCCTAACCCTTATAATTATAATTATAATAATTAATATATATATATATATATATATATATAGGGTGTGACTCGTGCATTTTATGTGAAAATGAGAATAAACATTTTTGTTCGTTGGATTAAATTAGACAATAAGAATTAACACAATCTTTTAAAAATTAACATACACCTATTTTATTTGATCTCTCTTCATCCAAAATTTAAAAAAAAAAAAAAAAAAAACTTCTCATTTCCCTCTTTAGTGCACCAAAATTAAATAATAATAATAATAAAATTCAAACTCACATCCTCATAAACCTTGTTTTATAGCCTCTCATAATCCTGTTTCATAAAAAGCATGCATATTGTGTATGCACCTTTAAATCTTTTTAACAAATCATGCATATAACAAAAATACAAAAATAAAGTAATAGGACACTTTTTGAGAATTATAAGGGTTAGGATCTTTTAAATATTTTATATTTAAATGAGATTTGAATTTGAATTTAAAGTGATTTTAATATATATATATATATATATACTAGGATCTTTTAAATATTTTATGGTTAAATGAGATTTGAATTTGAATTTAAAATGACTTTAATCTAACGGTTGAGATTAATAATTTATTTTTTATTAAAAATAATCATTTAATTTAACGGTTGAGATTTGGTGTCAATTGATCATAACCTTAATTATAATTATAATTTTATTATTTACTAAATAAATATTATAACCTAAGAAATAAAGTGAAACCCTAAAGTTGCTCATCACTTTCTATCTTTCTTTTGTGTGTCCACCGTTGCTTGAAGCCATGAGAGCCTCTGACAACCCTCCACTGTCACAACCACCGTGCAACCAGCCTTTCCTTGCTACAACCACCACACAACCACCCTCCACCGCTACACCACCATGCATAACCCAAGTTAGTATTTGAACTAAAATTTGTTCCTAAATTGGTATTGTTTCAACTTAAAATTATTCCTAATTTGGTTTGGTTTGAATTGAAAATTGTTCCTAATTTTGTATAGTTTAAATTGAAAATTGTTCTTAATTAGATAGTATTTAAATTAAAATTTGTGTTCCTAATTGTTCATAAAGTGGTACTATTTGAATTGAAAATTGCTTATATATTTAGTCAATTTTTAGGAACTTTTAGTTTGATGTATTTTTTTTTCTAACTTCTGTTCAAAAATATCTTATTGTTAATTTGTACAAAAATTTGGTGTACTAATAATTATGTTGCCTAATTTTTATTTTTACTGTAATATTTTTTATTTAATTATTTTTATTGAACTCTTCATTTGTGTTAATATTTCGATATTAATTATAGATGAAAACTTCAAATGATATGCCTCCTTCAAAGGAATCTGCAAGTAGTAATCCTCTTGATAGTTCTGGTGCTAAAGATCAATCTCCATCTGAATTTGGAACTCCTCCTATTAATGTAGATGTGGGTGAAGGTGATCTTGAAATAATCAAGATGGCAAAAGAAGGAAGATATCTGTTGTTTGGAACCACTTTAAGAAAAAAAAACGGTCAACAATGAAGAGAAGGCACAATGTCGTTATTGCAAAAAGCTTTTAACAGGAAAGAGATCAGATGGAACAAATCATTTGCATAAACACTTGGGGACTTGTAAAAGAAAACCATATAGGGATATCAGACAAGCACTTTTGTTGAGAGAACAAAAGAAGGTAGACGGATCAAGTACTTTTATGAGTAACTATTGTTTTGATCCAGAGCAATCAAGAAAAAACATTGCTTACATGGTCATAGTTCATGAGTATCCACTTTCAATGGTAGAACATTTGGGATTCAGAATATATTCTGAAAATCTTCAGCCTTTATTTAAGCTTCCAAGTCGGAACACACTAAAGAGTGATATTATGAAGATATATGAGCATGAAAAAGTGAATGTCATGAGACATTTAGAAAGCATTGGAAGTAGAATTGCTTTGACTACAGACATGTGGACAGCTAGCAATCAAAAGAAAGGATATATGGCCATCACTGGTCATTTCATTGATGATAATTGGGAAATGCAAAGTCGCATTTTAAGGTATAAATTTAATTATTATTTTTAAATTTCAATTACAAATGACATTTTGCATTGCATTGTTATTTAATTTATTATTTTACACCTAAAAGAGAACAAACTTTTAAGGAAACCGCACGTCTCATAAAAGTTTCCATCACAAAGAAACTCATTCTTGATTGCAAAACTAGATGGAATTCTACTTATCGTATGCTTGTTATTGCATTGGCTTACAAAGATGTTTTTAATCGGTTGAAAACAAAAGAGCAATTATATACCTGTTTTCCTTCATTAGATGAGTGGGAAATTGCAAGAGAGATTTGTAGTAGGTTGGAAGTGTTTAATCGTGTAACTGAAATGTTTTTTCTGGAACACTATATCCAACTACTAATATATTCTTCCCTTTGATATGTGAAATTAAGCTCTCTTTACATCAATGGAAAAATTGTCCAATTGTGGCTATTAGAACTATGGCTTCAAAAATGGTTATCAAATTTGAGAAATATTGGTTTGTTATTCATGGAATTATGGGGATTGCTATTGTCTTAGATCCAAGATACAAATTGAAGTTGTTGGAGTACTTTTTTCCTAAGCTTTATGGAAGTTCATCATCAATTGAAATTCAGAATATCAAGAAATTGTGTTACTCATTGTTTGACGACTATCAAGCTAAAACTAAAGGAACAATGGAATATTCAACTTCACATGCAAATGCTAGTAACTCAAGCTTTGATAGTTTCAATGTTACCAATTTCCTTAGTGATTATGATTCATTTGTGAATGAAACAATTGAGATACAAAAAAAGACTGAATTGGATCTCTACTTGGAAGAGAGTGTTTTGCCTAGGAGTGCTACTTTTGACATTCTTGGTTGGTGGAAAACAAATGGGATCAAGTATCCAATTATGCAGAAAATTGCTAAGGATATTTTGGCAATTCCAATTTCAACTGTTGCATCGGAATCCGCTTTTAGCACAGGTGGTAGATTGTTGAGTCCTCATCGTTCTAGGCTTCATGAGTTTACTTTGGAGGCACTTATGTGTGCACAAAGTTGGTTGAAACATAAGCAACAAGGTAATATTTTATTATTTTAATTATTCAATTAGAGTTTTAATTATTGTATTATATATGCTAATCTTGGTCTTCTTGTCATGTTGTAGTTTCTATTGGTATTAGTGGACCAAAACAATATATAGACTTAGGAGATACACGTTTGCAAAGATATGGAGAAGTCGATTCAGAAGATGAGGTCAAAATATTATATTTATGTGTTTTATTTTTTTAATTTATAATATATAATTATAAACTAATTAGTTTAAATATATTATTTTTTTTACAGGTTTTGGAGAGTACTATACCACTTTAATGTTCAAGTTTAATTAGAATTTTGGAAGTTTAATTCGAGTTTTTATTAAAATTAGAACAATTTGTAATCTTTATGTTGGATAATTATTTTCGTAATGTTATTTATTTATGACTTGTATTTGGATGGATCAATGTTTGTCAATTTTTAATATTATATATGAATGTTTTTAATGATTTTTAATCTTATATATAAGTAAAGTGCGGGTTGCGGGTGCGGGTATGGGTATATAGGTACCCAGAGGGTATGGGGATGGGGATCAAAGTTGCTACCCGCACGGGGATGGGGCTGGGGATGGGTACTTTTTTTAAACGCGGGTATGGGGACGGGTATTATACTACCCTACCCATACCCTACCCATTGCCATCCCTACACGTGTGAAGTCAAAATATTATATTTTTTATTTTTTATTTATAATATATAATTATAAATTAATTAGTTTTAATCGAATGATTATTATAACTTAAGTTTGAATAAATCAATGTTTCTAATCTTAATATTATATATGATTTTTTTTATAATTTTTAATTTTATAAATATGAAAAGTGTGGATCGCAGATGTGGATATGGAGATAAGGATTGAAGTTATTTTCACACTATTAGATACTTGTTCGATCATTTTATCAATCGGACGATCGTTATTCAAATAAACGTTGAAGACAAAGAAGCAAAAACCGATTACTTGAACAAAACTAATCTTAGCCTTTTCGGACTACGTGCTTAAGGCTAAGGGGTTGTGTGTTGTCCGATCATTTTGTCGATCGAACAATTGTTATTCAAACAAACGTTGAAGATAAAGTAGCAAAGGCCAATCACTTGAACAAGACTAATCTTAGCCTCTTCGTGCTACGCACTTAAAGCTGAGAAGTTGTGTACCATCCGATCATTTTGTCAATCGGATGGTTGCTGATCCACTTACTACCAAACGAGATCCTAACCGCCCTTTAGCCGAGAGATAATATCATGAAGATAATTAAGAAAATAGTCTTATAAGATAATTGTAAAAAGATAAAGATATTATTTTTATCTTTTAGATTAATTTGTTGTTTTATGTATAATAAAGATAATATCTTTATCTCTAAACTTCTTATATAAACAAGGCTTGACTATGGAGTCAAACAGATTCCACTCTCACATTCTCTAGCTAGTATATCAACTACCCCAAAACATTGGCTCCCATCGTAGGGTTCGATAAACTTCGATCCTTACACCACATATCTAAAAATCAAGGAGAATGACAAGCTCAAGCTCAAATCATACTGCCCCGAAAGGAGCGAGAGAAAACACCCCCTCTGCCTTACAAGAACTCATGGAGCAGCATGACAATTGAAACAAGCAACATAAGATGCCAAGAGGAGAGCCGACGAGGTCGAAGCAGAACAAAACGCCTTGATAGTTAGAAACGATTAGACATGGTGAGGAGACCTCGACTAAACTTCAAGGAGACTTCCAACTGTTCTCGAAGAACTCATGGAACTCCGAAAACTTCCGATTCTACCACAGCTAAGTCCTAAAACACTTTACTTATCCATTTTTCAAGTATTTACATCCTTAGTCCATTCATAGAGTAAAAGGGGCTGACCCTGTACCTAGGTTCTATTTCTGAATGCATTTATCATATATCATTTGCTTTTCATCAAGTATACCTTCGCCAAATGCTTAATTACATTAAATGCCCTAAAACTGTAAACACACAATAAAATGTAAGTAATCAGAGACGACTCGGATACCACCAGATTCAATTTGGATACCATCAAATTCAACTTGGTACAAAGACGACTTGGATACCACCGGATTCAACTTGGAAAAATACGGCTTTACGTATATCGAATCCAAAAAAAACATGTTTTACGGATAGGGAAAGCATGCATACCAAAAATCCTTTTAAGAACATTTAAAGTTTTCGTTAAGTTAATACACTTGAATTACAAACCCCTTTGATACTTATATTATTTTGAAATAGGTATCTATTATAACTAACATGCAGAGCACTCAGAACATATCCAAACAGAAACTTAAAAAGGAAAGGGAATAAAAAGGGAATGGGAATATGACATTTACAAAAGATATGATGAAAGGAAAAATACTTGAATCTAATTGACAACAGAATTGCACTTTATAAAAGTCAAGCATGTGGCCCACACGCATGAGACAAAAAGACCAACAACGTGTAACACGTGGCGCACCATAGAATATGAAAAGAAACTTTTAGAGGAGCCCAAATGATACATGAACATCTCGCTTAGTAGAAAGTCGATCATGCAATAGTTGAATAACCGATCAACCAAACATCGACGACAAGTCAACGAGGGATTGAAATCAACCGGCTAAAGGCAAGTCAATCAGCATCTTTGAGCTTTATGCTCAAGGCTAAAAGAGTTGTATACCATCTGACCGTCTCATCGATTGGACAACTGTCAATCAACTATATATCGTAGACAAAGGAATAAAGACTAATCGCTTCAATAGAACAAGACTTAGCCTTTTCGCACTTTGTGCTCGAGGTTAGAGGAGTTATATACCATCCGATTGCCTTGTCGACTAGACGACCATCAATCAACTAGACATTGTAGACAAAGGAAGAAAGACTAATCGCCTCAGTAAAATAAGACTTAGCCTCTTCGCGCTATGTGTTTAAGGCTGAAGGGTTGTGTGCTGTCCAATCATTTTGTCGATCGGACGATCGTTATTCAAACAAACGCTAAAGATAAAGAAGCAAAGACCAACTACTTAAACAAGATTAACCTTAGCCTCTTCATATTACGTGCTTAAAGCTGAAGAGTTGTGTACCGTTCAATTATTTTGTTAATCGGACGGTTGCTGATCTACTTACTATCGAATGAGATCCTAACCACACTTTAGCTTAAAGATAATATCATGAAGATAATTAAGAGAATAGTCTTATAAGATAATTATAAAAAGATAAAAGATATTATCTTTATCTTTTAGATTAATTTGTTATTTTATGCATAATAAAGATAATATCATTATCTCTATATAAAGAAATGAATATAATATCTTTATCTCTAAACTTCTTATATAAACAAAGCTTAACCATGGAATCATACAGACTCTACTCTCACATGTTTTACCTAGTCTTTCAACCACTCTAGAAATTCTAGACTAGAACAGTTATAGTCGGATGATTATTATAACTTAAGTTTGAATAAATCAATGTTTCTTTGATTTTAATATTATATATGATTTTTTTTTTAATTTTTAATTTTATATATATAAAAAGTGGGATAACGAATGCGGATAAATAGATCAAGATGGAAGTTCGCACTATTAGATACTTGTCCAAGTTGCACACCTTGTCCATCGTGTGCTCCATTTGCAGGAAGGTCCAAGTTGAAATTGGGAGTACCGTGGTGTGAAGCGGCATCATTTGGGGAAAGAGATTTGAAATTGGGAATGGTGAAGGAGGAGAATATTGGAGAATGCTCCTACGAGAAAGAGACATCCATTGTTGAGAAATATGGAGGAGGTTTTCTGTTGGGCTTTCCTATGATGGGATAGCTCAGACCAGATGTAACCATTTTAAGAAAATGTAGATTCACTCTGTTCACAGTGGGTTTTTTTTTTTTTTTCGTTTCGTGACAATTTTTATATGTTACTGTCTAAACATTATTAACGAGGTTAACTTTAAACCGATAGAAATACAATCTTGAAATATTTTTAAAATATAAATATTTAGAGTTAATTTTTTAAAAGTTAAAAGACTAAAAATTAAAAAAAAAAGATTAATATATGTTTTTGTTCGTTATAAGATATTGGAAAGTTTTAGTAATTATAAAAAACATTATCTGTTTTTTATTTTTTATTTTAAATAGTCAAACATATTTATTTGATAAAAAAAATTTCTAATATTTTTTATTTTATTTTTTACACTTTCATTTTATTTGTTACATCTTCATTTTGCTTATTTTATATCTACATTTTTTGTTTTTGATTTTTCGTTTTTAGATTTTAGATTTTAGCTTTTAATTTTTAATTTTATTATTATTAAAACAATGTTTCAATAGTACACGTCACTCTCATTAAATTTTTTCCCCTCAAAAACTTCACTCTTTCTAGTTTTTTTCTTCTTCTTTTTTTTTTTACTTTTAATTTATTATCTATTACTCATCATGTTTCATTAATTTGTTGGTGTTGTTGCTAGCTTTTAGTCCATAAATTGAAAAATATACTATTTTTTAATGATTTTACTATATCTATCAGATGTCAAACGCAAAATATTAATTAAGGATGGCTAAGATAAGTTTTTTAAATATTCTCTTTGATCGACTCTCCTGATTATTTCATTTAGGATAAATAATCAAATTCTTTCCTAAAAGTATAATGTATTGACATGTACGTCCTTGTTGCTTTCAATATTTTCTTTTTCCAATCTGGATTGTTACAAGGGTACCAAAGGTCCTATTCTCCTAGCCTCCTAGCTATCTTAAGCTTTGCAGAGGTCTTTTTTTCGCATAATGTTAACACCTTATATCTTTACATAAACTCCGAAGAGGCTTTCTCCTAAACTTTAGGATCTTTGCATTGAAAGATTCGCAATTGTTGGTAGTGATACGGTCAACTTTTGAATTCGAACTAAAAAGTAAGCTTTGGTCCATTCTTCCTTTTAACCGTCTCCATAGACATGTTGAATTCAACCACAGTCTCTATACTAACCCTCTTAGTTCCTTATCTTTCCATTGCTTTGAAAAATTGCGCCACAAAATCTGTGTGCAACTCCAAACATGACCTCCTGCATTGCAAGAACCAATCCCTGCACAATTCATCAACCAAGTAAATAAAGTAAATTAATTAAGATAAAGATCAAACATTTTTAAATCACTTAAATCCCCTAAATAATGCACAATATTATGGCTGGTAGGAAAGATTTCCAATTTACACATGTTAAATTAGGATGTACCATCAACTTATCAGCTAATTTTTATTTTTAGTCACCCACTTCATAGTTGCTTGACTGTTTTTGAAGACCCTCCCACAACTATGCTCCTCCACAAACGTCTTGATTTGAAAGTTTTTATTTTTTTCATTCCATGCACAATAAATATCCCATGGACAAGTAAGATCTTTGCACCTTGCTTTAGCTTTAATGATATCATTTTTCCTCCAAGAAACATCCCTCCCAATAAATATGATGTACTCTCTAACAACTTCAATGCATAATTTCATCCCAATCTCCAAATGAACATTTCCAAAACTGTTTCTTGAATTGAATTGAGGGTATAGAACCTTTTGGTTGTTGCCAGATGTCATCATCCTCTTGAATTGAATTGAGGGTATAGAACCTTTTGGTTGTTGCCAGATGTCATCATCCTCAGCTTCAGCACCTTCACCTTCACCAAGTAAGTTATCAACAAATAAGTAATAAGTAATTAAGAATAATGGAACAAAAAAAATTAAATAAATTAACAAAGTAAACATGGACATTTTTGTCAGGTCAGTCAGACCTATGTTGCACATATCCAACACATATTCAAGGAATTGGAGGATGTTAAGGTGTCAAGGAGCTTAGGATACTTGGATTTGGAGAGGAGACAATAGTGGAAAATTTTCAACATTATGAACTTTTTTCTATCATTTGGAAAATTAAAATTCCTTTGAAAGTTACTATAATTTTGTGGAGGCTTCTTCTAAGCAGGTTACCTTCAAGATAAAACATGACAAAAAAAAAATAATTCCAACTTTTGATAAGGAGTTACTAGGTTAGCTTAATAAAAGAAGAGAAAAAAGAATAGTTGAAGATTCTAGTTTCTCTACTAACAAATTAATTAATATTTATATTTAAAAAAAAAAAAAAACTTGGTAATGCATGATTATGAGGTGTCCGGTTTGTCATGAAGAAGAAAAAGAATCTATTGCTACCAGACAAAACAGTCCTTCTCTATCCACTAATCTTATATTTGCATTGTTACTCCGTCATTGGACCAATGATTTATTAAAATACGTTGCATAAATAATGCATTCTTGTAGAACCATGACTCATGACTCTTGAGAAATGTGCCAATGCTTATCTGGCCAGTAATATGACGACAAAAAAGGTGGGGCCCCTTGTTCACAATTTTTCTCGAGTGTTCATAAAATATGAAATTCGCAGTTTTGTACCAACGTTCGAAACTAGAAAAATAAAAAAATAGATATAAGCAATGCTAGTGATGATGGTATCTACCTTGCAAGAAAGCGTTACCGAATCAGAACGAATAATCAGACGGGTACAAAAGATTAAATTCGAAGATAAAATGCATCATTACATCATATTATACAAACAAACTCAAGAACTAAACACACCTAAATTGTTTTGGGGACATCATAACACTAAGTCACCCATCACAACACAACACATACAAACATAAGATTTCCTACTTTCCAATTACATAGTACTGTTTATTTGGCTAACTATAATAATAATAAAAAACATAGTAGTGTTCACAAGAAACATACAAATACTACCAGAGCAATTTGAATAGAGACAAGTCTTTGGATTAAGAGGAGGTTTATTTAACCAGATTTTAAACAAGATTACTTCACATGAAGCCATTCAGTCAAACTTTTAGATTGGTACGCATAGCTTCAGATGCTTCCAAAGAAGCAGAACCTGTCTTAGGAGCTAACTGAATGAAGCCAGTTTAAGTTAACCTCGACTTGAGGAACCTCTACCTTCATATTGGGAAGCATACATTCGAATGCTTCCCATGAAACAGCTTTTTCCTCATCACATACCACCGCCTTTAGATTCTCAAGATTGGTTACTGAGTATGGCAATTCGCACCTTGCACAGCTTGTCATATTGAGATTTCTGAGATTGCATAGTTCACCGATGTCCTCGGGTAAACTCGAAAGGCTTATGCAGTTTGAGAGGTCGAGAAGCCTTAGCTTCGAAAGATTTACAATAGAATCTGGTATTTCTTCCAAATCAGTGCAGGAACATAGGTTCAGGAGTTCCAAATTCAACAACTGTCGAATTTCATTGGGCAGAGAACCAAGCTTGTGGCAATTGGTAATGCTAAGCTTCTTTAGTGTGGTAATCTCATATCCCACTAGGCAATACCACCATATCCTTGCAATAGTCAATGTTCAAATCTGCTAGTTTTGGAAATGATTCTGAAACTGTGATGGTACTACTATCGTTTTCAAAAGCCTGATTTATGTTACTACACATGTAGAGGGATAACTTTTCAAGACTTTTTAATGCTCCTAATTTAGGAACAGAAATCCGCTCTAGTCTGATTCTTCTCAGGTTTAATAGAGAGCCGAGTAGTTTGAAATTGTCCAGTTCACATGGATAAAAACCATAATTTGTCATGATCATAACTTTTAGTTCACTCATTTTCTCCATGTACTCTGGAATGGTGTACTTCTTATTCTGAAGATTTAAAATCAGCACTTCAGCTTTGGATGGTTGTATGTGGGACTCATATGAAGTGAAGGTTTCATATGCAAAAACAAAAATCCATATCATATCTCAGTAAATAGTAATCAATGGCAAATCACTGCTACTTTCTTATTAGCATTTTTACTAAATAAGAGTATATACTTTAGAAACGGTATGAGTATAACTAACCAGTTGATATAGACAATGTGCGAGCAGGGACCTGTTGGGGTGTCTGTTTAACACTGCAACTGCGAAGCATTGAAAATAAACGGGCAATCATGCCTTGTTGCTTCTCCCCGGTTTCATTTATGTCATTAATCAGTCTTTTTCTCTTCTCAATTGGTTCGCGGTTGTTTTGATAAATTGCAAGCTCTCTTAAGAGATCATGGAGGATGACAAAGTGGTTATTGTAGTAGTAATTGTCTGAGTCACTTGAGTTCTTTCTGTTATGAAAAAAAAAAGACAAATCCTTAGGAAGAGAAATTATCACAGAGGATTAAAATACATACTCTTTATCAGATAGATTAGGTACGAATTTCAACTTCTATCCTCAAAAACTAAGTTTAAATTCACTCCAAAATTGTCATTTTGGTCTATTTTATGAGGAACTTTTTGCTTCTCGCAGGAGCTACACATGCTATTGAATTATTTGTTCTGGAGAATAATTTACGATTTCATGTTATATATATATATATAAATAAAGATTAAGGGTTTGGGAAGAAAAAATAACTAGAATTATACCTTGCTACTAGGACATTAACCAGATTCATGGAGTCTAATTTATTTATAACTTCCATTAATTCAAACTACGAAATCTAAATAACAAAAATCTTTTAAAAAAAATCTTAAAATTTTTATATTCCTAGAAAGTCTTAAAAATCCACAAGATTTTTTTATGTCAAAATAATATTTTAAAATCTTAATCCAATATATCTCTTTACAAACTTTTCTTGGACAAATGTCATTAAATTTTATAGAAAGTTGTCATAAACTTTTTACATAAAATAAACAAAAGTCAACAACTATGCATTTGTCATAAACTTATAAACAAATATGGACATAATAAATTCTACACTAAAAAATAAAATTAGATAAAATATATATATATATATATATATATATATATATATATATATAATACAATACAATTAGATCCTTATTTGATATTTGGTATTTCCTTTTCTTTTAATTTTTTTTATATTTCGTTCATTTTTTTTTAATTTGAATTGATTAGTTTATTTTATTGATTAATTAGTGTCAAAGATTTGTTTGGTTTTTTTTTCTTTCTTTTTTTAGTCCCAATTATCTCAATTAATTTGAAAGATTTGAGCACGTGGGATAATTGATTACCAATTAAGTATCAACTTGCAACATAAAACAAAGAACTCTAAAGCGGAACTTTTGTTTAACACAAAATTGATAATATGGGATGAAACACCAATGTTGAATAAAATTTGTTTTGAGGACAATATCGATAAACCATTTGGAGGAAAAGATATTGTATCGGGGGTGATTTTAGAAAAATATTGTCTGTGATTAGGAAAGGTTCGAGGCATGATATTGTTGGAGCAACAATTAATTCATCATCAATATGGAAGCAATGTAAAGTTTCCAAACTTAATACAAACATGAGATTAGATACTATAAGTTCCCTCAGAGATTCTAATGAAATCAAACAATTTGTGGATTGGATCCTTCAAATTGGAGACGGTAATATATATGCAAGTGAAGATGGTGAAAGTGATATTGAAATACCAAAAGACCTATTGATTACAAATTCTAAGGATCTTTTACTTTCATTGGTAGAGTTTGTATATCCTAGGATTATAGATAACATGAACCATTCTTATTTCTTTGAAAAAAGGGCAATTCTTACTCCAACTCTTGAATGTGTTGAATGTGTTAATGATTTTGTTCTTTCTCTAATTCTTGGAGAAGTAAAAGAATATTTAAGCTTTAATATAGTTTGCCAGTCATATGAAGATTGTGAAATACAAGGAGAATGGTTTACAATTGATTTTTTAAATGACATTAAATGCTCAAGAATTCCTAATCATAGATTAAAAGTAAAGGTTGGAATCCACTAAAGCGTATGAGAAACATTGGTTAAGTAAGTGGTTTGTGTAATGGAACTAGACTAATGGTCAATGAATTAGGAAAAAAATATCATAGTAGCTATTGTTATCACTGGAAAGAATATTGGGGATAAGGTATATATTCCAAGGATGAATATGGTTCCATCTGACTAAGGATTTCCTTTCAAGTTTCGACGAAAACAATTTCCTCTATGTTTGTGTTTTGCAATGACTATCAACAAAAGTCAAGGAATATCATGGTCTAATGTTGGTTTGTATCTTCCAAGACTAGTATTTACTCATGGTCAATTATATGTTGTTGTATCTAGGGTGAAATCAAGAAGAGGTTTGAAATTATTGATTTTGGTTAACAATGGGACTTTGTGTACATCAACAAAAAATGTTGTATACATAGGAGTCTTTCATAATTTGTAAATAAAATGTTTAAGAATTATATCATGTACTCTTTAATTATATTTTTTTTCTTTTTTTGTCTTGGAAATCAATGACATTATTGTTGTCAAATATATTAGGCATGATCAAGGTTAAATAAATATTAAGTTAACACTATTGTTGAATTTCTATATTCTTCTTGTTTATAGGCTAGTCCATGCTATATAAATTTAGAAACCTTCCTTGGACAATTGTAAGCTTCTCATGCATTTAATTTTTTTATTTTATTTTAATTAGCTTTTAATGTTTTGAATTATGTTGTGTCTATTCTACTCTCTATGCCCCAGCCTATATTATATTTTATTTTTTTTATTTTTTTCACTATTTTCAATTAGCCTAGCCATCCCTCCTATATTAGACAAAACTTTTTCTTTTTAGTTTCAATTGATTCTTATCTTTTCCATAGGTGAACTAAAAAGAGCCAACTTTCTTTCTCTTTACTTTGCTCTCTCGCTCTCTAATCTCTCACTGCAACTCTCCTTTTTTTGGATGCACCTGGCCCTGCATTCTATTTGAGGATTTAACAACAATATTGATACATATTATGTAATGTTAGCATTTAGTCTTGATTTCACAACATTACTTACCAACATATTTATTAATTAATAGCTAATTTGCATAAGACAAGTTGATTATTTGGATCTTTGCTTAAGAGAGGATTCTAGAGTTTCATAGTTTTCATATTTTTGCAAGATGCAAGAGAACCATTATCCATTAAACTGATAAACTTACTGGAATATAAACAATAAAGTTGTTCTTGAATGATATAAAATAAGAACAAAAGTATGGAAAACCCATGATCGAAAAGCTTTAAGATGGGGTTTTTGGATTTATTTGATCTTCAACTATAATTTTGTATAGTCTCTCTGAATGGTTTCTTTTTCTTGGATAAACCAAAACAAGCTTGAAAACATCCCATTCTCAAATTGGCTCTCTTGCATATATCATTTTGAATTTTAGCCAATATATGTTTTTTGTTTTGTCTTCTCTCACTTTTAAGTTCTTTATTTCTATTTTTTTCCCTTTACTAACACTTCATATACGACTTTGCACATTGATCAACTAAAATCAAATAGATTATTTTTTTGGATTAACAAGGATTACACTTTACTAACATGTTTTTTCCTTTGTATTCTCTCACATACCTTCATATTTAAAATTAATAAAAAAAAATATGGCAATTAATGACCAAGACTATTATAATATAAAAATAAGAAAAGTTGTTATAAATGTCATAAGTTTTTACAAAAAATTTTCATAAACTTTTTTGTATAAAATAAACAAAAGTCAACAACTATACAATTGTCATAAACTTTTGCATAAAATAAACAAATATGGGCATAATAAATTGTACACTGAAAAATAAAATTAGATAATATATATAATTTTTTTTAAGATATTATTAGATCCTTATTTGATATTTGGTCTTTTCTTTTCTTTTAATCTTTTTTATGTTCCATTCAATTTTTTTTTAATCTGAATTGATTAGTTTGTTTTATTGATTAATTAATGTCAAATATTTGTTTAGTTTTTGTTTTTTCTTTCTTTTTTTAGTCTCAATTATCTCAATTGATTTGAAAGATTTGAGCAAGTGGGATAATTGATTACCAATTAAGTATCAACTTGCAACAAAAACAAGGAACTCTAATGCTGAACTTTTTTTTAACACAAAATTGATAATATGGGATGAAACATCAATGTTGAATAAATTTTGTTTTGAGGCTCTTGATTGTACCTTGAGAGATTTGAATTTGAGGACAATATCGATAAATTATTTGGAGGAAAAGCTATTGTATTAGAGAGTGATTTTAGACAAATATTGCCTATGATTAGGAAAGGTTCGAGGCATTATATTGTTGGAGCAACAGTTAATTCATCATCAATATGGAAGTAATGTAAAGTTTTCAGACCTAACACAAACATGAGATTAGGTACTGTAAGTTCCCTGAAAGATTCTAATGAAATTAAACAATTTGCAAATTGCATTCTTCAAATTGGAGATGGTAATATATATGAAAATGAAGATGGTGAAAGTGATATTGAAATACAAAAGACCTATTGATTACAAATTCTAAGGATACTTTACTCTCTCATTAGTAGAGTTTGTATATCCTAGGATTATAGAGAACATGAACAATTCTTATTTCTTTGAAAAAATAGCAATTCTTGCTCCAACTCTTGAATGTGTTAATGATTTTGTTTTTTCTCTAATTCCTGGAGAAGTAAAAGAATATTTTACAGTTTGCCAATTAGATGAAGATTGTGAAATATAGGGAGAATGGTTTACAACTGAGTTTTTAAATGACATTAAATGCTCAAGAATTCCTAATCATAAATTAAAAGTAAAGGTTGGAATCCTAGTAATGCTTATGAGGAACATTGATCAAACAAGTGGTTTGTGCAATGGAACTAGACTAATAGTCAATGAATTGGGGAAAAAATATCATAGCAACTACTTTTATCACGGGAAAGAATATTGGTGATAAAGTATTTATTCCAAGGATGAATATAGTTCCATCTGACCAAAGATTTCCTTTCAAATTTTGGCGAAAACAATTTCCTTTGTGTTTGTGTTTTGCAATGACTATCGACAAAAGTCAAGGACAATCATTGTCTAATGTTGATTTGTATTTTCCAAGACCAGTATTTGCTCATGGTCACTTATATGTTGCTATATCTAAGGTGATATCAAGAAGAGGTTTGAAATTCTTAATTTTGGTTAATAATGGGACTTTGTTGAATTTTAATATTCTTCTTGCTTATAAGCCAGTAAACCAATTCTTAATGTTAAATTTTGTTAGTGTAAATTATTTTTAATTTATGTGAATATACATTTGATGGTATGATATTTGACTTAAAACATATTATCACCATTTTGATTGTACATATTTAATATATATATATATTGTTATGGAAAACATTATAAATTAAATAATTTTAATATTTTTTCATATATAAATTTTTACTATAACCCGCGCATGTTATTAGATAAAGAGAGCAACTACTTCAATTGCAACAACTTTTTAATATCCTATTCTTTTTCATTTAATAATTACATAGAATAGATAAATTTGAATGTTTAAATTATTTGTCTTTATCTTTAGCTACAAGCTTATCTTCCCTTCCACTATAACTAACTCTTCTATATAAGAAAAGTTGCACACCTTCATGAATAATATATCAGAAGCATTTGTTCATAACCTTTATATGGTATCAACAGCTTTAGCTTAATAGCAATATATCAATCCCTAACCCTAGCCATGCCTTCAATCAACACCACAAACATAATGCTCAATGACTCCAAGTCTATTGTGATTCTTAACAATCACGCTTCTCTCAAACTCACTGGCATAAATTATCTTGCATGGCACGTGCAAATAAATGCACTTCTCATTGGCTATGACCTAATAGGAGTTGTTGACGACACAATCATGTGTTCGGCAGCATCTCACGAAGACTTCACCTACTGCAAATGCCAGGATTAGTTGATCATTCATGCAATCATCTCCTCCATAGATCAAAATGTGATCACCCTACTTGGCAATGTCAAGACGTCCAAGTAGGCATGGGATACCTTCAACAAGCAGTATGCCAGCAAGACCCGTGCCAGAATTATGCACTTAAAAGAGCGTCTCACACGCACTATGAAAGGCTCTAAATCCATGTCTAAGTACCTTAATGGAATCAAATCCTTAGTTGATGAATTAGCTATTATTAACTCTCCTATTGATGAGGTCGATGTCGTCATCCATACCCTTAATGGATTGGGTGCCGATTACAAGGAAGTTTCAGCTGCTCTCCACATGCTTGAAAATCCTATTAAATTTGATAAACTACATGACATACTCTCTTATTTTAAGGATTATCTCAAGAGAGATGAGCACACCAATGATCTATCACCAGTAGCCACTGTACATGCCGCACACTAAGGAAAGTAATCATATAACAAAACATCATACTCCTCAAACTTCTACAAACCACCCACTACTAGCACATCAGGAAAAGTTTTTTTGCCAATATTGTGGCAAGCATGGCCACACGACTAAGGTCTGTTTCAAGATCAAAGGCTATCCAAATAGGAACAATGAACCATCTATGTATCATGCTTGTACCGTGGCACAACATGTACCCACAAATTGGATCATGGACTCCGGTGCAACCCATTACATTACCAATGATCTAGATAACCTTCATCTCACTAACCCTTGCCATGGTCAAGACTAACTTATTATTGGTGATGATAATGCTCTTCCTATTACTCACACTAGTGATACCACTTTACACACACCAACACAATCACTAAAATTACAAAAAATTTTGCATGTACCCACCATTACACAAAAATTGTTATCTGTTTCAGCCTTATGCAAAACTTACCATATCTCTGTTGAATTTTTTCCTAACTATTTTCTGGTGAAGGATCGGAAGATAAGGGTGTTTCTTCTCAAAGGACTACATAACCATGGTCTATACCATGTACCATCAACCACCATCCTACCAATTGCACTTCATTCTGCCTCCTCCACCCATTCCCCATGGCACCACATCCTTGGCCACCCCTCTAAACACATTTTCAAACCTTTGATTTTGTTGCATAAAATAAAAGCAAAAGCTAGTGCCTCATGCATTAAAGAGTCACAAATTGCCCTTCTCTATATCAAGTATCTGCAGTAAATAACCCTTGGAATTTGTCTATACTGATGTTTGGGGCCCTACTCCTGTTAGGTCCTTAGATGGTTTTATATATTACCTTGTTTTTGTTGATCATTTTTCAAGTATGTTTGGTTATATCCACTTAAATTAAAGTTTGATGTTTCTATAATATTTCCGCAATTCAAAAATTTAGTTGAAAAATATTTCCATACAACTCTAATATTAATCTACTCTAATAATGGTAAAAAATTTGTTAAACTCAAAAAATACTTCACTCAATATGGCATTTCATACTTCACCACCCCACCACACACACCCGAACTAAATGCAATAGTTGAACGCCGCCACAAACACATTGTTGAAATTGATCGAGCCTTATTACAACATGCACAACTACCAACAACATATTGGTCTTATACATTCACCACAACCACTTATCTTATAAACCACCTCCCAACTCCAAACCTAAACATGAAATCCCCACATAAAATACTGCACAAAACTACACCAAACCCACTACACTTACACTCCTTTGGTTGTCTTTGCTTTCCGCAGTTACGTCCTTACACCACAAATAAACTTCAACCTAGGTCAAAACCATGCATATTTGTTGGATATTCACCCTCCCAATATGCTTATCACTGCCTTGACCCAATAACCCATAAACTATACACATCTCGTCATATCTCATTTCATGACATTTACTTTCCTTCTCCAACCCTCAAAAGAAAACATAACCAATCTCCCAACACACACACACCTTCCATTATACCAATACACAAAATCCCTCGCACATCTGAACCTCCTGTAAATGAAAACCTTGTCATGGTCACACAAGAAGAGGCACCGTCAACTTCTTCTCCATCACTAAGTAATATGTCAATTCCTTCTCTCTCCTTTACCATTATTTCTACATCTACTAACAATCAGCATGAGAACTCCATGGTTGAGAACAGACACTCTATGGTCACTAAATCAAAGAACAACATCCACAAACCGAAAAGAGCTCTCAGTGCATCCAAACATCCACTTCATGAAAATCTTAAACCTTCCACAGTAAGAGAGGCCATGAAATATGATCATTGGAGACAAGTCATATCAACTGAATTTGATGCACTTATCCACAATAGCACATGGACCTTAATACTACCACCCAAAAACAAAAACATAGTCAGTTGTAAATGGATCTTTCAAATCAAGCGTCACCCTGATGGCTCCATTGACAAGTACAAAACTCGACTTATTGCAAAAAGGTTCACTCAATGTGAAGGTGTGGATTTTTGAAAGACCTTTGCTCTAATGGTACGTCCACAAACAATCAAAGTCATCATCAAGTTAGCCCTAACATACCAATGGCAAATTCATCAACTAGATGTGAACAATGTCTTCTTCCAAGGAGATCTCTTTGACGAAGTTTACATGGCTCAACCACCAGGCCTCAAAGATAGCCAACATTCAAATTATGTCTACAAACTACAAAAATTCATCTATGGCTTGCAACAAGAACCCCGTGCATGGCATGATTCCCTAAAATCATTCATTATGGCCTATGGCTTCATCACTAGCAAAAGTGACCCCTTATTGTTCATCTTCTCTACCAGCACCATCACTACTTATTTTCTAATATATGTTGATGATCTCTTATTGACCGACGACAACAACAACTTCCCCAATGCTTTTATCACATCTCTATCTCAATGGTTTACTCTGAAGAACATGGGGAACCCTCACTACTTCCTAGGAGTTGAATTTATCCCAACTAAGTCTAGCCTCTTCCTATCTCAGCACAAGTGCAGTCGTGAGCTCTTGGAAAAGTTTGAGATGAAAGGGGAAAAATTAGCACTTACACCCCTATTTTCATCAGCTACCTTACAACTACACAATGATACTGCCACTAGTGATGCCACATACTTTCGTAAAATCATTGGGGTTGTTTAGTACCTCACACAAACTCGCCCAGATTTGTCCTTTGCAATCAACAAGCTCTCTCAGTTCATGCACAAGCTTACAACACTTCATTTCCAACATCTCAAGCGCTTGCTATGCTACATAAAAAATACAATAAACCATGGCATTGTTCTTTACAAACCGTCCTCTCTCAACCTACTGGCCTACACTGATGCTGATTAGGGGGGAACTTTGATGACAAAACCTCCACATCAGCTTACATCATTTTCCTTGGAGGTAATCCCATTTCATGGCTATCCAGAAAACAACGCACAATTGTGCGATCCTCTACTGAAGCAGAATATAGGGATGTTGCCACAGCCACAACAGAGCTCATGTGGTTGAAAAATCTTCTAATGGAATTGAAGATACCAACATGTTGTCCCCCACTTTTATTGTGCAACAATGTTGACGCAACCTACCTTTGTTCCAATCCAGTGCTACACTCTAGGATGAAACACATCTCTTTAAACTATCACTTTGTTCGTGAGCAAGTTCAGTCTAGCAAGTTGCTAGTATCCCATGTGTCAAGAAAAGATCAACTAGTGGATCTCCTAATCAAACCGTTAGTAGCTGGCTGCTTTCAAGAATTAATAGCCAAGATAAAAGTCACAACCAGTGAATAAAAGTCACAACCGGTGACTTTATCTTGAGGGGGCATATTAGATAAAGAGAACAACCACTTCAATTGCAATAACTTTTTAATCTCCTAGCCTTTATCATTTAATAATTACATAGAATAGATAAATTTGAATGTTTGAATTATTTGTCTTTATCTTTAGCTATAAGTTTATCTTCCCTTCCTTGTAACTAACTAAGAGTTACACCTTCATGAATAATATATCAAAAGCATTTGTTCACAACCTTTATACATGCATGGGCCAAACATACTAGAGTATATATATATATATATATATGAGCAACTCTCACAAATGTTTACATTTTAAAGGGTATTGAAACCTGGTGCAGGTGGACAAATAATTTAAAACATCATTCTTATTTTTCAAAATTGAATGTTTTGCAAGTTAGTCCTTCCTCAAATCAATAACTATTTTATATATTAGCTCTGTTAGTCCTTCCTCTAATCAACCATCTTCAATCCCCTAACATCTTGCGGTTTGGATCCGAACTGTGTGAGTTCATTGAGCGATTGAAAACGAGATGTTGAGACTTGCTGAGTGCAAGTGCGAGATCTATCAGGGTCAAAGTGCGAGCATGCAAAAACGTCGAAGTCTGAGTCCTTGTTGCACAAATCCATCAAAGTGAGAGTCCATTGTGCACGTAGAAATGTCGGACTCAAAATGCCTTTGTGCACATGTTCATTGGAGTTGGTATGCGATTCAATGGTGTTTCAAATTGAAGGTGGTGGATAACAATGAGCAAAGGCAACTAAGTTGTCATTAGAATGAAAAACACATCTAGTGTGAAGGCTTCAAGCTTTAGCAGGCTTCAAGCTTTAGCAGGCTTCATAGCTTTAGCTTCACAGTGTGGTTGCAAGGGTGGTTTTAACTAGAGTTGTTCATGGTCAGATGCTTTGGTCAAACTTGCTTGTGCCACACTTAGTGATGTTTGATCAGCCACCTACATTTTTGCAACAATCGTTGTTGTAGTTTTCTTTGACCCCGATGAATGTAAAAACAAATCAAAACAAATGTATTTTCTAAAATCTGGAAAGAAAACATTTTTTTTTAAATGAGTAAAACTTAAGTGAAAGAAAAAAATAATAATTAAATGAAGGACTAACTTGCAAAACATTCAATGAAATGATTTGGCCTCGTTAATTGACTTGTCTATAAATTATTTGTCCACATGCACTAGGATTCTAATACCCACTAAAATGAAAAAGGCTCCAGAGAATTTCCCTATATATAAATGCAAATGACATTCATCTAAGAAAAACACGTTTTGGCTGCTCTGAACTGAAATCAATACGGTTTATACTTTTTGCATCATTTTTTTGCCTGATTTATAGTACACAATATTTATTATCTATATTATTTAAAGTATTAAAATAATGTTTGTTTTCATTCTGTCCGAGTGTAGAACAAAACTGGACTACCAATATTTTTTTTTGGTTGATTTTTATATTGAATTTCAATCTCGAGTAAATTTGGAAGATCTTTAATGGAATAACTCTGAGGTTTTTCTGCTCAATTGCACTGTTTATTATTTTGAAGGTTATAGTGTAGTAATAACTCATACCGTTCAACTAACCGAATGCTTTTTACTCTTCTCTTATGTTTTCAATTTGCTTCAATTCATACCGTGACCAAAGTGGTGCACAAAATCTAACGATATAATCTTCTTCCGTCGCAATATTGTTTATTATTTTTGCAAAGTATCATTTTTTTTTTAATTCATGTGGCACATGGTCGAAGGTTCTATTTATTTACAATTTTATTTATACATTCTATTTTTTTTTCTTTCTTACGTAGTTTTCTCATTTGATTAATATGCAGATAAAAAATTATCATTACTTTGAAAAAAAAAAATACATACCTAATCTCAAATGACAAACTTATTATTATAATTTTTTTTTCCAGCATATGTAAATTAAAAACTTTGTTTGTTACTATTTTTAATCTTTTAAAATGTTTCCACTTGTGTTGGTAGCAAGGACGGATTTAGGGGGCAAGTAGGCTTCAACCCCTCCCATATATATATATATATATATAATATTAAAAAAATAAATTTTTAAGTTAGTATTTATTAAAAAAAATTATTAATAGATAATAATTTAGTTTTATATCTAATAAATATTTGGTTTCATTACATTTTTATTTATTTTTGTCAAGTTTTACTTTTAACAAATTAATTTGACACTTTTCATCTACAATTTTTTAAAATCTTACAAATTTTACTTTATTATTTTACTCTTATATTACATGATTGTAGATTTTACTCTTAATTTTTTTTTAAAAATTGACAATTTTTGTACCCATCTTTTGTTTTTTTTTTTATATAAATTTTACATTAAATACTTTTTTTAAAAAAAATTATCTTTAAATTTTGTAAAACAAATTCTAGCTCCCTTTGCCTAAATTCCTCGACCCATCCTGATTGATAAGATTGAACTTCTTCAAAGTATCAAATAAAAAAAAAATCATGAAGTAGAAGATAATCATATTGATAGAGACTCGTAAGAATTCAGAAGCAACTTCGTATAAATATAAAGTTCTTTAATAATATTGCTTAATAAATTGCCAAAAATTCAATTTTTAATATTATTGAAGAAGATTCATAATAATATTATTTCAAAAAGTAGCGGCAGTTGAAAAAAGAAAAAATTTAAATGTATTACGGAATTGCTAAAAATACTTTCTAATTATTAAATGCACTCCTAAAATTATTAAATACATCCATGTACACATGATAAAAAAAAAAAAAACAAATTGAAAAAGTCATGGGGCATGGCCCCCACAACAGGCAACGTAGGTGTGCCCCTGCGTGAGGGGGTGGTGAAGGAGGAGAATAATGGAGAATGCTCCTGTGGAAAGAGACATCCATGGTTGAGAAATTGGGCTTTTAAAAAATAAGTAGAAGTTGAAATTGGGCTTTTAAAAAATAAGTAGAAGTTGTTTGTTTTTTTTTTTTTTTTAGCTTAAAAGTTCATTTTAAGCAAAAAAAGATTATTTGTTTTTTAAACACGTTATTTTGTAATTAAAATTAGTTATTCCTTCAATAAAAATTAAATTTATAAAATAAAAATATTGTATAAAATTAATAAATAATGTTGAATAAATAATTTACCATTAATACGTAAATGTAAATATTAGATAACTAATTAACTAATCAACAATTGATATCCTCTTCTGAAATTATATGAACTCATTTTTATTTTAATATTCCTTTTTTCTTCACACCCAATCATGTATTTTAAAATATTATCACATTTTTAAAATTTTTCATCTTCAACACCGCTCATTTGAATGAAATTATGTAATGTTGTTGTTGCAACTATAATAACAAATAATGTATAAAATCAACCAAAAGCATGTCAGTATATTAATCAACAAGATAAAACGTAAAATCTAACCCACAAGTAGGAGTCTTTGGGACAAAGGAGACTATTGTAATTTGTACATGCGGGAGCGTCATGATTGACTAGAGCAAGCATGGCTTCATGTTTGACTAGAGTGAAAAGAATATGCTTAAACAAATGAGTGAAAAAAGTGACAAAAAATTCTAATTAAAAATTATAATGGAGGGAGTTTCTTTCTTTTCTTTTTTTTTTTACAAAAATGAAGGGAGTTTTCTCAATTGACAAATGTAGGTTTTATTTAAAAATAAAAAATAAAAAAAGTTTTGGAGGAAAGGAATATCGCCTTTTGCAATTAAAATTCCTCTAGATTCTTGCCAGAGGAATCATATACATAAAAAGTGAACATAATAGCTATCAAGTAAAATGAAATAATAAAAATAAAAAGATCTTATGGAAAGTGATAATAAGATATATATAAAAAAGCTTCGCATAAGTCAATTTTAAGCTACTTTATACAAGCTTCTTTTTTAAGATTTATATGTAAAAAATAAGCTCCTTAAAATTTAAGAACTTTTATGTTTTTATTGTTTGGCCTAGTTTCTCCTTTTAAGGAGCTTATAAATTAAAAATAAGTTGATAAACAAACCTCAAATGTAACAATTTTAAGAAAATGTAGATTCACAGTGGGGTTTTTTTTTTTTTTTTTTTTGTGACAATTTTTATGATACTATCTAAACATTATTAAACCAACAAGTTGTTAGTCTGAACGGTAACAACTTGATTTCATTAAGCAAAGTCTTAAATTCAAATCTTGTGAATGAAAAAAACGTGGTTGGGAGAAGAGAACCCTCTAAAATTGGTCAGATTCATCAATAAAGATTAATCATCAGCGAAATCAGTGAATACTTCGTATCAATAACATAGTTAAAAAAAAATTTAAGTATTATTAACAATGTTAACTTTAAACATAGAAACACCATTTTGAAATATTTTAAAAATATAAATGATTAGAATGAACTTTTTAAAAGATAAAAGACTAAAAATTTTAAAAAATAAGATTAATATATGTTTTTCTTCTCTATAAATATTTGAAAGTTTAATTTTACTCCTTATAACAAATTTTGTCAGTTTTTTTTTTATTTTTTAAAGTGTTACTTATTAGTTTGGAATTTAGTTCAAATAGTTAAATTTGTATATTTATATATTTGATATATTTTTCTTTTAACATCTTTCATTTTATTTTTTTATTTTCATTTTGCTTGTTACATCTCCACTTTGCTTATTACACATTCACTTTACTTAGTTTACCTCTACGTTTTTAATTTTTATTATTATTATTAAAACAATGTTTCAATAAGACACATGTGACTCTCATTCAATTTTTTCCCTCAAAAACTTCACTCTCTTTCTAGCTTTTTTCTTCAGTTTTTTTTTCTTTTAATTTATTATCTATTACTCATCATGTTTCATTAATCTGTTGTGTTGTGGTTGTTGCTCGCTTTTAGTCCTTAAATTGGAAAATATACGAAGAATACATTCGAGTTCCTACGCTAACAAATTAAATAACATTTACCCATATAAAAAAAAAAATAATGATTATGTTATGTGTCCTGTATGTTAGGAAGAAGAAAAAGATTCTATTGCTACCAGACAAAACAGTCCCTCTTCATCCACTAATCTTATATTTGCATTGTTACTCCGTCATTGGACCAATGATATTATTAAAATACGTTGCATAATTAATTCGTCCTTGTAGAACCATGATTCATGACTCTTGAGAAATGTGCCAATGCTTATCTGGTCAGTAATATGACGACAAAAAAGGTGGGGCCTACTAACTTGTTCACAATTTTTCTCGAGTGTTCATAAAATATGAAATTCGCAGTTTTGTACCAACGTTCGAAACTAGAAAAATAAAAAAATAGATATAAGCAATGCTAGTGATGATGGTATCTACCTTGCAAGAAAGCGTTAACGAATCAGAACGAATAATCACGGATACAAAATATCAAAAGGATTTGTTTAAATTTATTTGATGAAATAATTATTTATTTTAATAAAATAAATAATTATACATATTTTTAATATATTTGTCTAAATAATTTTTATTTAAAATAAATTATTTTTTGTTTATTTAAAAAAATAAATTCTATCTGTTAATTAATTATTTAATAATTACTTATTTTATAAATACTTATTATAATTTTAAATAAACAGACCGTAAATTTGAAGATAAAATACATCATTACATCAATATTATAAAAAACAAACTTGAGAACTAAACACACCTACATTATTTTGGGGACATCATAACACTAAGTCACTCATCACAACAAATAACATAAGATTTCCTACTTTCCATTTACGTAGTACTGTTTATTTGGCTAATTATAATAACAATAATAAAAAAAAACATAGCAGTGTTCCCAAGTGGAGACAAGTCTTTCGGATTAAGAGGAGGTTTATTTAACCAGATTTTAGACAGATTACTTCACATGAAGCCATTCAGTCACTTTTATATTGGTAACTATAGCTTCAAATGCTTCCAAAGAAGAAGAACCTGTCTTAGGAGCTAACTGAATGAAGCCAGTTTAAGTTAACCTCGACTTGAGGAACCTCTACCTTCATATTGGGAAGCATACATTCGAATGCTTCCCATGAAACAGCTGTTTCCTCATCACATACCACCGCCTTTAGATTCTCAAGATTGGTTACTGAGTATGGCAATTCGCACCTTGCACAGCTTGTCATATTGAGATTTCTGAGATTGCATAGTTCACCGATGTCCTCGGGTAAACTCAAAAGGCTTATGCAGTTTGAGAGGTCGAGAAGCCTTAGCTTCGAAAGATTTACAATAGAATCTGGTATTTCTTCCAAATCAGTGCAGGAACTTAGGTTCAGGAGTTCCAAATTCAACAACTGTCGAATTTCATTGGGCAGAGAACCAAGCTTGTGGCAATTGGTAATGCTAAGCTTCTTTAGTGTGGTAATCTCACATATCCCACTAGGCAATACCACCATATCCTTGCAATAGTCAATGTTCAAATCTGCTAGTTTTGGAAATGATTCTGAAACTGTGATGGTACTACTACCGTTTTCAAAAGCCTGATTTATGTTACTACACATGTAGAGGGATAACTTTTCAAGATTTTTCAATGCTCCTAATTGAGGAACAGAAATCCGCTCTAGTCTGATTCTTGTCAGGTTTAATAGAGAGCTGACTAGTTTGAAATTGTCCAGTTCACATGGATGAAAACCATAATTTGTCATGATCATAACTTTTAGTTCACTCATTTTCTCCATGTACTCTGGAATGGTGTACTTCTTATCTTGAAGATTTAAAATCAGCACTTCAGCTTTGGATGGTTGTATGTGGGACTCATATGAAGTGAAGCTTTCATCTGCAAAATCAAAAAACCATATCATATCTCAGTAAATAGTAATCAATGGCAAATCACTGCTACTTTCTTATTAGCATTTTTACTACATAAGAGTATATACTTTAGAAACGGTGTAAGTATAACTAACCAGTTGATATAGACAATGTGCGAGCAGGGACCTGTTGGGGTGTCTGTTTAACACTGCAACTGCGAAGCATTGAAAATAAACGGGCAATCATGCCTTGTTGCTTCTCCCCGGTTTCATTTATGTCATTAATCAGTCTTTTTCTCTTCTCAATTGGTTCACGGTTGTTTTGATAAATTGCAAGCTCTCTTAAGAGATCATGGAGGATCACAAAGTGGTTATTGTAGTAGTAATTGTCTGAGTCACTTGAGTTTTTTCTGTTATGAAAAAAAAAAAAACAAATCCTTAGGAAGAGAAATTATCACAGAGGATTAAAATACATACTCTTTATCAGATAGATTAGGTACAAATTTCAACTTCTATCCTCAGAAGTTGTCATTTTGGTCTATTTTATGAGGAACTTTTTGCTTCTCGCAGGAGCTACACATGCTATTGAATTATTTGTTCTGGAGAATAATTTACGATTTCATGTTATATATATATATATATATATATATATTAAGATTAAGTGTCTGGGAAGAAAAAATAACTAGAATTATACCTTGCTACTAGGACATTAACCAGATTCATGGAGTCTAATTTATTTATGATCTCCATTGCTTCTATGCCATCATCATCAAATTTATATAACACTGCCCATATATCAATGAGAACGGCAAGAGGAATTCTTTGGTCTTCAGGAAACAAACCTAAGTCCATGAAGCAGTCCCTGGTGTTGGGATTATCTTCCAAAACCTGCAAGAGCTTTTGGAAGCATGTAAATAATTCATTATTGGAATCAAGAATAGAATGACCTTGTGACAATTCCTCCACCATCTTTTGCCACATCTCAATAGGCTGATGACCGAGTGATTTACCAATCACTTCAATGGCAAGTGGTAAACCCTTGCAATATCTCACAACCTGCATTTCATTGCAAGCAAATAAAGTAAACCAAAGGTTGTAACTTGTTACTTTGAAGTGGCATGTAATCTACCATAATATTGGTTTGAGTCAAAAAGCAACTTCGTACTCTCTAACTCAACATTGGCTTCAAGTAAGAATAAGCACCTTTTGGACAAGTTCTTCATCAGGAACACTTGAACTGCTTTTCTTCAAGAGAGCATGGTGTCGGAATAGGGTCATTGCATCTTCATGAGCAAGTGGTTTTAAAACATTTGGGGTGCCAAATTTAGGAAATCCAACCCTTGAAGTCACCAAAATTTTATAATCAGACATCTGGAATATAAATTTCTCAACGAGGGCTTCTGATCCAGGCCAAACATCATCCAGGACCAACAACAGTGGACTACCCTCAATTTTCCGCAGCAAAATTTGCAGGCGTTTAATTGCATCTTCATCGTTTATAAACTCGGGCACGTGGTATCCACAATGTTCAAATAGTCTCCCTATGGTATTCTTCAACTTAGGCGTTTGTGAGAAGGTGAAAAATAAAATATTTTCCTTGAATTTACCTGGTGAAAGCAAATAAAGAGATCTGTCAGGCCAGAGCATTTGACTTGATGTCTTGTACTAAAAACACACAATATTTACTTAATGAACACCAAGCAGAAAACAAAACAAATTAGTACAGGTCAAAAGAAAAATGTTTCTCTAATCTGTTAAAGCAGTGTTTTTAAAGAAATGAAATGAAATGTTTACTATATGTTCTTATTGATGCCAAGACACAAATTAATCTCTCAAAGGAGATCTGCATATAGTGAGCTTCAACTTTTCTTTAAGCTTCTCTAAACTTCAGAAATAAGGGTACAAATTTCAAAACACTTAAAATTTCCATAGATGTTTGAAAATTTCCAATAAACTTTTTAACATCCTTCTTTTACTATCCTTAGTAATAGTTTATGACAGAGTATTGTATATGAAATAGTTCATGGAATTAGTACTTACCCTTGACTTGTTCATCCATACACAGCCTTGTTGCCAAGGTTGTTTTGCCTGATCCACCCAAACCAGTCAATAAAACAGTGGCCATACCATTCCTGAGAACCTCCATCTTCAACTTGCTCAGCGGCAGATCCAACCCGACGGTGAATTCAGGGCTTTTAGGAACACCATAAGGAGACTTGATTGGTGCTTCAACACCTTTAAGTTTCTGCTCAAAATTCGCTATGTCTAGAAGCTCAACAGTCACTCTCACTTCATACAGTATGTTTTTTATATCCTTAACTTGCTTGTCATATGCATCATAGGAATCACTACTACTATCGCCGTGGAGTTGAAACCAAGAGAGAAATTTTGTCCACCAAATACTCATGGAGCAAGAACTGCATACAAGCTCTTCACCTTCATCTTTTTCTTTGATAAGAATGTTGATTTCTTCTCTTGGTTGTTCCAAGTGTTCATTGTATTGCTTGATCTCTTCCACCATACGGGTCATATTCTTCAAGGTTAACCTCAGAATTTGCTTGTTCCTTTTGCTTTTTCTACCTTTTTCCACTAATTCCATGATCTTCATGGCTAAATCTTGAAATTTTGTAAAAGGGGTAAGAAGTTGTTTGGTCTCTCCCATGATAACCAACTTGTGGCCTCCTTCCTCTACTCAATCAAACAAGGAAGAAAGAAACTCAGCTTTGTTGCATCAAATTTAGAGTTTAAAACGAAAAGAGACAACTATATACAGCTATGGCAAAGAGGAAAATAATAAGGTTTAATCCTATACAAAAAATTTCCTTATACATAAAAGTATTTACACATAAGGTTTAAAAATTAGGATGTTTTCAAGTATATAGATTAAAAGAGAAATTTTTTTATAACTATGAGTAATTAAACGAATAAAAATATATATAAGAAAAAAAAAAGCAAAAGAAGAACAGATACATAGAATTAAGGTGCAGTCAGAGAGGGTTTCTTATTTGCTGATAAAAAAAGAAAAAAAAAAGAGAGAGAGAAAATGAGCTTCTTGTTTGATTTCTTTCAGAGAGTGGATACAAAAAGTCACACAAAATCAATGATAAAAAGAACACCTTCATCCTTCAAATTTAGAGTTCCAGAACGAATCGGAGTAGATCAGAATTCATGCAAAACATACACAAAATTTAAGGCATCTCAACATATGCTGCTATTGTATATACCTTTGAGATAATCGCTCATGTCTCCTGTGTTGTGCTGAGTTAGTTCTTCTGGTTGGTGAAAATAGAACAACGAGTTAGTGAAAAGTATTTACAATCTGCAATAAAGCAAACTATGGCAGCAGCAGCAATGGTAAAGAAAACTAAAACTCGAAAGTCAGATTTGCAATTGAAAAGATTAAAACTTTGGTGGCGCGCACAACGTTTTATATAAGCATCAAAGCGTGGTTGGTTTTGCATCTACCTTGGCTCTTCCTCTGAATTTCCAGTGACTTTCCTGTTAATATTTTATATTAAAGTTATTCGGCAGGACTCTCTTTTTGAGATGGGAACGGCCTGTTTGGACTTGCACGAGACAATAATACAAACAAACAAAAAATGAAATTAATGAAAATTCATTCAAATTCATCTGAAAGACGGAAACTTGTACAAATAGAAACAAATTAACTATCCAAAAAAAAAACTTTAATTTATTTAATATTTTCTTCTAAACATCCTTCTAAATTAATTTGTTCAAACATATGTTAAGACTTTAATACAATTTCTCATTTAATGTTAAATAATTTTATAATCAATTATAACCAAGTATTTGAATGAGTTATTATAAGCGGATTAATGACGGCAATCAGTATCAACCTTTTATTCAAATTGAAATATTAAAATCAGGGAGCGTGATCAACGGTCCAAAAATCCCTTTTTTTATAAACGGTCGAAATCTTCTTCTTTAATTAAATGGTCAAGTTGAGAAAAATGATAAAGACTTGACACTAACAAGGGAAAATGTTCCCGTTTAGAACGTACTAAACACACAGGGTGTCATTTTATACTTACGTTTTAAACTTATTTAAACGTTGATTTCTTCTGCGTTCTGAGTTTTTAAGTTTTTAACGCGGATAGTTGTCCCACGAACAGCACGATGTATTGTTTGCATTGCCCTCGGATGCATTATTATAGTACTATTTCCTGAGGAAATTGCTTGTGCATGTGCCAATAACAAATCACTTTAGGCGAAAAGTCAAGGAAGGTGCTATCCAACCACTACAATTATTTGACTTGTCCCACTTTTAATAAAGTCTTGGTAGGTAATTAGGTATTCTTCTTTTTTTTTTTTTATTCAATTTACAACCAATAACAACAAAATTCAAAGTAAAATCAGAATCAAGAGAAAAAATCGTTAAATAAAATGTAAGACTTTTGAAAAATCAATCAAAAGAAAAGACTGAAGAATGGACGGCCAGGATTGGTTTACCTGCTGCAACCTAAAAACAGGCCATGGATCGGTTCCACGTTGCTGCTTGTGAAGGTAGTTTCTGCAACTTCCGGCAAGTTGCGATTTGTGGCTACAAAACAAGAAGAAGAGAATCTTACGCGGAAGAAGAAATTTTTTAAAATAAAAACCGTTTTCAGAAAATATGAAAATCGTATATGAAAACAGAAAATATCTCCCGATAGCAAACGTCACCTTAGTTACCCAGGGCTTCTTCGCGTGAAACATGGGAGATCGGAGAAGCTGAATCGGTCGTAGAAATTGTTTGAATGTTCCTTTCTAAAGAGTACAGAGAAAGTGTTCAGTTTTTCCTGAGTTAAGGATGAGGAGGAGATCGAGTTCAGTTTTTCTTCTACCTCATTTTAGGTTTCTGAATTTTCAAGTTCAATCGTCGTCTTCTTCTTCTTCTTCTTCTTTCGTATCGTCCTTGTTGCCGGCAAACAACGCTGCTTTTTATTATATACTAACATTAAGGCGGTGGTGTGTTAAGTTAGCCTAACTCTTTTCTTTTAAGGAAAGTTAGCTTAACTTTTAAGCTTCGATTAAATAAATTTTATATTTTGTAATATAAGAAATGCTACTAATATATTTTTGGCTAAATTAAATAAACAAGTGTGTCTTAAGTCTTTTATTTTATTAAAAAGTTTAAAATAATCATTTATGTTTTAAAATGTTCTTTTAATTATTTAAATATAAGTTTAATGATTATCAACTAAAAATCTAAAATAATTTTACATTTTTTAGTCAATCATAATTTACTATTTACAATTTTGCATTACTTTTAAGATAAACATTGGCATGAATGATCTAGTGTCGCAACCAAGAACAGTTAGAGGAATAGGAGTGTCGCCGCCGAGACAAGCTCCATCGGTGTCAAGGCGCGCGCGAGCCCTGGCGTTGCATGCGACTTCGCACCGCACATGACCTTGCGCCACTTGTGACTTCGCCCTCTGACCGTGCAAGAGTTGAAGAGAAGAAAAGGAGTGCACCATTGAGAAGAGTCTGTCAACGACAACGACGCGGGTGAGCCCTAGCACTGCACATGACCTTGCGACATCGCCCGTTGGTTTTGCTCTGCTTTGGTGATCTCACTCTGTTCCTTGTGTCGCACCTTGTTGTGTTCTTTCTCTCTCACGCGTCCTGCTTTCTTCCCCACCTTCACACTACTTGCTCTCCGACGGTTCAGTTCATACAAGGAAAGCATAGAATCGAAGAAGAAGTAGATGGCGGCGCAAAGCTCTGCTAGGGCTTTCGAGGGAAGCGATGTAGAAAACAAGAATGCCACAGTCTAGGAAGTTGATCTCTTACAATGTAGCATCAGGAAATTCAAACGAAAGGCGGATGGAAGGGAGGTGTCTGCGAATAATGCAACTGAGGAGGAGTCTATGCTCGGTGAGAAGGAAAGATCCTACTTGAAAAGCCTGCTGAAGGCTGATGTTCCGTTTCAAGGACGTGAGGGTTTAGGAGACGAGATAAAGTGGATGGAACAATGCATGGCAGGATCATCAAGTGTCACTGATGATGATCGAAAGAAGTACCCAAAAGTGTTTGTGGCTGATGAGGAATTCCTAGGATGGTGCAAACAATGGAAAGGGGCTTTAATGGTCAAGGTGTTGGGAAAAAGAGTGAATTACCATGTAATGGCAAATAAACTAAACCGAGAATGGGCGTTATAGGGAAGGATCAAGATCATAGACATGTCCCATGACTTCTACCTAGTGCAGTTTGAAAGCCTAGAAGATTACAAGCATGCAATGTTTGAAGGTCCGTGGAGGATTGCAGATCATTATATTTTAGTGTAAAGTTGGAGGCCAGGGTTTCTTAATCAAGCAACAATGGAGAAGAAGGTCATAGCTTGGATACGCATTCCGGACCTATCAATAGAACTTTATAATAAACCAGGTAGCGAGAGACCAAGGCTGGCACAGGATATGAAAGGAAACATTGCAAAGACTATGCATGGCAATGATGATATGACGTATTCAGTTAACAAAAGAACGACTCTAGAGATAATGTTCCAAGGGAGTAAAAAGGTGGAAACAACTTTATCTAGGAGCCCTAACCTTAATATTAAGGTCTGCAACGTAACTGGTGGAAAAAAACCCTTAACGCAGTGGAGTGATCAAGAGTAAAAGAGGAGGGGTGCCTCCAGTAGGTTCAACAGAACCTTCCAAGGGGGAGGTGAAAAGAAAGGTAGTGAAAGGAGGTGAGAAAGAAAAGATGAGGTGCAAAAAGTAACTACAAATATAGCTTTGAAGCGTAAAGATGAAGATGATCAAGAGATGTTTTGAATGATTAAAAGAATAGAGGAGAAAATGGACACACAAAATATCAATACGATAATAGAAACGATAAGGTCAGGAAATTTTCACTTCCAAAAAGGAGAAACTTTAAGAACGAAGCCTAAACCTACTGATGATGGGTTCTAGATAGAAACTCAGAGGTTTATACAGCGAAGGATGGCAACAACCGCTATGGAGGAGGACACCTTACAGCCATAGGGAGCCCCCTTAGGTGATGAAGATATGATGGTAGTCAGTGAAGTAAGTGCATCTCACCAAAGTCCTGAACCTATTAGGGTTACAAAACCTGCTAGTTCCAAATGAATACGTTGGCATGGAACTATAAGGGAATGCAGGTAGAGGTTTTGTTAACCTTGTGAAAGATATCAAAAGAGAGTATAAGGTGTCATTCCTTTGCCTATTAGAGACGCATGTGAGTGGATATAAGGCTCGAAACATATTGGGAAGATGCAAATTTAATAAAAATTTTGTTATGGATGCCCAAGGCCAAGCAGGAGGAATATGGGTATTATGGGACGAAATCGATTGGGAAGTAGAGGTTATATCTCATGGCACACAGTTTGTGTACCTTCATGTTAGATATGGGAAAGGTGCCTCATGGATGCTTACGGTGGTTTATGAGAGCCCTAGTTATGCAAAGAGGCAAGAATTATAGCATGCACTTATAGATATTACGGTGAATGATCCAGGTCCATGGGCTGTAATCGGGGACTTTAACGCACTCTTGCATTCGTTTGAAAGAAACAAGGCCCACACTGCGTCATCGACCCGGAGCATGGAGGACTTTCAAAATATAGTAGAACAATGCAAGCTTATAGATGCGGGGTTCCAAGGATTCCCAATTACTTGGAGCAGAGGAGACCTAACGGAGAGACTAGATCGCATGCTTATCAATATTTCATGGAGACTACAAATGTTATGGTATTCCTACTTCTAAGCTTCAAATCTGACCACGAGCCGTTATTAGTGCAACTCACACACAGGATAGCGATAAATAGAAGACGACAACCATTCTAGTTCTTAGCATCGTGGTTACTACATGAGGAGTTCCCTAGCTTTATAGCATCAAGATGGAAACGTAATAAAGATTGGAATGATCAGATTGGCCAACTCTGGGAGGACCTACAGAAGTGGAATGAGGAAGTTTTCGGGCATATATTCTCTCGAAAACGTAGGCTGATGCGAAAACTTAATAATATTGATAGCCAAATGAGGAGAGGAGCAAGGTCATGGCTAGTACAAGAACAACAAAATGTGTGGAAGGAATATGAGCAAGTTTTGATCTAAGAAGAGGTATTGTGGTTCTAAAAATCCAAATCCAAATGGATTGAATTTGGTGATAGGAACTCAAAATACTTCCACGACCTGACGTCGGTTCGCTGAAAGCGGAATCAGATTGATATAATTCATAATGAAAACGGTGAGTGGGTTGGTCAACCGTTGGAGCTAGAAAAGTACGTTACTTCATATTCCAAAGCGATCTTCTCCAATGATAATGTGTGAACTCCTTTTTGTTTGACTGGTGCCTTTCTGAAGTTGGATATGGATGAGATTGAAATGTTAGGGCGAGAGGTGACGAAAGAGGAAGTCCATGTAGCTATCAAGAGTATGGGTCCCTTTAAAACTTCGGGGTGTGATGGATTTCAAGCGATTTTCTACCAAACACAATGGAGCACAGTGGGTGATAATTTTAGTGATCTTATCATAGACGCATGCAAGAATCCTACAGAGATTAAGAAGATAAATGAAACTCTAATCACTCTTATCCCAAAGGTTGAGCCAGTGATAAGAATGCGAGACCTAAGACCCATTAGTCTATGTAATGTGTCTTACAAAACAATCGCAAAAATAATGGCTTTAAGACTTAGACAACTAATGGAGAAGCTGGTCGGCCAATGTTAGTGCAACTTCATTCCCAATAGGCATAGCAACGATAATATTGTGGTTGCACAGGAAGTGTTTCACTCTATGAGAAGCAGGAAAGGGAAGACCAAATAGATGGCAATTAAAGGTGATCTCGAAAAAGCATATGACTGATTGAATTGGGAGTTCGTGAAAGAAACTCTCGTTGACATAGGATGTCCAACAAACTTCATCAATATTATATGGCACTGTATATCAACAGTCAGTATGAGAATGCTTTGGAATAATGAAGCGCTTGAAAAATTCTACCCTTCTAGGGGAGTGCGACAATGTAACCCTATTTTTCCATACTTGTTCGTTCTATGTATTGAAAGATTGTTCCAACTAATTAATTTAGCAATTGAGAAGGAAATGTGGAAACCAATACAGATTAGTAAAGGTGGGCTGCGAATATCACACTTAGCATTCGCAAACGATCTTATCTTGTTTGCTGAGGCGACGACGGAGCAAGCGAAGATAATTAACACAATATTGAATTTATTATGTGAGAGCTCAGGGCAATAGGTGAATAAAGAAAAAACAAGAAATTACTTCTCCAAAAATACCAATTGGAATGTTAAAGAAGAGATAGTGGCAAAATGTGGATTCCAGTGTACAAAGGACCTTGGGAAGTATTTAGGGGTGCCTATCTTTCATGAGTCTTCATTCAAGCAAACATTTGGCTTCCTACTGGAGAAAGTGAACAAGTGGCTCAGTAACTGGCAAGGGAAACTCCTGTCAATGGCAGGTAGAGCCACGCTTGCAAAAAATCGATCCTATAGTTGATCCCGATCTACATTATGCAATCCGTAGCTCTTCCAATATCATTTTGCGAGGAAATTGATAGGAAGTGTCGAGGGTTTGTGTAGGGTGACTCAGTGGATGGGAGGAAAGTACATACGATTGTATGGAAAGATATCTGTTCGGCCAAGTATACGGGTGGACTAGGATTAGACACCACGCAAAGCATGAACAACACGCTTCTTATGAAGGTTGGTTGGCATTTGTGTACACGCAACAAAGCCTTATGGTCAACAGTGATTCGCGCAAAATATAAGTGTGGAAATAAGGTTCGCTAGTAATGGAAAAAAGTGAAAGTTATGTCAAACTTCATGAAGGGGTTCAAACGAGTATGAGAGGAAGTATCGAAGCACACTATCTGAAAGGTAACAAATGACACCTCTACTCTCTTCAAGCAGGATCGGTGGGTTCCACAACATGGGAAGCTAAGTGAATGTGTGTGTGTGCAATTAGATGAAATTAACAAACAAGCCATTGTAAGACTTCACCATTCTCCAAGGAGGTTAGGACGTGAACAAACTTAGAAAGATGGTCCCACAATAGGTGTGTGAGACTATTTTAGCACTAGAACCTCTAGTTATATCTCGAGATGATGATGCCCCGACCTAAAGTATAACTAATGACGGACATTTCTCCACGACATCTACTTACAAAGCCATTACCTAAGAAACCGATAGCAAGAATCCATTATATCGTACAATTTGGAAATGGCGGGGACTGGAGAGGATGCGAATACATGCGTGGAAGGTGGCTCGCCAAGCCTTGGTTACTAATGCACTAAGGAAGTCTAAAGGGCTAGTAGCAGACAACGTATGCCTAGTATGTCTCCTTGAACCAGAAATTGTACTTCATGCGTTACGAGACTGCATATTTGCAAGAGTCTAGGAGGAAATTTCAGATAAAAGACTACCCACGACATTCTTTAATGATAAGGTAAGTGAATGGCTACAAGGCAACATGCGCACGACTTTTAATCACTAGTAAAGGGAATGGCATACTCATTTGGGGTAGCTCTAAATTACTTGTAGAGGAATCGAAATGATGTAGTTTTCTCTTTGTTGTCGACGTCAGTCTCAAGTATTGTGGCTAGATCTAAACGAATGGTAATAAGCACCTTGTACGCATCCGAGTTCGAGCGCACAATCCATGATAACAATAGCATTTCTTCTAGAATAGAGAAAGTAATGTGGGAGCCTCTAAGCTAAGGACAGTATAAACTCAACTATAATAGAGCTATCAATGCGAGTGGCAAAGCAACGTGCGGAGGTGTTCTACGAGATCAAAATAAAGTCGTATTATGTGCATTTACGCATAATCTAGGAACGTGCTTGATCATGCATGCAAAAGTATGGACCATTGCTATGGGCATCAAAATTGCATGAGATAGAGGTTTTAAAAGGATGTGTGTTGAATCTAATTCAAAACATGCAATTGAGTTAGTGGAAGGCATGCGTCGAGCAACAAGCTCAATGATTCAGTTGATTTAATCTATTAAAGAATCTATGGCTCATGGAAGAAGTTACACGTGGAGATATGTTAGCTAAAAAGTAAACATGGTCGTGGATGCTTTAGCTAAATTTGGCTTCACCCTTAATGGAGAGTGTGAGATTTTTAATTCGAGTCTTAGATTTATCTATACCCTATTAACAGATGATGTAAGTTTTGGGATTTGTCAAGTTTTTTAATAATATTTTCTAAGGGCTCCTAAGCCCCCTTATTATACAAAAAAATAACTTTTAAAATAGTTTTATTAATATTTAATTACAATTTTGGTCTCCTTAATTTCTCAAATTCGTGATTTTAGCTTCCTAATTTTTTATTTAATATTTGGCTCATCTAGTTTTATAAATTGACTGAATTTAGTTCCCTAATCAATTATTAACTAATAATTGTGATTAGTAGTTATTAAGTGATAATTGTCATTCATAGTGATTAGTAGTTATTAAGTGATAATTGTCATTCATACTTAGTGTGAGATGAAATTTTAGACAAATTATCTTATTTACTCTCTTAATTAATTAGAACTTTGTTTGGCCTATTTAGTTATAATTTTATAAATATTTAGTTTTAGTCTTGATTATAGTTATTTTGATGATTACACTTAACTATTAATGGATCCTTTTGTAGGATTAAAAGGCATCAAGGATAAAGGAACAAGAAGCTTTTAGAGCTTAAAGATGAAATCTTGAGCTGAGCTTAAATAGCCTACGTGGGAATATCCTAACCTAAGCTAAACTTGCTTTTAGGAGGAGTTGGATAGTGAAATTAGGTTAAACTAAAAACTTTTAGCTTAAGTCAATTATCACTAAGTGTTGTGATATATAAAAGGACCAACTCGTAATTTTGAAGGGGACTTGACAATTTAGTTTATTTTCTAGGGTTTTCTTGTAGAAAAAGGTGATTGTTGCTTTTTCTTTCATCTTCTTCCTTTCATTACCTTGGTTAGCTATTTTTTTTTTTTTTAATCAAGACCTTGGTTAGATGTTACTCACGGAGATGGGTAGTTAAACCTTATCAACAAAGTCAACTAGATATTATCAGAGCCTATTAATAATGTTATTACACTAAGTGTCCCCAGGTAACAAAAGTGTCTTAATATATACATGCAACCACACGGACTAGAGCACAGCCACCCACATCATCTTCCAACCTCGAGATGCCGCTTTCCAATGAACCAATGGGTTATGCAGCTATTAGTGAGCCTCCACATTATCAAGTAATACAAATTGCACTTGCAACTAGTTATGGCACCATTTTCAAATCATGTGAGAGACACAACAAGTGAAAAACAAAAGGGAAGCAATTTCCTCTAACCTACCACACAGTGGACACAAGACCTTATCATCCACTAAGGCAATACCTCTTCTCTTCAAATTCACTCTAGTAGGTAGTCTATCAGATGCAAACCTCCCAAAAAAGTGTAGTGTCGAAGAAGTGTCTTGATAGCCTAGAAGTCTTTATTAAATTTACACTCTTGTACCTACGATTTTTTAGTTAAAGCCATGTAGGCAAAGGCCACCCAATACTCTCTTGACCCTTCTAATTGCCACATCCTCCTGTCCAAGTAATCCACCTTGAGCTTGATAACATTGATCTCATTAAAGAAATTTGCCACTAATTCTATTTCCCATTCAAACCACCTCCTACTCACCGAAGCTGCCACTCTTAAATTTCACCCATCCAGCAACCAATACTACTAATTTGAATTTAGAAACAATCTTTCATATTTCAATTTCATCTTTTACTCTCTACTCCACAAATCACCCTAGAACTTTATACATTTGCCATTCCCAACACTCTAGTTCGTTTGCATCCCAAACCAACCATTTCTAGCTTCAATTCCACATACCTTACCCAAGTCCCTCCACCACCATGATTGTTTATTCCACCATCTCCTAGTTCCCATCTTTTCCTAACCTTTATACCTTGATTTAATAACATAAGCCTAAAGACCTTTTTCTCCACACACTAACTTCTACCTCCACCTATCTAATAAGTGTATCATTAAATGCTACCACGTTTTTAATTCTCAATCCCCCTATCACCTTATCTCTACACACCACCTCCCACTTTAACCATACAATCTTTCCCTCCCCCTCCAAGCCACCCCAAAGAAACTTTCTCACCAATCTATTATACTTTTTTACCACCCCACTCGACATTTGACAACACTGATTTGATTAGGCATACATGCCTCTCGAGAGAGAGGCTTTTAGCCTTCCATTTCACTGGTTTCTTCTCCACCTTAGATAGAAACTTAGCTTCCTCAATGACAAAAATCATATATGCATCCCTTACCCACTCGAGAACCAAATTCGTGCTCCTATCTACTCAAGAATCATACCCACGAGCCCACCCACTTGTGTTGTGCTATACTCGGTGCTTCTTGTTCTTGTCTTTTGTTCAGTGACACCATACGATGTAACTCTTATGTCAGAGCATGTCTGACTTACACAATTATACTACAAAATCTTTGGCATTCTTCAGGCCTTTTGGCATACTCAACACAGACAGCTTTAGTACCTAGTTCAAATAACTTTTGCTGCAATCTCTTCCCCTTTTGTATAACTCCCATGCTTCAATGGTGTAATGGCATGATAACAATCTAACTCTCCTTACCCTGACTTTATCTTCAAGTAGAAACGATGAGCTTAAACAACTCTAAATAAAATTCATTCATTTTCAGTTGATCATAACTTCACGAAGCTCCATGCTTATCTCAATTACTCTTTCTTGAATAATTGTTTTAAGTTGGATGGGCTGCTTAGTACTTGCTAATTTAGATAACAAGTCATCTAGGGCATTCACCCATTTATAGAAAGTGGTCTTAGGAGTTGATTTAATGAAGCCAATTTAAGTTAACATCAACTTCAAGAACCTCTAACTTTAGATTGGGAAGCATAGTTTCGAAAGCTTCCCATAAAGCAGCTGTTTCCTCATCACACACCACCACCTTTAAATTCTCCAAATTGGCAATTGAGTATGGCAATTCACACCTTGCACAACTTGTCATGGAGAAATTTCTTAGATTACAAAGACTACCAATGTTCTCTGGTAAACTTGGAAGGCTTATGCAGTTTGAGATGTCAAGAAGTCTTAACTTTGAAAGGTTTCCAATAGAATCTGGTATCCCTTCCAAATCAGTACAAGAACTTAGGTTTAGGAGTTCCAAATTCAACAACTTTTCAATTTCTTGGGGCAGTGAACTAAGCTTGTGACAATTAGTAATACTGAGCTTCTTTAGTGGGGTAATATCACAAATCCCTATAGGCAATCCCACGATATCCTTCCAATAATCGATGTTCAAATCTACTAGACTTGGAAATGATTAGAAATTTGGATAGAACCATTTCCAAAAGCTTGACTTATGTTATTACACATGTAGAGGGATAATTTTTGAAGATTTTTCAATGCCTCTAAGTGAGGAACATAAATCCTCTCTAGTCTAATCTTTTTTAGGTTTGATGTAAAGCCTAGTAATTTGAAGGTGTCTATTTCAGAAGAATGAAAACCATAGTTTGTCATGATAAGAACTTTTAGTTTACTCATTTTCTCCATGTGTATTGGAAAGCAATACCGCTTAGTTCGAAGATTTAAAATCAGAACTTCAATTTGGGATGGTTCTATGTGGGACCAATATGAAGCGCAAGTTTCACCTGCAAAAATAACCCATATGATGTTAGTTGGAAAAGAGTAGTGGTGAAAATAAGGCAGGCTGTCTGACAAGAGCTATGGCCTAGCCTACATAAAGTCCATCACCAAGGACATTTAAAAGCCTAATGAGTTAAAAGGTTAAGCTATTAGCAATTAAAAAAATCTTTAGGCTTGACAGGCTTACATATTTAAGTAAATATAACTATTATTATTATTATTATTAAAATCATATACTGATTTATCTTTGGCTTAATGTCACTTTTAGTTCATTAAGTTTCACATTTTTTGCATTTTAGTACATAAAGTTTTAAAAGTTTTATTTTAGTACTTTAAATTATGTTTTAGTTATATTTTGGTACATAATATTTTAGTCACAAGCATAAATAAAAGTAAATTATGTACCAAAATGTGACCAAGACATAGTTTAAAGTCCCAAAATGTGATTAAAACATACTTTAAAGTAACAAAATGAAACTTTTAAAATATTATGTACCAAAATATGACTAAAACATAGTTTAAAATATCAAAATAAAACTTTTAAAACATTATGAATCAAAATAAAAAAAATAATAATGTGAAACTTAATGAATTAAAAGTGACATTAAGCCTTTATCTTTAATGATGATGATATACATAAAAAGTCAAGTTTATCATCTTATCTTATTGAAGGATAAAGTTATACCTTAATTAAATTAAGACCTTGTAGCAAAATAGACTCATGAAGGTCATATTAAACCTTAGAAATAAGTATATATGATCTAGATAAGTTAGATCCGACTGTTACAAAATTTAACATACTTATTTTGCTCTTGCCCCATGCCTTGAATAAGTTCTATTTTTTATAGTTCATAGTTTGTTTTGCAGAGGTTATTTTATCATTGACCTAATATTCGATTAACCTATTAAGGATGCGTCATATATATCTAGAAACTTTTATGAAATATGTCCTTAAGGGTTAAATATGTTTTTAGTCCTTTAAATTAGGTGTTTATTTTTTTTAGTCCTCAAAATTAAAGTTTATTTTTTTAGCCCTTTAAATGTGATAAATGTTGTTTTTATTCTTTTTGTCAAACAAGATATATAGATTTTGCAATTTGTGTCGATTTTTTATTGTCACAAATTGACTTTGACAGTCTCAAAAATCGTCACAAATTGCAAAATCTTTATACCTAGTTTGACAATTTTGAACAAAATGAATAAAAATAACATTTATTATATTTAAAGGACTAAAGAAAATAAATTTTAATTTGAAAGACTAAAATAGAAAAACCATAAATTTGAAGGAATAAAAACATATTTAAACCTTTTATAAATAAGCCAAGCCTATTTAAGAAAAGTCTTGTTCAATCTAATATATCTCCACTCTTGGTGAAGACTGAAGAGTAGTCATGGAAGATCACTGCTACTTTCTTATTAGCATTTTTACTATGTAAGAGCATACATTATAGAAAGGCATAACTAACCAGTTGACATAGACAATGTGCGAGCTTGAACCTGTTGCAGTGTCTGTTTACCACTCAATCTGCAAAATTTTGACAATAAGCGAGCCATCATGCTTTGTTGCTTCTCCCCAAGCCACCATCCACCTTTATCTTCATTTATCTCAGTAATAAGTCTTTTTCTACGTTCTATTGGTTCCTGAGTGTTCTGATAAATTGTAAGATCTCTTAGAAGATCATGGAGGACAACAAAGTGGATATTGTAGTAGTAGTTGTCTGAGTCACTTGTATTTTTCCTGGTAAATGAGCAGGAAAGAAAAATAATTAGGAAGAGATATTATCTCACAAGATTAAAATAGATGCTCTCTATCAGATAGATAAATTAAGAATTTCAACTTCTGACCTCAGAATAACTCAACAAAAATATGTAGAGTTGCATAATCTGAGAAGCTTGAATTCACTCCAAGACAAACAGTCATTTTGGTAAAAACAAAAAAAAAACTAATCATTATACCTTGCTACTAAAACATTAGCCAGATTCATGGAGTCTAATTTTTTGATGATTTCCATTGCTTCTATGCCATCATCATCTAATCCATATAACTCAGCCCACATATCAATGAGAGCAAGAACGGGAATTCTTTGATCTTCAGGAAATAATCCAAGGTCCATGAAGCAATCCTTGATGTTGAGATTATCTTCCAAAATATCCAAAAGCTTTTGGAGGCATGTAAGTAATTCAGAATTAGAATTAAGTATAGAATGACCTTGTGACAATTCCACCACTGTCTTTTGCCACAACTCAATGGATCGATGACTGAGTGATCTACCAATCACTTTAATGGCAAGGGGTAAGCCCTTGCAATATCTCACAACCTTCATTTCAGTGCAAGCAAATAAGGTTAGTAAACAAAAGGTTCCTTAAGCAGAAAGTAATCTACCATATTATTGCTTTGCTGGGTCAAAACACAGCATTGTACTCTCTAACTCAACACTATTTTTTATTTTTTATTTTTTTGCAAAACACATGTTACAAGTGGTTATGTCCTATCTTTTGATGTTTACTTCAACTGAATAACTTCGGACAAAAAGGGCAGGTATAGTAAGAAGAATAATCACCTTTTGGACAATTTCTTCATCAGGAATGCTTGAACTGTGTTTTTCCAAGAGGGCATAGTGACGGAAAAGGGTCATTGCATCTTCATGAGCAAGTGGTTTTAAGATATATGGGGTGCCAAATTTAGGAAATGCAACCCTTGAAGTCACCACAATTTTATAATCAGACATTTGAAATTCAAACTTCTCAACAAGGGCTTCCGAGCCAGGCCAAACATCATCCAAAACCAACAACAATGGACTTCCCTCAAGTTTCCGCAGCAAAATCCGCAACCGCTTAATTGCATCTTCATCACTTAGAAACTCAGGCACGTGGTATCCACAATGTTCAAACAGTGTCTCCACAATATTCTTCAACTTAGGCATTTGTGAGAATGTGACAAATAAAATATTTTCTTTGAATTTACCTGGTGAAAGCAAAGAGAACTATCAGCCCAGAGCATTTGATTTGATGTATTGTAACACATACAATATTTTACCAAATGCACATGGAACACTTAGAACCATTTGATTTGATTTTACCACATGAACACTAAAAACAAATTAATACAGGTAAAAAGAAAATGCTTCTCTGATATGTTAAAGCAACATTGCAAAGAATATGAAATGATTATGATATGTTCTCATTGAGGTATACTGTAACTTTGACTCTGCTTTAAGCTTCTCTACACCTCACAAATAGGGATTCAAACCACTATTTTCATCTGTTACAAATAAATTTTTCATAGATGTTTGCAAATTTCCAATAAACCTTCAAACATCCATCTTTTAATATCTTCAATAATAGTTTATGGCAGAGAGATTGTGTATGAGATAGAGAACACATAAGAAGCTATCAAAGCATTGATGAGGAGATGACTATCACTCTAAACAAATTTCCAATAAACTTTTTCACATGTCTTTTATTGTATATGAGATAAAGGGCATAGATGAAGTTGTGAAAGCATTGATGAGGGGATAACTATCAGTCTAAACAAACTTCACAATGGGCATAGACTTTCTCTATAAGAAAAAATACTTATACAATTTAACATGAATCAGATAACCAAAGAGGAGATACAACTTACCCTTGACTTGTTCATCTCTACAGAGCTTTGAAGCCAAAGTAGTTTTCCCCGATCCACCCAAACCAGTCAACAATAGGGTGGACATACCATCCCTGAGAACCTCCATCTTCAACTTGCACAATGGTAGATCCAATCCAACAGTGAATTCAGGGTTTTCAGGAACACCAAAAGGATACTTGATTGGTGCTCCTCCAACACCTTTAAGTTTCTGCTCAAAATTCTCCATGTCAAGAAGCTCAAGAATCTCTCTCACCTTGAACAGTGTGTGTTTTATATACTTAACTTGGTTGTTGTCATCCACAGCAAGGGAATCATTCCTATTATGCCAAAGCCCCTTCCTATAGATTGGAATCCAAGAGAAAAATTTAGACCACCAAATACTTCTGGAGCAGGAATTGCACACAAGCTCTTCCCCTGCATCTTTTTCTTCGATAAGAGTGTTGATTTCTTCTCTGGGTGGGTTCAAATGCTCATTGAATTGCTTGATCTCTTGCACCACTTGAGCCATGTTCTTGAGGGTTGACCTCAGTATTCTTTTGCTCCTTTTGTTCATTCTACTTTTTTCCAGTATGTCTGAAACCATCCTCATTGCCTCTTGAAAAAAGGTAAGTAGTTGTTTGGTCTCTCCCATAATAACCAACCTGTGGCCTTCCTTCTTCTATTCAATCAAACAAGGAAAAAAGAAATTCAGCTTTGTTGCATCAAATTGAGAGTTTACAAAATGAAAATAATAAAAACAATAGTAATTTACTTATATTTTTGTTCCTAAATTTTGCAAATCCCTGTCGTCAAACAGTTAACTAGTGACGTAACAGTCACATTGACCGCTCAATGACTAGGGCTAGCTCAACAGTAAATGAGATCTAAAACAAATTTTGAGAAGCTAAATAAGAGAGTTACAACTTACATGTCAAACTTTTTTCCTACATTTGTGGCCTTTTTACTTTAAAACACCAATAGCAAATAAATTTTTTTATTGGTGTGCCTAAAGCTTGAGCTTTAGTTGCTTTATTGGTGAGTTAGTGTCTTATCACATCAATAGAGTCTAACAAGGACAACATGTGTAATTTTTTGTTTGATAAACTGAGGTTTTAATTCCTCATTTGTTAAAACTAGTATATTTATATATATCAAGTTGATTCATGAACTAATCAAGTCGAACTATATATAACTCAATTTTAGCTTATTATTTAACAAATTCAATTTTTAACTCAAATTCAGCTCATTTAGTTGATGAACCAAGTTCAATAAATCATCTATCAAATTGAGTCTCGAACTATGTTCGAGTTTGCTCAGTTCATTGTCAGTTGTAGCAAAAACTAACAAAATTAAAAGTATACAAAATGCTAAAAAAAAGTTATTTCAAAACTGAAATTAAAATTTATAAAAGTTTAGGGTAAAAACAATTATCCTAAAAAAATGCAGAAAGAAAAAGAATACCAGTAGATTACATAAAATTAAGCACAGTTAGAGAGTTTCTTATTTGTTACTATTTGATATCTTTCAGATAAAGAGTCCCACAGAATCAATGACTTTAGCCTGTTTGGATAAAGGCTGAAAGTGCTTTTAATGGCTTCTCTACTGGAAAATGCTTTATATTTTCAGTAAGAGAAGCTCTCAAAAAAGTACTTCGTCTAGCATTGTATGCAAAGAGGCTCAAAATAAACACCTTTCTCCTTTAAATTTTAAGCTGCAACAACTTTCACAGATTGAATTGCAACTCAGGAAAAACAAAACATTTAACAAAATTCAAGGCATCTCAATATATACCTTTGAAAAGTCGCTAATGCCTCCTATTTATTGCTGTCTTTTTCTGCTGAGTCCTTCTTCTGGTTGATGATGAAAGTAGAACAACGGGTAATGAAAACTGTTTATAATTTGCAATTAAGAAACGATGAAAGCATAGGAAAGTGAAACTCACATTCAGAAGTGCAATTGATCGGTCGTTCGAAAAGATTAAAACTTTGGGAGCGGCAAACGTATGGTATATAGATTATGTCGGGCGTGGTTTTTTCCTCTGACTTTCCAGTGACTTTCTTTGATGCTGCTGATACTAATTTCCACGCCCATCTAAAGTTATTAATGAGGAAATTTAAATACAATTGTTTAGGAAATTTTGTGTTTTTGTTTAATTAGAATTAAAATCAATGAGATACTAAATGTGGTATTTAACTTTAAGTAATGTTACTTAATATTAATTAATTATTGTATTAGTTATTCTTTAAAATAAATAAAAAAAGTGAAGGCCCAAGTTCGAGGTAATTTGTTGTTTTTAGTTTTAAAATTTTAAAAAATCTTTTAGTTTTGAGTTTTGAATTTCAATTTATTCTTATTTTTAATTTTAAAAAAGTTGTTATAAATTGGAGACGAATAGATTCACCAAAAAAAAAATTAAAGACGAATAAAATATACTTAAACGAAAACGATAACATTGGCAATGATAAAGTAATGATGGAAAAGATAATGACAACAATAATAGTATGATAATGGTGCAATGGTGGTGGTGGCGGCGGCGACGGTGATAGTAGCAACAACAATAATGACGTTGGCAGTTGAATGGTGGTTATGATGGTAACAATGATTAAATGGTGATAGTGAAGACAATTACAATGATAGTGGTGATTAGGGGTATTCAAAAACCAAACCAGTCCAAAAAAAAAAAAATCGAAAACCAACCCCAAAAAACTGCAAACCGATCAAAATCAAATTTGGTTTGGAATTTTTGGATTTTTTTTTTTTTTTGGAACTGGGCAGTTCGGTTCTATTCGATTTTCGATTGGAAGTTTGGAACTGGTCCAAATTGAACCAAACCGCAAGCATAGGAGTCATCTTCATTCCTGAGCTACCACCATCAACCTTAAGCTAGTGAGCCATCCACGACGCAAGCCCCCACCTGCGATACGAGCACCCATCCGCGACGCGAGCCACCATCCGTGACATGAGTCACCATTCGCAACACTGACACGAGCCCCCATTTAAGATGCAAGTGTCCTTCTGCCATTTAGCCATGCACTCACTCGCACCACTCTCGCCTCCGCCTCGCACCACCTCTGACGTTATTGGTAGGTTTCTAAATTAGGTTTTCTTTTCCTTGTAGTATTTGCCTATTTAGTCTATGTTTTGAAAATAACTTTGATATTTACTGGTTTACTTTGATTAATTATCACTTATCAATCATCACACCATGGAGGTAGTTCTTTTCCTCTATTTAAGTTGAATTTGTTAACTTGGAATGAAGTTAATGTTTTGTCAACTAATATTGCAAACTGAAAGTAGTGTTAGAGATCAAGCTACAAATATTCAATCTAATAATGCCTAAAATGAACCAATAAATGTGGATGGGCAAGTTGATTTGAACAAAGATGAAGCTCAAAGAAAAGAAAAGTTGCAGAAGAACCCACACCAAATAATGTTGGAATTCCAAGTAACAAAAAGCCTTGTAGGCCTAAATCTTGGTGTTGGTCTCATTTTAGTAAAATTGAAGGCACCGATATAGATAAATGTGTTTGGTGTACAAAAGACTATACTGTCAATTCTTATAGAAATGGTACTAATAGTCTTATAAACCATTTGTTGCATCAATGTAGTAAGTTTCCCAAAGAATCTCATGATCCTTCTCAACCAACTCTTATCTTTCAACAAATGAAACAAGAAAATGAGAAAGGAAGTGGTAGTGTTCTTATTGGTGTTCATTTTGATGTGGTTGTATGTTGACAAGCTTTGGTTAGAATGATAATTGTAGATGAATTGTCTTTTAATTTTGTTAAAGGAGAGTGATTTTGCTATTTTATGAGTGTCTTGCAACCTAGATTTTCAATTTTGAGAAGGATTACAATTAATAGAGATTGTTGGAGTCTTTACACTAGTGAAAAAAATAAGTTGAAAGTTCTGTTTAAAAATTCAAAGCAAGGTATAAGCCTCACAACTGATTGTTGAACTTTTATGTAAAATCTAAGTTATCTTTGTCTTATTACGCACTTTATTGATGGAAATTGGAAGTTGCATAAAAGGATTCTAAACTTTTGTCAAATTACAAATCACAAAGGGAATCAATTGGTAGAAAATTTGAGAAATGCTTGGAAAGTTGGCTAATAAGTAGAGTTTTCACTATCATTGTTGACAATGCTAGTTTAAATGACGTTGCATTATTTTACTTAAAAAGTATAATGGAAGACTAGAACACACATCCATTAGAAGGAGAACACTTGCATGTTAGATGTTATGCACATATTTTAAATCTTGTGGTCATTGATAGATTGAAAGAGTATCATCCTTCAATAAGCAAAATTAGAAATGCACTTAGATATGTCCGTACATCACTTGGTCACATGGATAGGTTCAGAATTTGCATTAAGGAAGTTATGATAGTTTACCAATCTAGTGTGAAATTGAATGTTGCCACTAGGTGGAACTCCACCTACTTAATGCTTAAAAGTGCATTGAAATTTCAAAAGGCTTTTAAGAGGTTGGGTGAGAAGTGTGTTGATTATGTTATGATCAATAGTGGTGTTCCAAATAATGAGGATTAGGAAAATGCAAAATGTTTTGTTAAATTCTTGAAAATATTTTTTGATATCACTCTAAAAGTGTCAGGGATAAGTTATGTAACTTCTTCTTTATATTTCAATGAACATTACATATTACTTGCACTTTAGAAATGGAAAGAGAGTTCTGACATTTTGCTTGAAACTATGACTGAAAAAATGAAAGTTAAATATATAATAAGTATGGGAAAATATTAGGAATGTGAATATATAGATTTTTATTATTGTGATATTTGATCATCGAAGTAAGTTTCAGTTTGTTAAGTAAGGTTTACACAAGTTTTATGACTTTAAAAATATAACTAAAATATAGTTTAAAGTATCAAAATTAAACTTTTAAAATATTATGTACAAAAATATAACTAAAACATAGTTTAAAGTATCAAAATGAAAATTTTAAAATATCATGTATCAAAATATAAAAAATATGAAACTTAATACATTAAGTCTTATTATTTTAAAAACTATTTAAGGAACCAAATTGATGGCTTATTAACATGACAGTGATAGGGGGGAGCTGTTCAAGTTTTGAACTATTAAACGGCAGGTCGTCTGAGTTCTTCTGAGCGTTTGAAACGTACGCGCATTCCTACGAGGGAGGCGCGTATAAGGTGGACAAAGTGTTCCACGACAGCACATGTCTTTGTCCTTGAATTAGATATATGAGTATTTATTAATAGAGAATAAGAGTACTAGCTTATTCTATTATTCTATATTTCTTTAGGAAATTGCTCGGCAATAACCAATGACTTTGGATGAAGAGTCAAGGAAACTGCAATCCAACTACTCCAATAAATATTCACGACTTGTGAAATGTCAAGTTAATCTTTTATTTTATTTTGTTTTTATTCTAAAAAAAAGTTAATCATTTTTTTATTCAATTGTCAATCAAAAAAGTAAGGGTAGATGATCAATTAGGTTCACGTGAAAAATTCAAACTTAGTATATGAAAATGTAAAAAAAATTGGCAAATTTATCTTGCTAATAAATTTTTGTCCGTTATAGTAAAAGTTTCTACCTGTGTGGCATGTGTGATAGTTCACGTGTACAGTTAGGATGTCATGTACTGATAACTAATTGGATTAATATATTGGTATGTTTATCTTGAATTAAATTATCAATATTGATAGTTTTTTTTTTTTTACAATATCATGTCCATATGTTTATCTTGAACTATTTTTTTTTTTTTACAAGATCATGTTGCTATCACCACTAATATAATTATCATCGTTGTTCTTGTCATTAGTGGTGGTGACAACAACAACAAGAATGATCACCATGATAGTGACGGTGATGATAGTCCTAACGGTAGTGACTATGTTAGTGGTGACGACAATGATTATGATGATAACAATAACTCTTAGCGACGATAGTAGCTTTGGTGGTAGCAAGAACGGTGGTGATGACCATGCTGGCGATGGCAGTAGTAGTCATGGTGATGAAGACAATTCTTGGTGGTGATGATGATAAATCTTGGATATTTTAGGATGTGATAAAATAAATCTTTTGGATATTTGATAAATCTGTTAGAGATTTCAATTCAATAAGATGTACATTAATTTTTAAATAAATGTTCTAATCCTAACCGTCTAATTTTATTTAACAGACGAGATCGTTAGTTCTCATTCTTATATAAAAATACAATTTTCATATGATAAGCCTCAATAACAGAATGCTAATGCACACATACTCTCTCTCTTTTTTTTCTTAGTGTGTGCATTACTGACCAATACCATAAAATCTCGATACAAATACTCATTAACTCATTTGTTTTAAAAAGTTTAGTTAAGAAAGATTATTTCTCTCTCATCTCTCATCAACATTAAATATGAGTAACTTAACCGTATAAAATATATATATATATATATATATATATATATATATATATATATGGTAAAATGTGGCTAAGATTAAAACTTGTTCTTTTAATCTCAGCTATATATATATATATATATATATATATATATATATATATGTTAAACTTTCTTATTTTTCTATTTTAGTACCTCACTATTTTTTTCTGTCTCATTTTACTACATGTTGTTAATGAATTTTTGTTAACCGATGACATGACAGATGAAGTGCTATATCATCGGCGCCACATCATTTTCCTTTTTGTTATTTATTTTAAAAAATATGTGACTTAAATATGTTTTTCATGCCTATCAAATTCTTGTCTTTGATTTTACTACCTCAACTTTTGACTTTCCTGTTTTAATACCTCATAATTTTTTATGTTTCATTTTACTATGTGTCATTAGTGAACTTTTGTTAATTGATGATGTAACGGACGAAATACCATGTCATCAACATTATGCCATGCAGGGGTAGGCACAATGCATTTCCAATTTTGTAGAGGTTTTAATTTTGGTAAATATTGTTAATAGTATACTATTTTTTCTTTTAGTGTATCGAAGTATACTATTTTTTCTTCAATTATATAGTGATATGTGGTCTACTTTGTCACATCATACCTTCAATTTTAATTTTCTTCTTTTTGTTATTAAAGTCTAGGACCTTTCTACAATTTTTTTAATTTATATTTTAAAAGGACAATTTAATCATACTAGTTTTTTAAAAAAAAATTATTTATATTTTTCTCAAAAGACCATTTATTCCCTGTTGTTCATAATTTTAAACCCTAATTTTCATTGCTAATTTCAATTCTTCCTCTATGCCTAGAGTCGACAATTTGGCCTTTGGCCCGCGAGCCAACCCTATCTAGCCCTCCCTTCAAACCCCATTCTCTCTAGCTAACTTAAAGAGAGCTAAAAATTATCCCAACTTTTTAATTCCAAACAGTGGGATTGAGGCTGGGGCCAAAACTAGGACCGTGGGGTTAACCCTTCTATTTCACCTTGATCCAAGAGACATGCGTAGGAATAGTTACGTGTACTCTTTTTTTTTTTTTTTTAGTGAGCATATGTGAGTTTTGCAAAATAATATTTTTATTTTTTCTATATAAATATGCATAATCGTTGTCTATTAATTTTTTTTTTCTGTGAATAGGAATTGTTGTTTGTTATTTTCGTATAAAAATGAGGGAAGATGAGGGCACAGAGCAAGAATTGAAATTAAAGATGAAAATTAGGGTTTATAATTAGAAATAACAGGGATTAAAGAGTCTTTTGAGAATTTTTTTTTTAATAAACCAATAGGATTAAATTGTCTTTGTAAAAATAAAAAATAAACAAAATAAAATAAAAATAAAACAAATTTGCAGAAAGACCCCTAGACTTTAATAGCAAAAAGAAAAAAATTAATATTGAATGTGTGACGTAGAAAGAGAGACCATATGTCACTATATGATTAGAGGAAAAATAGTATATCCACTTAAAAAATAGAAAAATCTAAGTTAATAGATTGCACATTTTTATTTGGACAAAATAACCACTCCTTTTATATTTAGACGGCTTGAATTAGAGGATATTTATTAGGAGTGTTTATGGGTATGTGTAACCCGCGAACTCAACCCAATCCAACCTGATTTGAGCGGGTTGATAGTGTTTAAGTCAGACCCAACCTAACTCAATCTTAACGTCTGATGACATACAAGTTGGTTAACAGGTTCTATTGTATGAACCCGTAACCTACCCAACTCAACTCAACCCAAATTACATATAATAATTTTAATAATAATAATAATAATAATCATAAATTCGTAATCATAATAATAATAATAATAATAATAATAATTTAATAATAACAAAACAAAAAACCTACTCTCGTATTTCGGATTCTCACTCACTTAACACTTCAGTTTCACTCACTCAACCTACCTCCCTCACTTTGCTATTTGTTTTCAGTTTATTTTGTATCAATGTTACAATTTTATTAACTTAAATTAACTTTGTTATTTAGGTTGATAACAATTTTATTTTGAAATTTTCAGATTAGGTAAATTTAAGTCGAAGAGATCAACAATTAAGTTTGAAAGTGTTATTATATATAGCTTATTTTGTGCATTAATATATGATTATGTTCATTTTTTTATTGAAAATGATTTTTGTTCTAAAAAAAATAAACAAAATTTGAAACTCTATTATGATTTTTTTAGCAAATTTTAATTTATTTATTTTAAAAAAAAATACATCACTAACTTGATGACCCAACCCAACCCAACTCAACCTATTCATGATTGGGTTGGGTTGGGTTTGAAAATAAAATCATGCAAACCCAACCCATTAAAAAATGATCAGGTTGGGTAAAGAATTTATGCAAATCCAGCCCAACCCAACCCGCAAACACCCCTAATATTTATGCCTATGTTTCTTTTTTAATTTTTGGATACATTTTTTTCCAGCAATTGACCTATTGATTTTGACTAATATCAAATGTGAAAATGATCAAAGGTAGGGGTGTTCACGAGTACGAGTAACACGCGGACCCAACCCAACCGAGTTTGAACGAGTTGATAGAGTGTTTGGGTCAGACCCAATCTCAACCCAATTACTTACGGGTTGGGTAATGGATTCTGTTGTATGAACTCGTAACCCACCCAACCCAAACTACATATGATAATAATAATAATGATGATGATGATGATAACAAAACAAAAAAGCTACTCTTAGTCACTTAACACTTTCACCCTCTTAATATACCTTCTCACTTTCAAAAAATCCTTAAAATAGAAACCTTCTCTGTGTGAGTCACTGTCGCCCTTCGTTGCTGCATCACCACAAGTCACTGCTTTCCTCCGTTGTTGCATTACCGTGGTCATTCGTGCGTCACTACAACTTTCCGCGCAACCCTCCGCTGCGTCGCCCTCCGCTGTGCTCCACTATGCATTGCCTCTTTAACGACTTTAGGCATATTTCTTCTTTCCACACTATTTATAATAGACTAATGGATCTTATCCTTTAACTTGCAATGTTTCAACAATGGAGCTTATAACTGTCCAATAATGGAGCTTACAACTAGTCAACTATCCAAGAAAATATAAATTTGTTTTCATTTTATTTTGTATGAGTGTTACAATGTTATGCGAATTTTCTCAACTATATTAAGTTAAGTGAACTTTGCTATTTGGGTTGATAACCATTTTATTTTGAACTTTTCGGATTAGGTGAATTAAGGCTGAAGGGATCAACAATTAAGTTAGAAAGTGTTATTATATCTAGCTTATTTTGTTTATTAATATATGATTATGTTCATTTGTGATTGAAAATAATTTTTGTTCTAAAAAAATGAGCAAAATTTAAAAATCTATTCTGATTTTTTAGAAAATTTTAATTTATTTAAAAAAAATACATCCTTGACCCAATGACCCAACCCATTCATGATTGGGTTGGGTTTGAAAATAAAATCACGCAAACCCAACCCAACCCACTATAAATTGATCAAGTTGGGTCAAGAATTTATGCAAACCTAGTCCAACCCAACCCACGAATACCCCTAATCAAAGGTAGTATTTTTTAAAATTTAAAGGATTAAAATAAAATTGTATCGTCCGATCATCCCAACGATCGACGATCTATCAAATGACAAGTAATCCGAGAATGTGAAAAGATAAATATATTATTTTTATCTTAGAAAGCGGGAGAATAATCCTATAGGATAAATGTGAAAAGATAAAAATATTATATTTATCTTTTAGATTAATTGATATTAATATAGGAAAAGAAATGAAACTTATTGAAGAAGCCAAAGCAACACATGAATGTCTCACTCGGCATATAACCAATCGTACGATGGTCAATTGGTCAATAGACCAAAGTGACTAAATTTAGCCTTTTCATGCTTCGCACTCAAGGCTAGAGGAGTTGTATACCGTTCGATCATTTCCGTCGACCGAACGACCATCAATCTACCAAAGGCCGATCACCTTAAAGGAATAAACTTAGCTTCTTTGCGCTTCGTGCTTAAGGCTAGAGGAGCTGTATATCGTCCGATCATTTCCGTTAACCAAGCGATCGTCAATCTATCGAAGACCAATCACCTCAAAGGAATAAACTTAGCCTTTTCACGCTTCGTGATCAAGGCTAGAGGAGCTGTGTACCGTCCAATCATCTCGACAATCAGACGATCAACGATCTACCAAATGCCGAGTAATTCAAGAATGTGAAAAGATAAATATATTATCTTTATCTTAAGAAGCGGGAGAATAATCCTATAGGGATAATGTGAAAAAATAAAGATATTATCTTTATCTTTTAGATTAATTTGTTATTTTATGTATGATCTTTATCTCTAAGATAAATGATAAAGATATGATCGCTTTCTATATAAACGAAGGTTGACTTTCGAGTCAGGAAGATTTGGACTCTCAGATTTCACTCTCATGCTCTGGCTAGTATTTCGATCACCCCAGAATTTCTAGACCAGGACTTTGGCGCCCATCGTGGGGCTAGGTAAAATTTGATCCCTACACCACGTATCTGAAAATCAAGGAGAATGACGAGCTCAAGCCCAAATCATACTCCCCCGAAAGGAGCGAGGAAAAACACCCCCTCCGCCCTACAATAACTCATGGGGACGGCATAACACTTGAAGCAAGCGACATAAGACACCAAGAGGAGAGTCGACGAGGTCGAAGTAGAACAAAATGCCCTGAAACAATAATTGGAAACGATGAAACATGGTGAGGATGCCTCGACTAAAGTCCAAGGAGACTTCCAGCCGTTCTTAAAGAACTCATGGAACTCTAAAAACCTTCGATTCTACTACAGCTAAGTCCTAAAACACTTCACGTAGCCATTTTCCAGGTATTTGCATCCTTAGCACATTCGTAAAGTAGAAGGGGCTGGCCCCATATTTAGGTTTTATTTTTTGCATACATGCATTCTATATAACTTGCTTTTTTTTATCAATAAAATGAGTTTGCCTTTGTCAAAATACTTAATTGCCCTAAAAATGTACCTAAAGCCGTAAACACAATAAATTGAAAGTATAGGTAATAAGAGACGACTTGGATATCATCAAATTCGACTCGGTACAGAGATGACTCGGATACCACCAGATTCAACTCGGATACCACCAAATTCGACTTAGTACAGAGACGACTCGGATACCATTAGATTCAACTTGGATATCATCAAATTCAACTTGGTACAAAGACGACTTAGATACCACTAAATTTGACTAAAATACCACCAGATTTGATTCGGATACCATGAGATTCAACTTGGTAAATTCAAAATTCGACTTGGATAGATTCGTACTCGACTTGGTAAAATTCAAAACAATCAAATTTCGACTCGGCAAAATTTTGAATTAATAAGATACAAGGATTTAGTATTCTTGCATATGTTATCTAACCTTTTTATGCTAAGTTAAAAATTCAGACCTTGTAAAGTAGGGGTGCACTTAAGTATTTTGATTTCAACCAAAGGAAAACGCTCAATTCATAAATATTCTCAAGTACTAACATCATTTTCAAGTAAGCATTTTCTTTACAGCAAACATACAAGGCATCCAGAAACTCAACGAAAGAGAAAAATGAACTAGCATAAAGGCAACCATACAACATCTACAAAGTTCTTAACAAGGAAAAGAAAGAAAGCAAAAAAGACAAAGGGAACTTTAAGTGGCCGCATCCTCGATGATCACTTCCTCATGGACCAAGTTCTCCCTCTCGACTGCAAAATTCTCCCTGACAACAACATCTTGCTCCATGTTGGTTTCCTCCTCCTTGACCTCGACAATAAACACACCTCAAACCTCTTTGAAAGGGCCCATGGTGAAGATTGGCTTCAAGGAAAAGTACTCCAATCTAGTCGATAGCAAAATCAAACCTTAACAAAACTGTCCGACCTAAGCAATCTTAGAGCCCTCGAGGTCGGCCGCTAACTGACCGACTTTCCGAGTAACCGACTTGACCTAAGTTTTCTAATGCACTGGATTTGCCGACCGCTAAGTTGCCCTCTTCCTCGATCTTCCGCGTTTTATAAGAGCCAAACCCTTGATCCACACGCACATAGTCTCGAAATCCACAAGGCAGAAAGACCAATCAACACAACACGTGGCACCATAGAATACGAAAAGAAATTTCTTGAGGAACTCAAACGATACATGAACACCTCACTTAATAGAAAGTTGATCATGCAATAGTTGATTGACCGATCAACCAAACATCGATGAAAAACCAATGAGGGACTGAAATCAACCAGTTAAAGGCAAGTCAATCTAGCCTCTTCGTGCTCAAGGTTAGAGGAGATGTGTACCGTCCGATCGTCTCATTGACTGGATGACTGTCAATCAACTAGACATCATAGACAAATGAAGAAAGGTCGATCGCTTCAATAGAACAAGACTTAGCCTCTTTACACTTCGTGCTCAAGGCTAGAGGAGTTGTGTACCGTCCGATCATTTTCGCTGACCGGACGATCGTCAATCTACCAAAGGCTAACCATTTCAAAGGAATAAACTTAGCCTCTTCGCGCTCAAGGTTAAAAGAGTTGTGTATCATTTTTGCCGCAGGACAATCGTCGATCTACCAAAGGTTGATTGCCTCAAAGGAATAAGCTTAGCAATCATTTATAAAATAAAAATGATACCTAATATTTTGTCTAAAAGAGAAAATATATAATATCCCTATAATAACAACAATAAAAGAATAAAATATTAGTTTACAATAATATTATAAAAATATAATTAATTATTTTATTAAAAATAGAAGATAAACCATACTTAAATATTATTTGTATAACTAAAATTTCAAATAAAAAATATAATTGTAAAATACTATATATATTAAAAAAGAGGAGTGCTATAGCCACACTTCCTAACACATTTTTTTATCACACTCCTTTTGATTGATAAAAATTTATTGAAAACTATAAAATCAAGAGAGAGACATTAAGTAGGATGTAAGATTTACCAAATTTAATGTGGGGACCACCAAATTTTATAATTTTCGATAAATTTTAACTAATCCAAAAGAATGTGTCTAAAAATGTTTGTCAGATGATGTGTTTTAACATTTCTCATTAAAAAAATTTGTGATGACCCCTGACTATGCAAGTAGCTCCGGTCCTTGTGTATAAAGCTTCTTGTTTTTTTTTTTTTTGCTTAATTATAGTTTTGGACTTTTGGTCCCCTAGTTTCCCAAGTCCGCAATTTTGATCCCTTAGTTTAAAATCCGTAATTTTAATTCCCTTACTTTTAAAATTAAATACTTTTTGTTTATCCGTTAATTTTAAGACGTTGACTATTATCTTTAACGAAGACTTTTTTTTGTAATTAATAATTATTTAAATAAATTTAATTAGTTAATTTTTTTTACTAATGACATAATTACCCTTTTTATTCCTAAGTTACCCTTTGATTTAATTAGTTAATTTAAATAAAAAATTAAGTGAATATTGGCAAAGTTAGGATTCAAATTTACATTTCTTTAGTTTTCAGGTATTAGAATAACCACTAAGTCAATGATCTAATTAATAATTATTATGAAACATATATATATATATATATATATATATATATATATATATATATATATCAAATCTTTTACATAAATTTTATTTATTATCATATATTTATTTATTGTGTGTTCTCAACAAGAATTTAATATTTTGAATAAAAGTAAAATAAAGGGAGTGATTATAAAATAAAAGTGAAATATATATAAAAAAAATACAATTAATAATAGGAGATGTTAAAAAATAAAGGAATAATAAATTAAATAACTTTTAATAATACTAAAGATTAATTAAATAAACTTATTTGTATATAATAAATATTTTTAATTTTTTTCAATATAAGTTGGGTCATATGAGTCAACTAGTGATCCACTAGTTCGAATAATGACCCAGTGTCTTGACTGGTCCAAATTTTAACACTATAACAGAAAAAATGTCGAGATACCAAAGTTATTTAAATTATTTTTTATTTATTTTTTAACATCTCCTATTATTAGTTGTAAATTATATATATATATATATATATATATATATATATATATTTTACTTTTATTTTATAAATCACTCAATTTATTTAATTTTATTCAAATTACTAAATTTTTATTAAGAATACAAGAAACAATAAAATAAATATATGATAATAAATAAAATTTATGTAAAAGATTTAGATGTATAAATATTTCATAATAGTTAATAATTAAATAATTAACTTAGTAATTATTTTAACATTTGAAAATTAAAAAGACTTAGGTTCAAATCCTAACATTATCAAAATTAAAGGATAATGACATCAAAATTGCGCTTCAAAATTAATGAAATGACAAAAATTACTTGATTTTAAAATTTTGAAAGTAAGAGCATTAAAATTATAGATTTGGAAAAATAAAAAAATTAAAATTGTAATTAAATTTATTTATTTTTTCAGCAGTTGACCAATTGATTTTGACTATGGAACTGAACTGTAGGCCCTTTTTTTTTTCTTCTTTACGCACCGTGGGAACTTAGCAAATTGCAATGGTAGATAACTAGAGAATAGAGATGAATTAGTAACCTCAAATCCTCGATATGAAATTTTAAAGAAACAAATTTTATCTTTATGAAATAATTATTTATTTTATAAATATTTATTTTAATTTTAAATAAACTTTTTAAAAAATGACGTCAAAAGTTTCACTCTATTTTCATCTCTATTTTTTTTAATCCAATGGTTAAGATTAATAAATAATTTATTATAATTATTAGATTTTAAAAAAAAAAGAATAATAATGATGATAAAGTATAACTTTAAAAAAGTCTCTAGATATCTTTATTATTATTTTTTAAAATCTAATCGTCAAGATGATGAGTAATTCTCTTTAAAGTTATATTTAAAATAAGTGAATCTTAAAAATAAATGTAAAAGAGTTATGTGTATTATTTAATTTAATGAAATCTAATAGAGGTAATAAGTAACTTATATTAATTATTAGAGTTTTGAATTTTTTAATCTTATACTTATTGTCGAGTTAGTAGAGTCATTCTCTCTTTATGTACACATATACCTTGATGTGATGAAAAAAAAAAAATTCATGATAAACGAAATTAATTTTATATAAAAATTCAAGATCAAATTAAAGTACCAACAACAAAAAAAGATCTAGAAAACGTCACATTAAGTTAGAAGTTGTGGATGCCATATTAAGTTAAAAGTTTAGATTGACTATTGTTGAAAAAAAGAAGAAGTTTAGATTGACTATAATATATCTACGAATTTGCATGATAAACTAAATTAATTTTATAAAAAGTATCTATAACTATATATAAAAGGATGTACATAGAAAATTGCCAAACTAACCTTTCTTAATTTTTTGACACCTAATCAAATCTAAGGATAATTTGGTCAATTTGCTATATTACTTTTTTTTTATTCATTTCTTAATTTTTTGTTTTTTAATATTTTTCTTCTTTTTCTTACTACTTTTTTTTCTTTCTATTTTTTCATTTTCTTATAACTTTTTTTTTCTATTTTCTTTTATAATTTTTTTTACAACTTACTACTTTATATATTTTATTTTATTATTATATTACTGTTTTATTTTTTTATATTATTATTAAATAAGTGATACAAATTTTTAAATGATTACATATTTTATCATTATTTTAAAATTATGTCTATTGTTTAAGATTTTTTTTATTTAATTATCATTTTTATCCTTTTAATTTTTTTTCTTAGATCTTTTCCATTATTTTTTATTCATTTAAAATTATGAGTATTTCTTAGATTTTTTTTATTTAATTATTATTTTTACCCTTTTAAGTTTTTTTTCTTAGATCGTTTAATATTTTTTATTTAATATTTTTCTCTTCTTTTTGGAGTTTTTTTAAAAATCTTTCCTCTTACTTTTACTTCTTTCTTCTTCTTCTTTTTTTTCTATTTTTTTTATTTTCTTATAACTGTTTTTTCTTTTATAATTTTTTTTTTACAACTTTACACTTTTTTTATATTTATGTTTTTATGTTTTTTCTTTCTAAAAAAATCTTATTATTTATATTGAAAAAGTAATACAAAATTTTGAATAATTACATATTTTTCCATTATTTTTTATTCATTTAAAATTATGACTATTTTTTAGATTTTTTTTATTTAATTATCATTTTTATCCTTTTAATTTTTTTCCTTATATCATTAAGTATATTTTTTCTTATGTTTTATATACGCGGTTAGATTTAAAATATACTTTTAATTTTTTATTTTATTTTTGGTTTTCTAAATTAAAAATAAAAATTACATGTAAAAAAAATTATCATCGCTAAGAATTGAGGACGGGATCATGAACAATAACAAGGAATGACATATATGTTTATTTTGTTCCGTTACTATACTTATTCAAAATTATTACTTTTGCATTTTTTTTTAACACAATCTATCTATCTATTATTATTAATAAAAGGATGTACAACAGACAAGTGTCATCCTCTCATAAATTCTTTTTTTTTCATTATTATTTTCTCACTCTTAATTCAGACATAACTTTTTAAAAAAATCAAAATATTTTTTCATCATCTTTCTCTTCCTCTATTGTCTCCTTCCTTGTATCACTCTCCCTTTGTTTTTTTTTTTTTTTTTGCTCTCCCTCTCTCTCTCATTTTTCTTTTTTCTACAAAATGCTTGTATTCCTTTTTATCTTTCTTTTACATTTTTGTTTTATTTTTTAAATGATACAAATTACTATTCAATTAAGAAATTGATCCCCACCTTAATTTCTCACCGTCAAGATTTATGATTTTTGTTTTGAAACATTGTGAATAAGGATGGACCGAGGATGGGATGAATTTACTCAACTTTGAATGAGCACTAGGTAAATATAAAATTTTCTTCACAATGAAATCACAGACAACAAGAGATAAAAGTGAAAATGATGATGAGGACTGGGATGGGGACGATCGGACATGGAACAACATACACATTCTTCCCTTACTCAGTTATTATGTCTACTCAATAAAAAAATTACATATTTTGATAAGATTAAAATATATTTTAATCTTTCCAAAAAAAAAAAGAAGTAATTATTAATTATTTTATTTTTTGTTTTAATTTTATTGAGTGAAGACGGAAACAAGAGAAGAAATAACATATATGTTCATGAATTATTCCGTTGTCATGCGTATTCACAATCATTATCATACATTTTTTTTTCGTTTAAAATAATTACATATTTAGATATGATTAAAATATCTTTTGTCTTTTAATTTTTAATTTTTATTTTAATTTTTTTTTCTAAATTAAAAAGTACTTTGATCCATTACACGTATTTGTTAAGTCAATTTATTGTTTAATATTTTATTATTATATATAGAATAACTTATCCTAACAGTGAGAAATCGGGGCGGGGGACCAATTTATTAATTGAATAATGATTTGTATCATTTAGATAAATAATTTTTTAGATGTATTATTTGTGTAAAATTTTATTTATTTTATATTTTTTGTGTCAAAAACTATAATTTCCTTTTATATTATATATCTACTTTATATAGAAATTTTCTTTATGTTATACTAAAAATTTTATTTTTTTAAAATTTTCTTTTACATTATTTTCTTTTTTCTTTCATTTTACTTTATTTTTTTATATTATATTTTTTTAATATTATATATATATATAATATTAAAAAAATATAATATAAAAAAATAAAGTAAAATGAAAGAAAAAAGAAAATAATGTAAAAGAAATAAAAATGAAATAATTTAATATATATATATATATATATATATATATATATATATATATTAAATCATTTCATTTTTATGATTTAATTTAATGTCATCTAAAAATAGTTTTAAATTTAAAATTGGAAAAAATATCTATAAATAGATTTTTTTGAAATAATAACTAGCAATATTTAGTGAATTAGGATGGGTTGAGCTTAGGGTGAATTTACTCAACTCTGAATGACCACTAGATAAATATAAAATTTTATTCACGATGAAAATCAAAGATAGAAAGAGATAAGAGTGAAAATGATGACGAGGACTGGGACATGGACGATTAGATACAAAACAACATACTCATTTTTACCTTACTCGGTTATTATGTCTATTCAATAAAAAAAATTATATATTTTGATATTTTAATCTTTCCAAAAAAAAAGGATAATTTTTAATTTTTTTTTTTAATTTTATTGAGTGAAGATGGAAATGAGAGAAGAAATAACATACATATATGTTCACGTCTTGCTCCGTTACTATGTATATTCACAGTTATCATCATATATTTTTTTTCTTTAAAATAATTACATATTTAGATAGGATTAAAATATCTTTTGTCTTTTAATTATTATTTTTTATTTTAATTTTTTTTTCTAAATTAAAAAATACTTTGATCCATTACATGTCTTTGTTAAGTCAATTTATTATTTAATATTTTAGTTTTATATACAGAATAATTTATCATGAGTGAGAAATCGGGACGGGGGATCATTTCTTAATTGAATAGTGATTTGTATCATTTAGGTAAATAATTTTTTAGATGTATTATTTGTGTAAAATTTATTTTATTTTATATTTTTTATGTCAAAAACTCTAATTTCCTTTTCTATTATATATCTACTTTATATAGAAATTTTCTTTATGTTATACTAAAAAAATTTCTTTTTTTCTTTCATTTTACTTTGCTTTTTTTTTTTTATATATTTTTTTAATATTTTATATATATATATATTTTAAATCATTTCATTTTTATGGTTTAATTTAATTTCATCTAAAAATATTTTTAAATTTAAAATTAGAAAAAAAATATCTACAAATATTTTTTTTTGAAATAATAACTAGCAATTTTTAGTGAATAAGGATGAGTCAAGGATGGGGCGAATTTATCTAACTCTGAATGAGTACTAAATAAATATAAATTTTATTCACGATGAAAATTACATATAGAAAAAGATGAGAGTGAAAATGATGACGAGAACTAGGATGTGGACAATCGGACACGAGACAACATACTCATTCTTACCTTATTCGGTTATCATGTCTACTCTATAAAAAATTACATATTTTGATATTTTAATATTTCCCAAAAAAAAAAAAAAAAATTTAATTATTTTATTTTTTGTTTTAATTTTATTGAGTGAAAAATAAAAACGAGAGAAGAAATAACATATACATATATGCTAACGTCTTGCTCCATTGCTATGCATATTTACGGTTACCATCATACTTTTTTTATTTAAAATAATTATATATTTAAATACGATTAAAATATCTTTTATCTTGTTATTTTTTATTTTATTTTCTAAATTAAAAAATATTTTTATCTATTATACGTCTTTGTTAAGTGTGCACAGACACAAGTATCGTACCAGTTTCGTATCAAAATATGTACGCGAGAAAATGTAAGAAATAAGATACTGGACAACTTCTATTAATTGATTTTTGGGAAGATAAGTTTAATTTTTAAAGAATTAATTTTTTTTTCATCTAAAAATTATTCTAAAATAATGTATACAAATATATCCTAATATAACAACAATGCAGTGACAGTTATACTTTCATTCCATCGTAATAATTTATTTATTTATAATAAATCAATTAATTTTTATAAAATTATTTTAAAAATTATATAACTCAATCATTTTGATTAAAGAAAAACTTTAATCAATATCATTCATTATTTTAATATTATATCTAATGATCAAAAATAGTTGTCTGTCTACCAGTTGTTCAATCGTGTGGACATCTTTACTTGCTTGTCTTAGTTGTCTACCTTAAAAGTTTCCCTACGGAATAAGCAAAATTGACCACGGAAAAACGAAAACGTACTATAATAGATATCGCGATTTCTTAGTAAGCTAGACCTCGGCTGGGTTGGGTCCTAACCGTAGACAAACATCATCAATTTCTAAAATCATCAATACCTAAGTTGAAACCAGCTGTTGCAGCTCTCATTCAAGAGGACGCGCCCGAGAAAAACACAAATTCATAAGAAGCATCGATCGTTTTTTCAGAGGTATATATTCTTTACAACTGCTTTTAGTATGATTTTTTTTTTTTCCGAATAAAATACCAAACGACTTTTGATTAAGAGGAAGAAAAAAAAAAAGTTTGATAATTTTACATTGAATTTTAACTCACCGTTTTAATAACTTTAAAAATAGAAAAAAAAACTTAAGTTTTTTTATAAAATTATTTTTAAAATTATTAAAATGGTAGAGTTATAATTCATTATTTATTATAAATGGAATTAGTTACCACAATTATTTTATTTTTATTCAAAAGATATCAAATCTATGATCCAATAACAAATACGTCCTCAAGCAAAATTGAAAGGTAGTTCCATTTGGTATATAAGTGGACACCAAAAATTTAAAAAACACTAAAAAAAAACTACTCCTCAGTACTTAACAGGAGCAAGAACATCAAGTAGGGAACCGAGTTTCTCTTCAGCAACCTTCTCTGCTTTTACCCTCAATTTGCTGAGTTGCTTCTTTCTCTCGTAAACCAAGTGTGCCTTTTCCTTTCTCTTCTGCTCCAGTTCCTTAATGGTATCATAGTAGCTCCAACCAACTTCAGATGACAACCTTCCCAGCACACAGTACTTGCGTCCTTTCTGAAGCCTCAACACCTTGAGAGCATCAGGAACAACCATTCTCTTGACTTTGTCATAAGGAGGCGGGATTCCCTCATACACCTTCAAACGAGCAAGAGCAGCTTCACCACGCTTTGTCTTGTGCGGAATCATTCCGCGAAGGGTGCGCCAGAAAATTTTGGCGGGGCGCGGAAGTGGATGGGGCCATGGGAGGGTTTGGTGTTCATGCGTTTGCGGAGGAATCTCAAATACTTCATCTTCTGCCTCACAAGACCGCCGCAGATGCAAATCTCTTCGCACCGCACAACCACCACTTTCTGGCCGTTCAGAAGCTCCTTCGCCACGATCGACGCCAATCGACCTAGCATGTGGTGGCGCGCGTCCACCACCACTCGCTTCGCGCAGATTCCTGAACCTGACACCATCTTCTTCTTCTTCTTCTTCCCAACACACAAAACACAAACCTTTTGGCTATTGCTGCTGCTGCGTCTCTATATAAATGTTTTCAATTAAGCCATTGGTTTAGTGTTAGTTTATCATTTAAAATCTAGAAAAGTTAGATTCAAATCCTAATTTTATCAAATTAATTAATTAAATCAAAACCTAATTTAAGAATAAAAAATAAATAATGAATTATAACTCTTTTATTTATAATAAATAAGTTTTTTTATTAAATTATTTTTAAAGCTATTAAAATGGTAAGTTAAGATTCAATGTAAAATTATCCAAACTAATTCCATTTATAATAAAAGTATTTTGAATAAAACTAATTCCATGTCTATAATTATCGAATTGAAAACAAGGGTTTTACATGCAGTAACGTTGATTTTTTTTTCTGCCATATTTTCATAAATAGTTCATTGTTTAAACAAGAGAAAGGACGCGGAAGGTTGGTTATTAAATTACTGATCATGGAAGATACTGCACAACTAGTTGCCTTTCCAATGAAGAAGAATCGTTTTGGTGTTCCTGCAAAGCCAGAATTCAGTGTTGGGTTGGATGTACCATTGAGGCAGTTGAAGATGGAACTTCTCAACGAAGGTGTGTCCAACACTGTGTTGACCGGTTTGGGTGGATCCGGTAAAACCACTTTGGTTACAATTCTCTGTTGGGATCAACAAGTCATGGGTAAGTCCAGCTCCGTTTTGGTTCTCTACTATCATAAATAAATGAGTTACGTATTTCTTTTTATAGACAGTTAAAAACAAGGTTTAATGGAAATTTGCAAAACTTTATATGGAAAAAAATAAATAAGATAAATGAAAAAAATATCATTTGACATGTATTTTTGTATCCTTGCTTATTGGGACGTGAGAAAAATCGATTCACCCGATTGATTTTTATTCTAATCGATTTTAAAAATGAAACTAGATTTAAAAAAAAATTGATTTGATTAAAAAATTAATTTTGAATCGATCTGGTTAACAAACCAATTTAAAATTGGTTTGGATTCAAAAATCAGTTCAAACTTCTAAATTTATCTTTAAAATAAATTTGGTATCGGTTTTCAAACCATATTGAAAAAAATATATATTTTTTCAAAACTGGTTTAACTAGTTCAGAATATCGAATCGGTTACTGATTTTGCACGCCCTTAATTGCATATCTACTCTTTCATAAAGAGACATTTTATTTTTCTGGTGAGTATTAGTTATTTTCATTTGAATGTGATATTTTTACATCCAATATTTTTTTACACCTTATCAACATCTCTTGTTTTTTTCTATCTCTTTCTTCATATTCCATCATCACACCTATCATATCTATATTTTTTTTTTCTTTTTTCTTTTAAGTAACATTTGGATATAGAAATATCTTTATTCTTTTCATTTCCCATTAAGCTCATTTTTGTAAAATGTTAAATGTGATAATTTGTTTTGTTGCAATACATGCGGTAACTTTAAAATTTACTCTCTAGGGATGAATAATTTTAAATTAAACCTATTTCAAAATTAAAATGGATTGATTTGGATGTATACCTCTATCATTCTTTCAATATTTTTTTAGGAAAAATAAGTTGTGATAGCTCATGAGTTTTAAATTAAAATAGTAATAAAAACTAAAAATAAAAATAATATATTTCATTCTTTCCCTTAATAAAATTGATCTCATAAAAAATAAATTATTTTTTTCTAGTAATGTTTTAATGAGATAAATGTCTAAATTTTATAAAAGATTTTGTTTAATTAATTAAAGATAACCCGTTTTTGTGACGGACGTTGTAGGGTGTTAATATCTTCCCTACACGTAATGGACTCTGAACTCAAATCTAGTTTCAAACACCATTTTTTTTTATAAAAAGTTTTTTCGATGTTTTTCTTAATAAATATTGGTGACGACTTCTTTGATTCCATCTATCGATATTTTTCATCGTCCCGTCGTGACCCTAGTTGTGACACTCATGCACATGCATTGACCTCTAGATTAAGCAACCTAGAAACATGCTCTCATTAAGTTTGAAAACAAAAAATTTGTGCCAAAGGTTCAAAATAAAACGATGGTTCAAATAATGAAACCGAGATTAAAACATTCAATGGCATCCAACAATGCACACAAAAAGGATTAAACTAATGCAAATATGCTAAAACTATACTACCGCAAAATATGTAAAGTAAAATAAGACAAAGTAGTAAAAATTGTTCAGATGGCAGGAAATTTAAAACACTTGCCTCATGTAGACGACCATGGTACCCATCCTGGCTAGTCCTCCTCCAAATTGTCCTCTCCCAGAAAGTCCGATTCCATTGGGTTCTCCTCTTCGTCACCTACTTGATTTTCCTCTTCCTCACCTTTGTGGCCACCACCACCACCCCTGTGAAAAAGAGAGCTTGTTCACAGGCCATTGCATATGGGCTTGGAAATCAACTTACGACATAACTGACCATTGGAGGAAGAGTTGGTGCATATTTTCCATTAGGGTGTGTTGACTGCAGTGTAAGGTAGTAGGTTCTCCCGGTAGCGATTTTGGTATGGGTTCTTCTTTTGGGTAGAGGGAGGTGCATTCATGATATGTGCGCTAAGCGCAAATTTGTGCTAAGCACGTATGCACCAAGTTTTTCTTTTTTTTAAAAAAACTAGCACTAAGCAAGAATTGGCACTTAGTGCTTTTTGTAGAATTATGTAAAACACGCTTAGCGCTATCTTGTGCTTAGCAAATTGTTACATAAATTATGAGCAGAGCTAGAAATTCGCTAAGCCTAAACTAGCACTTAGCAAAATCTTTGAAATTATTGAAAAATGCCAAGTCAAAGCGAAAAATTCGCTAAGCACAAACTAACACTTAGCAAATCATGCAGAAGAACTACACATCAAGGGAGACTTGACACTCTCCAATTCTTTCGAGCTTAGGCTCTATCCAACCAAATAATAAAATAGAAGAAAATAAACCTGGGTTATCTCCCAACAAGCGCTTCGTTAAGGTTAGCTTGACGGTTGATGACCACAAGGGTCATTAAGGTGGATCCACTAGATGGATCATAGTGGTGGGGTATTCAATTTCACCACCAGGGTAATGCTTAATGTGCTAGCCATTCACCACCTAACTCCTTTAAGACTCAAGGTCCTCAACCACCATAGCTCCACAAGGTCTAATCTCTTGCTGACCTGGCTTGAACTCTCTTCTTAGAATCTTCCTATCATGCCAGGTTTTCACTTTATATGTGTAAATCCTTGATGATTCATAGGCATTCAGCCTTTGAGGTTGGTGGATGGGATTGAGATCATTCTCCAACATGATGGAGTGCATCTGATAGGATGGACTTATGCCTTTAAGGTAAGAATTAATCATTCCTATTCCTTTCTTGTGGTGCTGGGGAATTCCCAAGAGCTTTCCTTCTTCCAATGGGGATGACTTGCTACTGATAATTACTGGTTCCCTTCAATTGTTCTCAAGAAACGAGTATTTTAGATTAGGTGGGGGCAGCTTTAGTTCAATTTTTGGCTTAGAGATTCCTTCATGTTTCTGTAATTCTTGTACAAGTTCTTCCTAAGGTGGAGCTTCTTTGGTTGCCTCCAGGTCATCAATGACATCAACTTTAAAGCATTCTTCTGGATCTTTTGAATGTTGCATAGCTTTAAATATGTTGAATGTCAACACCTCATTTTTGAATTTCAACTGAAGGTAGCCTTCTCCCATGTCTATAATTATTTTGGCAAACATCATAAATAGCCTTCCTAAAATCATCAAAACTTCTTGATCCTCCTCCATGTCCATGATCACAAAGTCGACTGGAAAAGTGAAATGTCCCACATTGAATAGAACATCTTCAACCACCTCATATGGGCATTTGATCGAACGACAAGCTAGTTGCAACATCATCTTGGTGGGCTTGACCTCCAAACACCCAATCCTTTTCAGCAAGGAGAAGGGCATCAAGTTGATGCTTGCCCCTAAATCAATCAATGCCTTTGAAATAGGAAGATTACCTATGGTGTAGGGTATGGTGAAACTCCCTAGATCTTTGAATTTAGGAAGAATTTTCTGAATTATAGCACTGCAATTGCCATTGACATTTATTGTTTCTTCCTCAATGTATTTCCACTTCTTAGTGACCACATCCTTCATGAATTTGGCATACAATGGCATCTATTGCAGCGCTTCACCAAAAGGGACCATGATTTTCAGCTGCTTGAAGACTTCAAGGAATCTAGTGAAATATCTCTCCTTATCCTTCCTTGATAGAACCAAAGGATAAGGCAAATCCTTGGTTATCTCTTACTTTGAGGCTTTCTTGGCTTCTCTCACGAATTGGTGCTTGGTCTTGCGAATTGGTGGTGTCTCTTCATTCACCTTTCCCCTACCTTTGCATGCGTTGTCTTCCCTCCCAATTGCTATTTCTTCTTTTTCAACCTTGTCATCCTTCTCATCGCTCAATACATTTTCCACCATCCCATCTCAAACATCACTTTCAACTGCCATTGGTTCTGGTGCTTTAAGGGTGGTGTTGTCTTTGCATCTGCTTCTAGTCATGATGGCCTTGTAGTGCTCCTTTGGGTCACTTCCGTGTTAACAATGAATTTCCTGTTGAATTTTTCCGCCACTTAGTTGGCTAGCTGTCCCACTTGGATTTCTAAGTTCTTGATGGAGGCTTCTGTGCTCTTGTGGTTGGAGATGGACAACTCCATGAATTGAGTGAAAGTGCTCTCAAACTTTGATTGTTTCTCATACAATATTGGCCCTTGATGATGAGGTTTATTGGATGGACCTCCATGGTCTTTGTTGTAATTGTTCCCTGGATGTGATTGCCACTCTCAATTATAGCCTCCACCTTGATTTCCTCCTTAATCATGAGTGTACCCACCATAGTTGCCTCTACGGTTGTTGTTGTTATTGGCCATATAGCTCATTTCTTCACTTGGCCCTTTGAAGTCATGCACACACCATTTTCATGATCTCCTTCACATACTTGGTAGCAAAAATTCCTTGGAGGAGGGGTTTGGGTATGAAGACTCTTGAGTTGTTGTGGAAGGTTGCTCATTGGCTTGGTCAAGGCTTCAATTTGTTGAGTTAAGATCTTGTTTTGAGCTAGAATAGCATCTTGAGAATGCAACTCTAAAATGCCTTTCTGTTGAGGAATTTGGGTTCTATCATGAGTGATAACATGATCTCTTGCGTCCATATTTTCAATCAACTCTATGGCTTCCTCCATGTCGCAACCAAGGTCACGGCGGGACGGCGAAGATATTTATATGGAATAAAATCAGAGAAGTCACTACCAATGTTTATTAAGGAAAACATTGGAAAAACCTTGTTTAGAAAAAAAATAGTCTTTGAAACCAGATTTGAGTTCGGAAGTTCATTACGCGTAGGGAAGGTATTATCACTCTACAATTGTTAGAAAAATTTTACTTTCGTGTAATTTCTTAAGAGTCATCATATAAGAAATCATACCATAGGATCTTGGATATTATTATTTCTCACTTCAATTATAATCTATTAATTCTTTAAGAGAGTCTAGAAGACTTACCCGGATTCATAATGTTTGCAGAAATATCTACAAGAGTTTCTCTCTTCTCTAACTTCCTTTACTTGATATCTTTGACGGTATAGAAATTTCTTTGATCACTTTTGACTTTTCTTTCCACAGTTTCCTTACGTGAGAGATTTTTCAAAAGTTTAGAAGAAGTTAAGAAAAAATGTAGAGGAAGTATCCGAAGAAGAGAGGGAAGTCATCCTTTTATATTGTTAAGACAACAATAACTTCCATAACTTCTCCAACTTCCATAACTTCCTTAACTTTTTTTAGTTTTTCTTTAAGGTCAAAAGTAACTCTTACGAAGTGAAGAATGAGCGACTTATTTTAATAACTTAAAAATAATTCCTAATGATTTTAAGATAATTTCAATCTAACACGTCCATCACAAAGACGGTTTACCTTTAATTAATTAAGCAAAATCATTATAACTTTTTAGACATTTATCTCACTAAAATATTACAAGAAAAGAATAATTTATTTTTTATAAAAATCAATTTTATTATGAGAAAGAAGGAGAGATATTACTTTTATTTGTTTATTACTATTTTAATTTAAGACTCTTGAGCTGTCCCAACTCATTTATCCTAGAAACATGAAATATTGACAGAGGTGTATATCCAAGTCAATCCATTTTAATGTTATTTTAATGAAATTTAAATTTAAAATCATTCATTCTTAAAATATTAGTTTTTTAAGATTATCAAGTTGTCACAATTTGTTTCCTAAAATCTTAAGATTAAAAAGATATCACATCTAAATAATCTTTTCTTTATTTAAATTTTTATTTTATTAAATTATTGATGTTTAATTTGTAAAAAAACTGTAATAGAATATTAAAACTTTGTTATCAGATTGCTATTAGTTAATTAAACAAGATTTTTCTACCATTAGTGTGGAATTAAAAGGACTCGTGAGAGGCTTTCTAAAGCAAACAAAAAATCAAATTGGTACATGAAACATGTGTAGACAAATATGGAAAAAAAAAAAAAAACTTTGGCCTTCAGCCCGTCAGCCCGCCTCGCCCTCAGCCCACGGCCCGTGCGGGCCAGCCCACCAACCCGCCGGGCCAACCCGCGGCCCACCAAAAAAGCCAAAAAGCAAAAACTCAGAAGAGAAACAGGTCTTCTTCTTCGCCTTCTTCATCCCATTCTTCTTCTCTGGCCACATCCTCACACCCAGCCACCACGCAGCCGCCGTGACCTCGCCTCGACTTCACCGGGACCTTGCCGCGATGTCGCCTCGCTCGCGTGCGCGCGCACCCTCGCCTCGCTCACCGCGCTCGCGCACGCCCTCGCCACGACGTTGCCTCGCTCGCGCACGCCCTTGCCTCACCGCACTCGCACACACCCTCGCCGCGACGTCGCCTCGCGCGCGCGCATGCCCTCGCGCCATCTTCCTCTCACGTGATGCCGCCACGACCTCACCACTAGGCCACCGCGACCTCGCCTCGCTTGCGCACTCTTCCCCACGCGACGCCGCGGCACTCGTCGCCTTGTCTTGATCTGCGATCTACCTCTCCCATGCCGGTCCTCTCCCTCGTCGCCTCATCTCCTCATCTTGATCTGCGATCTGCTTCTCTTGCTTACCACCATGGCCATTTTGGTACTCACGGATCTGCTTCTCTCTCGCTCATCGCCACGATCTGTCTCAACATCACATTTTTTTTCCCAATTTTGACGGGCCGACCCGCCAGCCCGTTAGCCCGCCTACTGGCGGGACGGGTCAAGGTGTCCAACCCGTGCCAGCCATGGTAGGGCCAGCCTGGCCCAGCCTGTTTTTGACGGGCCAGTGGCGGGGCGAGTCCAAATGGGCCGGGCTGGCCCGCTTTGACATCCCTGTCTCTCGTGAATGAAAAGGAAAATGGGCTTTGTGCCCTAACATTGATGAGAAGCATACTTCTCTTGTGTGCACGGAAAACCACCACGACAGCAACGGTGGCGCGGCCCGGCACGACCATGACGGCACAACGTTACCATGGCAGCACGACACGATCATGATGATCCGGTTTCGCATAGCGATTGGGCGCACAGTTCAGCGGTGTTTCGCACAATGGCACGCAGCGGTGGCGGTGGTTGGGGTGCGCTGACGGTGCGAAGGCGGTGGCTATTTGGGAGTGATTTAGGTACGGTTCTATTTTTCTCCAACGCTTTTCTTTCGCTTCCTCTGGATTATGTTTGGCTATTGTGATTTTTTCATTTTTATTGCATATTTTGGGTTTTGGAGAGTGATTGATTTTTGGTTTTAATTTGGTCTAGGACCTAAGGATGTATAATTTTTGGTTTGGGATAATTGTAAAAGAGGTGATTCTATTTTAGGTGTGAAGTATTTTGACTCTGTTTCCATTTTGGGTCCCTATTTAGGATTGGAACTTAGAATCCTTGTTTATGTTTTTGTTTTGGGTCTCGGTTTTGCTCATGTTTTTGCTTTGTGGCTCTATTTCTGAAAACGAAGTCTCGAATTCGGATTTGTGCTTGTTGTGCTTATTACTATGTTAGCTAAGGTTGTGATGTAGTTAGAGAAACGGTTCCTATGTTTTGAGCTGATAGTGTCTTAGTGCCTTACAATATACTATAGTGCATAACAATCACACACTTTATTTCAAATTAAATGGAACCTATTACTATTCCTTTGCCATTTCTATTTTAGCTTGAATTTGCTGTAGTTTTCTCTTATGTTTACATGATGAAAACCATTCTGTTTGATTAACACTGTTTTTTTTCTTATTTTTACATGATTGAAACAAGCTTCATATCAAATGAAAGAAGGAGAATGATATGTCAATCCTTCAATCAGCTTTATATTCCTATTCCTATTGCTTTCTCATTCTGCTTGATGTTGATATGAAAGCTCAAACTATGCTCAAAAGCTCAAACTATGTCCAAACTGAATGTTTTTTTTTTTTCAGAATTCTCTTCTTCTACACAAAATTCTTTCTTCTTCTCTCTATTGTATTCTTTTTCTACTCTGGTGTATTTTTTTTGTTGTATGCTCTATTGTTGTCCTCTATTCTTTTTTTTTTTTTTTTGCTTTATGCTCTATTGCTGTATGCTCTCACTATTTTCCTACTCTTGCTCTCTCCTCCCTTTGCTTGCTTTGAATGGTATATATGAGGTTTCCTTCCTAAAGAAGTTTTGCTTATTTTAGCATTTTTTAAGCTTTCTTTTCTAGAAAGTTTTCTTTAACAATTTCTGTTTTTTCTTCTTGCAGCTACTTTTTCTGAATTTTCACCACCTAGTGCTGGGCTTATGTTTAATAGAGTAGCTGCCTATATGATGATGAAGCTGCAAATTTGAGATGATGAAGCAGTCAATTGATGATGAAGCTGCTAATTGACCTTTTCTTGTTTTTCTCTTTTTTTTGTTCCTTTTTTCTTTTCTTCTTTTGCTGCCTCTTTCTTTAATTTGGCTTGTATCTTGTATCACCTTTAGACTTTAGGCTGAACTGAAGCTTTATTCCAATTTTGTAATGTTCTAATTCATACCCTAAACTTTTAAGGTCTGTTTAACAATATACTTTCAAAGTAGATAATATCATTATAAATATAATATTACACAAAATATTATTTATTAAATAACAAATAAAATAAAATATATTTTTACTCCTTCAATTAAAAGTTTGCTTGTCTTGATCCTCAAATTATATTCTCATTTGCGCAAATTGGTCCCTGCTTTTAAGTTTCTCTGTTAATTGATGACCTGCAGTAGATTTGATTCTCGTTGACATTTCTCTGGCTTTAGCAGTCACAGCAGTGTCGTTGTCGCCTCGAGACGGATGGTTCTATTTTTTAACGTTTCGACATCTGGGGGAGAGAGGGATCTGTCGATGGAAAAGAAAAGATTGAGAGTGCACTTCCGAGACTTAAAGCTTAGCTTCTTCAACGAGAAAAAATCATATATGCACCCCTTACCCACTCGAGAATCAGATTCGTGCTCCTATCCACTCAAGAATCATATCCACGAGCCTACCCACTTGTGTTGTGCTTTACTCGGTGCTTCTTGTTCTTGGCTTTTGTTCGGTGACACCATACGATGCAACTCTTATGTCAGAGCATGACTGACTTATACAATTACACTACAAAATCTTTGGCATTCTTCGGACCTTTTGGCATACTCAACATAGACAGCTCTAGTACCCTAGTTCAAATAACTTTTGCCACAATCTCCTCCCCTATTGTATAACTCCCATGCTTCAATGGTGTAATGGTATGATAACAATCTAACTCTCCTTGCCCTGACTTTATCTTCAAGTAGCAAGCTTAAACAATTCCAAATAAAATTCATCCATTTTCAGTTGATCATAACTTCGCAAAGCTCCATGCTCATCTCAAGTACTCTTTCTTGAATAATTGTTTTTTAAGTTGGATAGGCTGCTTAGTACTTGCTAATTTAGATAACAAGTCATCTCGGGCATTCATCCATTTATAGAAAGTGGTCTTAGGAGTTGATTTAATGAAGCCAATTTAAATTAACATCAACTTCAGGAACCTCTAACTTTAGATTGGGAAGCATAGCTTCGAAAGCTTCCCATGAAGCAGCTGTTTCTTCATCGCACACCACCACCTTTAAATTCTCCAGGTTGACAATTGAGTATGGCAATTCACACCTTGCACAACTTGTCATGGAGAGATTTCTTAGATTACATAGATTACCAATGTTCTCTGGTAAACTTGGAAGGCTTATGCAGTTTGAGATGTCAAGAAGTCTCAACTTTGAAAGGTTTCCAATAGAATCTGGTATTCCTTCCAAATCAGTACAAGAACTTAGGTTTAGGAGTTCCAAATTCAACAACTTTTCAATTTCTTGGGGCAGTGAACTAAGCTTGTGACAATTAGTAATACTGAGCTTCTTTAGTGAGGTAATATCACAAATCCCTGTAGGCAATCCCACGATATCCTTGCAATAATCGATGTTCAAATCTACTAGACTTGGAAATGAATTAGAAACTTGGATAGAACCATTTCCAAAAGCTTGACTTATGTTACTACACATGTAGAGGGATAATTTTTGAAGATTTTTCAATGCCTCTAAGTGAGCAACATAAATCCTCTCTAGTCTAATCTTTTTTAGGTTTGATGCAAAGCCTAGTAATTTGAAGTTGTCTATTTCAGAAGGATGAAAACCATAGTTTGTCATGATAAGAACTTTTAGTTTACTCATTTTCTCCATGTGCATTGGAAAGCAATACTGCTTAGTTCGAAGATTTAAAAGCAGAACTTCAATTTGAGATGGTTCTATGTGGGACCAATATGAAGCGCAAGTTTCATCTGCAAAAACAACCCATATGATGTCAGTTGGAAATGAGTAGTAGTGAAAATAGGTCAGGCTGTCCGACAAAAGCTATGGCCTAGCCTATATCAAGTCCAACGCCAAGGATATTTAAAAGCCTATTAAGTTAAAAGTATAAGCTATTAGCAATTCAAAAAGTCTTTAGGCTTGGCAACCTTACATATTTAAATAAATATAACTATTATTATTATTATTAATTATTATTATTAAAATCATATACTTATTTATCTTTTAATGATGATGGTGATATACATAAAAGATCAAGTCTATCATCTTATCTTATTGAAGGACAAAGTTATACCTTAATTAAAGACCTTGTTGCAAAATAGACTCATGAAGGGTCATATTAGACCTTAGAAATAAGTTTATAGGATCTAAATAAGTTAGATCCGACTCTTAAAAAATTTAACATACTTATTTTGCTCTTGTCCCATGCCTTGAATAAGTTCTAATTTTTATAGTTCATAGTTTGTTTTACTGAGGTTATTTTGTCATTGACATAATATTCGATTAACCTATTAAGGATGCGTCATACATATCTAGAAACTTTTATATGAAATATGCCCTTAAATAAGTTAACACACTAAATCAAGCTTTCAAAAAGATTAGGCCAGACCTAAAACAACCTTATGACAAGTAACAAGTTAGACTTGTACCTTAAATTTTATAAATAAGCCAAGCCTATTTAAGAAAAGTCGTGTTCAATCCAACATATTTCCACTCTTGGTGAAGAGTAGTCATGGCAGATCAATGCTACTTTCTTATTAGCATTTTTACTATGTAAGAGCATACATTATAGAAAGGTATAACTAACCAGTTGACATAGACAATGTGCGAGCTTGAACCCGCTGCAGTGTCTGTTTACCACTCAATCTGCAAAATTTTGACAATAAGCGAGCCATCATGCTTTGTTGCTTCTCCCCAAGCCACCATCCACCTTTATCTTCATTTATCTCAGTAATAAGTCTTTTTCTACGTTCTATTGGTTCCTGAGTGTTCTGATAAATTGCAAGATCTCTTAGAAGATCATGGAGGACAACAAAGTGGTTATTGTAGTAGTAGTTGTCTGAGTCACTTGTATTTTTCCTGGTAAATGAGCAGGAAAGAAAAATAATTAGGAAGAGATATTATCTCACAAGATTAAAATACATGCTCTCTATCAGATAGATAAATTAAGAATTTCAACTTCTGACCTCAGAATAACTAAACAAAAATATGTAGAGTTGCATAATCTGAGAAGCTTGAATTCACTCCAAGACAAACGGTCATTTTGGTAAAAAAAATAACTAATCATTATACCTTGCTACTAAAACATTAGCCAGATTCATGGAGTCTAATTTTTTGATGATTTCCATTGCTTCTATGCCATCATCATCTAATCCATATAACTCAGCCCACATATCAATGAGAGCAGGAACGGGAATTCTTTGATCTTCAGGAAATAAGCCAAGGTCCATGAAGCAATCCTTGATGTTGAGATTATCTTCCAAAATATCCAAAAGCTTTTGGAGGCATGTAAGTAATTCAGAATTAGAATCAAGTATAGAATGACTTTGTGACAATTCCTCCACCGTCTTTTGCCACAACTCAATGGATCGATGACTGAGTGATCTACCAATCACTTTAATGGCAAGGGGTAAGCCCTTGCAATATCTCACAACCTTCATTTCAGTGCAAGCAAATAAGGTTAGTAAACAAAAGGTGCCTTAAGCAGAAAGTAATCTACCATATTATTGCTTTGATGGGTCAAAACACAGCATTGCACTCTCTAACTCAACATTAATTTTTATTTTTTATATTTTTTGCAAAACACATGTTACAAGTGGTTATGTCCTATCTTTTGATGTTTACTTCAACTGAATAACTTCAGACAAAAAGGGCAGGTAAAGTAAGAAGAATAATCACCTTTTGGACAATTTCTTCATCAGGGATGCTAGAACTGGGTTTTTCCAAGAGGGCATAGTGACGGAAAAGGGTCATTGCATCTTCATGAGCAAGTGGTTTTAAGATATATGGGGTGCCAAATTTAGGAAATGCAACCCTTGAAGTCACCACAATTTTATAATCAGACATTTGAAATTCAAACTTCTCAACAAGGGCTTCCGAGCCAGGCCAAACATCATCCAAAACCAACAACAATGGACTTCCCTCGAATTTCCGCAGCAAAATCCGCAACCGCTTAATTGCATCTTCATCACTTAGAAACTCAGGCACGTGGTATCCACAATGTTCAAACAGTGTCTCCACGATATTCTTCAACTTAGGCGTTTGTGAGAATGTGACAAATAAAATATTTTCTTTGAATTTACCTGGTGAAAGCAAAGAGAACTATCAGCCCAGAGCATTTGATTTGATGTATTGTAAAACACACAATATTTTACCAAATGCACATGGAACACTTAGAACCATTTGATTTGATTTTACCACATGAACACTTAAAACAAATTAATACAGGTCAAAAGAAAATGCTTCTCTAATATGTTAAAGCAACATTGCAAAGAATATGAAATGATTATTATATGTTCTTATTGAGGTATACAGTAACTGTGACTCTGCTTTAAGCTTCACTACACTTCACAAATAGGGATTCAAACCATTATTTTCATCTATTACAAATAAATTTTTCATAGATGTTTGCAAATTTCCAATAAACCTTCAAACATCCGTCTTTTAATATCTTCAATAATAGTTTATGGCAGAGAGATTGTGTATGAGATAAAGAACACATAAGAAGCTATCAAAGCATTGATGAAGAGATGACTATCACTCTAAACAAATTTCCAATAAACTTTTTCACATGTCTTTTATTGTATATGAGATAAAGGGCATAGATGAAGTTGTGAAAGCATTGATGAGGGGATAACTATCAGTCTAAACAAACTTCACAATGGGCATAGACTTTCTCTATAAGAAAAAATACTTATACAATTTAACATGAATCAGATAACCAAAGAGGAGATACAACTTACCCTTGACTTGTTCATCTCTACAGAGCTTTGAAGCCAAAGTAGTTTTACCCGATCCACCCAAACCAGTCAACAATAGGGTGGACATACCATCCCTGAGAACCTCCATCTTCAACTTGCACAATGGTAGATCCAATCCAACAGTGAATTCAGGGTTTTCAGGAACACCAAAAGGACACTTGATTGGTGCTCCTCCAATACCTTTAAGTTTCTGCTCAAAATTCTCCATGTCAAGAAGCTCAAGAATCTCTCTCACCTTGAACAGTGTATGTTTTATATACTTAACTTGGTTGTTGTCATCCACAGCAAGGGAATCATTCCTATTATGCCAAAGCCCCTCCCCATAGATTGGAATCCAAGAGAAAAATTTAGACCACCAAATACTCCTGGAGCAGGAATTGCACTCAAGCTCTTCCCCTGCATCTTTTTCTTTGATAAGAGTGTTGATTTCTTCTCTGGGTGGGTTCAAATGCTCATTGAATTGCTTGATCTCTTGCACCACTTGAGCCATGTTCTTGAGGGTTGACCTCAGTATTCTTTTGCTCCTTTTGTTCATTCTACTTTTTTCCAGTATGTCTGAAACCATCCTCATTGCCTCTTGAAAAAGGGTAAGAAGTTGTTTGGTCTCTCCCATGATAGCCAACCTGTGGCCTCCTTCGTTCCTCTATTCAATCAAACAGGGAAAAAAGAAGTTCAGCGTTGTTGCATCAAATTGAAAGTTTACAAAACGAAAAAAATAATAACAATAATTTAACTACAAGTTTGTTCCTAAATTTTGCAAATCCCTGCAGTCTAACAGTTAATTGATAACTGATGACAACAACCACATTGGCCACCCAGTGTCCAGGGTCAACCCAACACTAAATGAGACCTAAAGCAAATTTTGAGAAAGACTAAATAAGCAGTGTTATCAATGGCAGAAGGCCAAAATTCCGCCATATAAACATGCCATTGCGCCTTATGGCAAGTATAGCAGGTATTTAACAAACACTGTAAATAAGAGAGTTACAACTTACATGTCAGACTTTTTTCCTAAATTTGTGGCCTTTTTACTTTAAAAAACACTAATAGTTTATTGGTGTGCCTAAAGCTTGAGCTTTGGTTGGTTTATTGGTGGGTTAGTGACTTATCACATCAACAAAGAGTCTAACTGAGTTTTTAATTCCTTATTTGTTCAGACTAGTATATTTATATATATCAAGTTGATTCATGAACTAATCCATCGAGAGGAACTATATATAAATCAATTTTAGCTTATTATTTAACAAATTCAATTTTTAACTCAAATTCAGCTCATTTAGTTGATGAACCAAGTTTAATAAACCATCTATCAAATTGAGTCTCGAACTATGTTCGAGTTTGCTCAGTTCATTGTCAGTTGTAGCAAAAATTAACAGACTGTTAACTAGCAAAAGTATAGGAATCAAAATGCGAAGTTATTTAGAGACTGAAATTAAATTTTATAAAAGTTTAGGGTAAAAACTAAAAGCAATTAGAGAATAAGAGTAATTATGCGACCGTGTAAAAAATCACAACCTTTTATAATGAAAAATTATGTTAAATTGTCAGTGCATTACTCTTATTAAAACTCAGAAAGAAGAAGAATAGATACATAAATTAAGTGCAGTCTGGGAGTTTCTTATTTGATATCTTTCCGAGAGTATATATAAAGAGTCTCACAGAATGAATGATAAAATGAACACCTTTCTCCTCTAAATTTTGAGCAACAACTATCAGATTGCATTGTAACTCAGGCAAAACAAAGACATTAACAAAATTCAAGGCATTTCAACATGCATATCCTTATTCTCATACTGTTATTATTAGTAGTATTACCTTTGAGAAATTAAGTCGCTAATGCCTCCTATTTATTTGTGTCTTTTCTGCTGAGTCCTTCTTCTTGTTGTTGATGAAAGTAGCACAACGGGTATATATATACTACGTAGGACGTGGGTTTTTTCCTCTGACTTTCCAGTGACTTTCTTTAATGCTGCTGATGTTCTGTATTCTACTATATACTATTTTCCACGCGCATCTAAAGTTAATTAATGGAGGAAATTTAAATGCAATTGTTTAGGAAATTTTGTGCTTTGTTTAATTAGAATTAAAATCCATGAGATAATCTATTAATAACAAAAGATTCATACTAAGAAGATTTTTTTCGAACCCGAATCAACTTGATATTTGATAGTTCATATTAAGAACCGTTAGAAAAGTTTAAAAGTTTTGTGAGTTATAAAAGTCAAACAATTACAACTACATATCTTTTTCCATTATTAAACTGTTGAAATATTTTTCCTTTAATAAATGGTCAAGTCAGAAAAAATTACAGAAACTTGGGAATAAAAAAAATTTAGTTTCGGGAGTATTATTTTATTAAAAAGAATCTTAATCTAATAAAATTATATAAATACTTTTCAAAGTATTGAATATTCATCAATTTAGTTTTGCATTGATGTTAGAAAATAAACTAATTAAAAGAATTTATTAATACTTGAAGAACTGTAATATATTTTATAATAGTTTAAATATTATTAATATAATTTTATTATTTTAAAAACTATGGAACCAAATTGATGGCTTATTAACATGACAGTGATAGGGGGAAGCTGTTCAAGTTTTGAAGTATTAAACGGCAGGTCGTCTGAGTTCTTCTGAGCGTTTGAAACGTACGCGCATTCCTACGAGGGAGGCGCGTATAAGGTGGACAAAGTGTTCCACGGGCAGCACATTTATTTCTATATTTCTTTAAGAAATTGCTTGGCAATAACAAATGACTTTCGACGAAATGTCAAGCACACTGCAATCCAGCTACAATAAATACTACTATGGTCCCGTGCAATATTGAATGGGTGATGATATTGATTTCATACATGTTTTAAAATTATTTGTATATATAATTTTAAACAAATATTATTACGTTATTATAAATAATATTTTAGTGTAATATAGTTATACTAAATACGATAAAAACAAATTGAATAGTATAAATAAGGCTAAATTAATTTTGTGAAAGTAAAGGATTAAATCGTGAATTCATAAAAATAGGGAAAAAATATCATTAAATATAATTTTTAAATTTATGATAAATCTTGAATTTTGTTTTAAATCTCTAATAAAAAAATGTTATTTTGAGTATTTGATATATTAAATATTTTATTTTAAGTATACCATCAATTAAATGATAACTTAATAACATTTTAACGGATCTTTTCAACTATAATGTTACATTATTACTTAACTAACAACAGAAATGCATAACAAATTTTAATATATCATGCACTTAAAATAACAAAATTTTTTTTTATCAAGAAACTCAAAAAAATTCAAATATTTATTAAGAACCTAAAAATTATTTAAGTCTAATATATAATGTTGGATATTATTAATATCAAATGACCAAAGTAAAAACATAATCAAAAGATAAGTAAGATAAGTAATTTTTAGGCTTAATATCCAAATTAATCATTTTATTTATTTTTCATGTTTAATTAAATCCTCTTATTATTTAATTATTCAATTATATTATTTTATTTGTACAAACTATCTAATTGGATTATTTCCATCCATAGAAATTTAGGAAATGTGTTGATAATCACATTTGTGGTGATTCGACTGAGTCTAACATAAGATAAAATTGTCTAACATAAGATAAAATTGAATGATCAATAGATGTAATTTTTACAAATAAAATGATCTAATTAAATATTAATAATAAGATGATTCAATTAGATAATTTTTACAAATAAAAAAAACTAATTAAGTACCTCGTTAATAAGATGACCCAATTTAACACAAAAAATAAGTAAAATAACCTATTTGGGTATTAAGCCTAATTTTTAAGATAAAATACATATTCCAAATAAATATTATTTTCTCTTATACATACTTTTGATTTTTGCTGGAACATACATATTTTTCATATACAATTAAATCTCAAATTTAAGCAAATTCACTTAAAAAATAATTATATTTCATAATATCCACACAAAAAAATTAAATACTAAAAAATAGGATATTAATCGAAATTGGTTAATTTAAAACATTGCTATTTTAAATATTTAAATAAAGTATGTTTAATTAATTTCCTTAACTTATGCATAAATCATATTAACAAAAAAATGCCGATACAATTTTTTTAAACCCACGGATAGAGTGATTACATCGTCATATATAAAAAGTCCAAATATGTTTTTCATATCTATAAAATACTTGTGTTTTTATTTTACTATCTAATAAAAAAAAATTTATTATATACTTGAAAATTTTTTATATTTACTTTTATTACCTCTTATTAGTAAACTTCTGCTAACTGATGGCATGGCAAATATAGTGTCACGTAGGCTTTGCTTTTTCACCTCATTTTTTTATTTTAAAAAATATTTTTTAAGTTGTGACTATCCTGGAGAAAGAAGTGACAACAATGGTTGTCCTAGGAGAGGAAGGAGTCGTGTCAATCTAAGGAAGGGAGGAAGCGATTGTGAGCGGTTGGAAGCAACTCCAAGAGAGAGCCTTGGGAGCTTTCTTGATGGTAAAGGGGGTAACATAGGTGGAGCAGTTCTATAGTTGTGTGTTACAACGACCAACCATGGTGAGAGAAAATGGTTCAAAAAAGAAAGGAGAGAAACCTAATTGAGAGAATTTTTGCCTTCATATCTTTTTTCCTATGAAACAAACCAATAATTCACTCATTCAAAAATTGATTTTTTTTTTTTTTTTTTTTTGCATTTTGGGATATGACTGTGAAACATTTTTATATCGATTCAAGCTGTGAAAATAGTGCCATTAAATTTATTTACATCAAATATTTGGGACTAAACTATTATACAAACCAGAAACCATCATAAACATATACAAAATCACACAAAAAGTCAACCAACGAATAATTTAACAAAATTTACTAATTCCAAGAAGTCATTTGAAAAAAATATTTAAATCGACAAAATTCAAAATTCCAAAAAAATGAATAGACAAGGTAATAATTTTTTTAAAATCAAAATAAAAAATAAATATAAAATTTAAACAAAGAAAAAAGAAAAAAAAATAATGTTGAGAAATGAGTTTATTAGTCAGGATTTGAATCTTATCTGATTTGAATATGAAATAAATTATACATGTTTTGACAAAAAAAATAAAAATAAAAATAAAAAAATAAAATAAAAATATATATATATATAGAGTGATTTGAGTCATTTTAGTAAATAATATTTATGTTGTATCATTTGAGTCATTTTTTACTTTTGATGTATTTTTTACATAAAAAAAAAACAGTTAACAAAAAATTATAAATGATGAACAATATAATATTAGTGTTATATCATTTTTTTTATTTAAAATGAAGTCCAAGGATCGATAGAAAGTTAGAGCATCTCAATTAGATTGGTACACTTTAACAAAATACCCTTCATCTAAATTGCATTAATTTAAAAAAAGGAAGACACGGAATAGGTTTATAGTTTTGTACAATGGGGAGACATATTACCAAAATATACAAGCCTAAGCAAATATGTAATTTGGCATACTATTTTGATTTTGATACATAAAATTCCTAAGAAAATTAGGGGCCGTATCGGACCAAGTAAAGGACAACTTATACTTGAGGCGAAAGCTAGCCAAGGCATCAACACATTGATTGTCTTCACGGAAGACGTGAGAAACTAAGACTGATATTGTTCCTATGATCTAACGTGTGTCTTCATTGTCTTCACAGCTTCCGAGGGACAATATCTGGATTATCAAAGGCTTGGACAGCAGAACTAGAATCACATTCCAGCCAGACATTGCACAGGCATGAGAAATTCAAATTTCAATGGCTTTGATAACAGCCCATTTTTATTTCCCCTATTTTTGCCTTGGACATTGACATGACATTTTTATTTCACGAGTTCATGAACAACAAACCAAATATTGTCCTTTACTTTATTGTGTGATCAACCACAACTTGCAAACACAATGACATCGATATGAATGAAGCAAGAATTGGGATTTAGGAGTGAATTGCATGAAGCCAATTCAAATTGACACCAAGTTGAGGAACATTTATCTTTAGATTGGGAAGCATAGCTTTTAAAGCTTCCCATGAAGCAGCCATCTCTTCATCACATACCACCTCCTTTAAATTCTCAAGATTGAAAATTGAGAATGGCAATTCACACTTTGCACAACTTGTCATGTAGAGATTTCTTAGATTGTAAAGATTACATAAATCCTCTGGTAAATTAAGAAGGCTTATGCAGTTTGAGATGTCCACATGTCTTAGATTTGAAAGCCTTCCAATAGAATTTGGTATCCCTTCCAAATCAGTACAAGAACTTAGCCTTAGAAGTTTCAAATTCAACAAATTTCCAATTTCTTGGGGCAATGCAGAAAGCTTGTGGCAATAAGTGATACTAAGCATCTTTAGAGCAATGATATCACATAGCCCCTTAGGAAATTCTACCAAATCTTTGCAATAGTCAATATTCAAATCTTCTAGATTTGGACAAGCATTCGAAATTAGCATGTTTCCGTTCTCAAAATCCTGTCTTGTATTACACATGTAAAGGGATAACTTTTTAACATTCTTCAATGTGAGAAAGGGAGGAACATAAATCCGCTCTAATCGGATTCTTTTTAGGTTGGATAATGAGCCAAGCAACTCAAAATTGTTCATTTTGGAAAGATGGAAACCATGATGTGTGGCAATCAAAACTTTTAGCATACTCATTTCTTTGAGGAACTTTGGAAAGGTGTACTCATTAGTTTGAAAGTTTAAAACCAGAACCTCGGCTTGAGTTGGTTGCAGGTGGGACCAATATGATGTGCAAGTTTCATCTGCAAAAACAACCAATAGTGTGTCAAAACTTAATAGTAGAAGAGGAACAAATGACAGATCATAGGGACTTTCTTTTTGCATCTTTATTTTGTAAGTAAATATGATCTATAGAGGTATAACTAACCGGTTGATATAGACAATGTCCTAGCACAGATCTGTTGTGGTTTTTGTTCAACATGCCATCCAAGAATATTTGACAATATGCGGATCATCATGCTTTGCTGCTTCTGTTGGGGCTTATTTTCATTTTTGTCAATCATCAGTCTTTTTCTCTGTTCAATTTGTTCCTGGTTGCTTTGATAAATTGCAAAGTCTCTTAGAATATCATGAAGGATGATGAAATGGTTATTGTAGTAGTAAGTGTCTGCGTCACTTGTATTTTTCCTGGAAAATTAGCAAACATTAATTCCTTAGGGTGAAAGATTCCCTCACAAGATTAAAATATACATTCTCTCTATTTGATAGTTCACTCCTATCCTCAAAGTAAGTGGTTGAGCTAACAAGCTATTGAATTATTTGTGCTATAGAGTATATTATGATGAAGTGGTTGTCAAGAAATATAAATAGTCATTTACTATACCTTGCTACTAAGAGATTAGCCAAATTCATGGGAAGTAATTTGCTGACAATGGTCATTGGTTCTATGCCATCATTATCAAGTCCATACAACTCTACCCACATATCAACAAGTGCAGCAACATTAATTCTTTGGTCTTCGGGAAATAAAGCTAAGTCCATGAAGCACTCTTTCAGGATGGGATTGTCTTCTAAAACATCTAAGATCTTTTGAAGGGAAGTGAGTAATTCAGTGTTAGAATCAAGTATAGAATGACCTTGTTGTGACAATTCCTCCACCATCTTTTGCCACAATTGGTAAGGTTGATTACTCAGTGATCTACCAATCTCTTTAATGACTAGCGGTAATCCCTTGCAATGTCTCAACCTGCATTTCAGTATTCTGATTGAATACAAAAAGAAAAAAAGTATGGTTTACTCGTATAATAATAATATATCAAAAAGAAGAAACAACCACTTTTTTGACAACACCTTCATCAGGAATATTTAAACTGATTATATAGTATTCATTGATTTTTTCATGATTAACCACTATCAATAATTAGATTATGAGTTGCATGTTTTAAAATTTGAACTGATGATTGAATTAATAAAAAATACTTGATCATTAGTTGAACTAATAAGTTAATAATTGAATTGTATAAATTGATAATTTGATAATAATAATAATAATAATAATAATAATAATAATAATAATAATATGCATGGCCATTATAGTTAGTATCCGTAAAATCTCATTTAATTTTTTTACTGGAAAAATTAAACTTAATTGTACCTTTTGGGTATCAACCTTTTATCATCTAATATTTATTTGCCACAAAAAAATCGCAGTGTTATAATATAAGATGAGTTTTATGTGTCATTAGCTAATTAATTATCACGGTATAACTAAATTACTATTACATGCAAGTTTTGTTGTTGTATAAAGAAAATTTGTAATTTTTTTTTTATCTTTGATTATTCAAATACGATCTTTAATATATATTTATAATAATAAATGTTCTTACTTAATTAGTCTTGAGAAATAAAAATACGAAACAGTTTATTACCGTAATTCAATCACATGTCACGTAATATATGATAATTTTTTAAATTTTTATGATAATTATCTCATGGAGCATGGGATAAAAAAGGTTTTTGGTTTTTTTGTTAAACATATATTGGAAATAGTTTCCAATATTTGATATAGATTTTTTTAAAATAACTTTGAGAGAATCGCTGAATACTGTGTTTTTTTTTTTTTTTTTTTTTCTGAGTTAGTTCTTCTGGTTGATGAAAGTAGAACAACGGGTTAACTTAACTATTTACAATTTACAATTAATCAACAATGAGAGAAGCAGAAACCCAAACTCACTCCGATTAGCAATTGAAATTGAAAAGATTAAAATTTTGGTGGCGCAAACACAGGGTATATATAGATAAGAATGCACCAGCAGCAATGACTTTGAATCTGCCTTTGTTCTTCGTTTGAGTTTCCGATGACTTTCGTGGAAAATGCCGCGGGCATCTAAAGTTTATGGGCAAAAGCAAATGCTGAGGTACTTTACTTAAAATTTATTAAAAAATACAAAATGGGAGTCACATTCTAGGACCCACAAATTTTAATAATTTTGTTGGCTAAATACCACCTTTAATAAATGTTCTTGTTTTTACTTTTTATTGTGTTTGTTCATTTATATCTTAGAAGAAGCATGGTTTTATCATTTACGTTTTACCAATAAGTTAAATCGGTCCACAAGAAAATAAAGATGATTTTTTTATTTTGAATAACTTTTTCATAAATTCAATATGTAAAAATTATTTCTTTGAATTTTTTTACATGAAAATAATTGAATCCAATTAATGTTTTTGAACAAAAAAAAAGTGATAAACACAGTAAAATCATATGAAAATTGTACACAACAAACCTTAATTAAGTTTCAAAATTTTCATACAAATAAATCTAACAAAATAATTTTTGCGTCTAAAATTTGTTAAAAAATAATGCATAATTTTTTTTTACTGCAAATAAATCCTTTTTATAAATAAAAAGGAAACATTAAATTAAAAGTAAAAAAAAAAGTGTAATTAGACAATTTGAGTTTAGTTTATTGTGGTTAAACAATTAGATGGTGCATAAGTGCATCACAAGTTTAATTTTTAGAACGAATATATTTACATTCGCATTTGTTTTTATGTTTTGGTATATTTGTCACATTTGACAAATAAAATAATGACACATTATTTAATGAATATATGTCTCTATTAATGTATCATATTTTAAAAAATTATAAAATAATTTTATTTTTATTTGCAAAAATTTTATATTAGTTTACTAAATTTCAGTCCATCTTAAATTGTTTATAATTTCTAATTCTCTTCAAAAATTAAACCCCATTATATTAAAACACGTCTGATGTTTTTTTGTTGTTTCTTTCTTTTTTCTTCTTTTTTTTTCCTTCATCACCGTCACTCTCACGTTTTCCTTTCCTTTTCTTTTTTTATTTCTTTTTCTTTGTTTTTTATTTATTCTATTTTATTCTATATCTATTATCTAAAAAAAACAATAAGTTTTCTTTTATTAATTATTATACTCATTTCTTTCTTTCTTCTTTTTCAATTTTTTCTTTTTTTTTCAAGTTTTTCCTTTTTTATATTTTCAAAGACTTTCATTTTTTTATCCAATTTTCAAAACATTCTTCTCATTTTTTTATACTTTAAAATTTTTTTTTTTCAAATTTTAACAGATTATTCTTGTTTTTTAATATTTTAAAATTTTCATGTTGTTTTTAAAGTTAAAAATATTATTTTTGTTTTTTCTAAATTTTAAGACATTACTCTTGTTTTTAAATTTTTTAAACAAATTTCAAGATATTTCTTTTATTTTTTTCACATTTTTAAAAATAATCATTTTTTTCAAATTTTTAACACATTACTCTTCTCTTTTTTTTTTTTCAAATTTTCAAAGACATTCTTCTCTTTTTTTCATTTTTTTTAAAATTTTTAAGATATTACTCTTGTTTTTCTTTTTTTCTTTTTATTAATTTTTCAAGACATTCTTTTTATTTTTTAATATTTAAATTTTCATTTTTTTTTTCAAATGTTCAAGAAATTTTTCTTTTGTTTTAAATTTTTCTTTTTTTCTTTTTCAAAACAATCCTATTGTTTTTTCATATTTTAAAAGTTCAAAACATTATTCTTATTTTTTAATTTTTTTTCTTTAAATTTTTAAGATATTTCTCTTATTTTTTATATTTTAAAATATTTTTTTTTCCAAATTTTTAAGACATTACTCTTGTATTTTTAAGTTTTTAAATTTTTTTATTTTTATTTCAAATTTTCATGAAATTGTTTCTGCTTTTTAGTATTTAAAAAAAATATAAATTTTCAAGGTATTATTCTTGTTTTTTTCTTACGTTTTAAAGTTTTGATTTTTTTTTCTAATTTTTAAATCATTCCTCTTATTTTAAGACATTATTCTTATTTTTACATATTTATAGAAAATTATTTTTTTAAAATTTCAACACATTATTCTTATTTTTTTTTCAAAATTTCAAAACATTCCTTTTAAAAAAATTTAAAGTTAATCTAATTACATATAGTTTTAATAAATAATATATAAATTTATCATTCAATTAATATAATAATAACATATTTTTATAAAATATTTAGCATATTATTTTTATAAATATCTCAAAAAAATTAAATATCATATTGATAAAATTATAATAATATAATATAAATAAAAAAGTAATTGTTATAACAAAAATTTAATATAAAAAAATGTGAAATAAAGTGGGATGGAAGAGGAAGGAAATGTATGGAAAGTGGGAGTGTGAGACAAATGAAGGAAATAAATAAAAAGAATAAAAAAATATAAAGCAAAAGAAGAAAGAATGAAAGAAAAGGATGGATGGAAAATATGTGGAAAATTTTTTGACAAAAAAGAAGACGTGGTTCGTAAGTATAAAAATTTCATAATATATAAAAAATTATAAAGTGTTTAATTTATAAAATTATATAGTGATGTAAAATGAAATAATAAAAAATTTAAATAAAAATTTAATTATAAATACAAAAAATTTATTCAATAATGCTTATAAAACTCATTAAATGAGTTATCTTATTTTTATTGTTCATTCTAAAAAAATATTGACATAACACATAATATAATTTATATTATTGGTTATTAAATAACCTGTTATACATAACATGTAAAAAAAAAATTATGTAAAATGTAGATGTTTCTTAGAATTTTAATAATAGTAATACAGGTTGTTTTTAATTTGTTCAGACACGAAGGTGCTAATTAATTTCATGGTATAAGTACAGAAATTCAGGTCGACAAAACCGAACAAATGAGCAGAAGCTACTTTTTTGTTTTGTTTTTTTGCTAACGTGGAAATTAAAGCGTGTGATAGTTACCTTGTAAACACGTGTTGACCATTCATTCATTTCGCATGTATTTTCTTTGTGTGCAGAATGTAGATCCTCCACATTTTTCAAAGTCCCTTAATGTTTGTAGGTTAAATAAGTTTTTAGTCTTTTAAATTCAATATTTTTATTTATTGAAATTCATTTTTTTAATGTGATTAAATTTTATAATCTCGTGACAGTTTTTTTTATTTTTTTTTATCGTCATGTACAATTTGAATGTTATTTTTAAACGTCAATTATGATGTGTTCAGGAAAGATTGGCCTCATTACTAATCTTGTTTTCCATTGCTTGTAGTTTTTCTCTTTAAACTTTGAACATTGACGGATGACTTGTTTCATTCAAAAGAAACTTAAATAATAATATTCCAGCAATTTTCTGTCTTAAACTTGAATTTTCCCTAAAACGTTTCCTCTCACTTGTCCAAAAAGTTGCTTTCCTTATGTGTAAGGATATAGGCGTATGAATTCCACGTACCCAGAGTTGAATATAATATAATTCAAAAAATATTTAATGGTTAATTATATACTATTTTTTTGTCTCAAAATAGTTGTGATTCTAATTTTTAGAATTTGGCCCCAACCTCCTAATCCCGAGTCCACCATGATCACTCCATATTTCATTCCATGTACATATACATCATTTCATATTCCAATTAAGTATGCCGGACCCCAACCACATCTGTTCTAAAAATAAACATACGTCATTCAATATTTTGGAAATGCACTGCATTAGGATTTTAAAAAAAAAAAATTAAAATAAAAAAATCTTCAAGATTTTAAAGATTTGGTAAGAAATTAAAAATTTTCAAATCTTTTTTAAAAGAGTTTTATGATTAAGATTTTGTAATTTAGATTTAATGAATTTAAAATATAGAATTGGAAAGGATTTCATGAATTTGAAAGGATTTTATGGATTTCTAAAAAAAAAAACATTTACGACTACTGAATACAAACAAACAAGAGTGAACACAAATAAACAAGAGTAGACGAAAATATCATTGAATACAAACTATTCACAAGTTATCATGAGTTTAACCCTCCCAAATCAAATCAAATTACAAGCTACTAATACATTAAGATATTTTTTCACAAATTTTCATGAAGTGATAGTGAAAAATAATAACAAAACATTAGTCAAAAATATATAATATTTCATTTAACCCATAAAATCAATAATGTCATCGAAATATAAACCAAATAATTTAACAAAAAAGACATGATGATCAAAATATTAATTATCTGCCTAACTCGAAGAACATCCAAAATAAACATTATTTCAATGACATATGAATAAATTTGAGATTTCTTTTATAGCATTCCAAATATTGTTTTCAAAATTGATTGCAATAGTTTAGAAAGGTCTTTTAAATCTTTAATTTAATTGTTTGCCTCGACTAAGTTAGAATTTTCTCCAGGCTCAAATCTATTTCTCTTACGAAAATTTTCATTTTATTAAGAATTTATGAACCTAAAGGGGCATAAGATGGTGGACTACTTGATCAGGTGATATAGGCTTGTAAGGTGTAGGGATGACAATATGGACTCAGATCCTACGGGCACCCGCAAAAATATCTATACGCGGGTTGGGTAATAATCCACATATTTGGGGATGAGGATGGGGTGAGTATTTACCCGCAAAATCTCACTGGGATGGGTACGGGTACGGGTACTATAGTACCCACTCGCCCCGTCCTGCACCTTATGTATATACATATTAATTAATATATTATAATTTTATTATTTAAATTATTCAATTAAAATTATTTAATTATCTATTTATTATTTTAATTATTCTTTTTATATGTTAATTTTGATATTCTATTATGATTTAATTTTTATTTGTATTAGTAGTTCAAAACAATATAGAAACTATGAAAATAAGCATTTGCAAAATATGGAGAAATTAATTCGGATGATGAAGTTAAAATATTATATTTATTTGTGTTTTATTTTTAATATATAATTATAAACTAATTAATTTTAAAAATATATTAGTTTTTCCCGTCTAATTAGAGTTTTTGTTTAGATTTATGTTAAATGATTATTTTTGTAATGTTATTTATTTATATAAATCAATATTCGTTTGATTTTAATATTATATAAGGGTGTATTGGATTAAGATTTTAAAAGACTTTTTTGGCATAAAAAAAGTCTTGAAGATTTTTAAGATTTTGTAGGAAACTAAAAACTGTTAAGATTTTTTTAAGAAGACTTTTGTGATTAGGATTTTATAATTTGGATTTAGAATATAGGATTTGAAAGGATTTAATATATTTATAAGATAAGATTTGAAAAAACTTTATGGATTTCTAGAAAAAAAAAATCAAAACTAATAAACATAAGCCAACAAGAGTGTGTTTAGAAATATTATTGAATACAGACTAATCGCAAATTATCATAAGCTGAATCATCTCACCTACTAATAATGTACATGAATTCAAAATCAAAGTTAATGCATTTTGAGATATATTTTTCACAAATTTTCATAAAGTAATAGTGAAAAATAATAACAAAATATTAGTCAAAAATATAAAATGTTTCATTTAAGTCAAAATCAATAATGTCATCAAATTATAAAAAATAATTTAACAAAAAATACATGATGATCAAAACATTAATCATCTGCCTAACTTGAAGAATATCCAAAGTTGTCTATGTTTTATAACATCCTAAACATTGCTCTTTGTTTCCTATGTTAAATTGTATATTTTTTCAAAATTGACTACAATAGTTTAAAAAGGTTTTTAAAAACTTTAACTTGATTATTTACCTCGAGTTAGAACTTCCTCTAGACTCAGATCTACTTCTCTTTTGAAAAATTTCATTTCATTAAGAATTTATGAACTTAAATGAATGAGACAATGGACTATATTGTAGGCTTGTAAATTGATTCATAGTAATTTGGAGGTATGAACATATCACTATTAGAATCATATGAAAAGTCTTACCTTCAAATAAAAAAAATGCATGAGTGAGAGATTATGTCACTGCCTCCAAAGCAAAGAGAATAAAATAAATAAATAAATAAAGTGTATGATGAGAAAGAAAAGTCTCTCGTAATTGAATGTGATTGTTTGTTGGGTTTAGTATTTGTATGATCAACTAAAAAATCCATAAAATCTACCAAAATCCAATTAAAAAAAAAAAGTCCACAAAATCTTTATAATTTTAAATAACAGATGACTTTTTTTTGCATTATTCAAAATCCTAATCGAATACCATCAGATTATTTTTTATTATTTAATAATCTTGATTGAATACCCAAGACATTTTTACAAAAAAAAAAAAGTCATTCAAATGTTAAACAATCTTAATCCAATACATCCCCTAAGTTTGTTTTTTTTTTTTTTTTTTTTTATAATTTATAATTTTATATATATGGAAAGTGTGGGTCGCATGTGTGAGTATGGGTATATAGGTACCTAGAGGGTATGGGGATGAGAATTGAAATTATTATCCGCACGAGTATGAGGCTAGGGACAGGTATTTTTTTCAAACACGGGTATAAGGACGGGTATTATAGTACCCTACCTATACCCTACCCATTGTCATCCCTAGTAAGGTGATTCGTAGTGATTTGGAGGGTATGAACACATCACTATTACGATCATATGAAAAGCCTCACCTTAAAATAAAGCTGGGTAGGAGATTATGCCACCGCATCCAAAGTAAAGAGAATGAAAAAGTCTATGATGAGAAACAAAAGTCTCTTGAGGTTGGATGAGATTGTTTGTTGGATTTGGTGATCAACTAAAAAATTCATAAAATTCATCAAAATCCAATTAAAAAAACAATTCTTCAAAATCTTTATGATTTTGAATAATGGATGACTTTTTCTAAGTTATTTAAAATCTCAATCAAATATCACAAGATATCGTTACTTTCTAAAAAAAATCTTGATAATCTTGATTGAATACCATCAGATTATTTTTTATCATTTAACAATGCTAATTAAATACCTCAAGACATTTTTACTATAAAAAAAATCTTTAAAATTCTAAACAACCTTAATCCAATACACCCCTTCAATTAAGTATTTTTTTTTGCATCATGAGAATTTATATTTTTTTTAAGTAAATGGTTAAAAGTTTTAAAGGATTCAATTGAACACTTAAAATAAATTAAAGAACAAAATTGGATATTAAGTCATTTAATTAATATATTTAAAACAACAAAATATTTTAATTCTAGCATTAATAACTTTATAACTAAAATATTGTTGGTTAATATTTATATAATATTAACTTATTTACTAAGTTAATTTATCAAATATGGTTTTATTACATAAATATTGTTAAATTACTTCATTAATAATATTATAAATTAAATTATTATTATTATTTTTTTACAAAGACCAAAGGCATATACTTCATTAATCTTTCTTACTTTTTGTCTTTTCTCCTCCCCTTCCCTTTGTTAATATATATATAAAATAAAAAATAAAAAAATATTAATAAAAAAAATTATTAAAAAATAGATTTTTAAGTTAATATTTATTTAAATTTTTTTATTAGTAGATCATATCTTAATTTTATACCTATTAAATATTTAGTTTCATTACATTTATTTATTTATTTTTTGTAAGTTTTATTCTTAATAAATTAATTTGACACTTTTTATCTATAATTTTTTAAAACTTATAAATTTTACTCTATTATTTTACTCTTATATTACATGATTGTAGATTTTACTCTCAATTTTTTAAAAATTGACAAATTTAATACCCATTTTTTTTTTATATAAATTTTACATTAAATTTTTATTTTTTTTTAAATTTATCTTCAATTTTTGTAAAAAAATTTTTAGCCCCTCCCTATTTAAGTTTCTGGATCCGTCCCTAATTTTCCTATGTCTTAAAGAAAAACACAACTTCCAATAATTGTCTTCTTCATTCTCTCACAATATTTTATTTATTAAATGCATGAACTATTAGTTAATATAATTTTATTTGGCTCTATTAATATAATTTAACAATATTTATTTTAACTTGAAATCATGCTAATCTCTAAATTAATATAGTACTTTTTTTATATAAAAAATGAATATATATATATATATATATGATTTTGTCTTATTTGACTTAAATGATTTATTAAATAATTTATTTTATTTAATATAAAATATAAAAAATATAATAAATGGAGTTGAATGTTTTGGAATGAGGAGAAATTAAGAAATAATTTATAGGATAAAATACATAAAGTACAACATTGGGAAGTCAAATATTTTTATAAAAACAAATAATAAAAATTAATTTATGGGGATATTTGTTTTTACTAAAGGCAAGTAGAAAAATATTACACATTTAAATTTTCTTTTATATATTAATATGTATATGTCAATTTTTAATATATATAGTGAGAGAGAGAGAGAGGGGGGGGGGGGGGGGGGGGGACGGAGCCACACTATGATTTGGGAGGCCAAGGCCCCGAATTTTGGTAGTTTTAATTTTTTTTTAATATTAAATGATATTTTATTATTATAATTATTAAAATATCTATTTTATTTGATAAAATTTAAATTTAGAGATAATATATATATATATATATATATATTATTCTCTTTTTATAATTTTTTTAATTGATAGTATTTAATTTGTAGATGAATATTTTATTTTCTTTTATATTAATAATAAAGATAATCTTATTTTTAAAATAAATATTTAATTTCTATTTTTAAGTTTTCACCATAAATATAGTTTTATTAGTTTTTTTTTTATACAAAACATGATTTTTTTTCAATCTTTTCTTTTAAAGTTTAATTAAGGCAAATGTGTAATTTTGAAAAAATGAATTGGTATTTAGTTAAAGATAGATGCTAATGATGTTTTTTTTTTTTTGCTGATACTCTCTCATTAAAAATTTAAAATTGATAGTTTTGATTAAATTTTAACAAATCAACACAGAAAAAATTCTCTAAAAAAGTGTGTCATATAAAATATCGTTAGCAGCCTTTCTTTTAATTAAAATAACTTGATTATTTTTCTTCAGTTTGAATCATTTTCTATGTGTTGAATAGTGTTTATAGTTTAATTTTTGTTTACATTTTTTTTGGGATAGTCCAAAGAAATTCAAAAAAAAAAATGCTAAACTTTCAGTTATTTTAATTATAAAGAATTTTTTTTGAATATATTAAAAATATTTTTCAATGATATAATAATATTTTTAATATATAATTATTAATGGATATATATTTAGTCCCCAAGGATTATTTACTCCGTCCCTGTATATATAATTCTGTTAGACTCTTTGTTTGATTCAGTAGAGGGAGAAGGCCACAGGTTCTATGTATCTATTATTTCATTTTATTTTTTTTCCTATTATCACTCTTGTCTTTGCTGTAGACAGTGTATAACTGTCTCTTTTGGTTTTCTAAACTGTCAATTTGATGCAACAAACTGAGTTTCCTTCTTCCTTGTTTGATTGAGTAGAGGAAGGAGGCCACAAGTGGGTTATCGTGGGAGAGACCAAACAACTTATTACCCCTTTTACAAGAATTCAAGATTTAAACATGAAGATCATGGAATTAGTGGAAAAAAGTAGAAAGAGGAAAAGGAACAAGCAAATTCTGAGGTTAATCCTGAAGGATATGACCCTATGGTGGAAGAGATCAAGCTATACAATGAACAGTTGGACCAACCAAGAGAAGAAATCAACATTCTTATAAAAGAACAAGTGACTGTTGAGCTTCTAGACATAGCGAATTTTCTGCAGAAACTTAAAGGTGTTGAAGCACCAATCAAGTCTCCTTTTGGTGTTCCTGAAAGCCCTGAATTCACCGTCGGGTTGGATCTGCCGCTGAGCAAGTTGAAGATGGAGGTTCTCATGAATGGTATGGCCACTGTTTTATTGACTGGTTTAGGTGGATCAGGCAAAACAACCTTGGCAACAAGGCTTTGTATGGATGAACAAGTCAAGGGTAAGTACTAATTCCATGAACTATTTCATATACAATACTCTGTCATAAACTATTACTAAGGATAGTAAAAGAAGGATGTTAAAAAGTTTATTGGAAATTTTCAAACATCTATGAAATTTTAAGTGTTTTGAAATTTGTACCCTTATTTCTGAAGTTTAGAGTAGCTTAAAGAAAAGTTGAAGCTCACTATATGCAGATCTCCTTTGAGAGATTAATATCTGTCTTGACATCAATAAGAACATATAGTAAACATTTCATTTCATTTCTTTAAAAACACTGCTGTAACAGATTAGAGAAACACTTTTCTTTTGATCTGTACTAATTTGTTTTGTTTTCTGCTTGGTGTTCATTAAGCAAATATTGTGTGTTTTTAGTACAAGACATCAAGTCAAATGCTCTGGCCTGACAGATCTCTTTATTTGCTTTCACCAGGTAAATTCAAGGAAAATATTTTATTTTTCACCTTCTCACAAATGCCTAAGTTGAAGAATACCATAGGGAGACTATTTGAACATTGTGGATACCACGTGCCCGAGTTTATAAACGATGAAGATGCAATTAAACGCCTGCAAATTTTGCTGCGGAAAATTGAGGGTAGTCCACTGTTGTTGGTCCTGGATGATGTGTGGCCTGGAACAGAAGCCCTCGTTGAGAAATTTATATTCCAGATGTCTGATTATAAAATTTTGGTGACTTCAAGGGTTGGATTTCCTAAATTTGGCACCCCAAATGTTTTAAAACCACTTGCCCATGAAGATGCAATGACCCTATTCCGACACCATGCTCGCTTGAAGAAAAGCAGTTCAAGTGTTCCTGATGAAGAACTTGTCCAAAAGGTGCTTATTCTTACTTGAAGCCAATGTTGAGTTAGAGAGTACAAAGTTGCTTTTTGACTCCTCAAACCAATATTATGGTAGATTACATGCCCACTTCCAAGTAACAAGTTACAACCTTTGGTTTACTTACTTTATTTGCTTGCAATGAAATGCAGGTTGTGAGATATTGCAAGGGTTTACCACTTGCCATTGAAGTGATTGGCAAATCACTCAGTCATCAGCCTATTGAGATGTGGCAAAAGATGGTGGAGGAATTGTGACAAGGTCATTCTATTAAGAGAGCTTGAGAAGAGAAAAAGACTGATTAATGACATAAATGAAACCGGGGAGAAGCAACAAGGCATGATTGCCCGTTTATTTTCGATGTTTCGCAGTTGCAGTGTTAAACAGACACCCCAACAGGTCCCTGCTCGCACATTGTCTATATCAACTGGTTAGTTATACTCACACCGTTTCTAAAGTATATACTCTTATGTAGTAAAAATGCTAATAAGAAAGTAGCAATGATTTGCCATTGATTACTATTTACTGAGATATGATATGGATTTTTGTTTTTGCAGATGAAAGCTTCACTTCATATGAGTCCCACATACAACCATCCAAAGCTGAAGTGCTGATTTTAAATCTTCAAAATAAGCACTCCATTCCAGAGTACATGGAGAAAATGAGTGAACTAAAAGTTATAATCATGACAAATTATGGTTTTCATCCATGTGAACTGGACAATTTCAAACTACTAAGCTCTCTATCAAACCTTAGAAGAATCAGACTAGAGCGGATTTCTGTTCCTAAATTAGGAGCATTGAAAAATCTTGAAAAGTTATCCCTCTACATGTGTAGTAACATAAATCAGGCTTTTGAAAACGGTAGTAGTACCATCACAGTTTCAGAATCATTTCGAAAACTAGCAGATTTGAACATTGACTATTGCAAGGATATGGTGGTATTGCCTGAGATTACCACACTAAAGAAGCTTCACATTACCAATTGCCACAAGCTTGGTTCTCTGCCTAATGAAATTCGACAGTTGTTGAATTTGGAACTCCTGAACCTAAGTTCTTGCACTGGTTTGGAAGAGATACCGGATTCCATTGTTAATCTTTCCAAGCTAAGACTTCTCGACCTCTTAAACTGCACAAACCTTTCGAGTTTACCAGAGGACATCGGTGAGCTATGCAATCTAAGAAATCTCAAAATAGTGTGGCCAATAACCTTTAACTGATTTTGGACTAAAAAGTTAAAAGAGGAGTTTACTCTTAAAACAAGAAATGATTTACATGTTTTGTTTATTTTAATAAAATAAGTAATAATGTGTGTTTTTAGTATGTTTGTCTAAACTATTTTTATTTAAAATAAATTATTTTCTATTTATTTTAATAATTACTTATTATAATTTTAAACAAATTTGTCTATGTAATTTGTGTTTACATTGAGTCTTAGAATAAACTCATTTTATCAGTGATACCATAAATAAACTCTTAAATTAAACACATTTATAAGTATCAAAGAAACATTTCTTTGTGGCAAATATCTTAGTCTCTATATATTTTTTCAACCTTTTATGTTTCTTGAGAGATGCTGAATTTGTGAATTTGTAATCCATGAAGAAAGTTTGTCATGGTTTGGTATTCAAGCTAAAAATTCAGCATCAATTGTTGAAGTTGTGCCATTCTTTTTTTTCCTCAGCAAAAAGATATACTATATTGATATGTGGTGTAGAAAAAGCGTAAGTATCAAAAGTATCCGATTACAATAAAGATTTACTTCATCCCCATCCCAAAAGAAGTATGAAGTTTTATTGCAAAATATCCTGGTTATAACTTCATGAGCAATACCCAAAGGTAACATAAGCCGGTAATATCAAACAAAATTTAACTTACGCTCTATGTATTTCTATATCAACATCACATCTTATACCCACCAAAAAATTATGCATCATTCCTATATTTAATAAAAAAAGGTAGTTCAATATTCCTGTAACACATATTATGTACTCAAAAGACATGCGTCAAAGTTAAAGTACTATTGTATAAAAGAGTAACAGAATGACACATCCATAGCTTTTATCCAACACCATGAGTAAAATAATATCTCTTACAACAAGTTTTTGTAAATTGAAAATCTTAGACTTTAATACTTCACACCACAAACTCTCATTTTCCTTGCTGATTACTTGCATTAATTCCATATTAACAGTACATTTGGCCCAATTTTTTTTTATCATTTAAAAACTATTTAAAGTAAAAGCTGAGCTAAAGAATTATTAATAAAAACTCTTAAAAAAATAAATAACTTAATTTTGATGAACAAAATAATAAAAAAAAAGTAGCTTTTTAGAAAAGTTAGTGCACGTAACTTATGTATGGCTTAAGCAAAGCTTTTTTTTTTTTTATCTAATTGAATCCTAACGAGAAACTTATGCCCGCTTGCTTTAATTATAGATCTTTTATTTGCTTTCAGCTTTCACTTTGCAACGAATCTTCGTAAAAAAAATCATAATAAAAAAAAATCGTTTAATATTTTACAATTTAATTGACTCTTGCTTTTTTTATTTCTTGAAAAGTTTCGTCCAATTCCATTTAATTAAATTATATAATTTTATAAAAATTGTAGCCATGTGATGATTTATATGGGATTGATCTTATTAATGTAATTTAATATTATTGAACTTTATCTAAATAAATTATTTTATTTTCTGAAAAATACTTAATAATAATATAGAGTAATTAAGTATTTTATTATTTTGAAAAAATATTTAAATTTTGTAAAATATTATATATAATATTTGCAAATAATAATAATTAAAATAAGTTTTATTAATTGAAGTAATTTTTTTACTTTTTAAAATTAAAATTTTTAAATATCTATATTTTTATTATTATCAAAATAAATTTTTTATGTATATTAAATTAATTCTACACAACATTTTTTTATTCTCTCTCTATATACAATTTTTTTTATTGGAGAAGATAATTAATTTAAAATAAATCTAAAACTTTTAATTTTTTTTACCAAACAAAATTTAGCTTAAAATAGTTTTTAAGTTAAAAAAAAAACTAATAAACAACTTATACTTTTTATTTTAAGCTTTTATTTTTAATTTTAACTTAAAAAAAAAAAAAGTTGGAACAAACGTACCTTTAAATATCTTGACATGCTAGATGTTGAATTGGAATGAGACTAGCTACAATTCTAGTCAAATCAGTAATTAGTCCACCCATTTATTCTATAAACTCATTCTCTCTGTTAGCCACTCTAAAATCACCTGATTCTAGATTACGGGCTTATTAAACATCCTTAACTTATATAACTGCTCACAAATAACAACTACTAAACTTTGTTTTTTTTTTAAGATTTTAGATAGAACACTTCGTATTCATCATCTCACTCTCATGACTTATTCAGTATCCAAGTTTTACCAATAATTAGAATTCATCCCACATACATTAAAAGAATCATTAAATCTTTTGGGACATGTCATTCAAGTCGCACTTTAGTTGATCGAAGTGCTAGCATGAAACTTACCATCTAAGTAGTGTAACATTTTTTTTCTATAAAAATATTTTCAAATAACATAGGCAGATAAGGGCTTGTGTGAACACACTGTTCCAGAAAGATTCTAAGAAAAAAAATATGAAAATAAAATAAAATTAATTTTTCTATAAATTAATTAAAATTATCTTTTTCAATAACTAATTTGTAAAAAAGTTCTACATCTTTTATATGAAATTATTTGAGAGAGTTTTCACTCATTACAATTATTAGTATATCCATTTATCTTCATTTTATATCCTTCATATTTTTACCTACCAATTTTATAATTTAAATTATATGTGAAACTAATTTATGAATTATTACATGGTACTAGCTAGTGGTTAAATAAAGAACATTGCTGACAAGATTTTACAAGGTTCCAAAACCATATATTTTATCCAAATCAGGTCATTATCTTATATGCTATTAATATGTGTAGAATATTATATTATTTAATCTACTTTGTGGAATAACATGCTGTTCAACTTTTTTTATGGGATAACATTAATCACAAATAGACAATTAGAAAAACTTAAAATTAAATATTTTAAAGATGTTTTTATGTTATTTTTTTATTTAGAATTGATGAATAAATGACAAACTTTGTATGCAAATGATGGATGTAAAAGTCAATATAAATACAAATGAAAAATATGAGAGATTTAAAATGAAAGTAAGAAGATATGGTAATAACTATGTTAATAATTTATATGTAGCATGGGACTTAAATAAAATTTTAAAAATATTTTTAGGAATTAAAACGACGTTACGTAATTAAGTTCTGGCACCAAAATTACATAAACAAAAACAAATATGTTGGAAAAATCACTACTCAACATATACAAAATATACTTTGAGTTGTTCGATGCAAAATTAATATATAAAATCTTAATAATTTTTAAATAGATCATTACTTTTTTATTATTATTTTCTCGTCTAACTAATTTATTAAGGTATATTTTTATTAAGATGATAAAATTCCACTGCATTGCACGATGGATTACTATTTTATTATTAATACTAGGACATATTTTAATTTTGCGGAAATAAAACATGTATTGAAAATGTAAAGAAAATTTTGTAGGGACAGAAATCGAACTTCTTCAATTGAGACAAAATTAAAGTTTAGATCTCTATTTTCAAAATAAATAAAGGTTAAGGGGCTTGATTCTCTTTTTCCTTAAAAAAAATAAAAGAAATTTTTTTGTTAATGGAATCTTGGGTGATAACTGATAAGCAATGTATAGTATTGCTTAATAATCATATAAATTTTTGTTTCACAAGTTCCTTAATAATCATAGCAAATATTGTCCCCTTTGGCACCAACTAACATACATATAGAAGTTTTCTTTTACAATAATCCATTGTGCAAGCCAAGCCGTTTTTTATTCCCTTTGTTTTCAGTGTTATCAACCATAACTTGCAAACAAATAGCATCTGCATGAAACAGGTATTAGGTGTGAATTGGATGGAGCCAATTCAAGTTAACATCAAGTTGAGGAATCTCTATCTTTAGATTTGGAAGCATAGGTTTGAAAGCTTCCCATGAAGCAGCTGTTTCTTCATCACAAACCACCTCTCTCAAATTCGCGAGATTGATGATTGAGGATGGCAACTCACACCGTGCACAACTTGTCATGTAGAGACTTCTTAGATTACAAAGATTACCAAAATCCTCTGGTAAATTCAGAAGGCTTATGCAGTTTGAGATGTCCACATGTCTTAGATTTGAAAGCCTTCCAATAGAATTTGGTATCCCTTCCAAATCAGTACAGGAACTTAGCCTTAGAAGTTTCAAATTCTCCAAGTTTCCTATTTCTTGGGGCAATGCAGAAAGCTTATGGCAATTAGTAATAGTAAGCATCTTTAGAGAAGTGATATCACATAGCCCCTTAGGCAATTCCACCAAATCTTTGCAATAGTCAATATTCAAATCTTCTAGATTTGGAAAAGCATTTGAAATTAGCATGTTTTCAGTTTCAAAAGCCTGGCTTGTGTTACACATGTAGAGGGATAACTTTTTAAGATTCTTCAATGTAACAAAGGGAGGAACAGAAATCCGCTCGAATCTGATTCTTGTTAGTTTGAGTTTACTCATTTCTTCCATGATCATTAGAAAGGTGAATTGATTAGTTTGAAGGTTTAAAATCGGAACCACGGCTTTATCTTGTTGCAGGTGGGACCAACATGTTGTGCAAGTTTCATCTGCTAAAAAAGACAACCAATTTAGAAGTGTGTTAAAAGTCATATAAATGATGAATTGTGATTGAACGCTATTGTAAAATCAGTGCATCTTCATTAAACTCAGAACCAGAACGGAACTAATTTGCTCATTCATCATAGTAGAGAATAAAAAAGTAGTTAGTTACGACATACCTATGACTTGTTCATCCGATAAGAGCTTTATAGCTAAAGTGGTTTTTCCGGATCCTCCTAAACCAGTAAGCACAATGATGGACGCACCTTCTTTAAGAAGTTCCATCTTCAATCAAACAAGGATATATCAATTGTATATACCTTAAATAACAATGCTTCTAATCTTATGGATGAGTTGATCTGTTAAGTGTTCTTCTTGTTAATGCCCGAGATCTGCAAGCACAATCAAATTATGAAATTATATATATAGCTGCATGCGCTAGAGCAATCAAACTTTGAAATTGTGAAAGAAGTTTTCTGTTATTGTTACGCGTGTGGCGTGTTTACTGCTTTTTACGTTGTCTGAGCAATTTCTTTGGCGTGACGGAAGAGAAAACATAATAACGACGAAACAAGAAGGGAATCCATAGTATAATTAATAATACTGTTTGCTTTTGTTTAGATATATATAGTGCGTAATTTCGTGATAAAAAAGAACAAAAACAATACATTAATGCTTCTCATTTAAGGCTTAATGTAACTGGGCAGTAACAAAATGATCTATTTCTTTTAAATAACCTTTTTTTTTTCCTGTGCATATAAATTATAAACATTCTCTTTTTCTGTAAAAATAAAAACATTCTCTTTTAAGATTGGTTAAAAATGCTTCATATCCTTAAATTAATTTATCAACAAAATTTAGACATTATTTTACTAGAAAAAAAAATGATACATTAGTGGTGTAAAAAGTACATCAACAATTAAATTCTTATTATATAAATATTTTTTGTTACAACTTAAAACATTAATTATTTAAACTAATCGACGTAGAAACGAATTTGAACACGTCCTATATTATTTTAGATAGTCAATGAAGACAACATGCATAATTAGGTGAATGTGCAAATTATCATGAATGAGTACGTAAATCACGTCGAGAATGCTACAGAAGCTGCTTTGTTGTTAACGTGGAAAGAGCGTGGCGAGTTTGGGTTAATCGTGTTGACCGCTTATTCAAATTTATAAAAATTCCATTTCCCGTCAAATACTATGTTGATTCGCCGCATTTTTCCAGAACCTGTTTGCCAATGTTTATCGGAAGGCATATTTATGATTTATGATTTAGTACAATTCACATCTTTGAGAAGGATATTTACTACAATTTATATTTATTTAATATTCTTAAAATAGTTTATTATGCTATAATTTTCTACTAATTTCTTTGGTACATCATACCAAAATCAAATCAAAATTAAAGAAAATCACAATAAAAACTCTATAATTGAGAAGGATATTTTTAGAATTGTTTTAGAATTACTATTTTGGTCTCTCGAGGTAACTTGATCACTTCTCTCTTCTTACTATGTTTACAATGGTGGAATCAATTTGGTAGAAGGTTAATTTGAGTTTAATTTTTACTTTATATAAAATTTTCTTGAACCAACAAATAAGATTAATTTATAATTTAATGGATTGAATGACACTCATCATTTTTTGTAATCTTTTGCATGCATAATATATTCCAAAAACAACTACAATTAGAAAATACCCCACACATCCAACATTGGATACCTAATCACAAATTAACATATAAATGTATTTTACATGAGAAAGCAATTCATACAAATATCATTGTAATAAAAGAGACATCATTTTTGTTTGAATTTTATATAAAACCCTTTTGTACTTTCTCTCCCCGCATAACCCAAAAGAGGCACAATTAATTGAGTTTTCTTAATGTAAGTAATTTTCTTCTTTTAACACATCCCTGTAATATTAGTTAATAACATAGAAACAAATGTTTTAATAAAAGACTAAATTATAATTTTGGTCTATTAATTTGTGCAATTCATGATTTTTGATCTCCTAGTTTGTTTTGGTAATATTTAAATTTTATAATTTGATAATTTTTCTCCAATTGAGTATTAAAAAATAATTGTGATTAATAGAATTATTAAGTTAATTATAAATTATTAATTATTAAAATGATTTTTTTAATAATAAATTTTTTTTCTTAAAGATTGACCACGATGTTAACAATTTTTTTAATGTTAAAAATCATTTTCTAAAATTTTTTTATTAATTTTCTTCATGTAAAAGTTTATTGAATTTTTTTTAACAATTTTTAATAATTTATAAATAATTTAAAAACTCAATTAATCATAATTATTAATTAATAATTGATTAAGATAATCAAAATTGTCATTGTATAGATTAGAGAGACAAAATGTTATAATAAAAATTAGTGTTTTTCTCCATACTATAGATACATGTACAATTAAATCATTCTTTAAGTTTATACATTAAATACCATAGAGTATATATACATGTACAATTAGATGGTTCAATTCTTAACATTAATTTTTTCAAGAGATTCTTTGACATTATTTAAAACACAACATTTGCATTCAAAAACATGTAAATGAGTTCTATTTTTAAAAAACTCATAGTTGGTTTTATTTAAAATGGGTCTAATTAAGATACCATTAAACACATAGTAAGATGTTTATCAGTCAAAAAATATTTTGGAAGGCTATCCTTATTTAAAATTGTCCTGGATAGCACTTCAAATGATATATTTTATCTCTCAAACACCCCATTTCGTTGTAGTGTCTTTGGCCCTAAAAAACATAAAGATCAATCACTTATCTTCGGTTTTTTACATGGTTTTAAGAATTTTGCAAAGCCACTGACTTGCTAAGTGGTAATTGCTTGAAATTGCATAGCTTTGCATCCGCACAACTATACAAACTAGCATGGTAGAAAGACTTTTCTGATTTTAGTTTTCAATTAAATGTGTTTGTCTCTTCATCCGAAGTAGGCATGACAATCAAACTCATCTGTGTAGGTACTGTCCCGCCCTCGTCTCGATATTGATGGATAATCCCTGCTTTGACCGGACACGAGTACGGGTAATACTCGATTAGGGATGACAATGGGTAGGGTATGGGTAGGGTATTATAGTACTCGTCTCCATACCCGTGTTTGAAAAAAGTACCTGTCCTCAGCTTTATACCCGTGCGGGTAGCAATTTCAATCCCCATCCTCATACCCTCTAGGTACCTATATACTTATACCCGCACCCACGACTTGCACTTTCCATATATATATATATATATATAATTGAAAATCAAACAAACATTGATTTATAAAAACTTAGGTTATAAATAAATAACATTACAAAAATAATCATTCAACATAAAGATTACAAATATTCTAATCTAAAGAAAAACTCTAATTAGACTGAAAAAATTAATATATTTTTAAAATTAATTAGTTTATAATTATATTTTAAAAATTAAAAATAAAACATAAATAGATATAATATTTTGACTTTATCGTTAGAATCAATTTATCCATATTTTGCAAATGCTTATCTCTATAGTTTTTATATTACTTTGAACCATTCATACAAATAGAAATTAAAACATAATAGAATATCAAAATTAGCATATAAAAAGAATAATTAAAATAAAAAATAAATAATTAAACAATTTTAATTTAATAATTTAAATAATAAAATTATAATTATATTAATTAATATGTATATATATAAGGTGTGGGGCAGGGTGAGGTAGGTACTATAGTACCGTACCTACATCCATCCCTGTGAGATTTTGCGGGTAAATACCTGCCCCATCCCCATTCCTAATGTGTGGGTTATTACCCTACCTGTATATGGATATTTTTACAGGTGTCCATAGGATTTGGGTCCATGTTGACGAGGATGGGGATGTGCATACCCACCCAGTCCCTGTACCCTGATACATATATTTATTAAATTATCTTTATGTTATATTATATATTATACTTAATAATTTTTAAACATTTACACTTATTTTATGATTTACAATTTATACTTACTTTATAACAAAGTTAAATCTTTCTTCCATTGATTTGAGCACTCTTTTTAGTGCATACTACTTGTTTGACTAAATTCCAAAAACCAATTTTCTTCCTTTTAGTCTTTATTTTTTTGTACTTATCTTTAAATTTTAGTTATTCCATTCTGTAGTCTATTTAAATTACTATTATTTATCTAATTATTGTACTAAGTGTGTGGATGATACACACTTATTATTTAGTTACTTAAGCAATTTGGTACTCTAGTCAAATTCCCAACATGGAGCCAGCCTTTGCCAAAGGGCAATCTATACATATACAGATAAAAAGAAACAAAACGAGGGCACCAAAAGTGACAATGTTGTCAACTGAAAAACAAACCAGCACAAACCAAAAGAACAGAATGTCACATAACCACAACTACAAAACAAAAACATGCACCAATAAACATGCACCAGTTGTCCAAATAAGTTTTTCGTCTCATACCAGCAGAACCAGCTTGCGGAGATTGATACCAAACACAACAGTCAGCTACCACCAATATAACTATCCCTTCAGGCACCCGAGTTAATGCATCATTGGCCAAATGAGTAAATAAAACTTTATCAGTCAATTCTATAAACCTTAGTAGGGAACTAAGAGGGGATGAATTGAGTTTTCACAAATGTTGATCAATTTTCAATTTTAAAACCAATTCATCGTCTCCTTTAGATATGAATTAACATGTACAAATGTAATTTTAGAGTTTAGGAAGAGAAAGTCATTATTCAAAAATTCATATAAACCAATCTTGCTTCTTAAAATGATTTTTCAAAGATAATTTCATATTGAAATAAGAACGATACAATGATGAAGAAGGATAGATAAATGACACAATAATCTATACTGGTTCAATCACCTTAAGAATATCTACTATAATTTTCTGAGTTACAATCACATTGTACACACAAAAGAAAATTAACACACAATCGTATTCACACTTTAAATCAAAATTCACATACGCAAGTGAACAACCATCACTTAGCATGCAACTACTAGATACACCTAATCTAACATACAAAATTCAATGAAAGAAATCAAATTAGGAACATTTACACTTGAAAACGTGCAAAATATGACAATGAGAGATTTTCTCTTTGATGGGATATCTTTGAAGTTTTAAGTTCATCTTCATGGTAAAAAGTTGAAATCATGGAACTTAACCCTTCAAAGGTTTCCACCTTGAGATCTTCACAGTGATTTGGAGTTCTTAAATCTCCTTTCTCAACGAAGTAGTAATTTGAAAGTGAAAAAGATTAGTTGTTGAGAATGAAAGAAACATAATTTTTATAAACAGAAAATTATATCAAAATATGGGCTTTGTCAAGCATGATGTAATTGATTATATAAGAATTCCACATATAGTTTTGAGAAGCAATACTTAGACGTAATCGGTTACAATACTATGTAATCGATGATCTCAAGTACAGTTGCTCTATGTTTCTAATTTCATTTACAATTAATTGATTATAATCTAGAAATTGAAAAACAAAACAAAGAGACTTGAATCTCAATTCACATATAAGTTTGAAATCACCATGCAACACTATATATATCAATTGATATTCAATTAGCTTTATTAGAACAATCACTTGAACAAAAAAGATCTAGGCTAAAAGATAAAAGCATTTACCAAGTAAAAGCCTAATCTAAAATCAATACAATACATTATCATCACCTATGTGTGTGTTGTGGCAAAGAAACAAAGATAAACTAAACACCAAAAACAAATGATGAGGCTTGAATTTTACGAACCCCCCACAATAGTTACCTTTGTTTAGGGGTGTCAAAACAGGCATGATCTCATCGAGCCGGCTTGCTAGCCTATGAAAAATGGTGGCGCGAGCCAGCTCGCCCAAATAGAATTTATTAGGTTTTCATCCTCCCTCCTCAAATGCCCAAAAAACCTCCTACTCCTCACTACCCTTACCCTTGCCGCCACGCTACACACCCTCACCAGCTTGCCGCCACGTCATCTCTTCTCCTTCATACAATCTTCTCCCTCGCTGCCACACCCTCGCTTGCTCGTTGACTTGCTGCCACGCCCTCTTTTCTCCCTAGCGGTCGCGTAGTCTTCTCCTTCGCACAATCTTCTCCCTTGCCCGCCATGACCTCGTCACCACTACCTTGTTGCGTGGACACAGTCTTCTACCTCACCCACCACGTGCTTGTAGCGGCTTGAGCTCCAATGGTCACTCTGTCCTCTTCCTCTCTCCCTGGCATCTCCCAATGAGTTTTTTTTTAAAAAAAAAATTTCTTTAAGACTGGTGGGCCAGCCTATCGGCCTACCAACCCACCTTTTAACAGGACAAGCCAAGGCCTCTAACCTGTGCCGACCATGGATGGGCCAGCTCAGCTCGATCAATTTTAGGCAGGCCAGAGGCGGGTTGGACCTAAACGGGTTGGGTTAGCCCATTTTGCCACCTCTACCTTTGTTGGCATCATAGTTGAATCTCCTTTATTTTAGTCTAATCTTTGCAATAGAGTGCAGTATTATCATCAATTTGGGTTTTAGGTTATTAACTTTTTCTTATATGTACACAATTAGCTTAATTTGAAATTTTATTATCTCATACAACTAGCTCTAATTTAATTCTCATTTAACCGCTGATTAGACTATTTTTTATTACTTAAATTTCAATTTTAAACAAGCTCATTACATTCAGTTTATAGTAAACTTTACAAAATGAGAATGTAGTACAAGGAAAGGTTGCTTTAGATACACTTATGTTGCCACTGTTAGAATCTGTCTCTTACAGAAGGCAAAATGTAGTAGTGCAAATTCTAATATATTGTTTTGTTTTGTTGTCTTACCCACAAGGTCTTTTTCCTTTAATTCTCATTATCATGAGTTAGGAATACCTTTTGTGAAAAACCACCAACTTTGGTTTGTTTTGTTCTACTACTATTCTGGCTCAAAAAAAAAAAAAAAAAAACTCTACAAAATGAGAATGTGTTTCAAATTTTATAATCGATGGAACTATATCAATTTACCCATATTTTGCTTCATAAATCCTTTAAACTACTCATGCAAAATCTCACAAATAATTAGCTCAATTGTAATTTATAAAATAAAAGAATTTTGATTTTTAAAGGAAATCAATGGTTATAAGCAATACATTGTATTCGTAATACACATAAATTTGTACAAATAAGCAATTTCCTAACACTTTACATAATATGTAGGCAATCAACCTAAACAGTGGCAATATTCATGTTAGCAAAATTTTACTTTCATGTGTAATTTCTTAAGAGTCATCATATAAAAATCACACCATAGGATCTTGGATATTATTATTTCTCACTTCAATCATAATTTGCGAATTCTTTAAAGAGAGTTTAGAAGACTTACCTGGATCCATAATGTCTGCAAAAATATCTATAAGAGTTTCTCCCTTTTCTAACTTCCTTTACTTAATCTCTTTGATGGTATAGAAATCTCTTTGATCTCTTTTGGCTTTTCTCTCCACAGTATCCTTATGTGAGAGACTTTTTAGAAGTTTAGAAGAAGTTGAAAAAAGATGCAGTGGAAGTGTGTGAAGAAGAGGGGGAATTCATTCTTTTATATTGTTGAGACAATAATAACTTCCATAACTTCTCCAACTTCCTTAACTTCTTTCATTTTTCTTTAATGCCAAAAATAACCTTTAACAAAGTGAGAAGAGAGGGACTTATTTTAATAACTTAAAAATAATTCCTAATGACTTTAACATTATTTCAAGTCTAACAACCATCACATTAGACTTCTTTTCATTAAAGTCATTCCATAATTAATTACATGAGTCATTATTATATTAAATAATCTAACATTCTCCCACTTGGCTCATGTGATGACTTAAAGATTTAATATTGAACTATAATTGCACACCATACGTTGAAACCACAAGACACCATCTTTATTTGAATTAGAATGATTAAATCATAGTGGTTGCAAGTTATTCAAACAACTTGGTTCCTTCCATGTATCACAAATTATTGAATTCAACTCAACTTTAATTTATATTGTAATATGTGTCTTTAATATCTTTTCTAAGACACATTTTGTCATCTCACTAAAACTATAATGTATACCATATATTGTGAATGACATTATCCATAATACCCATCCTTTCAACATGGCCAATGAATGTTTTGGGTAGTAGTCCTTTAGTTAACGGATCCGCTATCATCAAGCTTGTGCTTATATGCTTAATTGACACTTTATGTTTCTGTACTCCTTCTTTAAATGACAAATACTTCAAATTCATGTGTTTTGCTCCTTTAGAGTATTTGTCATTCTTCGAAAAGAAGACAGTTGCGGAATTATCACAATAAATCCTTAACGGTTTGGCTATGTTATCAATAATGCCAAATCCATAAGTAAAGTTCTGCAACCACAATGCATGAATTGTGGCCTCAAAGCATGCCACAAACTCAGCCTCCATGGTAGAAGTGGCAATCACAGATCGTTTTTCACTTTTCCATGATACCGTTCCTTTAGCCAAAAGGAATGTGTACCCAAAAGTAGACTTCCTTGAGTCCGCACATTCAGCATAGTCTGAATCCGAATAGCCAATCACTTCAAGGTAATTTAACCTCTTATATGTGAGCATGTAATCCTTGATGCCTTGTAAGTACCTAAGAACTTTCTTTGCAGCTTTCCAGTGTTCTATTCCAGGATTTCTTTGATATCTGCCCAACATTCCTACAGCAAAGCTAATATCCGGCTGTGTACATGTTTGGGCATACATCAAGCTCCCAACCACTGATGCATAAGGGATAGACTCCATTTCTTTCTGTTCCAAATCATTTTTAGGACATTTCATTAGACTAAACTTGTCCCTTTTTTGAATTGGAACAATCCCTGGAGAACACTTTTCCATTTTGAATCTATCTAATACTTTATTAATGTATGATTTCTGAGACAATCTTAACAATCCTTGTGACCTATCATGGAATATTTCTATTCCTATCACATAGGATGCCTCACCCATATCTTTCATTTCAAAGTTATTAGAGAGATACTTCTTTACATCTAACATAACAACATCATTAGTAACAAGCAAAATTTCGTCAACATATAAGACTAAAATTACAAATCTACTCTCACTGACCTTCATGTAGAGACACCAATCAATAATGTTCTCTACAAAACCATACGACGTTATTATATCATTGAATTTAAGATACCATTGTTTGGAAGTTTGTTTTAGTCTATATATTGACTTCTTTAATTTACATACTAGATTTTTTCTTTCTGTAGAAACAAACTCTTTAGGTTGGTCCGTATAAACTTCTTCCTCTAAGTCACCATTCATAAAGGCGGTCTTTACATCCATTTGGTGAAGCTCTAAATCATAATGAGCCACCAAAGCCAACACAATCCTCAAAGAGTCCTTCTTGGAAATTGGAGAGAAGGTCTCTTTGTAGTTAATGCCATCTTTTTGAGTGAAACCTTTGGCAACAAGTCTAGTTTTGTACCTTTCTATGTTCCCCTTTGAGTCACGTTTGGTTTTAAAGACCCATTTACAACCTACTCTTTTTGAACCTTCAGGCAACTCAACTAGATCCCAAACCTTATTGTCATCCATTGATTTCAACTCTTCTTTCATTGCATTGAACCACTTTTCAGAATTGTCACTTTCCATGGCTTGTCTTAAAGAGACTAGATCTTTATCCATGCTCAAGACACATTCATGTTCAAGTGAATACACAACATAATCGTTTGAAATAGCTGGTCTACGTTACCTTTCAAACCTTATTGGTGTTATCTTTTGTGACTCTTCTATCACTTGTTCATTTGTGAGTTGGACATTATCTACTAGTTCATCATCATGTGAGTTTTGAATATTAATATGTTGTCTCTGGGTGTTGTTTAACTGTAATACAACCAAAGGAACAACATCTTGATGAGGGACTTGAGGTAAAGAAGATTCACCATGAGTCTCTACAATATCCACCTTTCTTGATTTCTCACTCCCATTGACTTTATAATTTTTAATGAACCTAACACTACCAGACTCAACTATTCTCGTACTATGGTTAAGACAATAGAATCTGTAACCTTTGGACTTTTCAGTATACCCAATGAAGAAATCACTAATGGTTCTTACATCAAGCTTCTTTTCATGTGGATTATACACTTTTACTTTTATTGGACAACCCCAAACATGGAGATGCCTCAAACTAGGTTTCCTTCCTATCCACAATTCATAAGGTGTCTTAGGAATTGCCTTACTAGGAACCTTGTTAAACAGATATAAAGCAGTCTTTAATGCATGCATTCACAAAGATAAAGTACTATTATTCAACATAGACCTAACCATATCCATTAAAGTACGATTCCTCCTTTCAGCCACACTATTCTGTTGTGGTGTGTCAAGCATAGTATACTGTGGACATATGCCTCTATTTTTAAGGAACTTTGCAAATGTACCAGGACATTGTTCGTTCTCATTATATTTTCCATAAAATTTACCACCTCTATCAGACTTTACAACTTTCACTTTTCTGTCCAACTACCTTTCTACCTTATCAATGAATACCTTTAAGACATCCACTAATTGAGATTTTTCATGTAGAAGATACAAATAAGAATAACGTGAAAATTCATCAATAAAGGTGATAAAATACTTTTCAACACCTTAAGATTGAACATCAAAGGGTCCACAAATATCAGTGTGTATCAATCCTAGAAGTTCATTACTTCTTGTAGCATAATTCTTTAATATTTGTTTGGTTTGTTTTCCTTTAATACAATCCAAACATATATCCCAGTCACTAAAATCCAATTGAGGCAAAATATCATTTTTCATTAGTCTTATTATCCTTTCTTTGGATATGTGACTTAACATTTGATGCCACAAAAAAGCAGAACTATCATCATAAGTACCAGATCCATAATAGTACATATCTTTAATTAAAGAAAATGCATTGTTTTCAATCTTAAACCTAATTGATCCAACTTTGCAACAAAAACTAAATTCCTAGCACATTCAGGTACATAGAGACATCCTTCCAAATCTACATGATACCCAATGTCCAAGATTAATTTGTACATCCCTATGCCCTCTATCCTTGCCTTCATTTTGTTTCCCATGTAGAGAAACTTTTCAGTTCCTTTTATGGTTTTGATCAAAAGAAATCCTTGCATAATATGTGACACATGAGTAGTTGCTCCAAAATCAAACCACCAGGTATTATTAAAAACCTCAACAAGATTTGATTCGAAATTTACAGATATATAAAATATACCTTTCTTTTCAAACCATTTCTTTCTTTTCGAGCAGTCCTTCTTGAAGTGACCATTTTATTTGCAAAAGTAGCACTTCTTTTCTTTTTGAACTCCTCCATCCTTAACCTTTAATTAGAAGATCTCAGTCACTTCCATTCCCATGGAATTCAACTTTGCTGTCAGATTTGCCATTTCAGTCACATGATCATGAATTGGTTGAGACCAATTAAACCTTTTATTTGTTAAGTCACTTGATAGGTTCCCCACAATTGACTTGTTAGTGATGTCTGATTGTGAGTACTCCTTAACCAATTTCATGAACTTCTTTGCATTGTCTGTTTTGGGCATATATGGCTTCACATTTGCAGCCATAGACATTTTCATCAAGTTCAAACACAATCTGTTAGACCACTCCCAAGCCTCATATAGAGACTTGTCAACATCAATACTGGTCTCTGTAATGATTGGGGGGCTTTCATTCATTATTAATGCTAAGTCCAAATATGTTACACCCAGTTGAAACTGGATCATTTTGGACCAATCAACATAATTTAGCCCATTGAACTTGATCATTAAGTTTCTCAAACCAAATATATTAGCCATAACTGATAAGTCAAACAAACTCATACATTAATGCTTTGAGTATATTTAATGGATTCAGACTATATAGACTTTAATCATATGTTTAAGTTCACCTTTGGGTGATAAATAAATACATTTCCATATCAATAATGATGCCAAAAAATATACTTTAATGGGCAATAAACCATGTTATTCTTAACATACATGATATCTTTGAATATATAAATACTCAACAAGCATGAAAAGAAATCTTTAATATCATTAATTATAAGCAATGGTTCACCTTTGGGTAATCGACATGTGCCTTATAATTAAAAATTTCATTCAGCCCAAACATAAAATTTTTATAGCATCATTATACCAATTAATTATATATTTTGAAAATATAAAACTCAATAGATTTGATCACTTTGGTGATTAACAAATCCTTCTTTAATATGTAATTCCAAAATAATTCATTCCGTAAAACAATTTTACAAATCAAAATTTTAAAATAACACATGAAGGAACCTTCATGGAATTGATTTATGTAAAATCTCACGTATAGTCAATATCCTTAACTTTTCAATTCATGTAAATATATATATCAAAATGTCATAACTATTTGTTGATTGATATATATATTACAAGAACCATTATGTGTTCACTTTTCACATACACATATTACAAAACCAATCCAAACTTATAAAGACAATGCAACAAAAGGCCAAGTAATATCAATATATATTGGTTCCATGAAAAGTTTCTTTGCAGCGGAAATAAATTAGATAATTGTTTTATGGAGAAAAATGATATCCGTAACCTATGCTCTGATACCAATTGTTACCAAAATTTTACTTTCATGTGTAATTTCTTAAGAGTCATCATATAAAAAATCACACCATAGGATATTGGATATTATTATTTCTCACTTCAATCATAATCCGTTAATTTTTTAAGAGAGTCTAGAAAACTTACCTGGATCCATAATGTCTACAGAAATATCTATAAGAGTTTCTCTCTTCTCTAACTTCCTTTACTTGATCTCCTTGATGATATAAAAATCTCTTTGATCACTTTTGGCTTTTCTCTCCACAATTTCCTTATGTGAGAGACTTTTCAGAAGTTTAGAAGAAGTTGATAAAAGATGCAAAGGAAGTGTGCGAAGAAGAGAGGGAAGTCATCTTCTTAAAGCATCCACAACGGTGCAACAAATTTTTTATGCTTCCCTTGGGACCCACATATACACATCACTCATTTTTACTCTAACCAACCCAAGCATTATTAACCTTTAAATCTCTCCAATGGTGCAACTTTTTAAAAGTTGCTTCTAAGATCATCCACATCGGTGCAACAAATTTTTGTTGCTTCCCGTGGGATCCACATGTACACATCATTCATATTTAGTTTAACCAACTCAAGCATCATTAACCCTTAAATCTCTCCAATGGTGTAACTTTTTAAAAGTTGCTTCTAATAAATTTTAAAAACAAACTTAAATCATTATTTTTTTTTCAAGAAGAATCATTATAATTTTTTAATAATTTATTTTTGCAAACTAGAAATATGTAAAATATATTTTGGCACAATAAAAAAAATATACACATAACTAAAGTATATTTATTTAAATGATAAAATATATTTAATCTCATAAATAAAAATATATACATAAATAAAAATATGATTTTTGTTGTGTTCTGAGTACTTCTTCTTGTTCTTCATTGACTTGGGTAGAAAATAGTGAAATTTTAGATTTTGACGCGAACTTGGGAGGTGTGTCAGCTCCTCTTTCATTACATTGATTGCTATTAGTACCCATTGAAGACCCTTGATTAATTTGTGGTGATTGAAACATCCCGATAAGGATGAAATCGGGGTGTAGCATATTGATAATTTGTGATATTGGAATTATTTTGTGTGTTAAATGAATTTGAAGAATTTTGAAAATTTGGATTTGTGGAAGGTTGAAAATTTGACATATAATTAAACCACGGATTCACATTGAATGGATTTTGATTTGGATCTATTGAATGAAAACAAATGAAAGAATTTGAAAATTTTTTAAAGTGAAAATGAAAGAAATTTGAAAATTTCTAATTGTGTAATTTATAAAAAAAAAAAAAAAGTTAAACAACTAGTAGATCATTTAGTTTATTTAAAACTAATTATAACAACAACTTTTATAATAATAATAATAAAAAAAAAATACTAAACGGCTAGTAGATATTTTAATTTATTTAAAACTAATTATAATAACAACTTTCATAATAATATTAAAAAAACATTAAATGGCTAGTAAATATTTTAGTTTATTTAAAACTATAATTATAACAACAACTTTCATAATAATAATAAAAAAAAATTCAAAGGCTTTAAAAAAAAGTTTTATTAAAAAATGAAACATAATATGTTTTTTTATTATTTTTATACAAAAAAATAAATAAACAATGTTACTTGAGTAAGCAACGTTGCTTCGCAAGCAACAAATATTTATTATCCCACAAAGACATGCGTTTGACAAACATCATGTTTCCCTCAAAATAGTGCTTGACAAACAATTCTTTGTGGATGCTCTAATAAATTTTAAAAAAAAACTTAAATCATTATTTATTTTTTTTTAGAAGAATCATTATAATTTTTTAATAATTTATTTTTACAAACTAGAAATATGTAAAATATATTTTGGCACAATAAAAAAAATATACATATAACTAAAATATATTTATTTAAAATGATAAAATATATTTAATCTCACATAAATAAAAATATACACATAACTAAAATATATTTATTTAAATGATAAGATATATTTAATTTAACATAAATAAAAATATATACATAACTAAAATATATTTATTTAAAACGTTAAACGGCTAACAAATATTAGTTAAACAGCTAATAAATATTTTAGTTCAACTAAAACTAATTATAACAACAACTTTCATAATAATAATAATAAAAAAATAGTTGAACGACTTAAATTGTTTTTTTTATTAAAGAATGAAATGTTTTTTTTATTATTTTTATGCAAACAAAAAGGGTAAGCAACAAATATTTATTATTCCACAAAGACTTGTGCTTGACAAGTATCATGCTTCCCTCACAATAGTGTTTGACAAGCAATCCATGTTGAGACAACAAACTTCTCCAACTTCCTTAACTTCTTTGATTTTTCTTTAATGTCAAAAATAACCTTTAATGAAGTGAGAAGAGGAGACTTATTTTAATAACTTACAAATAATTCCTAATCACTTTAACAACCATCATATTAAACTTCTTTTCATTAAAGTCATTCGATAATTATATGAGCATTAAATAATCTAACAATTTATTCACTCTTGTCACATAGGAATTTTAGGAACTTATTAACATACATATAGATACAAAAGTTTCCATTTATTTTCTAGTGTGATCAACTTGCAAACACAATGACATCTGCATGAAACCGGAATTAAGAGTGAATTGCATGGAGCCAATTCAAGTTAACATCAAGTTGAGGAATCTCTATCTTTAGATTAGGAAGCATAGTTTTGAAAGCTTCCCATGAAGCAGCTGTTTCTTCATCACAAACCACCTCTTTCAAATTCGCGAGATTGACGATTGAGGATGGCAACTCACACCTTGCACAACTTGTCATGTAGAGATTTCTTAGATTACAAAGATTACCAAACTCCTCTGGTAAATTCAGAAGGCTTATGCAGTTTGAGATGTCCACATGTCTTATATTTGAAAGCCTTCCAATAGAATTTGGTATCCCTTCCAAATCAGTACAGGAACTTAGCCTTAGTAGTTTCAAACTCTCCAGGTTTCCAATTTCTTGAGGCAATGCAGAAAGCTTATGACAATTAGTAATACTGAGCATCTTCAGAGAAGTGATATAACATAGCCCCTTAGGCAATTCTACCAAGTCTTTGCAATAGTCAATATTCAAATCTTCTAGAGTTGGAAAAGCATTTGAAATTAGCATGTTTTCGGTTTCAAAAGCCTGGCTTGTGTTACACATGTAGAGGGATAACTTTTTAAGATTCTTCAATGTAACAAAGGGAGGAACAGAAATCCGCTCTAATCTGATTCTTGTTAGGTTGGATAATGAGCCAAGCAACTCAAAATTGTTCATTCTAGAAGGATGGAAACCATGATGTATGACTATCAGAACTTTTAGTTTACTCATTTCTTTCAGTAATATTGGAAAGGTATATTGATTAGTTTGAAGGTTTAAAATCAGAACCTCGGCTTGAGCTGGTTGCAGGTTGGACCAATATGATGTGCAAGTTTCATCTGCAAAAAGCAACCAATATTGTGTCAAAACTCAATGGTAAAAGAGGAACAAATGACAGATCATAAATGCCTATACATTAGAGAAAGGAATAACTAACCGGTTGATATAGACAATGTCCGAGCAAGGATCTGCTGTTGTTTTTCTCTAAGCCACCATTCACGTTTATTTTGAGTCATGTCAATCATCAGTCTTAGGTACTTACGAGCACAATCAAAATTTGAAAACTATGAAATAAGTTATTGTGGTGTACGAGGATCTCCAACAATTGAATGAATTAGTTACTAGAATCACAAATTAAGCAGATATTTATAGCTATGCCACGCGCGTTCTGTTTAGTTTCCTATGGACTATAAATTTGTATGTAATTGTGTTGCTAGTAATGTAGTACACGCGGTGTTTTACTTTTTTCTTGGCTATTTCTTTGCCTTTAACGAAAGGGATAAAATGACAGTGAGATTAAAGGATGAGATTAAATTAATCAAAATACGCAGAATAGTTAAAGTTATTGCATTTACTTTTTATTAGTTTTAAATTAACGACCATAGTTTTGTTTCCCTTGTTTTACAAGAACATGCAATCCGTATTATAGTATATAGTTTGTTTTTGTTTAGAAAGTGGGCGCGTTATGTAGTTTAGAAAGTTTATAATATATGTTTCTCATTCAAGATTTGATTATTGATTGGGTACTAAGTTTATATATATATATATATATATATATGACTTTTGGGCACTTGGCTATCTCGATCTGGAATTTGTATGTATATATATGACTTCTACGTTGTGATTATATGGAAATTGCCACACTGCATCCCATTCCTTGTGCATTATTCTCTTGTAAATTATGATGGTTTACCCATTACCTCTTATTCCAAAGGAAAATTAGTACTATATTCTAATAATGTTCCGTCACATACGTGTTTGTGCCTATTTAATTACCTCAAATTCCTCCCACAATATTCCGAAAGCGGTTAGTTGTTTGCCGGCAGGGACCGAGCAACGTCGCTCCTTGGAACCAAGACTTTTTATATAAAATTATATACAAAGTTTAGGTTAATTTTTTTAAAAAAATTATAAATAAATTATGTTTAAGGATAGATATCATAAACATACTGGAAAAAGAGAAAATATCATATTTATTTATATACTTTAAAATAGGAAAAATTTAAAATATTAAAAATAATTTTATCTTATAAAAAAATATTTTATCTACTTTTATGTTTTAAATAACATATTTATAATTTTATGAAATCTGACTTAATAAATAAGATTTTATCGTATTATTCTATGTTAAAAAAACTCATCTTCTTTGTTGAGTATTTTTTTTTTGAGTTAATTATATCAAAATAAATAATAGATTTTTTATAAAAAAAAAAATTATTTGTTTTCAATCCTAAATTATGTTCTATATATATAAAATAGTTTTTTTTAATGTATATAAAATAATTATCAATTTAATATTAAATTATATAAATTTTTGTAACAAAAGAAATGATAAAGAAATGTGTATATATATATATACATATATATATATATACTAATTTATTTTTATTTTTTTAAAAATATTGGCTCCACTGATAGTTGAGGCTAGCTCCGTCCTTGTTCGGTGGTGATGTTGTGCTAGGCATAAGTTTTCTCATCGGGACTTAAAAATTTGACCTATACCCGTTCCCGTCGGGGGTTGAGTTTCCCAACCTTATCTCATCCTTGATACATATGACAATCTCAATTCATAAAAAAAAATATACATGACCATCTCAAATGCTACGTGTGACACCCTTATATAACACACTTTTATTTCTCATAATAAATCAAATTATTTCATTTATTTTATCAATAGAAATCTATTTTGTAATAATCAATAAATATTGTGTCAATCAAACAAAACACAAAAGAAAAGAAAAGTAAGGCAAATACAGTCATACCGAAGAAAAGACAATAAAAAAAAAAGGTTGAGAGTGTAACATGTGTTAAAAGAAATTTTTTAAATATTATATAGATATAGATAGATAGATAGATTACTCTAAGATATTTATATAATTTACTATATCAATAACAGGAATCAAAATTCCTAACCCCAACCTCGTCCCGGACTTTCTTAAGCAAGGAAAACCCAAACCTGCACCCACACCTAGTCAACTCGATTTTTTCCCATAAAATTTGGGGTGGGGACGAGGGAATCCCCACGAGTGCAGGTTTAATTGTCATGCCTAGTTGAATGAAACTTTAAACTTTTAGAAATGATAATTTGAATGCATTTTTTTCGTTAAAAAATATATAATACACTTATGGATTAATGAACTGGGTTTAAGCATAAAACAAATTCTACAAAAAAAAAAAAAACAACCTTCCACATCGGTTGTAGTTTTAACTGATGTGGAAGACCCACTATCCACATCAGTTGTAACGTTAACCAATGTAATACCAACCTTCCACATCTGGTTGTAAGATTAATTGATGTGAAATACCCATTTTCCACATCAGTTTACAGAAAAATCATTGTCAATGATGTCGTTTTTTCAGTTCTTCTACATCGATTTTGGAACCAATGTGGAAGATCCCCCCTTCACATCACCCATATCCACATCGATTCGTAACCGATGTAGAAGCCCTCCAGAATTGATGTGGAAGGACTATTTTGTAGTAGTGACCTACCGCTTGGTTTGTCCTTGAACCATACCATACTAGAGGAGAGGCCTACTTTAATAACACTTGTAACACCCATCTACTTGCATATCATTGAATGTCCCTACAAACTAACACTAGACTTTTCAGCATGTTATGTTCTTACTCATGTTTTATAAGAAACTTCCTAAAATGTCACTCATCCCAAAATTGTTCCAAGTCAAGCACATTTAAGTATGAAATTCTTAAGTGATGGGCTTCCAACAAGTAGATGCATCTTGTTGATATAAGTAATTAATATCAATTAATCATTTTAACTCATCTCAACTATCGAGTCTCATGCCAGCACAATCTTTGTATCCTTGTCATTCAAGTGTGTATTCAATTCATTCATGTATCTCTCCAACTTGAAGCTTTCCAAGAGTTTCTCCTTGTCTGTGCCACGATCTTATGCACCAATGATCACTCTCTATCCTTGTCAATGCCTAAGATGTTACACACATTAGAAACATTGTTTTGGTTTTTTTTTTTTTTCCAATTTGTATGTTTGTCATTTTAATTATAAGTTTTGTGCTTGTCTTAATTTGGAGACTCTCTTGTATTATTTTTTTCATAATAGTGGAGTTGTTTCTTTGGTATTGACAGCCCATGATTTTAATTATAATTAACATTGAACCTAAAACACTACTAGAAAATTATGTTTTAGCAATCGAAAATAGCGACCGATTACAATGGGTGACTAACAACGATCAATTAATCTTAGGGCAAATAGAGACCGAATTAGTCACTGAATATAATGATTATCTTTTTTCTAGAATAGGGAGCACATTAGCGACTGATATTTTCAATGACAGCATTTTCAATCTCTATAACAGTTGTTGAAAATAATAAAATTTATATTTATATTTACTAAATTTGTAGCGACCGAATTGGCTACCGATTTTTGTTTATGGTAGCCATCGATTCATTTTCGATCGCTGAAATTCTCTTTTTGCTCTAATCATCAAAAATATTTCGATCGCTGGGATTTTCTTTTTTTTCTAGCCACCAAGACTATCTCAAACTTGAGTCAGGGAGTATAGAGTTAACCACTTACCAACTAGACTAATGACAGGAAAGTTTAAGAATTGGCAAGTTAAAGTACAGATTTACCTATGCTCAAGAAATGAAAGTTAACATGTTTTACCATTTGGCTAATTAATGGTTACTTTTAATTTACTAACAAGCAATATATTTATACTATATCCAATGGTTTAATTCTATTTTTTTTCATCCCATTTTCTATTACACATTCACACACTCATAATAAACCCTTCACATTTTTTGCCTCTCACGATCTGCAACTCATTGTTGCCACCAAGTTTTCTCTTCTTTGTGCTTGTGCCATCGTCCGCCTCTATCATCGTCGCCCTTTGTGCTTGTGCCATCATCTAGGTACGTTCATTCTATTATGCTCATGCTTTTCACACCTTCTTAATTAATTGAGAAACCCTTTCTTAGTGTTTGCAAGAACCATGAGATCTTGTCCATTGTAGATTCCAATTTGAGAAAAATTAGCACCATAGTTGCGAAAGCCATAAGTTTGTTTTCACTTTTCATGGTATTTTGCAACCATTTCCTCTGTCCTTTTCTCCTCTACTTCCTTGTGAAAGTAAGAAACCCCTCTCCTCTTTCCCCCTAATTTTCACCTCTCTTCCTCATTCTTTCAATGCTTCTATGTCAACCTCTTATCTTTCAATTTCATCATTTTCCATTTTTACCCTTCACCTTGCGTTTGCAATCATACAATCTCTTTTATGTAGAAGCTGTTTAGAAGGCCAACGTGACCATGAAATGTGAACCTTCATTAGAGAGGAATTATGTATGTTGGGGTTTTATTTTATGTGCAAATTTTGGGTTTAGCCTAGAAGAAGGGAGTGGGGTCAAGGGTCATGGTGATGCAATATATTAATGTCCTCTTTCATGTCTATAGCTTTTATGTTTTCATTCTTTTTTAGTAAGTGTATCACTGTTCAATATATTAATGTCCTCTTTCAAGTATTTAGTTTATGCCAAGCAAAAAAAAAGTATTCAGTTTATTTTTGTCCCTAAAAAATAAATGGTTTTTTTTTTATCTCTTCATTTATACATGGGTCTGTATTTTATAATTTATTTCAAATTGTAAGTATTCACAAATTGAATACTTCATTACTTGCTCGTTCCATTTGCCAATAAGCATGTAGAGAAAAAGAGCCATTTATATTTTATATGCATATAATTCATTTAAACTCACTATTCTAATGCGCTGAGCATGTCTACCTGAGGTTTATATACTGAACTCATTTTATACCGACAATCTTCTAACAGTAATTGTTACCTTTAACCAAAATCTTCTTTGCAAGCTATGAAGCGCCAAATATAAGGTATGGCTAATTTTCATTTCTGTTTTCTTTGTCTAATTTACTAGTAATTTTTATAGGAGAATAGTATTATTTTTGGCTTCATTCTATCCAAACTCAAAGTAGTGTACCTTTCATCACAATTGATTCTTTCTCCTTTATTTTTTGGGTCATTGAGAATTATGAAGTATGTGAAAAAGATATTGCATTATACTCTAATTGAACCTACTTGCTCATGTTCTTCAGGTGATAGTGATAGATTTCAACTTTGGTAAGGATCATCTATTCTTTTGTAATATTAAAAACTAACAAGGACTAAGAGAGTAATGATTTGTGAGAGTAAAATGTTGTAGGTTGTATATAATACTATGTTAGATTAGATTATAACAAGAGTTTTAATTTGCATAGATGATGCCTTTGTGATATCTACCTTTTCCCTTAAAATTTCCCCAAGGATTTGGTAAGTTATACTGCCAATACAATTTGGCTAGTTCATTCATTTTGCTCTCTTTTCCCATTCCCCGCATGATGACATTGTTAAGGAGGAGACAAAATAGAGAAAGAATATATTTATTTTTCCTTGTTTACAATGTAACAGAGGAAGGCTATATATACTCAGTACATGAAGTTATTTTTGGTAGAAAAATATAATCACACTAATTCAAGCTAGAAATATCAACTCCTCAGTCACTTGACCAATAGATAACAATTTGTTAGAAAGTGATGGAACAAGTAAAGTGTTTGGTAAAGAGAAAGAAGGAGAAAAATCAACTGTTCGAGCCCCTATCACCGGATAGGTTACTCCATTGGCATTGGCAATGCATGTTTGCTTCGGTTGAGAGGTTTTAGAAAAATCATGTGGATCAAATGTCATGTGGTCAGTTGCTCACAGAGTCGATGATCCAATTATCACGGTTTCCTTGTTTAGAGCATGAATAAGAATAACCTTGGTTACCTGAATCGTTTTGAGAAGCATGGCCACCAGGTGATTCTTGTTGTGTGATAAGAGATAGTTGAGGCTCTACGCTCACAAGGGCTGCACGACCAGAATTGTTTCCTCCACTTGATTCACGTTTTTTCTTTTCCTTGAGTTCATGCCATCAATCTGGATAACCATGTAGTTTGAAACATGTTTCTGTGGTATGTTTCATATTTCCACAATGTTTGCATCCTTCTCCTTCTCCTTGTGATTGAGATTTAGTAGTTGGCTTGCCATTTGAAGTCATCTGAAGAGATAATCGGTGTTGAGGTTTATGCCCTCTCCTTGAAAGCATAACACCTCCTGATGCAATATCTTCATTTACCATCATCACAGATTGCCTCAAATCTTCTCTTCAGACCAGTGCATAAGCTTGTTCCACCATTAGGAATGGTTGCATCTGAAGTACATCCGCTCGAATCTTGTCAAGATGATCATTAAGCCCATCTAAGAAGGTATAGACTCTGTCTTCTTGCAAAATTAAATTATATCTCTGAATATCGGCATCACATAGCATAGGATTTGGTCGACGAAAATCGATCTCTCTCCATAGTCCTTCTAGGTTGTTATAATACGTTTCAATAAATCTGTTGCCTTATTTGAGTCTAGTCACTCTTCTTTTGAGATCATATACTTGTGATGTATCACTGCCATCAAAGTATGTTGTAGCAATACTATCCCAAACAGCCTTAGCTCGGAAATCTAATAAAGTTGCTCACCAACTTTAGATCCATAGAATTGATGAGCCATCCCTTCACCACTGCATTTTCTGTTCTCCATTTTTTGAATGCAGGGTCTATTTGTGGGGGTTCAGGAAGATCTCCATTTATATATCCCAATTTGTCTTTGCCTGAGATATACATCTCGACAATTTGGGACCATAGTGCATAATTGGTACCATCTAATTTGATTCCAATTTGTATTGCTGCTTCAAAACTTGAACTTTGACTTTGTGTTTGGTTGAGATTCAATGCTTGAGTCATCCTTGTTGTAAGTTTTGCAAGGAGTGAATTCTCCTCTTCTTGTTTCGGCACCCCTATTGTAGGTGTTTCCATTTTTCTCTCCTTTCCTATGGATCTAAAACTCCTGCTCTAATACCATGTTAAGGAGGAGACAAAATAGAGAAAGAATATATTTATTTTTCCTTGTTTACAATCTAACCAAGGAAGGCTATATATACTCAGTACATGAAGCTATTTTTGATAGAAAAATATAATCACACTAATTCAGGCTAGAATAATCCAGCGGATATTCAATGATATAAATTGGGTAACAAGAATATTATTGTTTCCTGTTATTCCTCTTTGACAGCTCACGTCAACAGACATGCCAAATGTAATGTGTATCTTCAACAAATAATATTGTCTATTGTGAAGGAAGCTTGCTGACAAAGTTGCAGTAGTTAGGTATTATGTGATTGTTCCTAACCTCTTGGATGTTGATCCCTTTAATTATCAAAATTCTAACAAGCCATTACTTGTTTGGTTAAAAGATCATGCATCAGTTAGTTCTTATATTCAGACACTTCAGATTCAATTTTTTACAAGGCACCAAATGAGAGAAGAAACACATTCTTTGATTCTTACCTATTATATTAATAGGACAAATAGGACACATAATTGAAGCCTTAAAAAGTAAAGGTGTTTCAACTATCACATCTATTGGTTTTTGTTGGGACAGTGAGTGTCTCTCATTTGTGACAACTGTCTGTTTTTAATCATTAATTTATAGAAATAAATTATACATTAATAATTTTCATAAATGAAAGACTAAAATGAGATATATGATTTATTTTTTAAATAATAAAAGCAAACATTATCCTATTTGCATAGATATATTTAATCTAGTTGTAATATGTTTAATTTCAAATTGCAAAGAAGTTTGTTGTAAAAGTGAGTTAATAGCTCATCATTGCACTGCATCTCATATATATATATATATTGCTGTAGGAAAAAAACAAGGTCATTAGGCAACTTAGCAAGGGTTCATTGGATTAATTGGATATGTGTGTTGTGTTTTCTAAGACAATATCATTTTTAAAAAATAAAAAGGAATCATTGGGTGGAGTTGTTATGAACATATCTGAGTAAACAAATGGAAATTAATAATTATAGCTTATCCATATTCCAAACATGATTCTTCTCTCTTCATTCTCTTTTTTGTTTTTTGTATGTAAAAGAATTGGCACAACGCCTCTATTATTAGTGTTTCTAACACCAATTTTAATTGACTGTTTCGCTCATACTTTTTAAAGGAGTATTCACTGTGACTACTAACCAATTTGGTAGTGTAGGATAATAGGATTCAATGTTTCCCATTATGTTCTATCAATATAATGTTACATTTAGGAAATTAGATTCAGCTGCTTTAAATGATAATATTAGTATAATGTTACACTAATATTTAAATTAATTAGTGTATCAGTCCCTCACTCTCTACAATTGGACCATTTGGCCCAATGTTAAACATCACACATGGATATCCCTTCAATTGTGTTCATCAATAATGATTACTCCACTTATGGACAATATTTTCAAATTTCTAATATGGTTATTTTGAACATAAAATTAGTAATTTTTATTTTGAGAATTTCACATCATATAACCATGGAATTGTTTGAATCGGTATAATAATTATTTTTAATTTTGAATATAATTATTAATCAAGTTCAAAATATAAGAAAAAAAAGGTTGAGTTTCATTTAGCGACTTATCAACAACCAAAAATAATCACTCAATATTTAAATTAAAGACCAATTTTTATACAAAAATGATATAATATAGAAACTAAAGTAGAGACTAACTATTTTAGCCATCGAAATAAATGATCTCTAAATAGCCATCGAAACAGTAACCTATGGCTATGAATTTTTTTTTCAAAATTATTAGCAACCGAATTAGACACTAAAAAAAGAATCACTGAATTAATTAATTTACGTAAAATGTAACCAATTTGATAGCGACAAATTAAATTTTAGCGATCAATTATTTTAGTTGCTGTGTTCATTAGCAACCAATTTTCCTTATATAACAACAGAAACTTTTGGTCACTAAAAATATTTTTTAATAGTGAAAGTGCTAATTGACCATGCTTGTTTTGAGGGATTTTCCTTGTTAAAAACTTATCTGTCTTGTGAACTATCATTTCGTAATTTTATCGATGACAACTTGTGTCTTGATTTTATTATAATTAACATTGAACATAAAATACATAATTCTAAAGTACAAAATATGGGACAATGAACCCAAAATATAATACGTTTTAAAAAAATGAAGTCTACATCAGTTCAAGCATAAAATAATGTCGTAGGAGGAACTTCCAACGTCAATTTTTCCAATAAATGATGTTGGATGTGCCTTGATTCGTGTAGGTGTCATGTTTCATACATGAGTTTGAAAGGAATCGAGATTTTCTGAATTCTAGAGAGTAGTTTTAAGGAGAGATGTTCTAAGATTCATGATCGAGGGGTCCAAAAAAATTCAAAAATATTTTAATACGAGGAAAAACGAGTCTTTTTTAGCAATGATGCTTCAATTTCATCTTTCGACTTCTTCAAATCTCTTCGATATTTCAACTCATTAAACATTAAGACTAACAAAAAAATTTATTTTTTTATAAAATAATTATTCATCTATTCACACATTTGACTCTCACCATTTTCCTATTTTCACGAATTGAGAACAATTATAAATATTGAAAGTATTTTTTTAACTTTTTATTTGATTTTAAAAAATTACTGCCATCGGATTGATGAAGAGAATTTGTATATTTCTTTTTTAGGTGATAAAAGACAATTTTGTGGGCAGAGAAAATATTTTATATAATAAATTGTACCATTTTAATATAATCATGTGTCTATTTTTTTTTTATATATAGAATGTACGTTTGTTTTTATATTTGAAAATATTTATATATTCTGTCAAATAAAAATTATATATAAGAAACCTTTATTTATTATCTCATAAAAATTATAAAATGTCATGTCTGACACTAAGCTTACAGTCTAACCCTCTCCATATGTGTTTGCAATTTTGCATAGCATAACGGAATTTGTTTATTTGTTTAATGAAATAATTTAATAGTTTAATGATGAATGACGGAATGCGTGTTTAGTTCCCCGTCTTTAACCAAAGAAACACGTGTATTAAACGTGAAAAATAAGTACTAGTTTTTGTTTTGACGTGAATTTTTTTTTATTTAACTACTTGTTTGGATACGTTATGGAGAAGTTACGTCAAGTGAAATTTGTGTGTTTTTTTTTTCTTTTTATGTGATTCACGTTTAAAACCTGTTTCCAAACATCTCAAAAATGATAACATTGCATTTGTCATGACTAGAACTCCCGTTTGACACTCTCAAACACTAATCCAAACACATACTAGTATGTGAGTCTGGAACACCGCACTAAATATGCTGCGAAAAGTCTTATATTTTTTTGTGTAAACATAGTTCATAATTGTTTATATGATTTTTAAGAGAAAAATTAATCAATTTATTTTTTTGGAAAAATTACAAACAAAAGAAAATGAAGCCAAAATATTTGATTGAACATGACTGATTCTAAACTGCAAAACTAAGATGAGTCTTGAGTTGAGGAGATCTTACACGCTAGACTTCGTCATTCAACGTATAGAAAGAGCGATATTTGCTTTACATTTGTTATCTAGAAGGATCGGATGATGTAATTGAGTGGCGTGTTCCATATAGTAATGTAGGTGAGGTTTGATAAAAAGTAGTTGAAATTTGAAAAATGAAAAAACTTTAAATATTTAAAAGTTATGGGAACTTGAGAACTGTTTTTTTTTTTTTCTACGAGTTTAAAGATACCGCATGAATATTGTGCAATAGTTTAAAGAAACCAGAAACCAGAGTGTAGATCATATGTCACAAAAGATTATCCCACCAATTATATTACAACACATTTTAATTGACATGTCACAATATAAATATAAATGATAGGATAAGATGAAAATAGATGATCTCCAGCCAAGATATTATATGGTTTATAAAGTTTTATTCTATTTAAGATATTGATTGCTGAGTTAAAAGTCGACTCGATAATCATTAATTGACCAGCATAACTCGATTTATACTATAAAAAAAAATTATAATCTATATATTTATACACTTAAGTATTTAAAGTTTAACAGCATTCAAAAAATTTAGAAATATAGTTATGATTGATTAAAAATTTTGAACTATATATATTTTTAAAATTCAATATATATAGACAAACAAATAATTTTAAAATGTATTATAACTAATATAAGTAACAAATTCATTAAAGTTAACAAATTTAACAAAACTTATTTTATTCAAGACAATACAATTTTTTTCATTTATTTCACTATTCCTCGTATAAAGAATAATCATTTTTTAAACTAATAAGTGTACTTTACTTAAGATGAAATAAATAAGTTTTATTCATAGATAACTATATAAATCAAAGAAAATAAACTAGAATGGAATGTGACAACAATTTTATCATTTTTAATTTTAAGATAAACAAATCTAAACATTACGAAGTATAAATTGATTTATCTCATATAAATAATTTTGTTTAAATGTAAAAAAAAAAAAATCTTAAAAGGCATGACCCACCGGATTATTAGTTCGATGTCAAGTCAGGCAGAGTCGGACTGATTCAAATCGAGTCGAATGCATTCTCAGTACAACTAGTAACTTGGACCAATTCGATGTTTGAGTCTCGATCCAACGGGTCAACCCGATTGGGTTGATTCAAGTCTAATAACTATGGATAATCTAAAGATATTAAGTTAGCCTCACTCGGGTGGTTTATTCTTGTTTTTAATTTCTAAAAAGTTATTACAATTTGAGGTGAATAAATTCATAAATAAAAATTAAAGACAAATAAAACACATTTAGAAGACAATGACAATGATAATGGTGATAATAACAATAATGTGATGGTGGCAACAACAACAACGATATAGTGGCGGTGACAACGGCAATAACAATGATGATGACGTTGGTAATGCAATAATGGTTATGACAACAACAATGATTGAATGGTGTTGACAAAGACAACCATGGTGGTAGTGGTGATGACAATGAAGGTGGTGATAGTAGCGGCGATATTGATGGTGGTAGTGTTGGTGACGGTGGTGTGTTGGTGGTGTTGGTGACAATGATAATGTGGTATTGGTGATAGTGACAGAAGAGGTGGTGGTGGTGGTGATGGCAATGGCAATGGCAATGTGGTGGTGGCGGTGAACGTGGTGGCGACAACGACAAAGGTGTGGTTTGGTAGCAATGGCGGTGGCAATGATGATGTGGTGTTGGTGACAATAATGGTGGTAACAGCGGTGACAACAATGGTGATGGTAGTGAAATGACAGTTGTTATGACAACATTGATTATAAAGACAATGACTATAATAATGATGACAATGATAGTGTAATGATGGTGATGGAGATGACAATAAGGTGGTGGTGGTGAGAATGAGGTGGAGGGTTTGATGGTAATGAAAATATTTTTAAAAATTAAAAATCAAATTTACAAAATATTTTTTTATTATTTTAAAAATAATGTAAAATTATTTCAAAATTAAGTTAAAAACTAATTCAACTCTTTTTTTTTTTTTTCAAAGCTTTGTTTTGAAATTGCATTTCAAAACTATAAAAAGAAAACTAACCACACCCCACGAAAGTTATTAATTAATAGTTAATATTACTTGGTTGGTAAAATAAATTATAATTATTCTATAAATTATCTTATCCGGACATAAAGTAGGTTTTTTTTTTTTAATGATAAAGACATAAAAAAGAAAACTATATTTTTTTTAGGTATGTTAAAGAAACCTATCTTCTCTAGTATTGAAGTATGGTGCTAAAATAATAAATAATATAATTATTGATACAAATAATGTAATATGAAAATTTTTAAAATAATAGAAAAAAATCTTACAGGTAAAAAAAAAACAGTAAAATAAAATTTAATAAATATTTTAAGTTAAAAATAAAATAATAAAAAGTTTTGAACTACTTTTGTTCATTATAATTTCATAATTGTATAATTATGGTCCTTAAATTTTTTTTTATTGCATATTGGATCTTCTTATTTTGAAAATTTAACATTTGTGTTCTAGTCATTTGTTATTTATTTTTTTTATGTTAGAGATTATAGTGTCTCCTAGTCCACATCACATTTTGCATTCTTGCTAAATAGATGTTTGTCAGTGGTGTGAAAATTAATAGAACTTTATACTCTTGTGTCAATACTTTTTGAATAATTTATTTATTATTTTTTAACAATAATTAATAATTAATATTTATCTATAGAAAAAAATTAACATCAATTGTTAATGTTACATTCAATGAGGTGGCATTGACATATTATGTAACATGTCATCAGTAACGTATCATGTTAGCAGTTTGAACATGCAATATTGACCAACATTAAAATTTCTCATTTTTAAAAACATATTTGACCAAATATGTAATAAAAAATTATCTAGAACCAAAATTTCAAAATCATAATTTATAAGAACCAAAAGTAAAGTTATACTTATAAACATTAAAAGTTTGAATTGTAAAAAATAAATTTAATATCACTTTTAATCTATTATTATGTTTTACTGTTTTTGCATTTTGATGTATTACATTTTTAAAAGTTTCACATGTTATTAGCATTTATGCTAACAGTTATTGATATTAATAATATTTTTATTATAATAACCTATTTAACAAAATCTAAAATAAGCTCGTTATACAAAATTATATACATTTAACCTAAAAAAATTAAACAAGATTTTCATCGAAAAAAAGTTAGAACTTAATTGGAAAAGTCTGTCAAACACGTACAGATTTTTTGAATTGAGTAAACACGTGTACATCAATAGGAGTTTAATTATTTTTCATAGAAATATAAAAGAAACAACCGGTCAATAAAAGAAACAACCGGTCAATACATTGGACTGGTATGTTAAATTTATTTGGTAAAATAATAATTTAGTTTGATAAAATAAATAAGTATTTATATTTTTAGTATATTTGTCTAAATTATTTTGGTTTAAAATAAACTATTTTATGTTTATTTAAAGAAGAAAATCTTATCTATTTATGAAATAATCAATTATTTAATAATCACTTATTTTATAAACACTTATTGAACTGATTTGTTTAAATTTATTTGGTTAAAATAAGTAATTATCTATGTTTTTAATATATTTGTTTGAACTGTTTCTTTTCAAAATAAGTTATTTTCTATTTATTTGAAAAAGTAAATTCTATCAGTTTATGAAATAATCAATTATTTGATAATTACTTATTTTACAAACACTTATTATAATTTTAAATAAATTTATCCATTATAATTTTAAATAAACTGATCTATATTTATTTATAAAATAACCACTTATCTAGTAATAAATTATTTTATAAACACTTATTATAATTTTAAACAAATTTACCTATTATGAATTGCCATGGCTTTTCTTTCTTATGTTTTACGAAAATTAAATGAATGAAGTCTCATCACCAAGACACGGTATAAAATAGATAATTAAACTTTTAAAATATAAAATATAAATTTAATTCACAATCGTGTTTAGAAATAATATTATTATAAAAAAATTCATATTAATAATTTAAATTTATACTTTAAAGAAATTAATTTCAGCCCACTAGTTTTAAATTGATATATTAATGCGTAAATAAAATTAAAAACTCCTAGTTATAAATAAATCACTTAATTAATGTCACTTTTAATTGATAAGTTTTTTTATTTTGTTTTTTTAATGTTTTAAAAATATTATTTTAATATTTAAATTATATTTTTGACATATTTTATCTATTTAGATTGAAATATTAAAAAATTAATATATTTTTGACATGTTTTGATCCACTAATTTTTTAAATAAATCTATTTTAGTCTATTAAATTTTTAAGTTACTATGGATTTAATCCATTAAATTTACAAAAACACTCATAACAGTGCTATGTTAGTTCTAAGAAATCATTAACAAAGTTAAAGTTTTCATTCAAATAAATAAAAAATATTAAAAACAATATAACTTAAAATATCAAAATAATATTGTTAATATATTAACCAAAATTCAAAAATAAAAAGTTTAATTGACTAAAATAACATAAAAATAAAAATAATATATTGACAATATATGATAGTATAATTAATTAATTTTTATAAAATTATTTTAACAATTATATAAATAAAGTAAATAAAAAGTTATGATTTTACTGTATAAAATTACGCTCATCTTTAAATAACATTAATAAAAATGAGTCACATTACTCTACGTTATCCACACGTTAGAATACCATATACACTATACACTAAGGCCACCCACAACGCATGCTCTCGAAAGCAACAAAAGTTACCAGCACCGTAGCTTCGTAAGCTTTTCCCAGGCACTATTGCTTACCGAAGCAACAGTGCTTCACTTGGGTTTAAATTTTTTTTAATATTAAAATGTTATTATCATTGTATTTACCGTTGCTCAATATCAAGAAGCACTCAAAAAAGAATGTGGAGTGCACATTTGGTGTGCTTCAATCTCGATTTGTGATTGTATGTGATCTTGTACATACTTGGAATATGGATACAATGAAGTATATATTATATGACATACATCATATTACCTAATATAATTGTTGAAGATAAACGACACACATATAATGGTAATTTTGATCACCATTATGAACACTCATCAACAATTTCAAACGGACTTAATAGAACATATTTTAGAACGTTTTTTATGCGATATTTAGTCAAATTAATTATTATTTTTATTATGTAACTTTTAATATTTAAATTAATGTCTTCTATGTTTTGTTATTTGTGTGGAATTAATGAATTTTATTTTTTTTAAATAAATATATTTTAGTTGTGTGTATATTTTTATTTTTTTAAAATAATAATATTAATCTAAAAATTTTAATTTTTAAACATTAATTAATTTATCAATAAGACAATTATAATAATAAATAAGTTATTAACAAAATATAACAAAATAAGTTCATGGTAGGGTCATGGGATGCAATAAAAAAATAATTACTTCATTGTGAGGATTATGTCTAATAAGTGAAATGTAAAAATAAATTATGAATCCATTTAAAACAATTAAAATAAGTTGCATCTTTGATGATGCTAAGAATATCTTATCCTTATTTAGATTCATTGCCTCACATCAACTGTAGATGTTTCTTTCCGTATTGGTATAACTTTCCACATTGCTAAGAATATCTTATCCTTATTTAGATTCATTGTCTCACATCAATCGCATACGTTTCTTTCCGTATTGGTATAACTTTTCACATTACCAATCTAGCATTGCTTCTCATCATCTCATGCTATGATATTTTTTAATTAAGTAAAAAGAAATATAGGGAAATAAATTAAGAAAAAATAATATAAAATATAAGATTATTTATATTGTAGGTTATTTAATAAAATTGAAAATAAATAATATATATAAAATCATTTTGATCTTTTCAATATATAAAGATAAATTTAGGCTTAATTGCATTTTATCCCAAAATTAATTTTTTTTTATAATTTTGGTCCTTCAAAATTAAATATTTTACACATTTGACACCTTTATTAATTTTTGGACGTGGACTATTAATTTACTGTTAATTTAGATAATGACTATGTTAATTTTTTTGTTAATTAAATTATTAACACAAATTAACTATTAATTAATTAATATTATCATTAATTCACTAATTAAATAACTAACAACATATAACAACACTTTTTTTTTTTTTGAAATCATGAGACTATTGAGTCACATCAATATACACTTAATGTTTGAGAGACTTCTTGAATTCTACAACCTATGTCATATGATTGGACATTCTATCTTAAATTGTAGGCATAGTAAGCCAAGAAGGACATGAGGAAACATGCTCTCAAGGGTAAGCCTCATAACAATGACAACAAAGATGATTATGAGATAAATGTTAAGGATGGAACACTAATGAAGAAATTGTTAGGAATGATGAGATTGGAACAATGGATATAGAGACTGTTAATATGAAAACTAATGCAATTAGGATTACTATTCATGAGGAATCTAGCGAGACCGAGCAATTTCCTAATACCGACCCGAGGGTAATTTCAACTGTTGCTTCTTAGAACCCCTGACACTACTAGTCGTGTGAGGAATTGGGCAATTTAGTAAGATGAAGAGAATGCAAGGAGCAGCTCACCACAGGTTATTTTTGCAGCTATGCCTAGTCTCACTTTAGGACATAGTGTCTCTGTGGATGTAGAAGTTTCTATCTCCCTACTTGGACATAATCTTAGGTCCTTGGGGTCATAATCCTCCAAGTTGTGATGCATCTCCAAGTTCTAGCGAATTTAAAACTTATCTCACAATTCCTTTTAGGTAGGAAGGAAAAGGTCCTCACCTCCCCTCCATGAGCATGTCATGATGAAAGATAAACTCAAGATGAAGAAGAATAAAGGAGAGATAGTGCAACCTAATAATACTTATAATTTTCATAATAGTACTACATCTCACGCTCATTAAGTTATTTTGTTAGTTTCTATTTTGATTATGAGTTTTGACCTAGTCTCCTATGTTATTGTTAATTTTATTTTCGGTTGGTTTTGACCTAGTTCTTCCACTTTTACTTATTTTTTCTCTTTACTTTATTAATAATACAAAGTTAGAGGGTTTATGACGGAGGTAAACAGGGAATGTCAACTTAATTGGAACGTTTTAATCTCTTTTTGAAACTTTCTATGCAACTTCACGTAAAAAAAAAAAAGAAAAGTATTTATCCATAAATAAAAGAATGAAGCACCGACATTTTAACATGATGGATAAAATATCTGTGGTTGTAAACTTGTATTATGCGCGAATTTACCGAGTATCAATTTGTGATACGAGAATTTGAAGAAGAAATTATCCAGTAGTGTTTTTGGTTACGAGAAAAGAAAGAATAAAATAAAATAAAATAAATATTTTTTTATTATTGTTTTTTGTTTAAGTAAGAAATGAAAAGCGTAGTCTCCAAGTATCATGTGTCTACAACCAAAAAAAAAAAAAGGTTATGTATGGATTTGATAGAATAAAACAATTAGATGTGATGCACATATAGTTAACAATTCATATAACAATTAATACAATATTATTTTCTATGTCTATCTTATTCTATCTTCTTTTTTTTTTTTTGGTGAACAATCTATCTTATTCTATCAATGTTTATTATAATTCAAATTCAATTTTCTCTATCTTTCTTTTTCTTTGTTGTAAAATTTGGTTTTGGACTTCTCGTTTAGTTTAATTTAACTCTAGATTAAAACAGTTAAATAGAATTTAATTTTAAAATTCTGAAAGACAAATAGTATAAGAATTCTTTTTTTATTAAAAAAAAACGTGAGAATTGATTTCTGACGATAAAAAAACAAAAACAAACATTATTTTATTTTATTTTTAAATTAAACTTAATATAAATGAGTTTAATGATTATACACATAAAAAAAAAATTATACTATAAAATAGATTGTCAGACAATTAGAAATCACACACACACATATGACAGAGTTATTGCACGTTTCCATAATAATAATTCAAGGAATGAAAATATCCGAAGAATATTTTCTTTTAACATATTAACTATAAAGAACCTGCTTTAGGGCGTCTTTCTTTTCATTTGCCAAATCAACATTAATATTGTTTTGGGGATGATTACTGAATCAATTGATGATGTTCTTAACAATTCACATATTCATAATACCAAAATTTTGGTATGGATGAATTTAAATAGTAGATATACAAAAGCAAAAACACTATCATATAACGAGTACCCTACGACCTACGTTAAAGGAAGCAAAAACGCTATCATGTTATGCAATGAGTTTGAGATAAATGCTACATATAGATGCAATTGATGAGTAAGGTCATTGGTGTACAACATATTATTTGCAACTTTAATTTGTTGTTGGCTAATCAATTATCAAGACCTGATAATATATGGAATCATATTTGACAATATTGGGGTGATGGCAAATCTATTTCAATTGCATGGTATTATCGAGATTCGAGTTTTATAATACCAAATTTATGTTAAAATTGTTTCATAAGTTCTATATTTATTTATTTTTTTGTATTTTTTCTCACTTTAATTTTATGAATTCAATATTGCAGATTTAAATTTATCGCTGGAAGCGTTGAAGATTTTTCCAGTCACTAAAATTTTAAATTATTATGACTTCTAAAAAAAGATATACCTTTCACTAATTAATCACTATATATGAATGAAGTTTTCCCTTAATTACTTAGCGTCAAAGCAATGTAGATAGATGATTACTAGTTCAATCCATGATCTTGTCATTTTTTTACTATTATTTCATCTCGATCTGTTGTCTTGGCAACAAAGCAAGAGTTAGATAGCCAATTAAGCAAAACGTATATGTGCATGTTGGAATACTTTAGAAATACTTTTAGAATATGAAAATATGAAGAAAAAAAAAACGAGATTAATTTTTTTAAAATATTAGCATTATCTTTTTATTCTTTATAAATCTTTTAGAGTTGTAGTGTCCAAAAAATACCTATATTCTTTTTTTTTATTTATATATTGAGAAATGTTAGGATATTGTTTCTCTTATACTTTTTAGACATTTTTTTTAATGATCGATGGAAATATATTAAAAATTATTTAGATGAATTTTACATATCATTCACGTAGAGCGTATTAAAATAAAAGAAGAGTGTTAGACTCCTATTTGTTATATATTACGTTACATAAAATTAAGTTGGAAGTTTAGATTGGCTTTATACAACTTTTCAACAAAAATAAAATAAAATAATAATTTAATTAGATAAACATTCCATATCTAACGTACAAACTACTCGAAAAGTTGGTGTACAAATGTAGGAAAAATTTAGATTAGGAGTGAACAGAAGTCCGGTTGATTTGAGCTTAGAAAATATTTAAATCTAAATTAATATTTTAGTACATTTTAAAAAAAAAGTATATATTACGCTAAATTTGTTTTATACGAACGAGAGATATCAAATTGATTGATATGATATTTTATAGGTTAAATATCAGTCATTCATATTTTACTTTTTGTTGAGTTTGATTCTTTATGTTTTAAAAGGTTTAATTTGATCATTTATATTTTTAAAATGACTCAATTTAATTCTTCATGTTTTAAAAATTAGTTAAAATGGTTCAAACAAATATGATTTTTAATTTTGTAACACGATTTTTAACTGTTTTTTTTTTTTTTTACTAATTCAATATATAAAAATTATTTAATTAGATTCACTTACATGATAACTATAAAATTCAACTAATATTTGAATAAAAAAATGACGATAAACATAATAAAAATTTCATGAAAAGTGTATCTTACCAACAACTGAATTAAAATCTAATATTAATTTTCTTTTTTAATTATTTATGAGACTCATTTTTTTACAAGATTTTCATTATGTTTGAATATCTTTTGATTCTTACATCAATTAATTTTCACAATTTTCATGTAAGTGAATTTAATAAAATAATTTTTACATCTTAAATTTCTAAAAAAAATTAAAATCATATCACAAAATTGAAAACATTGTTTCAAAATGAATATTTTGACTCATTTTAAAAACATAAAAAATTAAATTGAGGTTTTTAAAATATAAAAGGACTAAATCAAACAAAAACTAAAACATAAAGAATTCAAAGTATGTTTAACCTATTTTATATTATATGAACTTTTAATCCAATAATAAATTTTGGGATAAAATTATTTAATTTAAAGTTATTGAGCGGTGTAATATTTGTGTAAGCTATACCGATTTTATTTGATGTCTAATAATAATAATAATATATCTAATAAGAAAGTAAATTATGTAAAGATAAAACTGCTCTAGTCTTGTAAAAGTAAGTAAAAGTAACTTTTTCTTTGATTTCTAATTTTCTATGGGAAGGATTCAAACCATGGGTGGATGTGGATCACACAGTTTTTTCTTCTTCTTAATTTTCATTCCACCCCTTAGTGGTGCCAAATTGTGGAAAGAATTAAAGCTACTCCACTCCATGCTTTTAAAATTAGGTAGATTATTGATGTAGAAAGATGACAGCAAAAGGTAGAGGTTAGAAAGTAATAACTGTATAGGTTAATTATTTGTAAAAAAAAAATAAAGAAACAAAAAGAAAATGAGAAAATGAACATGCACCGTTAATTCATCGCAATCTTTTATTTCCTTTGGTAATCTTAGCTTGTAAGGTTTTGGTGGTGTTCTACGAGATTTTGCGGGCAATTGGATTACGGGTTATATGGGCAATTGTGGTTTTACTTCAAACACCACCGCTAAGCTATGTGCTATTTTCCATGGTATTAAACTTGTCCATACAAAAGGTTTCTCTAATGTTATTTGTGAGACGGATTCCACCACTTCTCTGAAATTTATCATTGAGGGGCTTGACGTTGTTCATCCTCATGCAGGTGTGGTTTCGGCCATTCATGATTACGTACAACTACCTTGGAATATTAGCTTCAAGCATACACTTAGACAATGAAATAATGTGGCAGACATTCTTGCTAAGTCAGGAGCCAAAGTCAGGAGCCAAATCCTCCTCCCCGTTTATTTTATTAAATTTTTGTCCAGCTTCAGCTTCAAATTACTTAGTTGTTGATGGCTCAGACACTCTCTTTTGTAGGCCTTAATGCCATTTTTTTTAATTTCTTTATTCATAAAAAAAAAATCATAAGTAGATAAATTTTATAAAATTATTCTAAAATTCATTAAAACGGCGAATTAGAAACATAACATTAAATTTAAAAAAAGATATATATAGAAAAGAAAATACATAGAAGACTAATAACTTTTCAAAGTCGGGAGTGAAATTGCAGCCGAAAATGTAAACCTAATACAATAGAAATATTCCGCGTCTTGGGTACTATAAAACCTTGTTCGGTAGTTCCATGGTTATTACAATTTACAAGTATCCCCTGTATATTAAGTTTTGAGTTTTTTCTTCTTTCTTAACTTCAAAACTCATTCTGTCCAAAAACAAAACTTCAATATTCAGTTGTTTTCCTCACCTGTTGCAGTTCTCATTAAGGAGGACAGGAGAAAATTACAGATTCCTTGGAAGCATCGATTGTTATTTCAGAGGCATCAATCTGATTTTCATTGAAGTAATTTTTTAACTTTATTCTTACATTGGTATCATATATATATAGTTTCCAAATATTTCTTTATACAACAACAAAACTTGCATGTAATGGTAATTTAATTATACCGTGATAATTAATTAGCTAATGACACATAAAACTCATCTTATATTATAACACTGCGATTTTTTTGTGGCAAATAAATATTAGATGATAAAAGTTTGATACCCAAAAGGTAAAATTAAGTTTAATTTTTCCAGTAAAAAAATTAAATGAGGTTTTACCGATACTAACTATAATGGTCATAATAATAATAATAATAATTATTATTATTTATTATTATTATTAATTTATATGATTCAATTATTAATTTGTCAAAAATGATTGAAGGTAAAATTTACAATTAACCCTTTATGCTATTTTCAAAAGACAATAATAAGTGACTTTTGGTGGTGTTCTTAAAATTTTCAAAGCTGCTGACTTACCTCTCATCAACATATAAATTAGAATAACCATATGAATGAAAGTATTGTTAGGAATTATTTTTCAACAAGAACATTTTAGGAAATTTTGTTAACCTCTTACTATTTTTGTAAAAAAATATCTACAGCAAAAAATAAACTTGTATCACAATATAAACTATTTATCAGAAACTAAAATATAATTTATATGTTAAAAATATTTATTCGATATAAAGTTTAATTATAATACAAGTTACGTATCCAAAATTATTTTTTTATTATAAATTTTATTTATATTAAATATATTTATTTCGTAAGTTACACAAACTAAAATACTAATTTAATCAAACTCCGCCGATGTTTATTGTGGATGAAACAAAAGCCTGATTAAAATGAGAGAATTCATTAACGGTGGTTAGTCAATTTTTTTTTACATACTAATAACATAATCTCATTTGAAAAAATCAATAAATATTACGTACCCATAACATAATAACAAAATAAATGTTAGTTATTGATTTCCGTAAAAAATTAAAATGGTAACAAATGAAATTATTAGCTTTTACACGTAACAAAATCAATAAATAATGCATACCGATAACATAATAACAAAATAAATGCTGGTTATTGGTTTCCGTGTAAATTATTAACTTTTACATATAACATCTTTGATTTGTTTTAATCATAACTCTTTCTTTATATGATTGTTAAAATAATTTTAATTGATTTATCATAAATAAAATTATAATAAAGTAAATTATAAAACTTTGTTATACTCTTAATGTATTATCATTTTTCTTTTATTTTTATTGTGGCAATCATAACTTGTTCCTTTGCTTAAACAAGGAAAGGACGTGAAAGGTTGGTTATTAAATTACTGATCATGGAAGATACTGCACAACTAGTTGCCTTTTCAACGAAGAAGAGTCGTTTTGGTGTTCCTGAAAAGCCAAAATTCAGTGTTGGGTTGGATGTAGCATTGAGTGAGTTGAAGGTGGAACTTCTCAACGAAGGTGTATCCATTACTTTGTTGACCGGTTTGGGAGGATCCGGTAAAACTACTTTAGCTACAAAGCTCTGCTGGGATCAACAAGTCACAGGTAAGAATTGAATTAACATCCTTAATTTATATTAAAACTAATTTCTTAATTATTTGAAAAATATTATACGATGATAAAGATAATAATACATCAAATGATGAAATAAAATAATTTTATAATGTCATTCAATTATAATCCTTAATTAATGATATGTTGTGATGATAAAAATAATAATACATCAAGTGATGAAATAAAATAATTTTATAATGTCATTTAATTATAATCATTAATTAATGATATGTTAATAGGATCGTATAAAATTATTGTTTGTGTATCATGACTTAATATTTAAGCATAATCAATGCTATTCATTAGTTATTAAAGTTATTTATACTTAGTTTTTACAATTTTCATATGAACTTTATTGTTCCTACACGCCATACACTTACTTCAATCCATATATGAGTAGTCAAAATACTGCAAAATACATTCCAACGGTGAAATAATAGTACAAAATATTTTAGTCAAAATGTGTCATAAAATCAATAAATACCGATAACAGTGCCATTATAGCTGGCGGTTATTATTGGGTTTGTAATGTCACATTCTTCTTGACTCGTTTTCCCAACAAGTTTCTTGATATTTTATTTTGAATGAGGTCTAATTCTCTCCAAGTAATTGCTTAAATAAGCATTCGATTCTTATTTGTGGATGAAAATTCGGCAACTTCAATAATACTAACTTTTTTATTAAGAAAAGTACCTTATACGTGCCTTTAATAGATCAAAAGATCATATCACATGCATTTTTTTTTTTATTGTAGCAAATGTTATTTTAATAGATTAAAGAAGCATATTCTCATGACCTTATATTCTTTGTTGTTTAGTGCTCACGTTATAGATACTTAGACTTGTTTCCATTCTTTTTATAAATATGATTTAATTTTATTTCAATTCTTTAATTTTTTTTTTATTTGTCTTTTTTTTTAATATTTTATAGATTTTAATTTTTTTTTTAAATGATCCTTTACCAATGAATAGTTATGATGTGTCATTTAGTCTTATCAGAGTTATTTTATCCTGTTGTACATGATAGATGTAGTAAATTATTTTATTGCAATATATGCACAGTTAAATTAATACATTGTGGCTCACACAACTCTTTGATCTAACTAGGTAAATTCAAGGAAAATATATTTTTTGTCACCTTCTCAAAAACACCCAAGTTGAAGATCATTGTAGAAAAACTAATTGAACACTTTGGAATTCAAGTGCCTAAGTTTCAAAGCGATGAAGATGCAGTTAATAAATTGGAAGTTTTGCTAAAGAAATTTGAGGGAAGCCCAATGCTATTGGTTTTGGATGATGTATGGCCTGGCTCAGAAGCCCTTGTGGAGAAATTCAAATTCAATTTATCAGATTATAAAATTTTGGTAACTTCAAGAGTGGCATTTTCTAGATTTGGCACTCCATGTGTCTTAAAACCACTTATTCATGAAGATGCAATTACCCTTTTCCGTCACTATGCTCTATTGGGTAGCAACACCACTTTAAATACACCTGATGAAGATATAGTCCAACAGGTACTTGTTCTTACTTTTCCACGTATAAATATGCTCTTATCTAAAATGCAGTCATTGAACTAATAAGAAATGCATGGAAAAGGGAATGGTTATAGTTTTATACTGTGGGGGCAATTATAATATTTTATTTATGATAAGTTAATTTTCAAATATATTTTTTTGATACACTTTTTTTAGAGTTGAAATTCATTAAAAATTACAGAAAAAATAAAATGAGAGCATTAATTAGGATGTGGGACTATCCAATTTGACGTGGGACTACTTAATTTTGTAATTTTTTTTTATAAATTTTAACCAATTAAAAAGAATATCTCCAAAAGTGTATTGGAAAATGTGTTTTTAGCATTTCTCAAACTATTTTATACTATAAGTATATTATTGGTAGAAAAATGATTAGGCATCGCATATCTGATTTAAAAAAAAAAAAACTATCACATTTTTATGTTCCCTAACCAATTAATGTCTATATAACTAAAATTTAAATTTTACAATTTACAAATAAAAAATATACTTAATTATGTGTCATATGAAGATATGGTAGAGAGTATAATGATAGAATATATGTAATAAATCGTCTCTAAGTAGTTGATAATTTTTGCACCAAGTGATAATCTTATATACTTTCACCTTGTGTCACCTAATAAGTGATAAACAAACTATATTTACTTGCACTGATTTTGCAGGTTGTGAAAAGTTGCAAAGGTTTACCACTTGCCATTAAAGTGATTGGCATGTCACTGAGTGATCGACCTTATGAGTTGTGGCAAAAGATGGTGAAGGAATTGTCACATGGTCATTCTATACTTGATTCCAACACTGAATTGCTAAGCTACCTCCAAAAGATCTTAGATGTGTTGGAAGATAATACATTGATCAAAGACTGCTTCATGGACTTAGGCTTATTTCCTGAAGACCAAAGAATTCCTGTTACTGCTCTCATTGATATATGGGCAGAGTTATATGGACTAGACAATGATGGCATAGAAGCAATGTCTATCATCAACAAATTAGAGTCCATGAATCTGGTTAATGTCTTAATTGTAAGGTACAATCAATATCTTATTTCCCAAATCTTAATATAAATAACATGAATTATACCTAGAGTATAGACTTAAGGGTCTACTTGTATAAACTTATATAGAAAGAGTTTAGTAGAAAAAATAAAATAAATTTCTCTATATATTAAAATTAGTTTCTCTTGATAATTAATTTGTAAAGTCTTACATATTTTAAAAGAATTATATGAAAAAATTTGAGAAATCAATTTTAACTTATGGAGAAATTAATTTTATTTTTTTAATATTTTATTATTCCAACAGTTCTTTAGAAAAACAAATCTTAAAGAGCTATAAATGTAAGTAGCAATTGGTTCTTTTTATATATATTCTAAAGACACGTTATCTTAGACTTAATTTAAACTTCCTACTATTTAATTTGTCATTTTATTTTATAAGATTGCTATGAGATTTGTAAGTAAACTATCTCACAGAGTATGTACTTTTAATTGTGTGCGAGAATATTTCTTCATAAAGAATTAATTTCTGCTAACTTACACAGGAAAAATACAAGTGACTCAGACAATTATTTCTACAATAACCACTTCATAGTCATTCATGATCTTCTAAGAGAGCTAGCAATTTATCAAAGCACCCAGGAACCAATTGAAGAGAGAAAAAGATTGATTATTGACACAAATGAAAACAAAAGTGAATGGGGGCTGCTTGACAAGAAGCAACAAGGCATGTTCACACGCATATTGTCAAATTGTTTTAGATATTGTGTTAAACAAAAAATACCACAAATCCATCCCACATTGTCCATATCAATTGGTTAGTTATCTTATATGTGTACCTTAATTTGTCTTAAGTACATAAATTTTTACCTACAAATTAAGTATAGACATTATATAATTGGCATAATCATATATGGGTTGCTTTTGCAGATGAAACCTGCAATTCCTGTTGGTCAGAAATGCCACCAACTCCTCAAGCTAAGGTTCTGATTTTAAATCTTCGAACTAATCAGTACTCTTTTCCAGAGACCATGGAGAAAATGAGCAAACTAAAAGTTCTGATAGTCACAAATTACAGTTTCCATGCCATTGAGTTAACCAATTTTGAGCTACTTGGCTCTTTATCCAACGTGAAAAGAATTAGACTGGAGAGGATTTCTGTTCTTTCATTTGTCACATTGAAGACTCTTAAAAAATTATCCCTCTACATGTGCAATTTGAATCATGCTTTTCAAAACAGTATCATCCTAATTTCGGATGCATTTCCAAATCTAGTAGAGCTGAGCATTGACTATTGCAAAGATCTGATGTTGTTGCCTACAGGGATTTGTGATATTACCCCACTAACGAAGCTCAGTGTTACTAATTGCCACAAGCTTTTGACACTTCCACAAGAAATAGGAAAGTTGGTGAATTTGGAACAGCTAAGGCTCAGTTCTTGTACTGATTTGGAAGGATTACCAAATTCTACTGGAAGGCTTTCAAATCTAAGGCATCTTGACATCTCAAACTGCATAAGCCTTTCTGATTTACCAGAGGAATTTGGCAATCTGTGTAATCTAAGAAATCTCTGCATGACAAGTTGTGCAAGGTGTGAATTGCCATCTTCAGTGGCGAATCTTGTGAATTTAAAGGCAGTGGTATGTGATGAAGAGACGGCTGTTTCATGGGAAGGATTCGAAGCTATGCTTCCCAATCTGCACATAGAGGTGCCTCAGGTGGATGTTAACTTGAACTGGCTTCATTCAGTTAGCAACTAAGCCCAAATTTGTATTGGATTAGACGTTGTGAATACTATGTTACTTGAAGGAGTAGGAGATTTCATGTGTGTTGTGTGTAATGTCATGGGTGGACATACATGCTCTATGATGCCCACAAAATTATTGTTTGTTTTTTTTATTCTACTTTTGAGATTTGGTTTTGTATAATATGATTCTTATACTCACATATTTTAATTTTGTCATAGTGATTCACATTTTATGGGTCTAGACAAAACCATTCTTAAAGGTCCTTACATATAAGTATGGTAAAATTTAAATATGTATTCTATATAAAAGAAAAAAAATCAACAAAAAAATGTTTTATTTCAATGAATAAAATTTTAAAAACTCTTTAAGAAGATGTATTACGTTTTATTTTTCAATAAACTTTTATGCTATTTTTAATGGTACAAAGAAAAACACACAAATTACAAGGAGGTGGATATATGGAAGGTCTTTCAATGGTACAACAAAGCATGGGGGGTGTTCTGTGCGAACAAGAAAGATAAATTAGGAAACAATTTTGGGTTCGTGAGGTTCTTAGACATCCACAATGTTTTTGAGTTGGAAAAACAACTAGATCATCATATTCAAATTGGGAATATTAAAATCATGGTTAATATACCTAAGTTCAATAGAGATCACAGTAACCCGTGTATGCGCTCGGACAACTTACCCTTAAGAGGTAGACTTGTGACAGTTCTAGTATGAGGATGGCACATAAAGGACTGGTCGTACGCATAGACCATGATATATAGAAGGAGGTTGATAGAGAGCAAACTGAAGGAGAAGAGGAAAAAACTTGCTCAAGAGAAGGAAAAAAAATGGTGGGGGAGAGAAATTAAAGTTACACCAAAGAATGACGAATGGCTCGACAAGTGTTGGATTGGAAGATTAAAAGATCTATCGTGTTTCAACAGATTGGAGGATGTGTACGTTCTTGAAGGAGATGGCTTGATTAAGTTGAAATACATTTGGAACGATATGGTGCTCATACATGGTTTGTCGGATACTTTATCTTGGGAAGGTTTAAACACGGACAGTGAAGCGTCAATTTTTTATTCGGTAGAAAAATGGAATCCTAAATCAACGTTCAGTAACAAGCTTGTCTGGATTCATTGTTACGGAATCTCATTGCATGTTTGGGGTGAAGTGGGCTTTGCTTTTGTCTCTAGTACATTGGGAGAATATGTTTCTACGGACAAGGCATCTTTGATGTTGGATAGATCTGATTATGCTCGAATTTTGGTTAAAACATCGTATTCTAAATACATTGTTCAGAATGAAAATTTGATGATCAACGATTCTATGTATACTATAAGGATGATTGAAGAAGGATCGTCCTCATCTTACAAATGCAATTGTTAGAAATGGAGAGTCGGTAGCGACACATCTGGGCCTAAACTCAAACCTTCTGTTAAGGAATCTCCTGTTCTAAAACTAAAGCCTCTCCCTTCCAACTTGAAATATGTTTTTCTTAACCCTCCTATGTCTTTGCCAGTTATTATTACTATAGGTTTATCAAAATCAATGGAGGACAAGCTCTTGTGAGTCCTTCGTGAAAATAAAGAGGGATTTGGATGGACAATGCATGACATAAAGGGCCTAAGCCCTACTACATGCACCCATAAGATTCACATGGAGGATGGATTTGAGCCCAAAGCATTACTATAAAGGCGGCTCAATCCAAACATGAAGGAGGTGGTAAAAGATGAGGTGATAAAACTCCTTGATGTGAGCTTGATTTACCCCATCTCTAACAGTAAATGGGTGAGCCTGGTGCAATGTGTCCTTAAGAAGGGGGACATTACTGTGATGGAAACTGAAAACAGGGAGCTCATTGTGGTAAGGAAACCAATCGAGTGGCGAATGTGTATTGATTATCGTAAGTTGAATGAAGCCACTTGGAAGGATCACTTCCCTCTCCCTTTTATTGACCAAATGTTAGAAAGGTTGGCAAGACATGAATACTATTGTTGTCTAGATGGGTATTCTAGTTATATGCAAATACTGATGACGCCTCAAGATCAAGAGAAAACTATTTTCACTTGCCCTTATGGTACTTTTGCATATAAGTGGATGCCCTTTGGACTTTGCAATGCTCCTACCACTTTTCAGAGATGTATGATGTCTATCTTTTCTGATATGATAGAGGACTGCATAGAAGTCTTCATGGATGACTTTTCTGTGTTTAGTCCTAATTTTGATAAATGTTTAGACAATCTGAATGCTATTCTTAAAAAGTGTAGGGACTTAAAATTGATTTTGAACAAGGAAAAATGTCAATTCATGGTGCATGAATGCATCATGTTAGGACATAAAGTGTTCGTAAAAGGCATTGAGGTAGACCCTGCTAAGGTGGAGGTGATTGCAAAATTGCCACCACCTTCTTTTGTTAAGGGGGTTAGGAGTTTCTTAGGCCATGTTGGTTTTTATAGGAGGTTCATCAGAGACTTTTCAAAAATTGCTAAACCAATGAATGACCTTCTGACTAAAAATGCATCTTTTGATTTTCTTGATATGTGTGCATGTTTTTGATGTCTTGAAAGAGCGCTTAATTAGTGCTCCGGTGGTAATTGCCTCAGACTAGACACTTCAAGATAGAGTGTTTTACACCATTTACTATGCTAGCCGAACGCTAGATGATGCCTAGAAAAATTATACCACTATCAAAAAAGAATTGTTAGTTGTGGTTTTTGCATTTGATAAGTTCAGGCACCACCTTCTTTAGTTAAGGGGGTTAGGAGTTTCTTAGGTCATTCTGGTTTTTATAGGAGGTTCATTAAAGACTTTTCAAAAATTGCTAAACCAATGAATGACCTTTTGGCCAAAGATGTATCTTTTGATTTTTTTGATATATGTGTGCATGTTTTTGATGTCTTGAAAGAGCGCTTGATTAGTGCTCCGGTGGTAATTGCTTCAGACTAGACACTTCCTTTTGAACTCATGTGTGATGCTAATGACATAATTGTGGGGGCAATTCTGGACCAAAGAAAAGATAGAGTGTTTTACACCATCTACTATGCTAGCCGAACGCTAGATGATGCCTAGAAAAATTATACCACTATCGAAAAAGAATTGTTAGTTGTGGTTTTTGCATTTGATAAGTTCAGGCATTATTTAATTTTGTCTAAAATTATTATTTACACTGACCATGCTGTCATTAAACATTTGTTGCATAAATAGAATGCCAAGCCAAGACTGCTTAGGTAGATTCTGCTTTTGTAGGAGTTTGATATTGATATCAAGATAAGAAAGGGGTAGCAAATGTGGTGGTAGACCATCTATCTCGCTTAGTTCCCACAGTGAGGCAAGCTATCAATGATAGCGAGATAAGGGAGACATTTCCTGATGAACATTTTCTAGCTATAACTGCCATCTCTTAGGATCCTTGGTTTGTTGACATAGCCAAAACTGCCATCTCGAGATCCCTGGTTTATTGACATAGCCAATTATTTGGCTTGCAAGGAGTTCTTGAAACTTTGTAGGAGAAAAGGAAGCTCTTAAAAGATGTCAAACACTACTTGTGGGAGGAGCCTTACCTGTTCGGTGATGGGATAATACGTTGGTGCATCCCACAAGTTGAGGTAAATTCTATCCTTTCTTTCTGTCACTCTAAAGAAGTTGGGGGCCACTTTGGTTCCACAAGAATAGCTCATAAAGTACTTCAATGCGGGTTGTATTGGCCCTTAATCTTTAAAGATGCATGTTAACACTCAATTTTGTCCGTTGTTGTTGTTATTATTATTATTATTATCCCACATGTTGTGTCTTGCTACATCAAGAAAAGGAGAAAGAAAAATATACAATGATATAACATGTTGGGCAAAAAACCCAATCTTTTGCCATTTTTTCATATTCCTCTATCACATGACCATTACAAATTTTGGAACACTACAAAATTGGAATGAAGCTTTAGCAAGCCTAGAAAATCTAAGGAGGGTACAAGCCAAAAAGAGAGAAAAAAAGAAAGAACAATGCAAGCTTCATGAAAAAAGAAGAAGAAAGGAACAATGTAGCTCCATCAACAACTTCATCATCAATTGGCAACTTGATATCATGGCCAGCAGCTCCATCATCCTAGCTAGCCACTCTAGCAAACTAGTTAGGCGCTAAATGGTGGCTGATTTGAAAGGGCAACTGCAAGAAGAAAAATGAAATGATGGAATGAGGAAACCTTCCTAGGAAGGAAAGCTTAAACAATGATTAAAAATAGCAAACCCACCTAGGAAGGAAACCTCATACCTATTGGTTCAAGAGGAATGCTTATAACAATTATAGCATCTAAAAGTTAGTGTTCATAACACTTGTAGCGGAATAACAGGATCTATTGTGCATTCAAAATATACTATAACAACAATAAATGTAAGGGAATTCAAAAATTGTGTACCAGATGTTCGTTCTTGAAGCCTTAAAATCTTTCTACAATTGTGTGAAGACTCTACCACACTGAGACCAATATCTGCCGTCATCAACCCTTTGATGAGTGGAACATAAAACAAAACTAATGGAAAAAGGCTCATTCTGGAATGACCTAAATCATGAGATGATATTCACAAAATCAATTTAATTTGATCATAACTTCGATATTATTTTCAAACATATTTGAAAATAATATATTTAAAACAAACTTCACTAAGTTCAAATAAATTCAAATTGTTTTGCTTTATTTATATTATTTATATCTTCGGTGCTAGCAGAAAAATATAATAATATTTCACTAAAATATTTATTTAATAAAATATTTGCAAAGATTGGAACACTTGTTTGTGTGTGACCCCATAGGTTCAATACTAAGCGTCTAGAGTATGGTATTATTGTCAAACTCTAATTAGTTAACTCATTATTATATTTAATTAATGAATGACTTAAGAAACTCTTTTCTTTTCTTCTTTCATTCAATTGCCCTGGTCAATATCTTAATTATATCAAACTTCAAACTCATTACCCAGAGTTGATGGATTCCTTCTTGATTAGTCATTAATTATACAAGTATTTAATCATATCCAATGTCCATTGTGCCTTGAGACATTAGGTGTCCGGGATTAAAATATAATAAATAACTTGTTAATTACTATGATAATCTCAAGTCAAAGGAAACTATTATATTTGTTCTTGAGAACTTCCTATTGATAATTTAAAGATAATGTTAACCATTAGGAATTCTTACATTCTCAATTGAGTCAGTTCAATAATTACATCCACATGTAATTGTCTATATATGTAATTTAATAAATGAGAACTATGAATCTTTATCTAATAAAGACCATTACACGATCTTTCCGGACTATTGATATCCTATTTACAATAATTCTATGACCAATAACAATTTAGATTAAAATTATAAGAGACTTGTTTCTCATTATTATTCATTATCATCATTTCTATGATGATAACAAAACTCTAGTTTTAATTAAGGACATTATCATATTAACTCAAGTAGTAGAATATGATAATGAAACTATAATAATACTTTATTATTTAGAAATGAATTGGTTACATGATAGATTGAGTCTTGGGCATACACACTTATTCCCAACAATACCTATATATAGGAGGAAACGCAATAGAACACAAGTAAAGGAGATCAAAAGGAGAAAAAGGAGAGATAATAAAAATAGAGGAAAAGAGAGGACAACATGAAAAAGAGCACATCAATACAAAGGAGGAAAGTAATACAGAAAAGGAACAGCAAGAACAGAGAAGAAAAAAATCAAAAAAGTAGAGCAATACAACAAAAGAGAACAACACTGAGTTCGAATTCCCCCAATCCCAAATAGAGACCCAACACAAACAAAGCCACAAAATAAGGCATGAACAAAGCAAAGAACAACAGGCACATAAGCATGGACTCTGAGTTCCAATAGGTAACCAAAATAGAGACGAAACTAGAAATACTTCATACCCATAACACAAGACACCATTTCACAATCATCCCAAACCCAAAATCATAGTCTTAGACCAAATCCAAACCACAAAACTAGTTACCAAAAGACAAACCAATCAAACAGAGAAATTAATTCAAGCCAAAGAGAAATGGAAGAAAAGAAAATGAAAGAGAAACCCACCCAAATCCAAATCACGTGCGGTGTGCCCCTCTTCTACCACCCTACCTCAGTCTTTCCAAGCCTCGCCCTCGCCAGAGTGTTGCCACCCTCGCCCTTGCCCTTGCGCCCTCTCGCCGTCGCCCTCGTGCTGCCACCCTCGCTCCGCTACCCTCGTGCTACCATCAAGCACCACTGCGCGTGCTGCACCACCGTGGTTCAGCCATGAGCATGCCACTCCCCTTTCCCTCTCTCACGCTGCAACTCTCTTAGGTTCCAAAAACCCCCTTTTTCCCATTTTAGCAAATGAATTATGAAACCCTTTCTCCCTGACCCCCTTTTCTTTCCTTCTGAGTTGTGCACCTTTTGGGCTTAAGCCCATCGCGATTTTAAAAAATATGGAACTTGGGCCAACTTTTCTATTTACACCACCGCATTACTAAGTTGAAACATATTTGTTTTGGGTCAGTCCTTTTACTTACAACATGTAAAATTACTAAGTTGCACTTTTTTTTTTGTTTAACTAACAATAGTTGTCTAAATTAAAATCATTTCAAAAAATTAAAATGAATTGACTTGGGTATACACCTCTGTCAATCTTTCAAGTGTCTTTTTAGAATAAATAAGTTGCGACAGTTCAAAAATCCTAAATTAAAAAGTAATAAAAATAATGTCTCCTTTTTTTTTAATAAAATTAATCTTCATAGAAAAATAAATTATTATTTTCTAGTAATGTTTTAGTGAGATAAATGTTTAAAAGTTATAAAGATTTTGCTTAATTAATTAGAGGTAACTGTCTTTGTGACAGATGTTGTAGGGTGTCAATACCTTCCCTACGCGTAATGGACTCCCAAACTCAAATCTCTTTCAAAAACCACTTTTTTTTTTCTAAAAAAAGATTTTTCCGATGTTTTCCTTAATAAGCATTGGTGGCGACTCCTTTGATTCCATACGTTGATTTTCTTCGCCGTCCCGTCGTAACCCTGGTTGCGACCATGCTTTTGTTCGGGCCTGTGATAATTGTCAACGCACTGACACTTTGATAAGGCGTCATGAGATGCCTCAGAATGGAATGCTAGTTGTTGAACTATTTGATGTGTGGGGAATTGATTTTATGGGTCCATTCCCTAAATCTTTTGTTAATGAATACATTCTTGTTGCTGTTGATTATGTTTCCAAATGGGTTGAAGCTATGGCAATGCCTATTAATGATGCTAAGGGGTGGTCAAATTTTTAAAGAAAAACATTTTTAGCCTTGGAACTCCTCAAGCTATCATAAGTGATGGAGGCATGCATTTTTGCAATAAAATTTTTGATAATTTGTTTGCAAAATATGACATGACTCATAAGGTGTCTACTCCTTACCATCCTCAAACCAATGGACAAGTAGAAGTGTCCAATAGAGAGTTGAAGAGGATCTTGGAAAAAATTGTGAGTGCATCTTGTAAGGATTGGTCTCTCAAGTTAGATGATGCACTGTAGGCTTATAGAACGGCTTACAAGACTCCTATTGGCATGTCTTCTTATAAATTGGTTTTTGGAAAAAATTGTCACTTACCTATTAAATTGGAGCACAGGGCCCTTTGAGCCCTCAATTTCCTTAATTTTGATATAAAGTGTGCAGGTGCAAATAGATTACAACAATTGACTGAATTAGATGAGCTCTGTCTAGAAGCTTATGAGAATGCTAAGTTGTACAAGGAGAGGGAAAAAATGGCATGATGGACGCATAAAGGAGCAGGAGTTTGTTGTGGGAGAAAGAGTACTTGTTTTCAACTCCCATCTCTGTATTTTTGTTGGAAAACTATAGTCCAAATGGTATGGTCCTTTCACTATATCTCAAGTCTTTCCTTATGGAACTCTTGAGTTGGTGAAGAAGGATGGCAGCAAATTTAAGATCAATGACAACCAAGTAAAACATTATAAGGAGAGTTTGTTGGGTGTGCATTACAATGCTTTACTAACAAGTTGAATCTCATCCATTCCTGTCAGGCTCATGACGTTAAACAAGGGCTACCGAGAGGCAACCTGGCCTTTGTACTCTTTAATTGTTTTGAACTTTAGATAGTTTTAGTTTTCCATTTCATTGCACTCATTCATTAGTTTTATATGACCGTGGTAAAGCTCAACACGATCGTGTTACATTACAACATGGCTTAGGTCCCCTTCAACAAAGCTGTGCTTAAGTTGTGTTTTAATTTTGGTTAATAAGTCCAACATAGCCGTGGCAAAAAAAAAAAAGATTTTGAATTTCAAATCCAACACAGCCGTGTTGATTTTACCATGGCCGTGGTGGTCTAACGGTTTCATTTTTTTTGTCAGCCTTATTAGGGGTTTTTTGAAACCCTTTTTCCTCATTCTCTTCACACACTTTTCACTCCCTCTTCTCATTCTTTCACTGTGGTTTCTTCCTCCATTATTCTCTCTACATTTCCAATAAGTAGATCTTGCATTCTTCAATTTCTATCCTTTATATTGGTACATGGGTTTTGTACTTCACTGGTTTAGTTGTTTTTATCAATTTATTTTAGGTTGTTAGGTTTCATCTTTTTTAACTAGGTTTCATCTTTGGTGTATGCTTCTGTGTCCACGACCTAGGTACACCCAAGCATGACCGTGCTTTGGGGATTTGTTAAAACTTCATTATGTTCTGTTTCTACTATGGTCGTGGTCCCTGTTACCATGATCGTGTTAATGTTTCTGCAACCACCATAGCCATGTTAGTAGTAACATAGCCATGCTTGTGTGGTTTCTTAGTCTCATCTACCACGATCGTGGGAATTTCTACCATGGCTGTGCTTTGTTTTATTAATGTTTTCTTTTGTTATATGTTACCACAGCTATGGTCCCTGTTACCATGGCCGTGTTGCAATTCTCGAAAAAAAAAAACCAACACATACACTTTGCTAACACAACCAACGTCTTTTTTGGTTACACCTTGGCCATGGTGTACTTTCTGTTTTCTTTCTTTTGTAGGTATGGACGGTGTAGGCTCTTTTACTGGTAGGCTTGCTACTGCTAAGCATGCACATTTCACTAGAGGATGCAGATCCATTTCTAATGTTGGCTAACGACCTCCAATCCCCCAGCAGTTCATGGACTGCTACACAAGACTTACCTTAGAAGAGTTCACTCCCACTCGATGCTTTGACAACATAATTTTAGAGTAGTTCAGGATGTTAGAGAGAGTTTGGAAGCTAGTACAAGTCATTGGCTGGGAAGGGGTTGTCGATATTGATGAGCCCACTTATATTCAACCATCACTCGAGTTCCTTGCCACATGTAGGGAGTGGTTACCAGAGGAGGATGAAGCCACTAACATCGATGAGCATGCTGACCTCTCGAAGCATATGGTTAATTTTTACATGAGGGGGGAGGAGCGTACATTGCCTTTATTCAACTTCAATGTCGCATTGGGCTTTGAGAGTGAAGATACCATCCTCAATGATGATTATGCTACATCGCTTCGAAGTGTGCCTACCACCTTTAATGATGCCATTGCTTGGAACGAGTTGATAGGGCTTGGTGATTACAATCCTAGTAAATCCAAGTCCACAAAGATTCACAATCCCATTCTTCGCACACTTCATCGTTGGCTTTCTGGTTCTGTTTATAGGAGGAAACTAAGTGATAGTTGTGTAGGTCAATGTGATCTATTCACTCTTTGGTGTATGGTTCATAGGCACCAAATAGATGCGAGTCTTTCTTTTATCTGCCATTGCTTGACCGTGAGAAAGTGGACTTCTACCAAACACACCATCCATATTCGTGTCGGCTCTTTCATTACTGGATTTTCTCGTTACTATGATTATCCATTAGAAGCCTTCCTTGAACTCATTCCGATGGAGATTATCTCTGTTGACACCTTGTACCGGATAGGGATCTTGATCCACAATGATGAGCGATAGTTTATTCTTGCACCACACTCTCTGGTGGCACAACAGGAGGGTCAACAAGATGCAAAGGGGGTCCACATTTAAGAGGAACCTCAGATTGATTACACCGCGGTGATTGCTAGACTTGACGCCTTCGAGTTGGGCATATACAACAAGTTTGATGTGGCTAACATGCGCATTGACACTCTGGACGCTGGACTAGCCACTCAAGCTTAGACCTATATTGACTAGACAACCAACATCTTGAATGCCATTTAGCAACTTCAAGACCAGATGTGTGACAGTCATTTTCCACCTCCAATTTAAGCTTCTGTGGAGGTTTTCATCCTTGTACATATTTATTATTTTCAGTCTTTAGTTTTATCCTTATTTTATTTTCTTGTTATTGCGTCGAGGACTACGCATGGTTTGTTGTTGGGGGGTTGTTAAAACTTCACCGTTTTCGGTCACCCCTATTTTGAACTTGTTATGTCCTTATTTTCATGGTCTAGAAGTCTTGATTTAACTTAGTTATTGTTGGACTTTTGAATCTCAGTGCATTGAGCCTTTTATATATGTTACATGTTGTTCTCATGTGCATCTGATTCTAGGGATTGTTATGAAAAAAAAGACAAAGATTAGCAATATTCCCCCTTTTAGAAGCATTTGCCCCTGAGTAACCACTAAATTGTGAGATTTTGAGCCTTCCAGGGGTCATGTCACTATTCACCCCAAATTTCTTTTGTGATTGATTTGTGTCCCCCATTGTTTTTTATGTTCTAGATTTTGTTATGATATGCATTTCGATAAAATTCTTTGTATGCATATGCCACTGCAAAAGGCTCAAAGTTACCTTAGTCACCCCTTTTGAGCCTGATGTTAATATTTTTCTTGACACCCATTCATTATTGGTATATATGATTGCATGGTAATCCTAGAATACTAAAATGAGCGATTAAGGATGAATATACTGAAAGAAACCTCCCCTTAAAGTGTTGTTGTAGACCCTCTTTAGTTTTAAGTAAATAATAATAATAATAATAAATTCTTATAATTAGTGGAGGCACATTTATACATGTAAAAAAAAGGGAGGAGAAATAGAAGAATAAATAGTTTGCTCAGCTCAGGAGTCAAATGCGAGATCACTTAACATGCTTGTGAGATATATGTATGAATTGGAGGAGAGCACTTGTTTGACCTTTCATTTCTCTTGTCTACCTACATGTTGAGCCTTAGCTCTACCATACCTTGGTAGCCTCTCTTTGTTGCATGTATGCATTGATGTTTGACTTTGATTTGATTGATTACCAGACTCGGACAACATGATTTGTTTGGGGGCGTTTTGAGTGGTTTATTCTACACTTGAAACAATGAGTGATGTGTAAGGTGAGTGTGTGTGAACTACAATCTTTGGTATAATGCGATGCTTGGGGGGAATCATTTGAGTCTAATTGAGTTCTTTAAGTAATTTCTCTCTTTTCTCTGATGCACCTATGATACAATTATGTTGTTTGTGATAAGTTGGTGGCTCGGTGTTTGGATTCTTAGTGTCTTGAAATTCTTTGTTGATCTTGAACTCTAAAATTACTTGAGGACAAGAAATGTTCAAGTGTGGGGAGGCTTGATAAACTGCTTTTTGGTGTTAATTCTAGGGTGATTATTGTCATGTTTTCAACTGGATTCAATCATTTTTGTATTGGCAAACTTCACTTTATGTTATAAGTGTGCAGGAATTTGAGAATTAATGAAAGAAGCTGAAAAGAGGTCAAAACAAGGGATTAAATGCTCATTCTTTAACATGATCATGTTAATATTCAACACGACTGTGGTCATCCTGTAGCACGACTACCACCACGACCATGCTAACTGAAGTTTCGTAATTGTATGATCACCACGATCGTATCAACATAAACGTGTTGATCCTAGTTCCAGTCAATTATTCTATAGCACAAACGTGTTGAGTTGTAGCACAACTATGCTAATCTTTTCTTTTATTAAAAGGAACTTGGGACAACCAAGGTGGTTATCTTCTTTTTCTATGTTTTTCGAGTTATAACTGCTACTGGACATCAAGAATCATCATTCTTCTTCTAAAACTCTCTTTCCTTCTATTTTGCTTATAATTTGTAATGTATATTATGTTCTCCTCTCTGATAATGGGTAACTAACTTCTAAATCAAGGGTTGTGATGTAGTTAATAATTGATAAATCTGAATCCCCAATTCTCTAATTCATTTTGTTAATTAAATTATTGTGTGTTCCTTAATGCATGTTTAAGGAATGGTCATTTTAAACTTGAATTGAATCGGTTTATTGCTTATGATCATTAACAATAAACTATAGATTTACGCTCTAGTTGAGTTTATGAATTTTGTATGATCATTCTCAATTTCTATTCTTCTGATTAATTGATTGTTCTTAATGTTTTTCTAAAGTGAAAAACTTCATATGATCAATTGGGGTTGCATTTTAGGAATAGGGACAATTCTCTTGATCATAGTAATTGTCTAATTAAAATCAAGTTAGTGATTAACATGAATTGAGTTTTAAATTAATCAAACCACAATCCTAGTTTTTAATTATTTCACTTCTATCTCAATCACTTAACATTCTACTTTTTATGCATTCCTCAACAATTAAATTGAATTATAAGAAAAACTCTATTTAAATTCTCAAACTTCTTAGTAAAAAAATCACCATCAGTCTTTTGATTCGATATCTGGACTTAGGTCCACTATTACTATTGCGTAAGATACGCTTGCCCTTAAGCAAGTTTAATTTATGCATCAGTATACTCATTTGTCCAATGGTGTAATTGTCGAGGTGCTTGTATCAGAGGGTAAAGTATGTTGGTATACAAGTGGTTGCTGCTGTTTTTTATGTTGTGTTGCTGACGCGTTTTGTAACTATAATCCTGTAACAAGCTTTTGGTGGTTTTATGCTTTTGTGATTGTGGTTTTGCAGCAAGATAGTTGTTACAAGATTTGTGTAGCATGCTTGCTGGCTCTCTGTACTTTGCTAGTATCTTTCCTTTGTTTCAACCCATCTCGGGTTCTAACAATTGTTTTGGAGACCATGCTTTATATATATATATATATATATACTTTTTTTTTATAAAAAAAAAAGTTTTAATATAACATTATCTCAATTCATTATAATTTAATAATTTTAACTTCTTTGAATTAAAAAAAATCCAAAAATACTTTTAAATATATTTAATTGTTCAAATCTTTTTTTTTTAAAGAAGTAATCGTCACAACAATTAAAAAATAGTTAACTCTAAATGACTAATGCCAGAGGAATCATTACCGCAGGGCATAGAGGGGGAGGTCATAAGCGTCCATACCGTAAAATTGATTTTCGACGGAATGAAAAAAACATATATGGTAGAATCGTAACCATAGAATATGACCCTAATCGAAATGCATACATTTGTCTCATACACTATGGGGATGGTGAGAAAAAATATATTTTACATCCCAGAGGGGCTATAATTGGAGATACCATTGTTTTCTGGTACAGAAGTTCCTATAAAAATGGGAAATGCCCTACCTTTGAGTGCGGTTTGAACTATTGATTTACGTAATTGGAAGTAACCAACTAGGTTGATTAACTGAATTTCTTCATCATGATTATTTTTATCAAATTGTTTCTTTTTAAGAATAGGCTCTACATTCATATTAAGTACAACATCTTTAATAATATTCATACTAAATGTGAAACCTTCATCTCTATACTTTTCAAAAAATAACAATAAAACTAATTAAGGATGAATGAGCTAATAACATAAATGTAAAAAAAAAAAAAAACAAATTACACTTTCTTTGTCGCTAAATAAAACTAATTAAATTTTTTGATTAAAATATAATTTTTTTGTTTAAAATATTGGAATTAATTTTTTTTTATCCAAAAAATAATGGGTTCCGTACGGTTTCCCTTGTTTGCCATAGTCCTAAATTATGTATTGGTTGGGTTGAACTCCGCAACAATATTTCCCTCACATGGATTCATGCGAGTTTTTTCTATCACAAGTAGCGATACTTGATCTACCAAGTGTTTCATGAAATATTATCATAACACAAAACACGTGAGTAAACTATCCTCGTCCTGGTCGTTGCAACATGCATAGATGGAGGACCACCACGTCCCTTTTTTTAGCTGCTTCTTTCGACTAATCCTCACATGACAGAAACGGAGCTAGGATTTTATTTTAGAGAGTCAATGTAAAAAATGATAAAATATGTTTATAATCTCAAAAGTATTCAACATTATTATTTATAGTCCTTAATATTATCTTGATTTTTAAAATATAAAATATTTTTTCACTTAGGTCACATGTCTTGTTAATTAATTAACATGTGATATTAATTTTTTTAAAATATTTTTTTAATGTCACATGTTAGTTAATTAATGAAAGACTTGACATATTATAATTAGACTATTCAATAAAGAAACTTATTGACGGAAGGATAAAAAATCAAAAGAAAAAAAATTTAAGGATCAAGATCACTCAAATAAAATATTATAAATTATAAACCAAAATGTTCAATAAGTAGACTAAAAACATATTTTACCCATAAAAAATAATGAAAATGTGACACCGGCATAGTTCAAGAATAAATGCTCTTTACATATTCAGTTGAATCTAGTGACAATGTGTCAAAGTTTTGGAAATAAATGAATAATGACATAATAAAATCAAAGGAGTCAAGGAGGTCAAATAAATACCTAATATGATTAGTTTAAAGTATTCAACTTTCCTCTCTACTGAGCCTTCTACTCTTCTCCCCTCCCGTGTATCAACAAACAAAAAAAAGCCAACAAATGATAAATAAGTACTTTTAATAAAAAAAAGAACAAAAAAAAATTGAAGTTGTACTTCTTTATCAAAGTATATTATTACAAATGACTAATGAGAAGCTTTTGTATTTTGAATATGATAAGAACTAGTAGGAGACTATAAAGAGAAAGGAGGAGACCATATTCTGCCGCTAGAACAAAAGTGAAAGAAAATATTTGATGAACCCAAATGAAATGAGCATACTAAAGGTGACGTGAGATACAAAGGAGAGTGAGGGTAATAGCTTCTTGAAAAACGTGAGATACAACGAGTTAGCCCATCGATCACTACTAAATTCTATTATCTCCTTGATGCTTGTAAATGCAGCAAACATTCATCCATGAATTTCTATACTTTTGCATATCATAGGCAAGTGGACAACACTTCTCAAGAGTCAAGACGGTTCTTGGCAGCGGCATTCTCCCATGGAAGATGGATCTGAGTGTGTCAATGAGAACGGCGGAAGAAAAGAAAATGAATTAGGCGAGTAGGTTACTGATCAGTGCATCTTTATGCACATTCTTCTACTATTATTCTTAGGCATTTCTTTAGTTTATTTCAGTAGTTTCACCATTTTAGTATGTTTTCATATTTAAGTCTGTTTCTATCTTTATTTAATTTTCGTATTTTATTTTCAGCATTAGCAGCTTTCAATGGAAAATTCATAACTAGAGCTACAGGAATCGGATTGAGGCATTCTAATATTCGTTGGAAAGATAAGAGAAAGAGCTACAACTTTCATGTTGGAGTCAGAAGCTGATTCGGATTGTAGAAGGCTTGAATAATTCGTCGAAGTTGCAAACGTTAAGAAATAATTTGTTTTGGGTCAATTTTATGGGCTTGGTTTGTATTTTCCGACCCGGTTCGAATTGTTAGTGAAACTCTTATTCTATTAAAACGCTAGGGCCGGCTGCTGCGCACATTATTCACTGTTCACGCAGCACTATTCACTCACTCACTATTCACGAAATTTCTGGGAGAGTTTTGAGCAATTGTAATGGAGAACTAATTTCCAAAGAATCAATCTACTGCAATCGGATTCCACTTTGAGGTTCTTTTATGAATTCCATGTCAATCTGTTTCCTTTGATTTATTCCAATAATCTCAATTATTTGCTTAATTTGATTGTTGTTATAGGATATAAATCTTAAATTCGATTGGTTGTTTGATCTTGAATCAATTTCGCGTTAACGTAGCTTTTACATTATCGCGTTTGATCGATTGCGTTTGCTTAATTCGCAATAGTTTTTAATCCGTTTGCTTAATTCGAATTCAAGATCATATGCCGTATAATTTCTATTGCGCTTGTCAGTGGTTATTATAGTCGAATAGGATCAAACCCGTTTAAGGAATTGGAATTTATAGGGATCAATGATAAGTCGGAAGTCGATACTGAAGAGGTTGATTTGCTTTAGCTTATTCGATAATCACAATTTATTTTAATTCCTTTTTCTTGAAATCATAATCTAAACCCCCCATTAACCGTTACTGCATTGATTAATAATAATACAAGAATCCTTGAGAACGATACTCGAGTTGTCGTTACCATAACTACATTTTCAAAATCACTCGTTGTTTTTGATCCGTGCGCGACAGCGGATCAGTTACCGAAAAAGGTGAGTGTGAAATTGACTTTTGTCATTTTTTTTTAAATTAGTAGTTCACCCATGAAGCACCTATACGGAGGTTCATGGTAGACTTTGCAAGCTAAATGGTGATTAACTTTTAGTATGACAACCAAAAAAATGATTATGCAAATACATTTTTATAGGATAAAATAATTTTATACAATTTTTTATTTTTTTATACTTCTGATAATTAAAAAAAACAAATAAACAAACAACTAAGGTCTAACAAAAAGGGTGCTAGCTGCATCAGTTGAAAGCAAGGCCCGCATAGGGATCGAACATGTATCTAAAATAGTTAAAGTATTCATGTTGGAAGAGCTACTTTTCACAAGACAGTCTACACATGTGTTGCCATCGCATAGTGTGTGTTGGAAGGATATGCTCTACAGTCATTCCATGTAACTGCGAATTTTATTGATTATTGTTGTGTAAGAGTGGTGGTCTGGTAGGTTCCCTTAAATCAATTGGATTGCGTTCAATGAGTCCGATTCATAAATCACTCTCGTGTAGCTTGTTTCCCACATCGTTTGAGACCCTTGAGAATAACAATTAATTTCGTATTCAAATTTGTGGTTATATTGCAGAAGCCGGTGTACCCAATAATTCATCTTCTCGTGTAGTCTTTAAAGAGGCCTCTATAACCTGACTTTCCTAGGTTGTTGAGTGAGTTGTTGTCCGTATTTAGCTTAAGGCAAGGATGTATTGGAGGTTACCAAGTGATAAGCCTCGGTTGCTTGTTGTTTTCTTGCTCTGTTTCCTTGTTTGTGATGTAAAGCATGGTGTTGATTTGGTTAGCTATGTACCACGCACTCCACTCCTTCCCCTCGAAAATGAAAGCATTTCGTGCCTTCCAAAGAAACCAACATGCGATTACAAAACGTTGACCATGGTCTCCACGAGCATTTAATCTCATCCACGTTGCACCATCCTATTGATAAAATTCGTTGTGTGTATCCATTTGTAAGTTATGCCAAATTTGTATTGCACATGAACCCAGCATTCCTCCTCCGCATGACACCTGTTACAAGAAGAAATAAACACAACATGACGCTTGATGCAAAAAGTGTAAGTAAGGAGTAGCCTCTATAAGTAATCCATAAAAAGTGTTTGATGCTCTCAAGTAGTTTTAAAGACCACACCCAAGCCCAACTTTCCTTGCAGGTTGTTAGACTGGTAGGTACTCAATTGAGCCACTAGTATGCCGACTTGGTAGTGTATCCCCTCGTCACCGAATGGCCCTATATCAACCGATCTTATGCTATAAGGTCAATGAAGTTGCTCATCATGTGGTTCCTTTTGTCCTTCGAAAGGTGAGTAAACAACCAATCCTAGTGCCACCTTCCACTATTGTAAATGTTGTGTACTTGTAAGTGCGCATCGATAGGTGTTATGTGATTCACCACACTTGTCAGGGTCCCTAAATATAGCCACTTATTGAACCAAAGTGAGATATTACCCAACCCTACTCTGTAGATAAAACTTGTGTGAAGCATATTTGTGGCCCGCATGATTGATCGCCATGTATAAGAACTATTGGTTTGTAGATTGTGTGCAAGATGTCGTTGTTTGGTAGGTATTTTGTGTGCAGTATTTGTACCTAAAGCTTATCAGGTTCGTTCATCTCCCAATTGACCCAATGGCAATGCTTTTTGTCCTAGATGAAACCTTTCACAGCAGCATCAATTTTGTCACAAACAACTTTAGGTAGCCATAAGTTCTACATAGTGTAGGTGGGGATAGTAGCAATGACTGATTGAGCAAGTTTTATCCTCCCTACACGGTTAAGGATTTTATTCTTCCACCTTGCAAGTCTCCCGTTGATCCTATCCATGATAAAATTGAAGTTAACATTCTTTATATGGTCAGTCAATAAGAGAAAGCCCAAGTATTTCCCCGAGACCTGAGTGTGGTTAAAGGATAAAATAGAGGCAAATTTGTCCACCTTTTGTCTCGACATTCTTTGAATGGAAGAAGCGCGATTTCTGGATGTTTACTTTGAGACCCAAAGCCAAACAAAAGGTATCAAGGACCTCGCTAATGAGCTTAACTTGTGCACAAGATGCTTTGGTGAAGAGAAGGTAGTCATCCGTGAAGAATAAGTGAGAGATTTTCGAACCTCTAGTAGATACTTTAATTGATTGCCAAGCTCGAGTCGCCACATGCTCCTAAATCATGAGTGCTAATTTCTCCATGCAAAGCAAGAAGAGATAAGGAGAAAGGGGGTCCCCTTGGTGCAAACCTCTCTTAAAGACAAATGACTCAAGCTGCTCATTGTTTCATTTGAGAGAGAGGTTCGTTGATGTGGTAATGCTCATGATAAGTGTAATTATGCTTGGAGGGAAGCCAAAATCATGGAGGGTGAGTTTGAGGAAACCCCAATCAACTCTGTTGTAAGCTTTCTCAAAGTTTATCTTGAACATCAACAACCCCATTTTCCCTTTCTTTTTGTTCATGTGGTGGATAATTTCCTAGGCTGTGATAGCATTGTCACTTGTACCTCTGTTAGGAATGAAACTACTCCGTAGAGGGCCAATTAAGGACTTTAAGTACGGTCTTATTCTATTCACCAAGGTCTTGGAAATCAACTTAAGGAACACGTTACATAAGCTAATGGAGTGAAACTCCTTCATCATGGTTGGGTTGTCAACCTTGGGGATAGGAATAATGGTGGTCTCAACCAACTTAGGATCAATGATACCTGTTTCAAAAGTGTTCACCACTAGCTTCCAGATGTTTGTACCAATGTCCCTCCAGTAGGTTCAGAAGAAGATAGGTTAGAAGCCATCTGGGCCAGGTGCTTTATAGGGGTTCATGGAGAGCAAGGCATCCTTCACCTCTCAGAATGTCACTCTGTTATTAAGTGAAGTATAGAGAATGTCATTCATCTTGGGTATATTGGTGAGTTGTAAGCAATTTGGCAAGCATCTAGCTGTCGACTGAAATAGTAATTTGAAGAAACATAGTGCTTCATCCTTAATCAAAATCGTATCGTCACACCATATATCATTGATGAACAGCCCCATGACCTTATTCCTCCTCCTCCAATGACAATCTAAGTATGGAAGAAATGCGTGTTGCGATTTCCAAATTTAATCCAATTTTCTCGGGACTTCTAAAACCAAATGATCTCCTCCTGGTAAAGGATTTGACTATATTGATTTTGGAGCGTTTTTTTTGAGTTGTATTAGAGACGAGGACATTGCTTGCTCAAGTTGTTGATGCATACCTTTAATCTTCACTTTGAGGAGGCATTTCTAACGAAATACATTGCCAAAGATGTCTCTATTGAAAATTGTCGATTTGACCTGAACCTCGTGTAACTTTGTAATAATGTCTCCCTGTGTATTCTTCCATGTATGAGTGACTACGTGATTGTACTCTAGGTGGGTGAGCCAAGCATCTTGGAAGTGGAAGGTTGACCTCTTCACCAATGGAGACTTGCAAACGTGGAGGAGAAGTGGATTATGGTCAGAGTCATTTGAGGGAATAAGTTCAACGTGAGCGTGTTGTGAAGTCTCCAATTCGCATTTGCCATGCAACGATCTAATTTTTTGCGCACATGGCCACCATGTTGGATATTTTTGCACCAAGTAAAAGGCCCTCCAACGGCCTTGAGGTCAATAAACCCACACATGTCTACCACTAAATGGAAAGCATGAGCTCGAGAGACGATAAAGGCTCTATCTAACACTTTCGTGGAGAACAAAATCTCATTAAAATCGCTCATGATCAGCCATTGTCCGGTAATGGTTTGACTCATATTCTTCAAGTGTTCCTAGAGGTTAGAGTGAATGGTAGGGACCGATAAGGTGTATACTACGAAACACGACCAACTATAGTGTAGTTTTTGAATGGTAAAGGTGATGCATTGGTGCATCATGTCAATAAGAGTGAATGTCACATTATTCCTATTTATCAATACCCATATACCTCCTGAGTGACCAATAGCTTCCGTGATAAAGAGGGGTTTGTAGTCTAGTGATTGCCAAAAAAGACAAACTTTGTCGAAAGTAACGTGGGTTTCGACCAATAGGAGAAGAGAAGGGTGATATATCTTCAGCATGTTTTTGATGTGTCGTTTCTTCGAACGACCCACTACTCCTCGAATGTTCCACGAAAGCACGGAAAAATCTTGAAACATATTCATGGCAATAGACAAAGGAGGGAGGAAGAGGGCAAGGTCCTCATGCTACCATTGATTCAGTGAAGGGCTTATTGGATGGGTCTCCAATCTGGATTCTGTCCCTGACGTTTACACTCTGTGCCACTTCCATACCATCCATGTTATCATTGATTATGTATTTTGTTGTAGAAACTTGTCGTAGGTCCATTGTAGATTTGACACCTTGCCCTATGTTAAAAATATTAGGTCCTAGGTGCGACGTGGAAGCCTCCATGGTGTTGTTAGACTGCATGTGTTCCACTTTTTGTTTGTTGACTTTCGCATTCTTAATCAATTGCAAGATAGGTGTTCCTTGTTCCTTACGAGCTCTCTTGTTCTTTGCTGATTCTCCAGGGACGTAGCCTTGTCTTTGGTTGTTAAAATTTGGATATCTTTGGTTGTTAGGATTTGGATGGGAGGTTGTTGGCACCGTCATTTTCTCTCTCTTCTCCTTATTGCTCTTTTTTTGGATAATAGTTATATTGTTATCTTTATGTTTTTTTTTATAACTGATTGCTCCTATTTTTTCTTCGTACAACTAACCAATCCCTATGAATTGGCTCATCTGTTGTGGGATTTGGTGGGGCCATTACAATCTCATGGTTGGCAATGTTATCATTAATTTTCGTAACATTTATCGTAGCATTGATTGTAGGTCCCTTTTTCACATCCGATGTTGTGTATGGTGGTGGAGTTTCTGTCATAGGTTGTGTATGTGGCGCGACGTTCGATGTGGTGGTTGGTGTAGTTGGCACTGGCACCATTGATGACTTTAGTATTGTCGTTTTACACTCCCTTGTTAGGTGGCCATAGCAACCACAATTTACACAGATTCTATGTAAACCTTCATATTCTACATGGTACCAATGACCTTTCCACCATACTCGCCCCACCATAGGTTTGGTGAGATCAATCTCCACACAAATTTTAGCAAATCGCCCCCTTCTAACATCCTTGGTGTTAGAGTCTACCTTGATTGGTGTACCCACTACTATTGCTAAGGCCAGTAAGATGCTTTTATCATAATAAATCAAGTTTAAACCCGGGAAGCAAATCCAAACCAAGGTCTTCTCAATCGTTGCTGTAAGAGAGATGAATTCTGGAGACCATATCTGGACCGTGAGATAGTGGTCAAAGATCATCTATGGTCCTTCGTTAGTAACCTTTTGTCTGTCTTCTTCACGGTCAAAAGTTACCATGTAGTAGTAATTATCAATGTCTAGGATTTCAAATCTTGCTACTAATCTCCACATACACGTTAACTTCTCTTTTATGGTATGGTAGCCAATAAACTTTCCTAGCAATTTAATGACTAGCGCATCTTGCCATGGTACACATAATTCGTCAAACACTGAGTCAGCAATTATTATAATTACAGAGTTTTAATCCAAAGGATTGGCATAGTGATATAAAGTCTCATTAATTTTTCAACTCTTAACCAAAAAAAAAAAAAATTAAAATAATGACTATATTGAAACCTCTATTCTAAGCTAACTTTAAACCTATAGACACTCCAAAGACATATATAGTTAAGGAAATCAACAACTATTTGTTCAAGTGGTAACAAGTTATAATTCTTAACCAAATGATTTAATACACGTTTGAATCTAGATATATTTGAATATATATAAAATAAATTATGTTAGGAGGAAAAATATTCATATTATATGTGTTCATAGTATTAAAAAATTAATCATTGATCTCAATAATGATTATTTTATATCAATATCATGTTTAATCAAGTTGTAAACGTAAAAATAGCATCACAGATTATAAAACGCAATCACATTAGAAGAAAAAAAAAAAGAAGGAAAACTACAAAAATATTCAATTTAAAAGACTAATATATTTGAAAAATGCGGAGAATCATCGTGCACACAAAGAAAATACATGTGAAATGAATGAATGGTGAACACGTACGTGCTGACACCTAAATTAATTCTAGACCAAACTTTCTGACTTTGTCAACAATTAATTAATCAGCTATCTTTACACGTCTTTACACGTGTCTACAAGGCAACCATCACAGGCTTTAATTTCCACGTTATCAAAAAACAAAACAAAACAAAAAAGTAGCTTCTGGTCATTTGCTCAGTTTTGTCGACCTGAATTTCTGTACTTATACCACGAAATTACGATAAATTAATTAGCACTTTCGTGAACAAATTAAAAAAAACAGTATTACTATTATTATTATTATAGTATGGATTCATTATATTCTTGTAAACCAAGGAATATGTTTGAATTTTGTTATGATCTATATGGCGGTTAACTATTATAATCAACAAAGCAAATTTGATAACTTTAGTTATTTTACATATATATTTTATAATAATCTTATCCATATGTTAGCCCTTACGTAACAAACAATTCAAGAAAAGTAAAACACGTAAAGTTATAATATTATGCATGCATGGTTGGCTATAAATATGCTTGGCTTAGGGTTCTTACAAATCTTTCAAGTTTCAATTGGAATATTTTCCCCATATTTCTTGTACGTTGCAGCTAGCTCTCGTTAACAAGAAGAACACACGCAGGAGGAAAAGACACATCCATAAGAAGCATCGCTCGTTGTTTCAATTAATTAAGGTACACATAGTTGTAACTTGTAAGTTTCTATGGCATTTTTTTTACTGTATTAGTATTTTTGGCTTAAATATTATTTAGTTCATAAAATTTAACTTTATTTTTTTTAGTTCTCAAAATGTGATAAATATTATTTTTAATCATTTCATTTAAATTATCAAATAAATAAAGTATTTAGATTTTATAATTTATTTGTGGTGATTTTTATTGTCATAATTTAACTTTGACAATAAAAAATAATCATAAATTATAATATATATATATATATATATATTATTTAACAATTTTGAATTAAAGTACTAAAAATAATATTTATCATATTTAAAAACTAAAAATAATAATTTTAATTTGAAAAATATGAAAGTGTAATATCTTATTTTTAAATGAATAAAAACATACGTAAATTATATTTTTTAATAGTTTTTTTTTTTTATTGAAAATTACATATATTTTCTACCATACTCCGAAAGTTCTCTTATATAAAACATATTTGAATGCAATATTATAAAACAGTTTTTTTTTTTTATTGAAAATTACTATATATTTTTAATAGAAAATTCACAAAAACATCTCTTGTATTCAAATATATACTTCTAATATTATAAATTTTTTATATTATCATGTTTGATTTTTATAGAAAAAAAAAACTCAATAATCGTATTTTTTTTTATGAATAAAAAAATTAAAAAATGACACTAAGGCCTACAAAAAAGAGTGTCTGAGGCATCAGCAACTAAGTAATTTGAAGCTGAAGCTGGACAAGAATTTAATAAAATAAATGAGGAGGAGGATTTGGCTCCTGACTTAGCAAGAATGTCTGCCACAGTATTTCCTTGCCTAAGCGTATGCTTGAAGCTAATATTCTAAGGTAGTTGTACATAATCACGAATAACTGAAACCACACTTACATGAGGATGAATAGCGTCGAGCCCTTCAATTATGAATTTCAAAGAAGTGGTGAAATTTGTCTCACAAATAACATTAGAAAAATCTTTTATGTGGACAAATTTAATGTCATGAAAAATGACACACAGCTCAACATCAGTGTTGGAAGTAAAACTATACTTTTACATATTGTATTTGAGTATCGAAAACCGGTTCTTGTACGACGATTCTTTTATCTACCTAATGGTCTGCCAACATTTTCATTTTCTTTTAATGCGTTGGAAAGTTGGTTTAGCATTGCACAGTTCAGCTTTTCACATGTTTTTGAAAATTATACATGTTTTAAATATAAAATATAAAATTATACTATATTTAATCATTTACAATTTTCTCGATGTATAAAATATATTTACCACTAATTTTCCGAAGTTATAGCAATCTCAGTATTTCTTTCATGTAGGTATAAAAAAAATGTTTAATTATACCAACCAGAATGCATATATTTTTTCATGTATATATATATATTATGTAGATAAAGCAAAATAAAGCGAAGGAAGTCTTTTGTGTTAGTTGGAACTAAAGCTAGAAATTAGTGTCAACTATAAGAATCAAATCAAATAAGAAAAGAGTTTTTTTCTTAACAGTAGGTGTAAAGTTAAAGGTGAAAGGAGAAACAAGTGGTCCATTATTTTTTCTTGGTAAGATATAAAGCTAACAAGAAAAGATTATGCGTGTCCCCAAAGTATAGATTTGGAATACAATTAATACTTTATCTTATTTTAATGAAAAATATAATAATATTTAGAGAGTATGTTTGGACACATTACTCTAAAATTATTTAGTAAAGGAAATTATTAAAAAAATATGAAATTAATTTTTTTAAAAGTTAAAATTATATTTTTCAATAATTAATTAATGAAATTAATTCTCTTATATAATTTCATCTAAAAATATAAGATTTCTTTAAACTAACTATAAGAGAAGATAAGATTAATTTTTAGAAAAATTAATTTTATTATTTTATTTTTATTTTTCTCTCCAAAAAAGAACTCATTGGATAATGTGTCCAAACAATTGCATAACGGATTCTTTTCTTGTTCTAAACTTTCAATTAGAGGTCCTCATCTCATGCATCATTGTTCAGTTTCTCTGCTTTTCAAAACTTGACATATCCTAGTTTGATTGAACAGAGAAAGGACTCGAATAGTTAGTTATTCATGGAAGAGATGGCACCATTAATCAAGCGTCCTTATGGTATACCTGAAAAGCCAGAATTCACCGTTGGATTGGATGTACTATTGAGCGAGTTGAAGATGGAACTTCTTAAAGAAGGTGTGTCCACAATTGTGGTTACCGGTTTAGGAGGATCCGGAAAAACTACTTTGGCTACTAAGCTCTGTTGGGATGAACAAGTCATAGGTATGCCCTAACTAACTCCTTTTTTTTATTCTCTATCAAATTTAATGGTGATGCATTGATTTTATATTATTGACATTCAATTATAGTTCGTTGTTTATATGATTTTTAATCTATTTTTATAACAATTCTGATGTGTAATATTATTTTATATTGTCAATATATAACATTTTTTATCTTCTTCCTATAAATGTAAAATGAAATTATTGGAAATTTACTAGCAAGTAAAATTAATCGCTAGCCGAATGCTCTAATTCCCTATATATATTTCTGAAAGCAGAGTTCAAGGTTACTGATGAATACTGATGGTTATTTTGATAACTTTTGCATATGTTACTCTAACTCTAACATATATCAAAGCATCTGATCATGCTCATTCTTATGTTAAATGTAGTGAATTACTTTGTTGCAATACATGCATAGTTTAAGATACTGTAGAAATAATTCTTCTGGGCTTAATAATAATTTCTTTGGTTTCTCTAGGTAAATTCAAGGAAAACATTTTATTCATCACCTTCTCAAAAACACCGAACTTAAAGATTATTGTAGAAAGACTATTTGAACATTGGGGATATCATCAGCTTCCTGAGTTTCAAAGTGATGAAGAAGCACTTAATCAATTGAGACTTTTGCTGAGGAAAATTGACACAAGTTCTATGTTGGTCTTGGATGACGTCTGGCCTGGCTCAGAAGACTTAGTTGACAAATTTAGAGTTCAGATATCAGATTATAAAATTTTGGTAACTTCAAGAGTTGCATTTTCTAGATTCGGTACTCCATTCATCTTAAAACCTCTTGTTCATGAAGATTCGATAACCCTTTTTCGTCACCACGCTTTCTCGGGGAAAAACAATTTAAATATTCCTCACGATGATCTTGTCCAAAAGGTGCTTGTTCCTTCTTTTTGACATGCCTTAATAGTAATTTATGTAGTGTTATTTGTTTTGTGCTCAATTAAGTTTTGATATTATTTGTATAATCAATTACGTTTCATTATTTGTTTTATATATTCAATTAAGTTTTAATATTTATTAAAAATATTCAGTTGGATCCTATTTGTCAATATATTTATATGTTGTATGGAAAGATATAATGAATAATAAAACTTAATTGAATATTTTTAAAACAAATAACAGGACTTAAATGAGTATTAAGTCTTGTGATATTATAGAAGAAAAAAAATTATCATTGAACTAACAAACTATATTTACTTACTGAAATGCAGGTTGTGAGACATTGTAAGGGATTGCCGCTAGTCATTAAAGTGATTGGTAGATCACTGAGTAATCAACCTTATCAGTTGTGGCAAAAGATGGTGGAGGAATTGTCACATGGTCATGGTCATACTATACTTGATTCTAACACTGAAATACTCACTTCCCTTCAAAAGATCTTAGATGTCTTAGAAGACAATCCCATCGTGAAAGAGTGCTTCATGGACTTAGCTTTATTTCTTGAAGACCAAAGAATTAATGTTGCTGCTCTTGTTGATATGTGGGTAGAGCTGTATGGACTTGATAATGATGGCTTAGCAATGGCCATTGTCAACAAATTAGCTTCCATGAATCTTGCTAATGTCTTAGTTACAAGGTACCATCAATGAGGCATGTTTGAACACACTATTCTAAAATAATTTTTAGGAGAAGAAAATATGAAGAAAAAAATGATATTAACTTCTTTAGAATTTAAAATTATTTTTTTTCAATTTAATTTTGTCCTGATATTTTTTTTTTCTATAAATTATTTTAGAATAGTTTGTCCAAACAGAACTTAGTTATATTTCTTCTCAACTTATACTCTACTAGACAGTAATTCAATTGCTTGTTACAAGCTCGTGAGAGGAGCAGTTGATTCTGTATAAATTATGACAAAGTTATCATTTAACTTGAGATTTTAAACTTGCATTATGTTACTTTACATTTATTTTTAGGAACTTGCATTGAGGATAGAAGTTGAATTTTGTTATCTATCAAATAGAGTTAGCATGTATATTTAATCTTGTGAGGGAATTAATGTTGGCTAATTTTCCAGGAAAAATGTTAGTGACACAGACAGTTACTACTACAACAACCATTTCATCATCCTTCATGATATTCTAAGAGACTTTGCAAGTTATCAAAGCACCCAAGAACCAATTCAACAGAGAAAAAGACTGATGATCGACATGATTGAAAATAAACATGAATCGTGGCTTAAAGAAAAACCACAACAGATCCTTGCTCGAACATTATCTATATCAACCGGTAAGTTATACCTTTATGTAAAGTATAGACATTTATTTTCAAAGTTAAGATGCAAAAAGAAAGTCTCTATGATCCGTCATGTGTTCCTCTTTTACTAATGAGTTTTGACACAATATTGGTTGCTTTTTGCAGATGAAACTTGCACATCATGTTGGTCCAACCTGCAACCAGCTCAAGCCGAGGTTCTGATTTTAAACCTTCAAACTAATCAATATACCTTTCCAATGTTACTGAAAGAAATGAGTAAACTAAAAGTTCTGATAGTCATACATCATGGTTTCCATCCTTCTATAATGAACAATTTTGAGTTGCTTGGCTCATTATCCAACCTAACAAGAATCAGATTAGAGCGGATTACTGTTCCTCCCTTTGTTACATTGAAGAATCTTAAAAAGTTATCCCTCTACATGTGTAACACAAGCCAGGCTTTTGAAACCGAAAACATGCTAATTTCAAATGCTTTTCCAACTCTAGAAGATTTGAATATTGACTATTGCAAAGACTTGGTAGAATTGCCTAAGGGGCTATGTTATA